>CM062815.1:92309768-93509768 GCA_031772625.1 Pinus tabuliformis
TTTTCATTATTGGAAAAATTTAATTTTCATGAAGGTGACCTATTGGAAGCGATATGGACACTTTGAGTTAGTGGTCAAACATGTTGCTTTAATTAGAGAGATTATATTAATGACCATGTAACTCATGCACACATAAAGTTGTTAAGGTTCAAAAATTGTGGTTGCCCCTAAAGAAATTATACTAATGGTCTTGTGACCCATGTAGACATAAGTAGATTACAACCTACCCCATGTCTTTATTTCAAAAATGACAAATAAAATTAAAAAAATCTAACACCATTAAAATTTGAAGATTCCATTTTATGATGTTACCAATGTTTGACACTTGTAGCAGTCAAAAAACATCATTTTTTTATCTATACAAAATATTGATATAACCCAAGTCAAGTGAAATCCTTGAATGATTTTTACACCTAATATATCCCTAAATTATATAATATATATATATATATAATGTGATTTGAACCCTGACCTCGTGGGTTTCACCCAATAAACCCAGCCGTCTCACCACACATCATTGTATAGACTTATTCTCTTATTAAGAAACTTGCAAAATTATCTTAATAAGGAGAATGTTCTCCCATTAATTGGTTTATAGAGTTCTCTCTGTAAGGGCTAATTTTTTGCTTTATAAATGGTTTACTAACCTCGTTCTCTCTAAGGAGAAAATTTTCTTATATAGACTTAATAATTCTCCATCTTTGAGGACTTTTGCCACATGCTCATGGGCCTCACAAATGTAAAAAGAACGCTATCTTCCAATGGCGTTTCTACTTTAATTATCAATCTAAGGTCATACGAATTTTGCTATTCCATGCATTATAAGTGCAATATACTTACAATATTTCCATTATATGCATCTAATCATACCCACCATCTGACGTCTTTTGAGGTGTTATTCAATGCTTAGAAAAGGAAATCTATCTGATGGAAGCAATTGGTGAAGGACTTGAAAATCGATGTTATGAAACTAATTTCAGGAAATCAAAAGTGCTCCTAGAAAGTAAATGTGAAATCTAAGAAGCAATTGGTGAATGACTTGAAAATCGATGTTATGAAACTAATTTATGAAAAAGTGCTCCCACAATTAGATGTTATGAAATCTAATCTTATTCTTCTAATTGTAGGGAGTGAAAAAAAAAAAATACTCTATTGCAAGAATTGAGATAGAGAAAAATATGAAATTAGACTTGAAACATCCAAAACCTGGTGATGCACTAAATCTTTTTATAAACATTAATTATCTAATATCAACATATATTATGAGGAAACATATATGTTTAATTAATATTCTCGAAAAGAATAAGGTTTATCCATTATGAGGGAACATATATGGTTAATTAATATCCGTTAAAAGAATAAGGTTTTATGATGTTATATAAGAAGCTTTGCAGGGTTATAAGAATATTTTGTAAGAAATTTTGGATTCCTAATTAAAAGGTTATATTTTGTAAGAAATTTTGGATTCCTAATTAAAAGGTTAACATGTTTCGCTAACTCCAAATACTTATCAAGGAGTCCAAATTATTTAGGAACAAAAACATAAAATTTATTTAAGAAAGTAAATGTATTGTTAAATCTCTTTTATATAGGAGCATGCAAATATATCATTTGAATATGTTGTAATAATGAAAGAATGTTAAAAACAATTTTAACTAGGAAAGCATGTAAATGAAATAAGTATAGTGCATAAGGATCTTTAGAGCTTATTTGGGTGGGATGTCTCTAACGTGGTCAAAGATCTTTAAGAAATCAACACTAGATAGTTGGGTAAGAAACCAATTTCATCAAACTAGTTGATGAAATTGAACACTTGATCGTAGAGCTCTAAATATGAAAATAAAGAAAATGAAAATAACCTTGCTAACTCTGGAGGGAAAGCCTCAAGTTCTTGTTATGCAAAGTATAGAGAACAACCTCCTTGATAGGAGATATGATCTCCCCTAAAAATAATGAAATTAGGGCTTAATTTCTAGGGTCTCCCTTAATTAATAGAATGATGGTGCTAGTAAATTGATTTTATTTAAATGAAGCATATGTGGCCTTAGCTTGAGCTCTATGATAGGAGGGAACAACATCTATTAAATCTTTCCCTATTGCTAGACATGATCATCTTCACAAGATTTGTCAAATCATCACTTTAACTATACAAAAGGGTCAAAATATTCTAAAGATAGACCAAGTTTTCAAGTTCTCCTAATTTACACATAATACTCATGTCGTTATCATAATGTTTTATCAAAAAATGGCCGAAACATGAAAATTTTACCCAAAATGTCATTAGGGATGGGTCTACAAGATGTACATTATGTGGCTCCATCATCACCCCCAAAATTGAAATGTTGCACTCCGTTGTGCATCCAATGTACAATTCCACTATTACTAACTCTCATTATACGATTATTTGAAAATATGCCGCACATTTCATGCAATGTACTTGGTTAATTACCCTTGCTAGTAGAAACCTCTTGGGTGCTCTATGTTTTTCCACCCTTTGGATTATTTTTCCCAAGTGATCTCTTTTGAAGGTTTGAGTAGAAGTGGAGAGTTCAATCTTAACCCAATTGTAACACCCCCTCCTAATCCCATAACCAATCTTGAGTTATAAGGAGGTAGTTACCATATAGATCCAACTCCCAAAATAAAACTATGGGAACAAGACATAACAATTTTAACTTTTCCCCACCTTCGTAAAACTTCAATTAGAAACCATTGTTATGCCGATCTCATCGAGATGATTCTATCAATATCAACCTTGCCTTAATCTGACCTACGAATTGATAATTATGCCTTCTTAAATATGGGCCTTACTCACCTTCCATGTCACCTTACCCTCCACATGGTAGCCACCTAGTGGCCCATGCGGGAGGTGACTAAAGGCACCACTACCACCATTGATAAGCCACGTTTCAAGCATGCTATAAATTAGTTGGAAGTTGGCCCTTCCCACCAACACACGCCTTTTCAATTCCATTTTTGGGCCCACCCCCTGACTTCCAACCTAAGTTGGGGTTGACCCTTCCCTTGGCACGATAAAATGTTGGGTTGAGATTAGCTCCTACCCCCAACCTAACTGACCTCCCAACTTCACATACACCTGACTCCTGCTAACAACTCTGTCGGCCCGAATTAGTTCAGGGTAGGGACCCACTGAGGTTTAACCCACCTATCTAACCTCCTGACCCTCGACCTACATGTCAAACCTGTAACTAAAATTCCAAGCCATTTTTCACTATTTTTCAAAGTTTGAGAGGCTGGTTCCTTCATGATTATTCTAGGTTTCTCTCAGGTCTTTGAAGCCTCGAGAGTAGCACTTCAAGGCCACTGAACTCCTGAGAAAAATATTAAGGACAACTTGATGAGCACTCCCCCAAGGAAAGTCACCAAACCAAGACCACTTCCAAGAGAAATTCTTCCTAAGAACATAGAGAGTAGAACAACTCTTCAACAATAGGAAACCTACTTCCTTAACTCTATCAACACCACTAGTTGAACACTAATCAACAGGGATTCAACATCACTTACATATACTCATATTCAAGTAAAAGGATGAAACTAAAAAAGCTATCAACAAAAAGTATAAAAGAATCCATGACAAGGCTTTCTCAACCTTTAACATTCAATCATCACAATATGAGAACATTCCACAATGATCATTGACTTCATTGTGTAAGCATTTGACTAGTGGAATCCCAACACTTTCACAAGTGAATAATTCTCTACAGAAAAATGTTAGCATAAGCCCATTAATCCTATGAAATGTTCATGCTTATAAATACATCCTCATATGGACCATAAAATACCATTCAACTTGTGTATAAAAAGGAAACAAGGCTTGTCATGTAAACCAACATCGTATCATTCATTCACACTTTCAAATCAAATCCATACAATATTATGCATAAGAATAACTTATCTAGGAAATTATATTGAAGATCGAAAACTAAGTTCGGGACTATAGCTCTCCACCCAAAAATAGACAAGTTTCAACCAAGCTACTTGTAGTGGTCACCCCCGAGCTAGAATTTAGGGACTGAGGTAGTCTTTACAGGGACTCTATAGGTACTCCTACTTCCACCGACCAACTACTCAACAGTTAAGCAATGCACATGGAATCTAGAGGCCAAATACCTCCACCCTCGAACTGTCCAATATCACACACACACACACACACACACTCTAAGGATTCGAGAAGCTTCACTTCCACCTTGGCGGCATGCAAAACAATGGTTCAACCCAATGAATGGAATCAAGAGCCCACTTCAAAATTATATAAACAAGGAAAGGAGAATCCAAAATTTCCTTTACCAAGAATCTAAGGCTAAATATTTACCCTAGGATGTCAAGGGAGTCTAGAGAGTGCCATCTCTACCCTTCAACCCCCTAAGGTATATCGATATTTACCCTCACCTGAAGGAGATTTCCTCCCACAATCCTATTGCTCAACCAAAGGTATGATAGCCTTTTTAGAGTGGTGAAAGAAGCCAATATATTCCACATTGTATGTAGATACAATAGTCTTCTTCTTAAGCCCAAATACAACCTTTTTCTCTTTCTTGTTGAGTGCGTTTGATATACCTTTGATACAAAATCGTGAACATGTTAAGGCTCACCAACGATCCTCTCTAGTGTCCTCCTATGTGCCTGAGTCTCAAAATCGCAAGTTCATAGCCACACACTATTCCTCTTCTCTATATAGTTTTTCCTCTTCGATCTTGGGTTTGTCTTCCTGTTCCCAGAGAATTTTTATTTTTTCCTTTTTCCCTACTATGCACATATGCCTCCTTTACGTTATCTCACTCCCCTATCCCCAGGTTGTCCCCTATTTTTTTTCCAATTGCACCCACATAGATATTGTGCATTAACTCTGTCATTTTCTATCTGTTATGGTTCCCAAGACAAAATGGGTTTTTTCCATTGTTTTGCAGTCCATAAATCACCAATAATAGTCCCCTTCAACACACCATTCTAGTGCATTTAAATATCAGCAACCAACCTTCAATGGTTTTCCACTCTGTCAAATTTCTTCATTCAACAAGTAAGCTAAATATCCCAAGCAATTGACCTCCCTAAGTCCCTTGGAATCCATGTCCATCACTTAAGAAATTTTAATTTTCAAAATTCAAATACATCAGCTAATTTACAAGGAAAGATCAAGCCAATTATGGTATGGGCTATTACATATCCCTCCCCCATGGGGGAACACCATCGTCGAGGTTCTTTGTCCATATTTTTAGTATGAAATTCCTTAGAAGGTGTATCAAAAGCATTCCACTTAAGTCACTAGTGACAAATGACCCTAACAACAATTTGTGGCTGCTCGCACTTCACATTTGCAATAATAAAAATAGAAAAAATTGCAACAAAACAACATATGTGATCCAAAAACAACAAACAATGAAATATATCCAATATAATAACCCAAATGGAAATACTTTTAAAATGAATAATAAATCTTTATTGATAACACCTAGTGAAGGAGATCTACAAAAGGGTCTACAAATCCCCCTCCATGGGATGGGTCCTTTGATGCCCTTGATGCTTCAATAATGATTCTCTCTCTCAATGTGTGAAAAACCGAAAACAACGTGGATAATTCAAGTGGGGGATTAGATAAAAAGAGACGATAATGGTGATGGTGATAATGATCATGGTGAAGAATGAATGAAAAACCCTTCTATTTACAACAAAGTAGTGAGTTAATCTCGAAAATGGAGAATAATAGAATAATATTGACCAAATCAAAATCTAACAATTAGGAATACTTTATTATATTTTTTGATAGGGAAAAGATACTCAAAATTGTTAAATATCTTTATTTAGAAGTAATTAACAAATAAAATGATTTATTAATTATTTTGTGAGGATTAAGAATGGTGTGAAATTGAAATAATTATTATATAATGATTTAATAATTATTCCAATAATAGAATTAAGGAATAATAAATAAATGGTTACTTATTTGATTATTCCTAGGTGATTTAGTCAAATGTGACATAGAATAATTATCAAACAATGATTTAATAATTATTCCTAGAGAAAATTAAATAAATAATGATTTATTCATTTATTCTAACAGAGCTTTTTAATTTTAATCAGAAATAATTTAATAAAAATGGTTTACTAAATTATTTCCCATGGTGAAAGTGATTTTATTATGGTAAAATTAATCCTATATTGTGTATTTCTATCCACCTAGTTTAAAATGGCTAGGTGATCATTTTTGGTGTAGTAGATTGCCCCACAATGTATGAGTGTTAAGAGAAAATCATATGGCCGAAATACATTGTAGGTTGCACTTCTACGAGAGACCAAAGGGGGGAGAGAGAGAGAGAGAGAGAGAGAGAGAGAGAGAGAGAGAGCTGAAGCAATGCAAGGACAAACAAAGATAGAGGGGGCGAGACCTGCTAAACTGATAGAAGTCTCCTTTTATGTTGGAGTACATGATCTCAAATGAGGCAAGGGAGGCATACCCATACCCACCGAGATAATTGTGTACAAAGAATAATGGTGAGCCCAACAATGTGGGACTGAGCTACAAAGTACATGATACATGATATGATGGCATCAATGGGCCAGAAAATAATACAATGAATCCCATATACATAATGTTCTTGGAAAGATATAGGCCAAGGCTGAATACAATAACATCTAAGTCCATGATACATAATGCCCCTCAAGCTGAGATGGTGAGGGGGGATCGCAAACAAAGAAGTCGTGTTGAATAGGAAAGGGCTCTAAAGATATGAATGGATCATCTGAATGAGATATGCATGTTGTGGGCACTGCAATTGGCTGAAATTAAACCCATCACATCTGTGGAACTGCATCTGAGGTTGGATCGACATCTATAGAAATTCGGGCATGTAGGGGGCTACCTGAAGGGCCACCCCCTCATGAGGTCTGGAACATCTCACACACACCTAGGAATCATTGGGACAATCATTTGGATCATCGAACCATCAAGTGTACGATTCTCAAATGTGTGATAAAGAGCTGGCATCAAGCACGTAAGAGACAACCAAGTCAAAGGGAAATGATGATTCCCTTTGATTGATCCAAGGTACCAAATGAATTTGAAAGCTGGAACTAAGGTACACCACCCTCTACACCACACTTCTGGAATAAATGTACTGAAGTCGACAGAAAATGGTTCGCCAGAGTTAAGCCAATGACGAATCCTTAACAAAGACACGATGTTCCATAGTAGAGTGACTTATGGAATCACACTAGGGATGATGATGAAAGGAAATGAGATGAGTGGTGGACTGATGAATTCCCTTTTCATAGCATGACATGTATGGTTGACCTAGCAACGACTCACTCGATTTCGAAGGGGATGGTCAATTACTCAAATGAGGGATTTTCAAAGATAGAGAAGTATAATTGGAGGCCAAATATGAATACAACGGGATGGATGGGGCACACATATGTATGGAATATTGTAACTCGACTCAAGGGGACTCGAAACAGACTCCATAGATGCGAGGTTGACTCATATTGAATGCCTTGAACAAGGGTGATTCGATGATGCTTCCACATGGGGGAGGCCTGGAGGGGACCATAAAAACATGAGTAAATGATGGTTACTCATGACAAAAATTGACACATGAATAAACCAATGCGCTAGTAAAGTGGTCCCAAAGTACAGATTTCTCAAATGAAGAAATTCAATTTTAATAGGCAAAAAAGTGAGACCTCATGGAAAAAATGGTTTCCTGGTGAAGAGTTAGATTACCAAAAACAAAGGGAGACCCATTATAGAAATCAGTGAGATATTTCCAATGGTGCTAACAACTTGTCAAACAGACCTACGTTTGGTCGAAATGGGCGATGAAAAAACTAAGGTTTTTCCTATAAAAGGGATTCTTTCCCCCAAATCCAATTCGTTTGCATTGTGAGATGTTGGAGAATTTGGAGAGGAGGAGAAGTCCCTAAATCTTGTGGAGATCGTAGCAGATAAATCAACCATCATAATTATGATCTATGACTTTAAGGTAAATGGCCTTGTCTAAAAATGGCCTTAATTCTTCTTGGAAGGATGGTTCTCAATGAAGTATTAAGGAAGGAGGTCATTACATGAATGAATTACTAGAAAATGTCTAGGATCATCCCCGCCACCAAGTTAAACATGGGGACTAGATGGTAGATATGGCATCACATAGAGTAGAATGTTTGAAAATATGGTATCAAGCATCTAGGATATGCGATGTATATATGGTTCATTGGAGAGGCTGGTAGGACAAACTATCTAAGGAATGAGAGGATAATCAACCATAACTATATTGTTCTGGTCTAGGCCGAGACTTATGTTAATCAAGTGAGAAGGTGGCCATGGGTCATCATCCCCTAAGCATGATATATTTCCACTCAACATGTGATGGTGAGGGGACTGATCAGGTGGGAATGATGCCCCCTAGATAGATGAGTTTATGGAGCACCATTGTGTTCCAAGTGCTCAAAAAATAGATTGAAGAATTTGGCCCTACTGGAACATGATCCTGCAGAGGATTATGAGGAGATGTAGGGGCATATGTGCCCCCCAGTTTTGTATGGATAGATGTAGTATGATATGGGCATACCAAATGTACTTAGAATAGTGGACTCTAAACATATTTTGATGATGTGGTTTGCCATTTTTTGTTTTTATGGATTTCTTCTTATGGGAAGAGTGGATAATACAGTTAGAGAAAGGAGATGGTGGATTTCCAATCTAGTTTGGCATTGCATATATGAATCAAATGGACTAAATTTTTGGGTTCACATACATGGTGTCACTATACTAAAGAGTGGTTTCAGATATAATGAACTGATACTCACTTAAATGACATGGTGGTTGAACAACAACAATTTCTAAGGGACTCGACTTTTTATGTAAGATGGAGGGATGATTAAGTGGATCATCCATATAGTGATATAAAGTGATATGAGACTCTAAAGGTTCTTATAAATGGGGAATAATAATGGTACTAGGGTCAACATTACCAGATGCACTAAGAGGGTTGGGGAGAATTGCTTCTCATGGACTTTCAAAAGTGGATGCCCCCTTTCCAAAACATTTAGTGACAATGTAATGCATACAAGGTGGATGTGGCTCAAATTCATGGGTTCGAAGTAAGGGATGACTGAAGCAATCGACCTCACAATGGATGAAGTTTTCAGACTCTAGAGAATATTTATTGCGGAAGAAAGTACGCATGATGGTGCATATCATCCCAAGGATAATTAAGGGTGCTCATGGATTCCATGATGTCTTCATAAGAATGGAAGATGGTGTGCAATGGAGGAAGGGAGGCCACATGAGGAAGAGGAGCTACCTAAGGTATATTGATGAGAGACAAGGTTCATATACACACCATCAAGGTTGGGAGATAGGTGACGAGTAGATGTGAGATCTACCGATGCTGAGGCTGAAGTGTTCATCAAACAGGGTTCAATAGAATCACAATAGGAGACATTTAGAGAGTGTTGATACATTGATCTCATGGATGACGACATGTAGAGAATAGGAGTAATACTATTCGTCATCTCGACACCAGGGGGATGGATTACAATGGATGGTTGAGAGACCTCTTATTCTGACATAGGGGTGGGACCAGAATTGACAGGTGGAATCACTACGAGTGACCTATAATTCGTGAAGCACTTGATGTGTATCATGAAAATATTCGAGACAAGGACAATGATGAAAATAATGGATATAATTATCACACAAAGCATAGAGGTGAGTCATGCGTAAAGATCTGTTCTTCATAGCTGACTCAGGTAAGGTGACATGGACCTTAAGAATGTTAGACTCAAGGAAGGTATTAGAGACCACATTCTTGATATGAGGGAGCTTAGGACAATTATTGGTGGCATGACCAACAACATCACACAAAGCACATGGAGGAGTAGGCTTTGGTGGCTTAGGAGGGGTTGGAGTTGTTCGGGGTGCCCTGTCTTTGGTTCCCCTTTTCTAGGACTTACCCTCCTCACCAGATGCTTCTGCAAAAGGAGTAGGTTCCTATTGAGGTTTCTGTCAAACTTAAGAAAAGGAAGGGATAGGAACAATAGGTTGAACTATGGTGAAAGAAGTGTAAGGTTTGAGTTGATTTGGGGGAGTGTTTGAGGGAGGATCAATGTACTAGACGAGGATCCCTAAGGTAATGTTAATTAAACTCAATGTAGCCATAATAGGTGCAGAATAAACTCCTGGAGTGGAGATAAGAACGGTATATGACCATAAGCGTAACAACCTAGAGGAAATACTCTGAGATGGTTTAGACCTGGGGGAATGGTTCCATGATGAAAAGGATTAGGAGAGATACCAGAAGGCTAGGTTGAGTTGGGAACAACAACTTGTAGTGGTGCTCGCTACTGTGTAGGCATACCAAACCATTTGTGGGCAACCCATGATGCTTGTAGCATGCAAACACTCAATGAATTAGGCTTAGAAGGAGTAGGCGGTGGACCATAATAAGAACCAAGTAAGGTGGAATATTTGTATACTCCAGGAGAGACATTGGCGAGGGACGAGATAATATGATTTCCATTCATCGATTAGATGGTGGACTGGGGTGAAGTCTAAGATTTTGGATCATAGTACATTAGCTGATAAATAGTGACGATCTTTCCAATATGAGGGAAACACATCTTAGGTTGAACTGCAGATGCAAAAGCTAACATATCATAGGTATAAATATGACCCAAAAGGATATTGTAATCTAATGGGGCATCAATGACCTGAATTTTAATAGAGACAGTCTTACTGGTAATAACGATAGAACAGTTGTGATATAAGCCAAGAGGTTGTGAGGGATGACCATTCCAAGAATCGAGAGTGATGGTGGATGGGGACAGGTCCGTGGAACCAAGTCTCTTCCAAACACTAGTAGCCATCACACATGTGGAGATGCCTTTGTCTATGATGCACCACTGAATAATGGAATTTCTTATGGATACTGGTATTTTAAATGCAACAGATGAAGGTAGGGGAGTGTGTTCTGACTTCTCAACATCAAAGACAATCATACGATTGTAATGGGGATCCAAAACACCCAAAGAAGAGAGTAGAGATTTTCATTTGGATGGTCACATTTAGAAGAATTCCAACGTTGACATGGTAGTAGGATATTGTGCCAAGTCATCTACTATGTTATAGGTATGGGCATATTTAGTAGAAGTAGTGTTTCAACGTAACAGAACTTTGGAGATCTTGGGAATAACCTCTAGTTTAGGTGGAGGGAACTGTAAGGTACCATTTGATGATGATATAGGCTCTTTGGAAACTTGAGGTTGGGACTTAGTCATTGAATTAGCAGGTGGCTTTTCATATGGGTGCAATCGAATATGAAGGTTGACTTGTTCAATATTTACCTCATCCTAATTCATCATAAGGATTTGATAATCATTGTGACCTGATGGCGGAAGTGGGGGAGCCGCATGACCTTGTGTAGGTTAAGCAACAAGATATCCTCAGTGAAAAAAAGGATTAGTAAGCACAACCGGTTGAGATGAAGCAAGAGGAGAGGAGGATTTATGGGTTGCGTTCCTCTTGGAGAAGCTACTTGAGCTTCCCATATTTGATGCATCTAAATTAAAATAGGAAATTCATTAGTATAATGGTCATATACGTAGAAACAGGCACAAGGTTTATTCATGCGAAGAACCTTGTTTTACTTGAGTTATTTTCCCTGTCGCTGAGTTATGAGGTTAGACTGGTGTCCTTGAGGTGCATTGGTTGGTGGACCCTTGCTACCTTGATTAAATTGAGATTTTTGGTTATGTTTACCTTTCCCTTTGTTCCCTTTCTTGGGGTTGGGGGGATTGGTTGCACTCTTTTAAGCATACACTTGATCTTGTGGAGGAGGTTTCTACTGTGGTAGAGGTGGAGGAGGCATGGGGTGCTGGGGCACTAGTGCCGACAGGGTTGGAGCGCTAGGTGGTGTGTAGAGATAATAAGGAGATGGGGAACCATTAGGTTAAATAGGTGGAGAAATAGCTAGCCCTGACATCTATTGAAGGGTGTGGGTATATGCATATTACGTGTTGGAACCTGGATAAGAAACCAGTCCATATAGACACGGTCTTCGAATTTAGGAGCTCGCCATATGCTCATCCTTCTATGCCATTCCTGAACATGGTCAGATAGGTGAGTGGCAGATGTTTGATAGAAAGAATTCAACAGTTCATTAGTAGTGTCATAATGCAGAGGTAACTGGAAATATGCAAGAAAATATTTAGCAAGAGTTGCAAAAGTGGAATGAGTGGCTCTAGGTTGATCAACATACCACTTAATAGCAAATCCAATAAGAGTGTGTTGGAATAGATGAAGACAGATGGAGCCTTTAGTGATAGAATTGGATGAAATCCACATATCTAATGAGCGAACATGATTTTTGGGATCTTCTCTAGGATTACCTTCAAACTTAGGGATGTCGAAAGGGAGTTTAGTAGGCATAACTGTCTAATTGGGATCATGGAGAATAGGTGATCCAGATTTAAACAAGAACGCAACAAATTACAGAAATAACCATAAATACAAAAATGCAGCGGAAATAATACTTCATTTCATTAATGTAAAATACTGAAATATGCTTACAAACAGAAATGGAAATAAACCAGCTAGGGCGATGGTAGCTTATCTCTGAGGAGAGATGTGATGGCTAAATGCCTCTGAAATGTGTTACAATGAGGCTCGAAGGCCTATTTATTGTTGAGAAACAATGGAAAACCATAAACATCCAAAAACGTAACCCTAGAAGATGAAACGCCAAACTGTGGGCCCCGTTATGGTAAATTGGTACATCAACTTCCCGGGGTCATAACTTTGGCACCCGATCTCCATTTGACACATACAATAGCTCATTAGAAAGATCTATCTAAGAACTATAACTTTGGGAAGAGAAAAATTGGTCAACATCAGTCCATGGACCCATGTTGCTCCCATATTTCCCAAAAAACGTCATTTAGGGCCTCAGAACGACTCCGGAAGTTTAGGACCCGAAAACCTGCTAAAAATAGTAAATTGTGCTACAATTACGGAAAATGAAAAACTGAAAGAGACAATTGTGGGGTCCAAATGGGATAGGAGGGGGGCCACCAACATCCACTTGGATCATTCCTCCCCCCTTAGGAAGCAATGGTCCCCATTGTGTTGAGTTCCTCCATCTGTTGAACTTGGTCCCTGGTGAGTTGTTCTGCAATCTCTGATGTGTCCAGTAATGGTGGGAAGCATGGTCGAGGGTGGTACACATTGAACACTTGGTGCAGGCAAAGGAATGGAGGAATTTTGTGCTCCAAAGCATTATTTCCCACAACCTTGGTAATGCTGTAAGGACCATGTCGGAGTGGTTTGAGCTTCTGATGGGCTCTTGTAAGGCATTCTTTTTGCATATGTAACCAAACTTTGTCGCCCACCTAAAACTTGTGTGGTGGCCCTGTAGGTGAGGAGAAGCTGTTCCAGTGTTCTTTCATTATTGTACCCCTCTGCTGCTACTGCTGCTTAGAGGAACCCTTCACGGGGGTCATGGATGTGGCGACGATCTTCCCCTTACTTTGGGAGCGAACCAGACAGAAAATAAATTTCCTAGTCTGTGAGAAGAGCTTGTTGCCTTTCTCAGCAACGATCAAAGAGGTGGCAGTTGGTGGGGCTACCTCCGGTATCCTGTATAATGAATTACCCAAATAGATAATAACAGCGCGAGGCCTTGACTCATATACAACATGTTGCCTCCACAAGTATGGTTGGCCTAATAATACATCACAAACATCCAGAGGTGTAACATCACACAATACCTCATCTGTGAAGGGCTTGATGCTGTTGGGAAGGCAGCACTGTTGGTGAACTCGAAGATCTCCTCCTTGGTGAAGCCACCCAACACTGTATGGCTGTGGGTGTGGTGTAGTCAGTAGGGCCAACTACTTCATGATCTCTGCTGAAATGAGGTTCTTTTGGCTACCACTATCAACAATGAATTGCAGTGGCGAACCCTTCACCCACATCTGTGAGTGGAAAAGATGCTCCCCCTCCTCTAGATATTCGAGCTCATTCTTCTGGACCTTGGTGGTGACAACAATGGCACTGGGATCCGCATTAATGATCTACTTCCCTTTGCCATTCCCCTTGTCAGGTTCTGACTCAGGGTCGGAACATGCATCTAATTTAGAAGCCTTCAACTCGGCTACCAGCAACTGCTTGGTCCGACACTCACTTGTGTTATGAGTGGGGCTCTTATGGAAATCACACCACTTTCCCGTGTCCATCTTCGACTTCATGGTGTTTTTCTTTTCTTGCACCTTTGAAGGGTTGTCTTGGGTCACCCTGCCTTGGCTTTGTCCTTTGGTCTTCGGATTCACAGATCCAAAGTCTCGCTTCTTTTGTTTCAACTTCTGGTTGATTTTGACACCATATCGGTACGCTGTGTCGAGCGAGGAGATGTTCAGGAACTCCATCTCTTCTTGGTACCTCTATAGGTAGTCGCGGTATTTGAGTACCAAATGCAACTCAGAATCCTTGATACCCAATTGTGTGTGGAGGGTATGAAAAATGTTTGTGAACTCTGGCACATCTTGGTTCCTTCCCTGCCGCAGCGTGGTCCACTTTATGTATTTGTCCTCATAGCTTTGGACAGGGTGGTACTGCTCCTTGATGGCATCCCGGAATGAATTCCAAGTGGGTGCGGTTGAAAATAGTGAACCCGTACTTTCATCCTTCTGCTCGCAATAGGTTTACCATCAGTCCTTGACGTGGGGGGCTGCTTTGAGAAGAGCGAAAACAATCTTTTCCTGACTCAAAATTCATGAACAAAAAAATACACTTCTAGCATATTTAACCATTTATCTACGACATCTACATCTATCTGACCCTCGCATATGGGTATTTCAAAATTAACTTGTACCTTAAACAGTGTGGTGTTTCCAGAGTAGTTGTTGGAAGTCGATGCATCGCCTTTGGGTAGCCGCTGAAGGATCTGGGCAAAGCTATCCATCATCGCGTTCCTTTGTCGCTCGAGGGCTTCTTCAGGCAAGATTTTGATAGTATCTCCTGCCCCCTCGTCTTTCTTTTCGTCCGCCATGGGAGGCCGTCAAGATTTGCGAGGCTGGTCTTGCAAAGGTTCGACCAGTTCAAGCCCTAACTCCTTATATCCCAACCTCGTTGGGGACATGCAAATAAAAATAGAGAAAAAAGCAGACCGCTCTGATACCACTAATCTGGATTTAAACAAGAATGCAACAAATTACATAAATAACCATAAATATAGATATGTAGCGGAAATAATACTTCATTTCATTAATGTAAAATACTGAAATATGCTTACAAATAGAAATGGAAATAAACCAGCTAGGGCGATGGTAGCTTATCTTTGAGAAGAGATGTGGTGGCTACATAACTCTGAACTATGTTACAATGAGGCTCGAAGGCCTATTTATTGCTGTGAAATAATGGAAAATCCTAAACATCCAAAACCCTAACCCTAGAAGATGAAACGACAAACTGTGGGCCTCGTTTTGTGTAAATTGGTACATCAACTTCCTGGGGTCATAACTTTGGCACTCGATCTCTGTTTGACGCGTACAATAGCCCGTTAGAAATATCTATCCGAGAACTATAACTTTGGGAATATAAAAATTGGTCCATGGAAACATGTTGGTCCTAGATTTCCCAAAAAATGTCGTTTAGGGCCTCAAAACAGCTCCAGAAGTTCAGGACCTGAAAAACTGCTAAAAATAGTAAAGTGTGCTACAATTACGGAAACTAAAAAATTGAAAGAGACAGTTGTGGGGGTCCAAATGGGATAGGTGGGTGGCAACCAACATCCACCTAGATCAATAGGATTGTTAATGATATGGTTGAAATCGGGGAGACTCAAATCAACCATAAAAGGAAGTAATGGAGTAGGAGTGACCATACCATTAGAGGTTCCTCTTGTGGGTTTACCCTAGTTAGTACCTGGATTACCACCTTGGTTTCCCGCACCCAAGTTGGTTCTTGAAATAGTGAGAGTACGGGGTTGAGAAGACACAAAATCAAAGAAGGAACTAGAAGAATTAGTAGAACGAGAGTCTCAATGACGACTCCATGGAGGACTTGGAGGATGTACTCGAACTCGACGAGGAGGAGTAATATGTCCTAACATAATCTAAGGGTGAAGGCCTCGAATTCCTTGTGAAAAATGCCTAGGGTGCGCAATGATGACTCTAAGGACTAAAGGGTGATGATAGAAATAAAAGAGGAACAAAAAATAAGAAAACACCTAGTGCATTAGTACCAAGTGTAAACTAACTATATTAATGAAGCTAATCTAATACAAGAAAAAACTTCCTATCAAAGAAAAAATACCTCTAGCCTATAGGTGATCTATATCCTCAAACAATCCTAAATCTACTATTTCAGATGGCTAATATTTTTCTAGAGAAAGGTAGGGTAGAGAACCAAATGCTTCCCATAGTCAATCATATAGGGTGTTTTCCTAATATTGGTCATTATAGTTACCTTCGTCCCACGAGGGTGGTCAAGTCTTGAGCTTCTTGGTGATCAACCACGAGACATGATTCCCTGCCACTAGTTGGGTAGCCCCAAGGAAAGATGCTCGCACGATGACCTAGCCTAACCCCCTCTTAATTGGGTTTCTGACACACTCTGGCTTTGGACCATGGAATGGTGAAGGATTTTAAGCTCCCTAATATGTCAACTTCTATGTCTCAATGTAAGTGATCGATGGGTGTTATTGGAAGCCTATCCCACCGATCCTACACCTAAACTACAAAGATTGTTTGGCCCTAGTGCCCAAGTGGGCTTAATCTATGTATGTTGAATTATTAATGTGTAGTGTTTCAAGTCTTGGCTTGGCGGTGTTAACTAAGCTCACGTTCGCTTAGGGTGTGAGTGTGTGAAAATAATGTGTCAAGTGGATGAGTTAATTGAAAATGTTTTATGTTGCCATGTGCTATGGAAAATAAAGTACTAAACTATTGTAAATAATGTTGAAAATGAAAGAAAAATAAAAAGCCAATCAATCACACAATATCCCACCCAAAAATGTATCAAGAATCTAAGAAAGAGAAGGCAAACAAGCTACTCAAAAACACATAAAATGCCTAAAATACCTAATTTTAAAAGCACTGATATGTAGAGGCACTGATCTGCTAAAATGGTGTAGATACACTGCAAAAATCAGAGGTGATAAATGTTGTAAAGGATATGTATGAATCTCCACAACCTAGGATGCTCAAATGGATCCTAAGGGGAAAAGGAAAAACCCAAAATCTAAAGGGAGAAATGGTAAAATAAACCTATCCAGAAATGTTTTAAAGAAATGGATCAGACTCGGAAAATCAGTGGCTAAAAATGTTGAAACCCTAGACTCCTCGCCCATCTAATCTCTTCCTAACAATGTGGAGGTGTACTCTAAACCCTACGAGGATTTTTCCTTCCTCAAAGAGAAAAATTAAGAGAATATAGGCCTAGGGGAGACTGAAATAGAGATAAGAAATCCTTCATAGTCTACACACATCACTCTTAGCAAGTCTTAAAAGATTTTGAAAATTTCTCAGAAAATTTTCAGAACGCAGTCACTGACTTGTAAATAGTGGAAAATGTAGTTATTGGGGCAAAACATGCATTTTGGAATGCAGATCGGGCGCTAAAGAGTGTGTTTTTCTCTCAAGACTCTCTGTCAGTAGATATCACACAAATGTTTCCGTCTCCTACTCAGTTGGTACTTGTGACCTACAAAAAGAACCAGAAAACCACTAGAATCTAAAAATTTCACAAAAAAGGTAATAATATTATAAATAGAAATTGAGAGGCTATAAATCGCTATAGAAAACCATGAAATTTAACGAAACGTCAATCACCCAAGAACATTGTTATTACACCAGCTGAGTCACGATTTGTTGGAATGAAATTTCTTGGAAGGTGTACCAAAAAATTTCTACTTAAGTCACTGGTGACACATAACCCTAACAAAATTTTTTGGTTTCTTGCACTTCAGATCTGCAATAATAAAAATAGAAAATATTGAAAAAAAATAACATATGTGATCCAAAAGCAACAAACAACAAAATATATCCAATATAATAACAAAAATGGAAAGAATTTTAAAATGAATAATAAATATTTATTGATAACACCTGGAGAAGGATATCTATAAAAGGGTCTGTAAATCCCCCTCTGTGGGATGGGTCCTTTGATGTCCTTGATCCTTTAGTAATCGATTCTATCTCTCAATGTGTGAGAAACCCAAAACGATGTGGAGAACTCAAGTGGGAGCTCAGATAAAAAGTAACGATGATGGTGACAATGATAATGACCATGGTGAAGAATGAATGGAAATCCCTTCTATTTATAACAATGTATTGAGTTAATCTCACAAATGGAGAATAATAAAATAATATTGACCAAATCAAAATCTAACTGTTAGGAATACTTTATTATATTTTTTGGAGAGGGAAAAGGTATTCAAAATGGTCAAATATCTTTATTTAGAAATAATTAACAAATAAAATTATTTATTAATTATTTCGTGAAGAATAAGAATGGTGTGAAATTGAAATAATTATTAAATAGTGTTGGCTTAGGGGGTCTTGATCTATGTTCAGAGTTAGTTGCGCCAACCAACAAATCCCTACACTATTGGCCCTTTCAGCAACAACCCGTGTAGCATAGGTTGCAGTCTCACCCGAAGCAGTATGGGGGGGATGAAAGAACCAAGTTTCTGTATCCAGAGACGAGTATGATGTATTTTAACGCCTCAGATATGCCTTCGCACAGGTCGATAAGCCTTTAGGGCTCGGTACTAAAACTCTACTGCAACAACCTCCAGACCTTCGCAAAGTTCTACAATCAGCTTTTGTGGACCTTATCAGTTGATTTGTCCACTTACGCACTTCAGAGAACTATCCTAGATTAGCATTCACACAAATCTACTTAGGTTAATTAGAAAACATAACAGAATTCATCACAGTCTTTGTAAAAGTACTTAACATGCATTGCATACATCTATTAAGACTTATTCAAGTGAATTGTGCATCATTAGATCAATATTTCATAGCACATTATTCGTACAAAACATATATCGTAAACACAAGTACACAAAAATAAGCAGATAAACACAATAATTCTTCAATAATCTTCTTTATTTATCTTTAATATGGTATTACAGATTCAAAACTACCCTATGCACTTAGCTGCAGGGGTCCGTGCACTCATCTTTGGAATCTACGTAGGCCTTTATGCACCCAACTACAGACCCTTTCTTCCCTATCTAACCCACTTCTCTGCGCTAAGACTTCTAAGACTTCATTCATTTTCCATCATGACCTTCTATATATCCTTAGACTCTCTAAGACACACCTACATATAAAATCCCATGGTCCGTGGACCATGGGTGGGTCTTCAAAGCTAACTCAACTTTTACATAAACAAGGGGTAAAACCCCTTTCACTCCTAACAATCTATGCACTTCGCATCCACAAATTGTGGAGACTTTACATTACTTACAAAAATACATCGACACTTGGGTTATTTTAACCCCAAAATTGAACCAAGGGACCCCATCGTAGAAGACCCCCAACACAATGATCATGACTCACCCTCGAGTCACTTGGTTGGTGTTGTGATCTTGTTGTGAAGATCCCCCAGCTCCACCTAAACCACAACAACTTTGGTAGCACTCTGAGTGGCTACCTGCTTGACCTCCTCAACTAGCTTCTCCGTAGCTGGTCCTTCTGCGACCAGCTTCATTGTTTGTTGTGTCTGCTACAAGCCTGTTAGATTCTCCTAAATATTGGTCATGGCCTGGTAAGCCTCCTCTAACCAAGATTGTAGTTTGGCCTTAAGCAAGGCTTCATTCATTTGTGTCGCCTCTACCTACGTGAGGAGCTACTTCCCCTCCTGTAATTTGGCTAGGTGCTGTGCTGTTGTAATGGAGTGTGTCGTTGCCCTGACCTCGTTATATTACCACTGTAGCTCCCTGAGCTCTGTATTCAATGTCTACAGGTTTGGATCTTCCTGCAGAGTTGTCACTAGCTCCATTTCCTGCTCAAATAATTTTGAATAGTCAGTGATTGTGCCATCCATGGTGGCCATTCCTTCTCTGGTTGCGGCTCCGCGCTGCTCCTGGAATGCAAGCGGATTCGTGGGTTGCAATTTTAATTGAAGGTCAGTGATTTTCATGTTGAGTACAAATTGAACTTGGCCAACCTTCGTCTTTTCTTTGCGTACACTAGCGATGAACTTCCTGATCTTCACTTCTAGCTGTGCATCCTCAGGAATATGCAACTCAAACATTGTTTTGCATGCCTTAGTGACAGCAGAATCCAGTCAGGAACTTTGTGCCTGCAGTGTCTCCTTTTCTTTTAAGTCCTGTATCTTCTTGGCAAACATCTATCCATTGTTCACCCTATATTCCTTGATGAGGTTGAGAGCACGTTACTCTTGAGCTCTCAATCCTCTGTCACCCCTACATGCAGCCCATGAAGAATCTCATTGGGGAGCACTACGATGTTCAACCCAATGTTCTTAAGTGTGCTTAAGATGATGCGATCATTGGCTGACTCTGCGCGAAGGGACCCTTCTGGTAATGCAACAATCCTAAGATCTAGGGTCCTTACCAATTGTGCTACTTGACTCATCCCCAGGGCCAATCTCACTCATGTTGTTCTTGCTTGACCAATGCTCACCTGTATCCTGTTGGTCTGGATCTGTAGCTCACACAGATCCTTTTGGATGCTCCCTAATGTTTGCATATATTTCTGCACGAAGTGCTATAGTACTTTAATCACAGTGTCCCTTATTTTATCCCCGATCTCATTGTGATTGCCCTTCGTCAATACCATGGGATCACCCTGTGACTTGTCCTATTTTTTCTTTTTTCCAGGGACCTTCCTGCTACTCCTTTCCATTCTTCTTTAGATGAAACAGGGTGCTCTTCTCCTCATCTCGTCCGGCACCTTGTTTGGATAGTTCTTCCTCCTTAGTCTCTAGCGAGGGGGGTTTGACACTTCTTTTTGACTCACATTGCTCTTGTTCAGCCTGCTCGTTAGCAACACGTTATTTCTCCATTTGAGCCTTCTCAATGGCTTCCTTCTTCCTCTGCGCGGCCAGGTTATGCGTAGCCTACTTGGCTGCCTCCTTTCTCTTTTGTGTTGCTGAACTTCTTACGCCCTTACTAGTTCCAAAATCTAATTCTGAGGGGGCCCGCCACTTTGCTGGCCATCACATGGTCACCTCCTGCACATCTATCTTCATTACCAAATATGGCAAGTCATGCCACTTCTGCTATGGATCCTTCCATGCTAGAAGGTAAACTTTGTGGAATTCAGCCTTGAAAGCTACATAGGTTGACAGCTGGGTGTACAAGGTTGGGGACAACCTTCGATGCTCGTTAATTTCCATGCGGAGACTTGATTCCTTCAGGAACCAAAATATTTTTGTTTTTGTGATACGCATGGGGTCCTTTGTAGCCCATAGGGAGGTGAACTTCCCTGCCTCCCGTAATCCTTCTTCCATCGAAGGAAACTGGCTATCCTCCGGCATCTCCTGCACAACCAAAATGATAGAGAGAAGTAACCAAGAATAATGGAATGACTTAGTCTCATCTCGGGCCTTGCGGTAATTTGTGAGGAATTCCTGGCATAAGTACCTGGACCAGTTGAACTGCATGCCCTTCGCACACTGTGCAGCTAGGGAGACCACAAACATTGAAAATTCATCCACGTGACACTTTCTTATTACCTTCCTTTATAAGATCTATGTGGAAATTTGCATTGCCGGGTCGTTTATGGGGGTGATTGAATATCCTCGCACCTTCTTCACTAGGTCAAATTCCTTCTTCATTCTTTTTGCTAGATCCTTTTCTCTTGTATTTCCGCCAAACTCCTTGGTCGCATTCAATCCCTTGTATGGCAGATGCGTGATCCTGCGAATGAGCATGTTAGTGATGGGGATAGGCCCACCTAGCCATTAGCACCCATCGTGCACCCGAGTGAGTAGTTGGTGCACACAAACTGTGTTGATAGGGGTGCGGTCATAATGGGGCACCCACAACAAATTCAACAATCCTAAATTCTTCACACCGTGGATCCATTCCACCGTCTCCAACACAATAGCACCCGACTTGACATAATAGATGCACTTCATATACTTATCTATGGCTAAGTGTGGAAACCTAACATGATCTGTGAGGTCCCAATCTTCCATCTTTAATACTAGGATCCATGCAAGCCACGGACCTTCAAAGGGAACTTGCTTAGGCAGGAGTGATGTAGAAATGGAAAATTGGTCTGAGTCTAGGTCCTTTGTGACCTTCACCTTCCTCTTGCACAAAGGGATATATTCAGGAAGATTTATGATGGGCTCCACTCCCTCAGCATCTGTGTCTTTTGTGCCCTTTCCTTCCTCCACCTCTAGATCAATGACCTTCTTGGGCTGCTTGTGTTTCTTTTATTTTTGTGTTGCAGAATGCTTTCTTAGTGACTCGTGTATCGATAGTGGATTATTTTGTTTATCCTTCTTCAGCTTCTGTGTTTCTTTAGCAGGGGTAGGATTCAGCCTAGGCAACCTTGGCTCCGTAGGCACATGAGCCGAAGCTTCCCTACTCACCACTTCTAGGGAAACTCGTTCAGAAGAAACATCACCACCAGTACTCACAGTCTTTACAGGGCTTGTTCCAAGCATTTTATCAAGAATAAACTTCTAATTCAACTTCGACAACTTAGAAAATGCAGGGCTAGTGACCAAATCCTCCCAATACGATCGAATCATAGATGACAAACAATACAACTCAAAAAAAAACTCTAAGGGTGCAAAGTGCTCTCTGTTTGACCGACATGCGTAATTTATAGGGGGTTTTGAATTTGAATCCAATCGTTCACCCCCAAATTCTGATAATTAATGTTGTTTTGGCAGCACATCTTCAAATATTTTTGCCTTAAATGCCGTCAGCCCGCTCCTCTTAGCCGTCTTCTGGCTGTCAAATCATGAACAGTCACTCCAGCGGTCACTTTTATGCTGTGCTACGTAGCACTCCCCTCCATAGTGCAACTTCTCGCACACAGCTTGAACATATATTGTATCTTCATCATCTTCCGCGTAGCCTATCTGTTGCGTAGTTCTTCGAACCTAGTAGTGTAGTTTATAGTCTTGCACTCCCTTGAAACTGCCTGGAGCACTAAGACTATCCTTCCGCCATATAGTCATTGCACAGGATCCCCTATATATAGCTTCAATCGGCTTCTGTCCACTCTTCCTGGAAAAGGTTCTCCATTCAGCTTCGTGAGCCGAACCGCGCCTCCATCTGTACTTTCTTTGATAATATATGGCCCCAGGCAATGCATCTGAAATTTACCTGGAAAGTTAGTGAACTTACTATCATATAACAATACCAGATCATTTACCATGAATGTGCGAAGCTTGATGTGTCGATCATGCCACGCTTTTTACCATTCCTTCAGTACTTGCTAAAGGAATCCAGCCAATAATTGGTCCTCTTCAAGCTCCATCAGTTGCGCGAGCCGTTCCTCCAAGGTTTCGGAACCTGCCATACCTGTGAGAGCTGCTATGTGTAGACTAGGCACAATGTACTCCATAGGTATCACAACTTCTATGCCGTAGACCAATCTGAACGGTGTTTTTCCTATCATGTTCTTGCAAGTAGTCCTATACGCCCATAGTATTGCAAGTACTTGCACACCCTAATCATTTCATTGACCGTTGCATATCATTGTTGGTGTGTTCTCCAAAATCTTGTTGAAGGCCTCAATAATTCCATTGGCCTATGGGTGATACGATGTACTCTTTTGATGGTAGACCTAGAATTACTTTGTTAACGCATTGATTGTTTTTTAGAAAGTGCATACCTTTTTCGCTCATCCACACTTTCAGGCAACCAAATTTGGTTAAGACATACTCAAACAAAAACTTCGCTGTTGTAGTCCCTGTACAATCCTTAATTGGTTGTGCCTCTTCCCATCGAGTTAGATACTCCATCGCGGTGATGATATGGCACACACGAGTTATCTTCCCTGGGGGTTGAATTGGCCCAACAAAATCAATCTCCCATTTTTCAAATGGTTGCAATAATACTTGAGGTCGTAATGGCAATTCCTCCCTTCTTGATATTTTTCCCATTCTCTAACACACATCACATGCCTTACAATATTCTTTGGAATCCTTATGCAACGTTGGCCACCATAGACCTACGTGCAAAACCTTTTGCGTAGTCGCCTTTCCTACATAATGTCCTCCCACATCCCTTCCACAAGCTTCAATGAGAATGCTATTTCTCTTAAAATTGGGCATATATCTTCGCAATATTTCATCAACACCCATCTTATACAGATGTCTTGCAATCACTGAAAGGTCTGCTGTGTGCACTACTAGCTCCTAATTTTGCTGACTTGTATACCATTTTGGTGCCATCCCCGTAGTAAAAAAAGTGAATAATATCTGCAAAACAGTTATTTGCTACGTGCACCACGAAGAGCTGTGCATCTGGAAACCCTTCCTCTAAATTATTAGGCTCCTCTCCTATTTCGATCTGCGATAGATGGTCAGGTCCTGCATTCAACCTCCCTAGCTTCACAATGACCTCAAAGTCATACTCCTAGAATGACAGTAACCATCGGCAGATCTTCCCCCTCAACACAGGCTTATTAACCATGTATTTCAAGGCAGAATGATCTATGTACACCTTGAAGTTCCCTCCTAACAGATGGTGCTTGAAGTTCTACAGTGCATATACCATGGCCAATCCTTTGTGCTTAATCGTTGAGTAATTCTTCTCGGCCTTTGATAATTTCCTACTTGCGAAGGCTATAGGGTGGTCCATTTCTCCTTCACTGACTTGTGTTAATACTACACCCAACGCAATGCATGAGGCATCAACATGTACGTGAAATTCCTTCTTCCAATCCAAGAATGCCAAGATCGGCGCGGTGACCATATTTTATTTCAAAATAGCTAAGCTATGTTGGCATTCTTCGTCCCAACATAATTTTGCATCCTTCTTCAACAACTTCTTCATAGGCGCAGTAATTTGAGCATACGCTTTGATAAATTTTCTATAATATCTAGTATGTCTCAACATGGCGCGCAACTGTTTGGCATTCCTTGGGGCCTCTAGATTTACTATCACCAAAATCTTGGTAGGGTTCACCATCAACCCTTGCTTGCACACCACATGACCCAACAAGATTCCAAAGGGAACACAAAAGATGCATTTCTTCAAATTCAGTGCGATTTGGTATCTACGACATGTATCCAACATCAGGTATAGACTTGATACATGGTGCTTCACTAGTCTGAACATCGTCTAGTCATCAAAGTACACTTCCAAGAACTTATGATTAAACTCCTTGAACACTATGATGACTACACGAGAAAATATCAAAGGCACATTCTTGAGTCTAAATGGCATGATAGTTTATTGAAAACAACCCCACTCCATTGCGAAGGTCGTTTTAATCCTATCCTCAGGCGTGATCTTAATCTGATGGTACCCTGAAAACCCATCAGTGAATGAGTAGTCCTCCTTCCCTCCGACATTTTCTAATACTTCAATGGTGAATGGCGTCAGGAATGGATCATGGAGACACACATCATTCATCTTCCTCATATCTATGCAAATTCTTGTCTCACCCTTCTGCTTCTTCTCCTGAACCACCATTGGGCTCACCTAATCAGATTCTTCCACTGGTTCTATGATGCCTGCTTCCAGTATCTTATCCAACTCCAAGTGAACCTTTTCTTTATATTTAGGATTCAGGCGATACGGCCTATGCTTAACAGGCTTCATGTCCAGCTTCAGAGTGATTTTTATAACACCCAAGTCTCCTATTATGCCCTTAAAGTTTGCAAAATTGGTAGGGAACATATCTCGATATTCGCAGAGTAACTCAGAACCTTATCCATAGTAGCTTCATCCCAGTAATCTCTAATATTTGCAAACTTCGGGTCTGCTTCAGTCCCAATGTTTACTTGCTTTTTTTTTCAATGGCGCGGTGATGTCCGGGTTGTCTATTTGTGGGTCCTCGACTTCGCGAAGCCCTTCTACCTCTAGAATGTTAATATTCCTTGAATCTTCATCCTCCCCTTCAACTGTCACATTATAACATTCCAACGGATGGCACATCTGGATGCTCTAATCTGGTTGGACCCACTCCAAAGGTTCTTGCGTCATTTTGAAGATAACTAACTTAATCTCTTGTAGGGCTTCATCGATGCTCACGAAACCATCTTCAAAACTGAAGGTTAATAAGAACCCTTCCCTCAATATATCCCACTCCACAGTGCCATGGTGGAGATCTGTTTCCAAATACCAGTTCATGGCGATTGTATCCAAAGTATGGAAAAATAAGTGTACCTACTCCAGTTGCGGCTCTGGTCCATAAGATTTAGTCCACTTCACTAGATGATCGTGTGGATCATCCCTCCCATCATATCTCTCAGTCAATCGAGTGTTATGTCGACCAAACTTCAATGTCATCATCCTTCTATAATCCCTCCATCCATCAAAGCTATCCTTGTGTGTACCCCACCACTATGCAGGCATAGCGCGCAATGCCAAACCTAATGCTTGGAAGCAGTGATGCTCAGGGACTTCACATTCAAATGCATTGAAAAAATTATCCATGTTAGTTAAACCATCATAATAAGGTAAGTTCTATTATCACTCCAAGACACTCTCCTAGGTTGCAACTCAGAGATGCCTAGTAACATATAATCTTCAATTTGTTCTATGAACTATTGGAATAAATAATGGTCTGGATCAAGCTAGATAACCACTTTGACTCTGTTATTACTCAAGACATGCATGAACACCCTCAGCCTACAAGGCTTTAGACTACTAATGCTCAATAGTTTGTATATTGAGTGAGTGAATGGAGAATACTAAAAATACCAGCAGATACATACATTAACCATATGATGGCCAGCTACAGAAAGTAAATTAAAATTGCAAGCCTAATACATCAACGCAAAGATAAGATGACAGTTATCTGGCCTTTGACACAAAAGAAACCTGAATGGCTTGTTCAAGTGCAAGTTTAGAACATAAGAGAAATTGGGATATTGAACATATAACATCAAAAGAAGCTTGTATTACTGATGAATGAAGATGAGAAGCTTGAGTAGTAGAGTCTCCACAGTCTCCAGAAGTTGAACCCTTCTTACAGTGAGTTTCCAGCCTTTTATAGGCCCTTTACAATGATCTTTGGCTTTCATAGGTCTCCAGCTATCCTAACCTACCCCCTTTGGCTTTAACTGTTGGATTGCGTATGAGGACACAGTTCTCCTTCCATCACGAAAACGAAAAATAATTCTGGTACAGCGCTGCCTTGTTAGATGGCTGGTTTGATCATGCTAATGAGGTTCCATGACTGTTTATTTATACTTGACTGCATCGTGCTGTGTCCTTCCCATTTCGGCCATGCTTTTTGGTATTTCAGTTCAGTGGCCTGATTGTCACAATATTGACAGAGTCAACCACCTTCCTCCTCGGGTTATTGATAGGAAGTAGAGTACGAGGTGCATGGGTGGCTAGACGTGCCAATTAGGAAGAGCAGAGTAATGGCAGGGTGGTGAAGGACAAGTGGGTAGCTGTTGGATGAATTAAATTATATGGACATAGTAATGGCAGGGTGGCAAAGGATAAGCGGGAGTAGTCATGGACGAGGGCCACTGGATCGGAAGAAATGGACAGAGGAGCTAGATTGCATGAGGCTTGTAGTCTTTGGTGAGAGCGGAAAAGGTTTGAGCCGTTGGATCTCGGTGGACAGATCAGACGACTATTGGGTGGAGGAGGTGCTCGGATGATAACGCCCGGGGGTGGTTTTGTTTGGGTGGTTATGGTTTCTATCGGGCGCTCATCGGGCGGTAAGCAGTAAAGGGTGGAGTCCGCCCGACGCCACTCATTGCACGCCACATAGTGGAGGGGGAATAGAGAAAATCACCTTTATCGAGTGGGTACTTGTAAGAGCCCTATCCTAGGGTCTGCTAATAGATCTAATTTTTTTCTGAATTAAATGCGATAAGAGGTGATAACTTACTTACTTACACGGCTTTTAAACAAATAAAATTTTGTCATTTACATTATAATCAACATAAATTATGGTGAGCATTCCATTGATATCAACTTAACAAGAGTAGTCCATGGAAAAATACCTGTTCTGGCGGTTGATGATGATACCTTTGTCTTATAGCTCCAGCTGAACGCTCCTTCTGACCGACCCCACCGGATTTACCACCCAGCCAACTAGGAAATAAATTCCTAGCCCAGGAAACCTCCACAGGTTCCCTAGCCCTCCGTGCCCAAGTCCAACCAGATATAGTGTGTCCTCAAGAAGAATGTGCAAAACTAGATAATCATACTTTCCTCCTCTCAAACCCAAGAAACCTCCACAGGTTTCCAAGGTCTCCCAAAATCATAACAAGGACAAACAATCACAACCAACCCCCACAATTCTAAGCAAGACTCCAACCCCCTTTTTCTTCCTTCCCCCTTCCCTTTTTATACCCTCTTTCCTCAACCACCTCTCATTAATGTCATTAACTTCTCATCCATCCTTAGTTGACTTCTCTTCTCCCAAGTAAGCTAGGAGTACATTTGGAATTGTGACATGAATATAAAATTGAGAATTTAATGGGAAAGGATCATGTCTTCTCCCAAGTAAATCTGAAAAGTACATTTGGGAATGTGAAGTGTAATTACATGGAGAGGACCATGTCTTCTTTTTAGTAAATGTGAGGGTACATTGGGGAATGTGAAATGAATAAATATATATTGATGATAAGATGGAGAGGACTATGTCTTCTCCCAAGTAAATGTGAGGGTACATTGGGGAATGTGAAATGTACTTACATGGAGAGGACCATGTCTTCTCCTTAATAAATGTGAGGGTACATTGGGGAATGTGAAATGAATAAATATATTTTGAATTAATGGAAGGAGACCATATCCTACATAATATTCAATTTGAGAAGGTAAGTGGGGAATTTGAATAATGGAAATCATAAATTTATATTAGACCAATATTTCTCAATATTTTCAGATAATGTAAATATTAACAAAATTTGTAGGATAAGATTTAAGTGGGGAATTACATACACCCCTCCTTCAAAAAACTTCGTCCCGAAGTTAGAATGAAAAGATGCAAGGAGTTTGAAAGCATAGCAACTAGAGATAGTTATAACAATAAAATCGGATAAGTCCAACAATGACATTTCTTCCCATCAAGAGTCTCCAACTGATCTATATCTTCCTATCCACCCTGGCCTACTTCCATTCCCGCCCTATCCATCCTCTGTTGCCTTATCAGTGGTAAAGGCCATACTGACCACTGATAAAACCAACATGGTGGGAGCATCGAATGCCTCGACCGAACTTTCCCCAGCAGGCATCTGGCAATCGTCATTACACATCTAGGGGGAGCGTTCAGCTGTCCTCCCCACGATTCCAGGTTTCGGAGGATACACGGTGGGAAACACCTCCACCCCTCCTTCAGAGCACGGACCACACTACAGAGCTGGTTGGACTTGTCATCGAATAATCCAGTCAGGTCGTCTTGCCACCTGTCATTTGCATTTTTTTTCTCGTGTCATAAGAGTGCATATCAAGTAGATACCAATGAAGTAAAATAATGTACATTATACCTTCCTCATGAGATGTCTCATTCTTCCCTCTTAGATATCACATAGTTCTCTTCCCCTGCGGGTTAGCCTTTCATTCGTGCATTTATATAACAACAAGACATATAATCATCACATTACTAAGTCTAGTATCCATGTGTCAATCTAAGAATTCTCGCTAAGTCATTCATTTAAATAAATCATATCCACTTGAGCTATATATGAACCAAAGTAATTCTGATAAGTTACGCACTAGATAGTCCATCACTAAGTGAGTCATACATGTAGTCCATACATCAACCATTTCTATCATTAATATCAAATCTATCAACTGATTCATATAAGTAGTTTTATGTGTCAACCAAATGCATCAATATTACATAATGTTCATAAATAAATAACATGGAAATAGGATCTTAACATAGGTAGCTATCTAAGTCAAAATAGGCATCACAGATGCTCAAAAAGTGAGGGGTAGTCACGATGCATAGTCTCTGCATCCTCCTAGGTAGCAGATCCTGGGCTATACTTGTCCCACTGGACCTTAACTTGGTCCACCATGCGACATCTGAGCTGTCGAACCCTATGGTCCAATATGCATAATGGTTCTACCATTACGGTTCCCATGTTCGAGACCTGCAAGTCCTGCCAATCCAGTTTGTGAGATTCATCAGAAACATAATGTCGTAAAACAGATACATGAAAAGCATCATGAGTTTTTTGCAAATGGGGCGGCAGTACAAGACGATAGTCAACTGGTCCAATCCTATCCTTGATCCTAAAAGGTCCTACAAACCGAGGTGACAATTTCGTCCCCTTCCCAAACCGGATGGTGCTTTTGTTGGGCTGGATACGAATAAAAACTTGGTCCCCTACTTCATAACTGCGATCAATCCTATGTGAATCAGCATAACTCTTCTGTCTATCCTGTGCTTCCTTTAACCTTTGCTGAACTTGCTTTACCTGTTCCTCCATTTCTTGAACTAATTCTGGGCCAACTATCACTCGGTCCTCCAACTTTTCCCAACTCAACGACGTCCTCCAAGGTCTTCCATATAGAGCTTGATAAGGAGGCATACCGATTGAACTATGATAACTGTTATTGTAGGAAAACTCTACCAATGGTAAGTACCTTTCCCACTGAGTCTGATTATCCATGACGTACATCCTAAGCATGTCCTCCAGAACCTGAATTTACTCTTTCGGTCTGCCCATCTGTTTCTGGATGATATGCAGTGCTTAGGTTTAACTGAGTTCCCAGTGCTGACTGCAAACTTGTCCAAAACCTAGATGTAAATCGGGAGTCTCTATCAGAAATGATCTTTGTGGGCAATCCGTGCAGTCGGATAACTTCATTGACAAACACTCGCGCCACATCCGTAACATTGTAAGTGTCCCTTACTGGGATGAAATGGGCACTTTTGGTCAATTTATCAACTATAACCAATATAGCATTGTGCCTCTGGGAAGTGAGTGGCAAACCCACCACAAAATCCATGGAAATTACTTCCCATTTAGATGTATGGATGTCATAAGGTTGTAGGAGTCCTGTTGGATGGCGATGATCAGCCTTCACTTGCTGACATTCAAGACATTTGGCGACAAACTGGACTATGTCATGCTTCATGCCTGCCCAAAAGAAGAGTTTCCTTGCGTCTGCGTACATCTTCTTTACCCCAGGATGTGCACAATAGAGTGCTCTATGAGACTCTCCGAGGATGGTTTCTCTTATACCCCCTTCCTTAGGTACGTACATTCTCCCTTGGAATCTCAATAGCCCATCTGGTTCAAGGACATATCCTTCAAACTTTGGTTCTATCTGTTTCCCATTTTGGATAGCTGAGATGACTTTTAAATACCAACTATCTTCAAAGAGTTTCTCCAATATCCGCTCCCTTAAATTTACCTTTAAGGCTACTAGGGAGAAAGTTCGTGGCCTCCTGCTTAGTGCATCCGCCACTACATTCTCCTTTCCCTTGATGTATGAGATTTCAAAATCATACTCACTCATGAATTCGCTCCATCGCCTTTGTCTGGCGTTCAAATCCCTTTGAGTGAAGAGATGCTTTAGGCTTTGATGATCTGTTCTTAACTCAAATCTTCTCCCAATGAGGTAGTGTCTCCATAGCTTCAAGGCTAACATCACTACTGCCAATTCTAAGTCGTGGGTAGCATATAACTCTTCATGCTTCTTCAATTTTCTAGAAGCGTAAGCTATTACTCCGCCTTCTTGCATCAATACTGCACCTAATCCCTGCGTTGAAGCATCGGTGCAGACAGTGAAGTCTTTTCTCATGTCTGGTACTTGAAGGATCGGTGCACTAGTTAGTAACCTCTTCCGCTCTGTGAATGCAGTGCCACATTCATTTGTCTATTCATACCTAACCCCGTTTTGCTGTAATGTGGTGATGGGTTTTGTAATCCTTGAAAACCCTTCCACAAACCTGCGATAATACCCAGCTAGCCCCATAAAGCTACGTACCTCATGGGCATTTTTTGGTACTGGCCAATCCATTATGGCCTTCACCTTTTCCGGGTCAACTGAAATCCCTTCTCCTGAAATGATGTGCCCAAGGTAATGGACTTTCTTCTGAAAGAAGGAACACTTTGACAATTTCCCATACAATTGATTTTCCCTTAAACAAGTCAATACTACCCTTAGGTGCTTTTCATGCTCCTTTTCATTCTTGGAATATATAAGAATGTCATCAAGGAAGACTTGCACGAATTGGTCCAAATACTTCCTGAACACACCATTCATGAGGCTCATGAATACTGCTAGTGCATTAGTTAAATCGAATGGAACAACTACAAACTCATAGTGCCCAAATCGAGTTCGAAATGCAGTTTTTGAGATGTCTTCCTCCTTTATCCTCAATTGGTGGTACCCAGATCGTAGATTGATTTTTGAGAAGACCGCTGCCCCCTTCATTTGATCAAATAAGTCATCTATTCGAGGTATTGGGTACCTATTCTTTATCGTGGCTCTGTTTAAGTCTCTATAATCTATGCATAGGCGCAGGGAACCATCCTTCTTCTTGACAAAAATTACTGGTGCACCCCAAGGGGAAATACTAGGTCTAATCAATCCCAAGTCTAAGAGCTCCTTTAATTGCATCTGCAACTCACAAAGCTCTTGAGTTGTCATCTTATAGGGTGTCTTAGATATTGGTTCTGCACCTGGTTTCAGATCAATGGTGAAATCAATCTCTCTTACAGGAGGTAATCCAAGCAATTCCTCTGGAAAAACATCCTTGAATTCAGCCAAAACTGGATGTTGATCCAGGGAAGGTCCTTTCTAGTCACTTACAGTCTTGACCAAATACAGTTTGCAACCTTGTCTGAGACAACATTTTACCTTCATCATAGATATGAATCGTAGGGACACTCCCTTCTTGATTCCACAAATCTCAATTGGCCTACCTTCATCATCTAAACAGATCACCTTCTTCTTGAAATAGTCTACCAAAGCTCGATGAGCTTCAAGCCAGTCCATTCCAACAATTACATCATACGTTCCCAATTCTGTGACGTATGCCTTCAACTTAGTCATACACACCCCGAGGTTTACCTGACATTGGTCAACACTAGGCCCTACTGCTTGTTTTATTCCAGAAGCCATCTCAACTTGTTTAAAGTCATCGTGCTCATAGGTTGCCAGCCCACATTTTTCTAATGCAACTGGTGAAATGAAACTATCTGTAGCACTAGAGTCAAACAAAATTTTAACTTTTACTTTGTTTATCATACCTGAGGTTTCTACCACGGCAGACTGGTGTTCAACTTGCTGATTGTCAACTGCGGCATAGATTTGGTGGTGGCTACCTGCTCCCCCCATTGGTTCTTTTCCCTCTCTTCTGTTGTTACTGGTTCGAAACTCTGGGCAGTCCCGCTGGTAATAAGGTCCTCCGCATCCCCAACAAGTGATGCATGGTGGACCTTGAACCGAATGATGTGGAGTTCTTTGGAAAGAGTTTCTTCCCCTGGAACCACTACCCCTACTTTTTGTTCCTCGCCTATGACTTTGATTTGTACGCGCCCTTGAAACTGTGGGTGAAGCTGCACTATAAACCATGGAAATTCCTACTGTTGGTGTTCTAGGTATAACCCTGTTTCCATATGGTGGTGGCCTCCGACTTCCCCCCCTTGGGAAGGTACGAGGGGCCTTCGCCATAAACCCTGTTTGACGTGGAAAGATGGCTCTACCTTCACCCTTTAAATCTAGGTGTTCTTCGACATAACGAGCCTGTTCTATAACTTCTGCAACTGAGGATGGTTTCCACATCCGTACCATTGCCCTAATCTCAGGTCTCAATCCATACATAAAACGATCTGCTTGGCGCTGATCAGTATCCATGTAGGAAACGTACTTGACTAATTCCATAAATCGAATTTCATATTCTTCTATAGTACGACCTCCCTGTATCAAGGCATGGAAGGCTCCTACCTATTGTTCTTCATAATATGCTGGTAGGTACTTCTTCCTAAACCTCTCCTCAAACAATTCCCAAGTAACTGTGTTTGGAGCGAGGTGTAGTTGACGCTCCAAGTTACCCCACCAATTTAGAGCACTATCTCTGAGTTGGAATATTGCTATTTTGGCTTTGGAATTGGAATTGTAATCCCTTAGTGCGAAACACCTTCCCATCCCCTCTAACCAGGCTTCTGCACGCTCACTGGCATGACCTCCTGCAAATTCTGGGAGTTTAATCTTCTTGAGCTCTATAGTAATGTCCTCAACTGGAGGTCTTCTATCATAGTCTCTAGATCCCTCGGGGTTCCCTAACCATGATGAAGGGTGTTCCCCTTCCATTTCATTTTTTTGGCGTCCTCTTAAGGTTTCATTGATTTCTTCCAAGGAATGCAGGATGAGAGTCAATTCTAGTGAAGGTAATGGGTTATTTGAAGGAGGTCCTTGTGAAGACTCTCCAAGCCCTTGGTTCCTTCGCGTCCTCACCATTTTGATTTGTTCAAAATCTGCATGATATCTAAGACTTATTAGCATTATTCCTAACATTTTCTACCATATTCTAGATAGTCCATAGAGAACCCTAAGCAATAGATCAATTCAAGTTATGTAAGTTACTTCTTAGCCACAAATTTAAACTTTAGAACATGTTATCATAGGCTAGGTCACTGGTTGAAAACACTGTTGGTGCTCTACTTAAGTGTTGTGTGCATTTTTACCTGCCTACCAACACCTCATTTCTGTTTGCTGAGCTAGTGTTTGCTATGCAAACTGCTATAACTAAATTTCTCCCTAAATGCACAACTGGTCAACCTATAGCAGTAATTATTCATTTATGGTTTGCAATTCCACTATAATGGTTTGAATGCAGTGCAATAGCATGGTACGGGCTACAACAATATATTCCCCACCCAGATGCCCCTTGTAAAGAGCAAAGGAAAGAAGTCCACAATCCTTGGGATTCTGCAGTATATGAAACCATCCATGTGCTTTGCAATGGAATTATGATTGAAAAAAGTGTATTATATGAACACTGTAAACTTTCATATTGATGGAAAACATATTTTGATAGCTTTCAAAACATTGATGTCTTGCCACCGGTTTCGGTTTTTAAAACCATAGTCTATGCTGGTTTATTTTATTAGTAAATCATTACATGTTTTATGTTTTATGTTTTTTTTTTTTTAAGATCTTTTCTTTTTCATTTTGGCGTAAAGGCCTAAAGACATATGATAGATCTTATTCATACTAAGTTGTAGGTGTACCTCATTCGCAAAACAAGAGAATTAAGTATATCATGTACAAATTATGCTCTAAATAATGAACTCTAGAGAAAACACTTCATGATTGTAAATATAGAACTTTGAGTTGGAACTTTAACCAAATGTTAAATAACATTGCTAATGGCATATCAACAAAAGACTCTTGGCTGTATGAGCGAGTGATTTAACTCACTCTTGGAGTGGATATGAGATAACGAAACGATATGCGAGCACATAGTTAAAGAGAATTTGAATTTGGTGTAATTCATGGTTCTGTTTAAAGTAGTCTCGGCCTAAAAACTCAGGGAAAGTTAACAGAGAGCCATAGAGAGATTCAGATTAAGAGATGGACAGCAGTTGTAGCATTCCAACTCTATCAAGCAACGGCTTAAATCCTTCTGTTTCAATATGGAATTCTACTCGAATCAGTAAGTCTGAATTCATTCTTCCTTCACATTGTCTCTGTTTACAGGATTACGTTTTCTCTTAGTGCGTTTTAATGGCAGATGGATTGGGAATAAAAGAGAAAGAGGAGATGAAGGATATAATTAACGAAATGGGTATCAAATCTGCCCATACTCAGAGGCTGAAAGTCCCCTCTATCAAACCCAAATTGAAAAAAAAAATAATAAAAATGGTAACATACCATGTTGATTTTAAAACCATGATATGCAGATTCTGCACTTAGAATAACCAAAATACTAGGTAGCTGAAAACTTGAAAACTTCAATCAAAATAATAGATCTAAGTATGCTAATCTACTACATACTGAAAATTCAAAGAGCAAACAAATGTATCTGAACTCAATCACATCTATCTTCTACTGAATACTAGAATACAAAAAGCACTGCAACAGCTCAAGGAAAACCTCGCCAACCAATACAGCGGTGCACCCTACATCTCCTTTATAGAATAGGAAGAGGAGGGAAAGTATAATGAACCTAGACACATGCAAAAGCCTACATGGTTTGATTTTGTCAAACACTAACCCTACTCTAATAACTCTGTGTGCCCTCATTGCATGGATAAGTGTACCACGTAAAGGGCACCTCAACTGGAATATGAGCTGGAGCATGCATAAATGCTCTCCTTGATATCTACTCCCTCTGTCTACTACTTAAAAACTCCAAGCATGTGCACCCTAGAAAATAATAGAAATGCATGTGGGACTTAAACTGACTCTGAACTAAACTAAAAATGAACAAAACCATATCTGAACTAGGGACTGGTACATGCATGCTAGAGGCATGTATGCACCCTCCTACTCGCCCCTACATAACAACAGCCCCCTTCCCTAAGTAACTAGTGTTGTGGCTAGTTCCATCATTTATCAATACTCTATACACATCCCAAGGTATGGATCTGCTGCAGCAGGATAGGGATCTGCTCTCTGCTGCTCCCTAGGCAAGGAGAAACACTAACAAGCAACAACGTAAGAACTCTAACAACTATATCATTCATTTGGAGCTGGGATCTGGAAACATTTTTAACATCCCGTGCCCCAATTTCTTTTGAAGGTAGAATAGTTCAAGAAGTGGGCACTGTTGCTCAAGGATAATGTATCATGTGCACTTTACATTATGGAGTCATTGTTAATTTTTTTTTTGTCATAGAGGGTATTATGCTAAGTTGTAGTTGGTGGAATTGGTCAGTAGAGGTTAGGACTCAACTTAGAGGTAGATGAAGAACCATTTCCTTCATGTGTTTGGTCTTGTCCTCATAGGGTAGGTGAAACTAACATGATCCGTTAGATGGAGGTAGTTGGATATTCCATTAATTTGTGGGTCTATATGGAGGATAATATCTATGGAGTACCTACTTTATCTCTTGGGCTAAGGAGGAGGAACTAGCATAAATAGAAGGTTTGGAATTTGGGCAAGACATATCACATAGAGTTTTGGTATGGGAAGTATTGTTTAATCTGGGTCTCGGTTGGCAACCATAACCTCTCAGGAATTTTCCTCTGTTTTATGTGTTGTCTTCTAAGTTATATGATATTCAAGTACACATTGATTTTCGGTTAAGATCTAATTTGTCTAAATTCTACCTATGCTCAGTTTTGAAGGGTTTTCATGCTGGAATCTCTTTCATTTAGCTATTGTTCCAACAGCTGGACATGCAGCTAAGAAATATTTCAGAATATTCTTGTTTAAATATACTTCTGTCACTGTTGAATCAACTGCTGTTATAGCTAAATATGTGTTTGTTCCTAACTAAATCTGTTGTCACAGTTATATTAGTTCACTGTTAGCACTATTCAATCCATAACAGTTTTAACTTTAGGGTTCATCATAATGTAAACACATAAATATAAGCAAAGGCAGATATTGGAAACAATAATTTAGCAGTCACAAAAATTTTGGAGTCTTGCTTCTATTCCCAGTACTACTGCCAATGCGGTTCTATCTCATTGAAGGGGTAGCTCCTTAGTCACTTCTTCACAATCCTCTCCTCAACCTTCTCTCCCTTTTTAGGTGACCGCACCTCGTTGGAATGTAAACCTGTGGCGGATGTGGCAATCAACTATTTAGGTGCCTTGTGAGCACAATTGAAAATGAAGCTATTTCTGGTCAGAAATTATTATTTTTTTTGCTTCTTCTGGTGTGAAATTTCCTATTCTAGAATGATCAGAAGAGGAGGAATTTGGGTGGAATTTGGGGGAAGGAAACTTTGTAGATAGTAATGTGGTAAGGCATTTGTACATGTTTGGTTGAGAAGTCATAGGAAGATAAGCATGAAGCTCCATCTCTCTACGATGCTTGCAGAGCCTGAGCCATTGTTGTTGTTATTCCCACGCCACTCGTCCAATTTCTTGTCATCCAAACTCAACTTCCGGATGGGCAGTCCCTGCAAGAAGTGGCACTTTCTTCGGCAAACCAAATAAGTTTTAAGGAAAAATCATGTGCTGAGAATGAAGATATCTATACAGAATGTGGAGATGGAGGTGATCTGCTTATCTATGATGGTTGTCCAAGGACCTTCCACACAGATTGTGCTGGAGAGATACGTATTCCGGTAGGTGATTGGTGTTGCTTTAATTGTCAGTATCATTTTAGAACAAGAAGAAAGTTGTATGCTAGAAAAGATCCAAAACTTTATGGAAAGGAAACCTCTTTTGGGTCTCAAGAAAAGCCATCCAATCGTTGTACACATGTTGTCAATGCCCTAGAGAAAACAACAGGTGGATGTATACTATACAGGCTTCACGATTCTGATAAACGGCATGTGGGAATCACACTGTTATACTCTAAGACCACTGTGAGAAGGAGTTCCACGTCAGTTGTTTAAGAAAACGAGGCATGGCAGATTTAAAAGAATTGCCGGAGGGTGAATGGTTCTGCTCCAATGATTGTACAAAATTTCATTTTGCACTGCAAGAGCTGGTTTCACATGGACCAGAAAGCCTACCTTCTTTTATAACTGAAGAGCTTATGAAGAAGAGATGTGACAAGGGCATGGAATAACTTTCTAGTGTCAATAATTTGGTATGCTTGTTGACCCAAAAGACAAAGGTATTACTCATTTTCCATCATTCTCGCTTAAAACTTATCCTCTTTGGCATAACTCTGAAATTGGGTAACCAGATTATAGTCGAGCAGCCGATTGCAGGAAGTAATTGATGAAGATGGCGACTGATTCTCATGTTGCAGAAACCAAAGAGTTTGTTCCTTACATGAAGGAAATCGGTCATCAGGGTCTAAGAAGTTGATCATGAGAGAAGGGGAATCGTGGCAAACACCATTATCTAGAGATGAAGTAGAAGGTGAGCTTTCTTACACACACATGAATTTGTTGATTGTCGAATGATTTTTTTTTTTTTTTACAGAGCAGAAATTTACGAGGAGGAGGTTTATATGGTGAAGCAGAAGAAGAAGATGATTAAGGTGCACTAAGGTTTATATACGGATTCTTGTATTGAATTGCAATATCTTACATTGTCACCCTCCTAGATGGAACGCGTTTTGATTTGAGCTTAGACAGAGCAACCCCTTTCAGATTTCAACTCGGCCAAGGTCAAGTTATAAAGGGATGGAAACAGGGCATTGCAAGTATGAAAAGGGGCGAAAGCCATCTTTACAATAACTCCAGAGTTGGGGTATGGAGAGTCAGGGTCTCCTCCCCTCATTCCCCCAACACCACACTCTAATTTGAATTGCAAATGTTCTCGTGGGAAACTATTACAGATGTCTGCAAATATGGAGGCCTTCTTAAGAAAACTGTGAGGGATGGAGAGAGATGGGCATACCCTAAAGACGTCGATGAAGTTCTAGTGCCAATATATCTTGGCAGCTTCTTCATGGAAAGACAAGGGACCCTAACAACAGGGTGCTACTTTCAGAGGTTGTTGCTATCTTTGCTGAATGCTTTAATCCCATAATTGACATTGTGAAAGGCCGAGATTTAATCCCTTCAATGGTCTATAGTAAAAGCATGACGGCACAGGTATTTCGAGGGATGTATTGTGTAGTTTTAACAACAACAAATTTAAAAGCAAGGAAAGTTCAAGTGAAGACCATAAAGAAGCTATGAGAATCATTTTGGTTGGACAGTTCAGAGCTTTTAGCAAAATAAATACCCCCTACTCACGGCTGATTAGATGAAGGAGAGCCACTGTTAGGCATCATGGCTAATTAGATGAAGGAGAGCCATTGTTAGGCCTCAGATTTTGAACTTGGCTCTGATACCATGTATAAGAGCCCTATCCTAGGGTCTGCTAATAGATCTAATTTTTTTCTAAATTAAATGCGATAAGAGGTGATAACTTACTTACTTACACGGATTTTAAACATAAAATTTTGTCATTTACATTATAATCAACATAAATTATGGTGAGCATTCCATTGATATCAACTTAACAAGAGTAGTCCATGGAAAAATACCTGTTCTGGAGGTTGATGATGATACCTTTGTCTTATAGCTCCAGCTGAACGCTCCTTCTGACCGACCCCACTGGATTTACCACCCAGCCAACTAGGAAATAAATTCCTAGCCCAGGAAACCTCCACAGGTTCCCTAGCCCTCCGTGCCCAAGTCCAACCAGATATAGTGTGTCCTCAAGAAGAATGTGCAAAACTAGATAATCATACTTTCCTCCTCTCAAACCCAAGAAACCTCCACAGGTTTCCAAGGTCTCCTAATATCATAACAAGGCCAAACAATCACAACCAACCCCCACAATCCTAAGCAAGACTCCAACCCCCTTTTTCTTCCTTCCCCCTTCCCTTTTTATACCCTCTTTCCTCAACCACCTCTCATTAATGTCATTAACTTCTCATCCATCCTTAGTTGAATTCTCTTCTCCCAAGTAAGCTAGGAGTACATTTGGAATTGTGACATGAATATAAAATTGAGAATTTAATGGGAAAGGATCATGTCTTCTCCCAAGTAAATCTGAAAAGTACATTTGGGAATGTGAAGTGTAATTACATGGAGAGGACCATGTCTTCTCCTTAGTAAATGTGAGGGTACATTGGGGAATGTGAAATGAATAAATATATATTGATGATAAGATGGAGAAGACTATGTCTTCTCCCAAGTAAATGTGAGGGTACATTGGGGAATGTGAAATGTACTTACATGGAGAGGACCATGTCTTCTCCTTAATAAATGTGAGGGTACATTGGGGAATGTGAAATGAATAAATATATTTTGAATTAATGGAAGGAGACCATATCCTACATAATATTCAATTTGAGAAGGTAAGTGGGGAATTTGAATAATGGAAATCATAAATTTATATTAGATCAATATTTCTCAATATTTTCAGATAATCTAAATATTAACAAAATTTGTAGGATAAGATTTAAGTGGGGCATTACAGTACTCCTCTCACAAGTTGCTCGCGCGATAAGAGCGACAACCGTTAGATACAACAAGAGTGATCTTAACAAGGTCAAAACCATGGAAATCATGGCCTACAGGTATGGTTCAAAACACTTCCTCTCCATCTTCTTACTTTCATAATCCATTATGGAATACTCATGTGTTAGGGCAGCGATGTCAATCTCAATATAACCCCCACAAATCTTGTTTACAAGTTTGGAATGATTCATCTTATGATTGCATGACTACTCTCCCTCATCTTGTAGCACAAACACATCCTCCATATACTTCACTAGCTCTTCTGCAACATCTTGCTTGCCTATCAAAATCATCCACTCAACCCAATCAACTACATCATCAAAATGCTCCATTCCCTACACAATTTCCTGCACAACTCATTCCACACCCTCACCATAATAAACCAGTACAACATGCTTGTTTGGTCAATTTAGTGTGTTCTAAATTGCTATTTAAAATGTCAATCCGGGATTCGTAAACTGACGAAGTGAAGTGTACTATATGTACAAGATAACCATTTCCTTAATCTTTTGTCTTTTTTGAGTTTTTTAGTTTGTTTTTGGATTTATCTTTCCCTAATGTGTGATGGCGAAAATGAAAGTTAAGTCTAGATGGTGATGGTGATTTCTACAATGATTTTCCCAAACTTAAAAGTGTTCAAAAAGAAAGCTTTAAAACAACTGTAATGAAATCAATTCTTAAGAGGAAGTAAATGTATCAAACAGTGAACTAATGATAATGGCCCAGTATCCTTGCTGCTGAATGAAAAGAAATTAAAAACTGAACTTAAAGCAACTCAAAGCAAAGCAACTAATTCACACTTCTTCAACTCTTCTGATCCTTTACCCTTCAGCTCAATCTACCTTGTGGGAAGCAATCATGAATAAGTTTAAGCAATATGATAACTAAATTGCAAGAAATTAAATTGCATAAAGGAAACTAATCACACTACTTCGACTCTTCTGATCCTTTTCCCTTCAGCTCAATCTACCTTGTGGGAAGCAATCATGAATAAGTTTAAGCAATATGATAACTAAATTGCAAGAAATTAAATTGCATAAAGGAAACTAATCACACTACTTCAACTCTCCTGATCCTTTACCCTTCAGCTCAATCTACCTTGTGGGAAGCAATCATGAATAAGTTTAAGCAATATGATAACTAAATTTCAAGAAATTAAATTGCATAAAGGAAACTAATCACACTACTTCAACTCTTCTGATCCTTTACCCTTCAGCTCAATCTACCTTATGGGAAGCAATCATGAATAAGTTTAAGCAATATGATAACTAAATCACACTACAATAAGTAATATTCTGATTCCTTACTAATAGAGTCACTTGACTATAGAAAGAAACCATAAACAAATGAGTAGTATGATGTCTAAGTAGCAGAAAAATAAATAAGCAAATCACAACTTGAAAAAGGACAGTGCTGGAATTAAACTTCAGAAAATGGAAATTAGCAGGAAGGACAAGATGATCTCATATGTCAATAGTTATCAAAAAGATGAAAATTTGCCCGGGCTGCCTAAGAAAACCTGTAGAAAAGCATTGATCAGCTGACAGCTATAAGAAAACATAAATGAAAATGTAAACAACAGTGAATTAAAAACATCCAAACAGCATGTTATATACAAGCTAGTAATTATGAAAACAGAAACATAATGAAATCAAATGACAACTATACAGGGCTTTAGTGCGCAGGGGCCCTCTGCCACCTCAGCCAGTCAGTGAACAGCCACAAGAACGAGCTCAGAAAAGTAGTCTTCTCATGTATTAAAGCAACAACAACATATATAAAATAGAGTACAGTGGGGTGATAATAGAAACAGTTCAAAAATTACATTCCAAAAGCTTCTACACAACGTTCATCAACGCGTTATTTATAATGAAAAAGTGCTGAAACTAACTAACTGAATCCTATGCTATTAACTGCGTTGCCAGAGACACGTAGATCTCCTCAGCCGAGATCTAGCGTAACTGTCATCATGTCTATTAAATCTTCGGAGTGGTAGCTGTTAGATTCAGGTTACGGGGATGATCTCCAGGTGTGCCGATGTCTCCGTGGGCTGAGGACTGTGCCACGTAAACTTTCACGTGCTCAAAACAGAGATGTGCCACCGCTGAATTCCTTGGTTGGCTTTGCCTTTGACCCTTGTTGACCGTGACCTTCTATGGATGATTTGGCTGATTTGAAGGGACACGTTCCATGTACCCGTCACCTGTAGCTTGCCCATGTGGCTCGTTTCTTCATAGGACACCTGTAGCATAGCTTTTAACAAAATGGCTACACAATCCTGTGCTGGCTGCGGAAACTGACAAGTTTCCGTAGCTGCCTGAACAAAAATCTAAACCAAACAACAGTCATAAGCATAGTTAGAAAACCATGTCAGAAGCTCTTTTTAGACTATAATGCAATGATTTAACAACTTGATGGATGAAGTAAGTGGGAAAAAGAAGGCTGAGAGGGTGTATAGGTAGGTGCAGGTTTGAGGCTCAACAATGTTTACAGTGTTGAACTGCAAAATTTACCCACCCTTTCCACCCATTCTATCTCACATGCACCATTGGAGAAAACTTATATTGAGATTTAGAATGTTTCAAATTCAAAAATTATAGAAGTTATGGAAGAAATGAGGTTTCTTATAGTTTGTATCAACAAGTCGTTTTAAAAGCTCAAGAACTTCATGATATGATGGCTATGGGAAATCAAGAAAATATAGGATATATTGAAGATTGGTTTCACTCCATCATTTGTTTGCAGCATCACTCCATACTTCAACAATTTTTGACACCATCTTTTCAAGGGAAGTTGGCTTCTCATACCCTAATATTTATTAACGTGCATTTTTCAAATTTGGGTATGTGCATACTTGAAGCCTTATTTCGAAAATGGCTACACTGGAAGTACTCTTATACGTAGGCATATTCAATTTTCAAAGAAGAGTAGGTTAGCGTAGAAAATAAATAAATAAGGATATAAATAAACACATTTTTTTAATGTAAAAATAGTTGTTTTTGTTACAACACGCTGTGGAAATCAACATCGGTGATAAATATTTTAATTCATTCATGTATGAAGATGAATTATAATGAAAATAATAGTTCTACAAACACTCATATTCATTTTTATCACCGATTTGGAAAAAATGCTTGAATATCATATTTTTTGGCTTGTCGGCTTAATGAAATTTCTGAAAACACAGTCGGGACAGTCATGTTTTGAAAGACCAAAAGGGAATATTTTTAAAACCTGTTTCTATCCTAAGTAGCCCTTGATGTATACTTTCCAACCCAATTTGAATCACTCAATTTGGATTTGAAACAAAAATGTTATAACCAAAACATTGGCTGGGTGTCTAGTAGGCAACTCAGGAACAGAGTTGGGACAGTCAGTTTTTGGAGGCCTAAATAACTATATTTTGAAAACCTACTTCTATAGTATATTCTGCTATGAATCTATTTTACAAGGAAATTTTAATCACTCATATTTGATATCGTATGAGAAAGTTATGACCGAAATACTGACTGTCTATCGTAAATCAGCACTCTTAAAACTCTATTTTTTCGGTTTTTCATTAGAGTATTTGACCTATCAATTTTTCTTTTCTTCAAAATATGTTTCTATTGGATATAAATAAATTAATATACTTTCATTTCCAATTTTAATCATTTGAATCCGTCATCAAACGAAAAATCTATGCTTAAAATATCCACTATTGTTCTAAGTGGGGAAATAAAAAATGACTCTGTTATGCAGGTTGTTCTAAGTAAAATTGACATATCATATCATTGAATTTTTAAAACCTATTTCTATTGGTGATATATCTTTGAATTATCTCTCATTTTGCTTTGGAATCACTCAAATTGGACAAAAAACAAAGGAGTTGTGATTAAAACACTACTGGTTAGTATGGTCGACCACTGCTCTCCCGCAGGTGACAAATAAATTTTACTTTGTTAGTTTTTTCCATGGATTTGTTTTAGAGAGTAACTACTTGTTAGTTTTTTGCATAATTCTTGGATTAGGGGAGCCTGATCACTTCTCTTTCTCCATGATTTAATATTTTATTGTAGGTAGACACTCGTTTTTTGCAGGTCTTAGGAAAATAAAGAAGGTCAATTTATGGACGAGCGATTCTTGAAAGAAATTTTAATGAAACAAGGGCATTTCATCCAATTCATTACCTAACAGATTCATACAGAAGAAATGAAGAATTGATTTCCATTCGAAGATTCATGTCACTTCTTCCAAATTTTTTTTCCAAGAGATCATTTTTTCCATTGACAGATTGATATTCCCTTAGGAAATAACATCATAGCTATTGTAACTTAATTTATTTATTTACATACTGTTTTTAAATAAAGTGTTGTTTCTTTTCTGATTTGTCTTATGTTTTTGTGTTTCAGGTGTTGCTTACTTGAAATTGTATTTTCCGCTCCATTAGCGATTGAATGATGAGGACCCCGCCATGCAAATTCTCACTGCAGAAGGCCACTCTTCGACAACACTAGTCTCATAAAGAATTTATTTTTGAAACTTGTACATACAATTTTTTATTTTATTTTTTTTTTATTCGATTGTATTTGCTTATAGTAGTAGAGATGATTGTTTGTCAATTTTTTCCCTATTTTTCTTTGTTGTTCCATATAGGGAACATCAGCAAAAAATACACGCAAAAAAAGTGTTGTTCCTTATAGGGAACAATAGCTATTCCCTATAAGGACCCCACTATTTCGCCATGGAATCAATACTCCATGTATATCTGAAGTCTTTGACACCCGTCACCAAAATTATGACCATGCTCGCATTGGAACCATATTAGGAAATTTATCCTCAGGTTGTCAGTATGGTACCATTTATCCAGACTATTCCATCAGTCTGTCTGATGTTCATTTAAAAGATTGTTGGAAATTATTAGTTGGAGTCCAAGGTCTTGAGATGGTCGAAGATAGTGAATATCTCTTTGTGTTAGTCCAAACATCTTTCCAACTCACAAACACTGTACATCCCAAGCTAAAGCAACCAGTGTTAAAAGATTGTGTAACCGTAGGAGTCAGTAATGCTCAAGTAGAAGGTGTTCCTTATGACAAAGAAGCCCTTCCCAGTGACTGGTACATTTAGTATAAATCTTTAGCATCAACAGACACTCCAAGAAATAAAACAAGAAGAATGTCTGTAAGTGATGGTCGTGTCCGCATATTACCTGATAGATCTTCAATACCCAGACCAATATTTATGCCACAAAAGCATGTTTTACCAGCCATTTCAGAGTCTGAGCAACCATCAACCAGCGGTCGCAAGTATTTTTCACGAAATGTATATAGTCATCCATCAAAAGAAACCACTGTATCTACTCCATCAGATCAGTTATATATTCCTGAAGAGAAGCCATTTCTTGCTGTAAATAAGATGTTCCGTACATATGTGTCTAATATCCCACCTGTAGAAGAATTCCAGTATGCCAATCATAGATACGTCAAAGGAGGAAAATGGCCACCAAAAACCAAGTTTTGTACTTCTTCATCTCAGTCAAGACAACCACCCACAAGAGCTGATTGTGCACCACTCTTAGAACATAATTCCCAGAATCCTACTGATCTTGACCAGGTCTATCAGATAGGGAATTATCTCACCACTTGGTGTGCACATGCTGAAGATGTCCTTGATGATTTAGGTCAGCAATCAGATTTGATTAATGCAAATCTTAGGCTGCTCTATGAAGAGCAACAGTCTGAGAAAGCCGAAAAGGAAGAGAGGAAGAGAAGAAGACAGAAGAAAAGGGTCAAAGAAATTCCTAAATTCAGATTTGACATGAGCACTCCCAATTATTGGGATAGAGAAGAAGAGGAGGAAGACACAGAAGAAGCAATAACTGCCACTAGTGCAGAAGAGTCAACCTCAAAAACCTCTGGAAAATTGACCAGGGCAAAGGAAGAAGCATACAAAGCCGAAAAACAATTTGCTTCTAAGAAAGAAATTATGACTCTTGATCAAGCAGCTTCTAAATTCCCTTCCTTTATTTTACCTTCTATAAACAACCAGAATAAAGCTCATGTGTTGAAAGAAGTCTCTAAATACCCGCGTGTAGAAGAAGATTTGTATGCTGCAAATTCTAGTGGGTATATTTTAGATCTTGACAATTCATCCAATCCAGGAGAATCAATCCGGATATGGACTGGTGCTCTGTATCAGATGCAGGTCACCACAAAATTAGATAATTTTTCTATAATGGTCCTAGCCAAAAAAAGAATGGTCGACATTGTATATGATTGGTGGATGGGACCATCCGATGAGGAAAGAAGAGCAGTCATGGAAGCAGGACTGGCCACTTTAGAACTTTTGTTGAAAACACAATTTGTTCCAGAGCCAGTAGATGAGAAAAAATAGCTGATAATAGACTTAAGCCGTATGGAACTAAAAGATTTAAAATATCTTGATCAGTTTGGTAAAGATTTCATGGCAAAAGTCTTTAAGGCAAATCTTTCTAATGACACTACTAAAAAAATATCATTTTTGTCTAAACTTCCAGGTAATCTAGGAGATCTTATTATGAAAGATCTAGATGTACAGAATAAGAAAATAGATCAAATATATTGGGTTGATCTTCTTTTCAGGTGTACAGAAAAGGTTAAGTATTTGTGCTGGCAAAAGAAAGCACACGATATTACACCTAGTTCAGATGTCTGCAGAACAATGCTACCCTGGACACCCTTTAAAAAGAAGAAGAAAACAAAAAGGTATGGAAAATTTAGACCCAAAAGAGTCTCCAACCCAAGGAAGCCTTTCCGAAAATTCAAATTTTTGAAAAAGAGAAAGAAACCAAGAAACAACAATTGTTGTTTCATTTGCAAACAAGAAGGCCATTTTGCACGCAAATGTCCTAATAATTCCTCTTCTAAATTAAAAGCTTGTGTTGAGATCGAGGAATTCAAGGACGATTGGTCTTTAGTTGATTCAGAAGATGAAGTTTCTGATGTATATATCTTAACAGAAGCTTCAGAAGATGAAGATAATGGCCAAGCTACTGTACAAAAGATGAATATTTGTAATTATTGTTCTGATGATGATGTTTCTGAAGAATTGCATTATAGTGATCAGTCAGATGAAAGTGAGACAGAAGAAACTGAAGACACCACCGATGTTTCAGATGATGAGTCAGATTCTGAAAGCTTGCAACAAACAGGTAAGCAGCCGATCACAGTCTTGCCCGAATTAAATTCTTTTTGTCCTTATCAAAAGAATACTGTTGCTTCTACAAGTTTCAAAATTCCCGAAAATAATAGAATTGAAGAGCAAGCTCTATTAAAAAAGATCATTAAAACAAATAGTCTCATTTATATCCCAGTACAAGTCCAAGTCAGAAATGAATGGATAAATGTTGATGCATTCATAGACACTAGAGGATCAAATAATCTGGCTCGGCCATCTTTGTTTAAATCTCTTTGGAAGCCACTCCAAAATATTCTTGTGTCTGAAACAATTGGGGGATCTGTTCAATTGACACATTATGTTGATAACATCTCTTTGAAAGTTGGGGGGAATATTGTAAAAATTTCTGCTATTCAGCATTTTGATCCATCTGCCAGTTTAATGCTTGGAATGCCTTTTATTAACTCTGTGCTCCCAGTCACTATCAGCGAAGATAAGCTGATAATCAATTTAAAAAAGAAGGCTATTGCTGTGCCTAGATTATCTATGGCAAATTCTGAGGCACGAAAAGAAAATAGTCAAAAGAAAGTAGGAGCAAGAAAACCTCTTAAAGACTCCAATAATTGGCAAGAAGTTTTACAATTATATGAAAAAAGAATGGAGTTAAAGAACAAACAAAAGGCATGCATTGATCAAAATTGGTCCGCTGAGCAGATTTCTATGCATGATAAATTGTTAGAAAGTTGCTCAAACAATCCTCAGCAATTCTGGACAGTAGAAAGCCCAAAGCAAGAAATAGTGACTCTACATGATAATGGAGTCAAAGGAAAACTAATTCCATGCACCCCCACAGATGAACAAGAAATCAAGAGACAGATAAGTGAGCTGCTAAGTATGAATCTTATTGAACCTAGTATGTCTCATTACTCTTGTTCAGCGTTTCTGGTTAGAAACCATTCAGAAATAGTCAGAGGTAAGCCTAGAATGGTAATTAACTACAAACCTCTGAATGCTATCACTCAGGGTTTTCATTACCCTTTGCCGAGACCAGAAACTATTATGCAAAAGATTCAAAATAGTAAAGTATTCAACAAGTTTGACATGAAGTTTGGATACTATCAGATACAGATCCAAGAAGAAGATAGGCATAAAACTGCCTTCACATGCCCTGCAGGTTTTTACCAGTGGAAGGTGGTACCCTTCGGCCTAAAAAATGCCCCTGCATTCTTCCAAAGAAGAATGGATTTTATTTTTGGAAAGTATGATTTTATTGTAACATATATAGATGATATTCTTGTACATAGTCCAGATCTTGAAACACATCTCAAGCATTTAGAGATTTTTCTAAGTGAAGTTCAAAATCATGGTATAGTCCTTTCAGAAAAGAAAATGGTTTTGTTTCAAGACAGTATAGACTTTTTGGGGATCAATGTCGTTAATGGACAAATACAAATGCAACCCCATGTTCTTACTAAACTGTCTCAGTTTCCAGATGAATTAAAAGACACTAAAACAATTCAGAGATTTTTAGGTGTCTTAAATTATGTTCACAGATATATTCCTAGGTTGTTCAAAAAAACAGCCCCAATCAGAAAACATCTCAGAGAAGGATGGTCAGCAGAAGCTACTACAACAGTTAAAGAGCTTAAATCAGAATGTCAACAACTTCCAAAATTACAACCACCAGGTGACGGACTTCTGATTTTACAAACTGATGCTTCTGATAGTTTTTGGGCAGCAGTTCTTTTTGAGAAAAGGGAGAATGAAGAAGGAAAGGAAGAAGAAAAACTTTGTGCATATGCCTCAGGTGAATTCTCTCCTAGTCAAAAGAATTATTTTATTGCTGAAAAAGAAACTTTAGCAATTTTTAATGGGATACAGAAATTTGAACTATATCTGGCACCAGTAAAGTTTCTTATAAGGACTGATTCTATGAACTTCAAGTATTTCTTGTCTGCCAAAATTTCAAGACAGCTTGCTAGAGGAAGATTGCTCTCATGGCAGATTTGGTTTCAACAATTTGATTTTGATGTTGAATGGATACCAGGCAATTCTAATTTTTTAGCAGATTCTTTAACTAGAGATATGAATAAAGCTTTTGTCACAGCACCAGGAAATTTCTTTATAATACCAGGAAAAGGCCCCCAAGATGATAATTTCAGCACATTTGTAGATAGATTCAGGCTTCTTGAAAGCCATGTGAATCATTTGACAGAAGAAATCAAGAAAATTGTGGGTCTGTGTCTGAGGAGGAATCAGTGGATTCGAAGATGCCAAGCATGGCAGTCTAAAAATGTTGGTATGTCTTTAGGCCTAGATGCTGATTTGGTAAAGGTATACCCTTTGCCCAACATGAAGGTAAAGATTTATTTCAAAAGTTTGTCAGATCTATGGTCTTCTCAATTCACTGACAATATGATTTGGATCCTCAAAGCATTAAATTATTATCAGCTAATTGGAGGAATAGACTTTGCTCTAAGCATATATACAGGAGCTCAAATGTTGGATTTAGAAGCTATTCCAATTAAAGCAGACTTAGAAAAATATCTTTTGTCATTAAAAATTCCTGATATTTTTGAGGAACTTGAAGCATCTTTTCTCCAAAGATTTGATGAAAACTATGCTCCCAATGACACCTTTCCCCAATATGAAATTTTTGAAAATTTTGCTGATTGGGAGATTAAAGAAGGATTCTGCAAGAAAAAGCCATCTACTAGGACATCTCAGTGCGTCCAGAGAACCCTGCAATATCTAAGGACTTTCTCATCTCCTTGGGATTACCAGAGTTTACAATTAAGAGAAAGTATTTCTCCAAATCCTTTTTCACAGGTTTTCTGTCATGAGATAACAGGAGAAATCAAGACCAGTAATAATATCGAAAGGATTAAACAGCTGGCTCTTTGGTTCAAAGAATTTGGGATGTTGAAATTAACAGAGAAGCGACAGGTTTTACAGCAATTGGATGAACTACAAGGTGAACCAAAAGTTTTAAGATTCATGGTTAATCAAACAACGCTAATCACAATAAGCATTATTTCAGGAAACTGGAATAATAATGTAGTTCATATTATTAGTTTACTGTTGTCAAACAAAATCTGTACTTCAATGATTTTTGAAATGGGATGGCAATCAAAAGCATACATTAATGAAAACTGTAGATTATGGGTCCAACATGCAATTGAAACTTCCACTAACATGTTTCAGATCTTTAAGTGGGAGCTTCTAGATGGTATTGAGTTGGCAGTTCAGCCTTCTCCCGTGTTCAGGAAAGTTTTTAAAGATTCCTTTCTAGATATTGATATCAGCCCAGTACCTTTTCTAAACAAGTGGGAAAAGCAAGAAGTGATGTTTACCCCACAACAACAGAACCTCCACAAAATAAAAGTAAATCCGGACCAAGGACAAACATCAAAAGCATCTCTAAATGACAACGAAACAGTATCAGCAGATGCCAAAGGAAAAGGTAAAATTGAGGAATCTACTTTTCAGGACATATATGCAGATGCACAGGATCCGCATGATATCAATTGGGACAAAGAGTACTCAAAGATGATGGAATACGACTACCTCAAGATGCTTGAGCAAAAGGCCTTTGAAAGACAACTGTCTTCTGATGACGATGATTATGATTCTGACCGAAGTCTGAAAGGATACTGGTAGAATTATTGTACTGGAAAGATTGAGTAGACACCGTCGGTTAAAGAAAATGCCAACAGGACCCTCAATTATTTCCCCTTTGTGTCATATCTTAGATAGGTTTAGATTCCTTTAGGAAGTTATAAAAGAGAGATCAATGGAAAGAAGCCCACAAGGTTGGACGGAGTGCTTCTTGATCTTGATCTTGTATTGTAATCTTTCAAGCTTTGTAATTTTGATCTTTGAATTAATATCGAAGCCTACTGGGCCGCCTGTCTGAGGACAGTTTCTGTCATCCAAAAGAACTTGGAACTGTAAGGCGAAGGCATTTGAAGACCCGTGGAGAGAGGTCATAGTTGTGCGCACATGTTCGGTTGAGGAGAAGAAACCCACTTCAGATCTGCTGTTCAATAATCTTCGAATTTGATCAAGAAGTAAGTTCTAATATCAAGGCTTTCTATTGTTGCGTTGTGCTTGCTTTGCTTAGCCTCCAGTTAAGTGGTCCCATAATTTGTGTGCTCAGTTTAGTAAAGCTTGCTACAGTGCTGCTATAGTTCCGCGCGCTCTACGCGCTACCCAGTCACCTCTTGCTACCCAATCGCCATCTCTTGGTATCAGAGCCTATAAGGAACAACACATTTTTGTGTGTATTTTTTGTTGTTCCCTATAGGGAACAACTGCTATTCCCTATAAGGAACAACACTTTTTTTGCGTGTATTTTTTTGTTGTTCCCTATAGGGAACAACTGTTGTTCCCTATAAGGAACAACACTTTTTGTGTGTATTTTTTGTTGTTCCCTATAGGGAACAGCTGCTGTTCCCTATAAGGAACAACACTTTTTGTGTGTATTTTTTGTTGTTCCCTATAGGGAACAACTGTTGTTCCCTATAAGGAACAACACTTTTTTACGTGCATTTTTTTGTTGTTCCCTATAAGGAACAACACTTTCTTTGCGTGTATTTTTTTGCTGTTCCCTATAAGAAACAACATTTTTTTGTGTACTTTTTTTCACGTGCATTTTTTTGATGTTCCCTACAGGGAACAACACTTTTTCGTTTGCATTTTTTTTTATGTTCCCTATAGGGAACAACACTTTTTCGCGTGCATTTTTTGTTGTTCCCTACAGGGAACAACACTTTTTCGTGTGTATTTTTTGTTGTTCCATATAGGGAACAACACTTTTTGGCATGCATTTCCTTTGCTGTTCCCTACAAGGAACAACACTTTTTCGAGTGTTTTTGCTGTTCCCTAAAGGGAACAACGCTTTTTCAAATGTTTTTGCTGTTTCTTCAAAGGAATAGCACTTTGGGAGTATTTTCGAGAACAACCCTTCCTTCCTCTTGTGGGATTATTACTAGTTCATCTCAACCACATTTTACTGATTCTCTTTCATGGCTTGAAGTACACTACTTTTATGAGGACAAGAATTATGGATTCTATTGAAGCGAGTTAATATCATTCACATTATGATCTTTAACAGGACAACTTCTGGATGAGAGATTCTTTTTAAAGGGACACAATTATTTATATACTACTTTACTGCATTGTTTTCTGTTGTACATGATACTGATTGTTCATCTTAATACCATGCTGGTTCCACCCTTCTTGGTTATAATATTCTCTGTCTACAATAAATGAGATTATGGGTATATTTTTTTCTATTGACATGTTCAACTTCTTCCACCATCCCTATTCTTATGGAGTACTCAGCCTCCCTCTTTTTATCATAAAAATGTGCAATAACAACAAAATTTTGCCTACAAATAGAGGATAGGGGGTGTCATTAAGAGCCAACATACCATGTTCATTAGGATGTAGCGATGTGACATTACCACTATGGCCACCACACCAAGGTTATGATCCATTGGATAGCCAAAATATCCTTGGAACAGGGGGTCTCATCACGAGCTAGCCTGATCATTTTTGCTACATCCCAGTGAATGGCAGTGTGGTTATCTAGTTTCCACGCTAGCACACTGATCTCTTTTGTAGAACAGCAATGGAACTCTCCATTTATAGATTGAGGATCCTGGCTCATACGGGTTAAAAAGCAACCTTGCCAAGGCTATGGACGTCTACTGGAAGAAGAGGCTCTGCTTATGGCATTGAAGTTATATCTTATCATCAATTATTACTATAATACCCTTTTCTTATTCTCTCTTTTATTGGAGAAGTTATTTCCTTAATGTTTCCCTGTTTTGAACCTTTACACATGAGAAATTGTTTTCTGATCAATCACATCATTTTCAACTAGAATACCGTCAGTAAAGCATATTTTTGGCATATTGTTGTCCTTTTTCTTTTTTCGCGTAACTTATCATCAGTCCAAAGCGTCCTATCTCTTATTCATAACTATGTTTACACACTCTTCTCTCATTATAACCATACATCTCGCCATCCTATCATTGATATGTGTACTCTGCTTCATTTACTGTCGTATTGTTCATTCCCTTGCCTTGTCGTCAGCACAACACCTTTCATATGCTTTATGGTCATGGAATCCCTTTTCCAATTGGAGGAGGGAATGTATGCATTATGGGATAGCATGCAATATAATTACTGAAATTTGCCATAACTTGATGATTTGACAAAATATTAGTATTGCATTTATCCAAAAGTTTTTTTGATTCAAATTATTGCATGCATCTTATCTGTTGCTATTCAAAACTAACACAGTGGATTCAAGAAAATTGCATGCTGAATAGTGAATTGTTTACAGGAGAACAACAAGTATGGGCAGAATTCTATTCACAGCATGGCCACACTATTGCAACTAACAGAAGAGGCTCGAGAAACTCGCAAACGTGAACAATTGTTTAGACATGATGTGCTCGCCCGGATTCCACCTTTTGCATCACTTTCAGTATCCACTCAGCCTACATAAGCTTCAACAAATGCCAATCCATACATGTCATTCCACATTTTTCTTTTCGGAGGTAAAACTTGAGGTAAAATAGCATAATTTTCTAATTTATTACGAATTTAGGAGAATTTTATGAAAATCCATTGAGCATTATTTACCATTATTCATTCCACATCTTTACCACTTCCCATTTTTCAAACACATAGATTCTTTTATTTTGGGGGAGTGTTCCTTTCATTTATTTATTTATTTATCATGACCATGCCATTCATATTCTTTATCATCGATTGATCTTCTTATTCATTCTCAACACCTCCCTTATTCCATGTTGTTTTACACAAAGCATAGATTTCAACAGATGGTAGCGACCACCTCAATTTGTTTTCTAGCATTGCATGAGGGCATGCTAATTCTCTAGTTTTAGGGAGGAATTGCTACACATGATGAATGTTTTCTACTTTCTTTCTCATTTAAGGCGTACAATTTCATTTTTATACAATGCAGAAATTGAATTGGCGTATATATTTAAAACTATGAACTTAAAATACAAAACCCAGAAAATTTCAAATTAAATTAGTTTGTCAAATCTCATATAGCATACACTGTCACCTACAACCATTTTGCTTATATCTCATGATCCCTGCATCAAAGCAATCTGATTTTTGGATCATAGAAGCATTAATATAGTAGAAATCTACTTGCAAAATTTCAGCAAAATCTGGTTTGTAGTTTTTGAGAAAATGGTTAATGGAGTTTGTTGTTACCTATATCATATTTTGCTGCAACTTCATATACATATAGTTGAACGTCAATGTAAAAATTATTATGCTTTCATCAACATTGCTAAAATTGAATATTCATTATTTGAGGAAGAATTCATTTGTTCCATCCATTTCATGAGTTGGGATGAACAATTTTTGTATTATTGCTTGGTTAATACACAAGTCTTTGGGTTGCATGAGGACATGCAATATATTCAATTTGGGGGTATGTTGGCCGCTAGTTTGTCATTATTATTATCACTCTTTAACGCCTATTTCATCCATTTCTGCCATTCTTTATCACGTCATTTATCATGATTTATCATATAATTCCAGTTTATAATGATTTATGCTCTTTTGGATAAATATTATTTCTTCTCCTTTATTTTTAATAAATTGATGATTATTATGCATGATTTTACCAATGATGGTTTATTAATAAATTTGTTGTACATCACTCACTATTTTAGCCTCTAAGATATTTTCCAAATTGCAGATTTGATCTCCAGCTCATCATTAAATATTCCAACTCAGAAATTAGCTAGAATAAGAAGTGACAGTTTTGCATTGGACATTTCGGGCAAATGGAGAAGAATCTGAAAAATCCAAAACATGGGTTTTGTTTAGAACAGACCGAATTGGTTTTGGATTGAGAAATTTTCCCAAATTCAGTCCATATTAAGAGAAACAGATGGTTCTATGAAGATGTTTTTCTCAGATTCGCTGTTGCGGTCGGTTTCCAAATTATCTCATTTGCAATACCAAATTCGACCTGTTCCTATTGAATGTTGATGAAAAGATATTTCAGATATAATATTGTTGATCAATTTGTTGTGAACAATCCAATTTTGTTATGGGAATCATTTTGTAATCATATCTGTTGTAACTTCTCTCTGCTCTCTGTGTATTTAAATGAGAACAGAGATCAAAGAGGGGGATCAATCATTGTTATTTCAAACTATAATTTTAATTTACAGACTTGTGTTTTCAAGAGAATGCGATCATATTGTAATGTCACTCAAGTTTAATGATTAATATATAATTTGAGGTTGTTGTTCATTCACCTTATCTGAAGTAGCTCAGTAGCATTCGCTGGCGGTTAAGGGCCCAGCCTCTAGTGGATTAAGCTGCTTCTCTGTATTATATCTTTATGATTTCTGCAAGTTTGATTAATTTTTTAATTTTCCCATCTTATGTGCTTTTTACTATTTCCATGTATTGAAGGAATATGTTCGCTTTATATGATTCACAACACTATCATTTGATTCAATTTATGCTTATTCAAGATTTAATTATTTAGATAGTGAATCGTATTGATTTAATTAGCTGTAAGAGTTTGGTTATTGCTATTAAACTCTCATATTGATAGCATTTCCATTTTGATTACTTCGTAGAGATTGAGTATGGTTTATATTGAATTAGTTAAGAAGAGATGAGTTATTGCTACTGTGCTCTCGGCTAATGCTATTGTTAATTGAATTGCTTGTGTGAGATTTAATTACGATTTCAGTAGAGGATTGAGTTTTGAAGCTTATATGTCATATTTCCTTTAATAATTACAATTCGAGTTTATTAGATGCATCTGTTTATTCTTGTAACAAAGATCTATACTACATTTTGAGAAACATTACTCTCTGGGATTATAGAGTGCACATATTGTGTACACTCTTGAAATAACAAGACTTACCCAAGTTGATAATTAATGTGAGGCAATTAGGAGTTTTAAAAGACACCTTTTAGCACCCAACAAGGTGTACCAAAAATTTTCTACTTAAGTCACTGGTGACACATAACCCGAACAAAAATTTCTGGTTTCTTACACTTTAGATTTGCAATAATAAAAATAGAAAATATTGAAAAAAAAAAAACATATGTGATCCAAAAACAACAAACAACAAAATATGTCCAATATAATAACCAAAATGGAAATACTTTTAAAATGAATAATAAATATTTATTGATAACACCTAAAGAAGGATATCTAGAAAAGGGTCTACAAATCCCCCTCTGTGGGATGGGTCCTTTGATGTCCTTGATCCTTCAATAACCAATTCTATATCTCAATGTGTGAAAAACCCAAAACAATGTGGAGAACTCAAGTGGGAGTTCAGATAAAAAGTGACGATAATGGTGACAATGATAATGACCATGGTGAAGAATGAATGGAAATCCCTTGTATTTATAACAAAATATTGAGTTAATCTCGCAAATGGAGAATAATAAAATAATATTGACCAAATCATGATCTAATCGTTAGGAATACTTTATTATAGTTTTTGGAGAGGGAAAAGATATTCAAAATGGTCAAATATCTTTATGTAGAAATAATTAACAAATAAAATTATTTATTAATTATTTCATGAGGAATAAGAATGGTGTGAAATTGAAATAATTATTAAATAGTGTTGCCTTAGGGGGTCCTGACCTAGGTTCAGAGTTAGTTGCACCAACCAACAAATCCCTACACTACTGGCACTTTCGGCAACAACTCATGTAGCGTAGGCTGCAGTATCACCCGAAGCAGTATGGGGGGAGGGGATGAAAGAACCAAGTTTCTGTATCCAGAGACGAGTATGATGTATTTTAACGCCTCAGATCTACCTTCCCACTGGTTGATAAGCCTTTAGGGTTCGATACTGAAACAAACTCTAGACCTTCGCAAAGTTCTACGATCAGCTTTTGTGGAACCTTATTAGTGGATTTATCCACTTACACACTTCAAAGAACAATCCTAGATTAGAGTTCACGCAAATCTACTTAGGTTAATTAGAAAACATAACAGAATTCATCACAGTCTTTGTGAAAGTACTTAACATGCATTTCATACATCTATTAAGACTTATTTAAGTGAATCGCACATCATTAGATCAATATTTCATATTACATTATTCATACAAAACATATATCGTAAACACAAGTACATAGAAATAAGCAGATAAACACAAGAATTCTTCAATAATATTCTTTCTTGATCTTCAATATGGTATTACAGATTCAAAACTACCCTATGCACTCAACTACAGGGGTCCGTGCACTCAGCTTCGAACTCTACGTAGGCCTCTGTGCACTCAACTACAGAGCCTTTCTTCCCTATACGACCCACTTCTTTGCGCTAAGAATTCTATGACTTCATTCATTTTCCATCATGACCTTCTATATATCCTTATACTCTCTAAGACACACCTACATATACAATCCCATCGTCCATGGACCATGGGTGGGTTTTCAAAGCTGACTCAACTTTTACATAAACAAGGGGATAAAACCCCTTTCACTCCTAACAATCTATGCACTTCGCATCCACAAACCACAGAGACTTTACATTACTTACAAAAAATACATCAACACTTGGGTTATTTTAACCCCGAAAACTGAACAAAGGGACCCCATCCCAACAGGCCCCCAACATAATGATCATGACTCATCCTCAAGTCACTCGGTTGGTGCTGTGATCTTGCTGTGAAGATCCCCCAGCTCCACCTGAACCACAACAACTTCGGCAACGCTCTAAGTGGCTACCTGCTTGACCTCCTCATCTAGCTTCTCCGTAGCTGGTCCTTCTGCGACTAGCTTCATTGTCTGTTGCGTTTGTTGCAAGCCCATTAGATTCTCATAAATGTTGGTAATGGCCTGGTAAGCCTCCTCTAACCAAGACTATAGTTTGGCCTTAAGCAAGGCCTCCTTCATCTGTGTTGCCTCTACTTGCATGAGGAGCTGCTTCCCCTCCTATAATTTGGCTAGGTGCTACGCTGGTGTAATGGAGCATGTCGTTGCCCTGACCTCATCTTACTGCCTCTGTAGCTCCCTGACCTCTGTATTTAATGTCTACAGGTTTGGTTCTTCCTGCAGAGTTGTCACTAACTCCATTTCCTGCTCAAATAATGCTGAACAGTCAGTGATTGTGGCATCCATGGTGGCCATTCCTTCTCTGATTGCAGCTCTGTGCTGCTCCCGGATATCAGGCGGAGTCGTGGGCTGGAATTTTAACTGCAGGTCAGTTATTTTCATGTTGAGTTCAAATTGAACTCGACCAACCTCTGCCTTTGCTTCGCACACACCAATGACTAACTTTGTGATCTTCACTTCTAGTTGTGCATCCTCAAGAATATGTAGCTCAAGAACTATTTTGCATGCCTTAGTGATTGCAAAATCCAGTTAGGAACTTTGTGCCTACATCGTCTCCTTTTCTTTTAAGGCCTGCATCTTCTCAACAAACATATGTCCATTGTTCACCCTGTATTTGTTGATTAGGTTGAGAGCACGCTGCTCCCGAGCTCTCAATTCCTCTGTCACCCCTACATGCAGCGTGTGAAGAATCTCATTGGGGAGCGCTATGATGTTCAACCCAATGTACTTAAGTGTGCTTAAGATGATGCAATCATTGGATGACTCTACATGAAGGGACCCTTCCTAGGGTCCTTACCAATTCTGCTGCTTAACTCATCCCAGGGCCAATCTCACTCGTGTTGCGCCAATATCACTCGTGTTGCACTTGCTTGACCAACACCCATCTATATCTTGTTGGCCTGGATCTGTAGCTCACACGGATCCTTTTGGATGCTCCCCAGTGTCTGCATATACTTTTGCTTGAACTACTATAGTAATTCAGTCATAGTGTCCCTTATTTTGTCCCTGATCTCATTGTGATTGCCCTCCGTCAATACCATGGGATCACCTTGCGACTTGTCCTATTTTATCTTTTTCCGGGGAACTTCCTGCTGCTCCTTTCTCTGCTTCTTTAGATGAAACAGGGTGCTCTTCCCCTCATCTCCTCTTCCATCTTGTTTGGACAGTTCTTCCTCCTCAGTCTCTGGTGAGGGGGATTTGACACTTTTTTTTTACTCACACTGCTCTTGTTCAGCCTGCTCCTTAGCAACACACTCTTTCTCCATTTGAGCCTTCTCTGTGGCTTCCTTCTTCCTCTGCACCACAATTTTCTGCGCAGCCTACTTAGCTGCCTCCTTTCTTTTTTGCGCTACCAAACTTCTTGTGCCCTTATTGGTTCCAAAATCTAAGTATGAGGGGGCACACCACTCTGCTGGCCATCGCATGATCACCTCTTGCACATCTGTCTTTGTTACCAAACATGGAAATTCATGCCATTTTCGCTATGGATCCTTCTGCGCTAGAAGGTAAACTCTGTGGAATTTAGCCTTGAAAGCTGCATAGGCTGACAGCTGCGTGTACAAGGTTGGGGACAACCTTGGACACTGGTTAATTTCCATGCAAAGACTTGATTCCATTAGGAACCAAAATATTTTTGTTTCTGTGATTTGCACGGGGTCCTTTGTAGCCCACAGGGAGGCGAACTACCCTGCCTCTGGTAATCCTTCTTCCATCGGAGGAAACTAGCTATCCTCTAGCAGCGCCCACGCAACCAAAATGATAGATAGTAGTTACCAAGCATAATGGAACGACTTGGTCTGATCCTCGGCCTTGTGGTAATTTGCGAGGAATTCCTGGCATAAGTACCTGGACCAGTTGAACTGCACGCCCTTCACACACTGTGCAACTAGGGAGATCACAGACGTTGAAAATTCATCCACGTGACACTTTTTCATTGCCTTCCCTGCTAAGATCTGCATGGCAATTTGCATTGTGGGGTCGTTTATGTAGGTGATTGAATATCCTCGCACCTTCTTCACTAGGTCAAATTCCTTCTTCATTTTTCTGCCAGATCGTCTTCTCTTGTCTCTCCACCAAACTCCTTGGCTCTATTCAATCCCTCGTATGGCAGGTGTGTGATCCTGTGAATGAGCATGTCAGTGATGGGGATAGGCCCACCTAGCCATAAGCACCCATCATGCACCAGAGTGAGTAGTTGGTGCACACAAATTGTGTTGATAGGGGTGTGGTGATAATGGGGCACCCATAATAGATTCAACAATCCTGAATTCTCCACACCGTAGATCCATTCTGTCGTCTCCAACATGGTAACACTTGACTCGACATAGTAGATGCACTTCATATACTTATCTGTGGCTAATTGTGGAAACCTAGCATGATCTGCGAGGTCCCAATCTTCCATCTTCAATAGTGGGATCCGCGCAAGCAGCAAACCTTCAAAGGGAACTTGCTTAGGCAGGAGAGGTGTAGAAATGGAAAATTTGTCTGAGTGTGGGTCCTTTGTGACCTTCGCCTTCCTCTTGCATGGAGGGATATATTCAGGAAGATTTTTGATGGGCTCCACTCCCTCAACATCTATGTATTTTGTGCCTTGTCCTTCATCCGCCTCTAGATTGACGACCTTCTCGGGCTGCTTGTATTTCTTTTATTTTTGTGTTGAATAGCTTTCTCAGTGACTCGTGCACTGGTAGTGGATTCTTCTATTTATCCTTCTTCGGCTTCTATGTTTCTTTAGCAGGGTTAGGATTCAGCCTAGGCAACCTCGGTGCCGTAGGCACATGAGCCGAAGCTTCCCTACTCACCACTTCTAGGGAAACTCGTTCAGAAGCAACATCACCACCAGTACTCACAGTCTCTGCAGGGCTTGTTCCAAGCATTTTCTCAAGAATAAGCTTCTGATTCAACTTTGAAAACTTAGCAAATGCAGGGCTAGTGACCAAATCCTCCCAATACGATCGGTTTGTTAGTGTCAGTCTTTGCATCCTTCCTCCAGTGATCAAACATGCTCTTACAAAATGATTTTAAGGTGCCAAGGTCAAATTTTGTCATTTCAGTGAGTCTTCAAGTAAAATTTGGTCACTAGGTATTAGGTCTAGGGTTTAGCAAATTCTGTCTTCAAAGTGTCCAATAATGCCAACAGGCCAGAGGGAGGTTCTAAACAAGTTTTTATTTCAAAAATTTCATCGTCATATTGCTGGACTATGACTTTTCTTCAAAACTCTGTTTTGAAGAAAATTCGACATTTTGTCCTTTGTAAAAAATCGCCATGTAAATTTCAAAATTTTCAGTTCTTGGATATTTCAGATGCAGCCCTAATCATCCTTGTAAAAAATTGACAAAAGTTTCATCATTTCAGCCAAAAATCAAAGAGGAAACAAGAAGAACAGAGTTGTATTAAAATGAAAAAAGTGCCAAAACTAAAACATAAGAAAGTGGGTTTTTGAGAAACAAAAATCAAACCCATCACTGTATAAGATATTTTCATTGTTTGAAACACCCATTGGTATGCCAAGAGGTCAATTGAAGTCGACTTAAGTTTTGGAGGAGCGAAATTTGTGTTGAAAGCTGGGACTGTGCGTTGGAATGTTGCGCGGCGCATTGGGAGGTAGTCGCGGCGCATAGAGCCGTTGTTCGCTGTGTTAATTTGAATGGGCGCGGCGCATACAGCCTGTGTGGTGCACTGGGTTGTGCGTGCAGTGCACAGGGCCGACAAGTGAAATTTCATCACTGCTTCCGAATTTGTTCAAATCAACTCAGTCTTCTATGATCCAAGTAAGTGTGTGAGCCTTTTCCATTGCTATTAAACAGTGTTTGTTGTGATTTGGAGGGAAGATTTGAAAGTTTAAAGTTTGAAAATATAAACCCTATATTTGTATCAAAATCTGCTCCTTTGGGTTTTGAAATTGGTGTTTTGAAATTGTGATTTTGGTGCCAAGTCTCCTTTCCCACCTGTGATCCTTTCCCTTTCATAATTCTATCATTATAGTCAATCCCTATGCCCTAACCTCCCAAACTACTCATATCCCTGCTTCTCATTTTCCCTATCCTAAATCCTACCATTCCCTATCATTTTCCCTCTCCCATATCATTTGTAGCAAATTCCCAAACCCCACATCCCTAAACACAGTCAAGTGACTGTTAGCACATTTCAAATTTCACTTGACAAACTCCACCATCCACTATACCCACTATCCCTATTTATCATAGTCCCTCATTTCCTTGTGGCACATTTGGCATTGAAAACAAAACACCTATTTCTCATTTTCAAACCAAACCAAACACATACTTGACATACACCTTTGCAGCGCCATGACAGACACTGATTCATCATATGAACAAGACAGTGATTCTACCACAGAGCTTCATGCACCGAGGAGGCCTCATAAGGGTGGCAGACATGTCAGAGAAGAGCCTACCTCTTTGACTGAATTGCAAGCCTACCCACTTGCCATGGCATGTTTCCAACAACAGTCATGCTTTCAGTATTGCGAAATGATTGCTCAGATTCAACATCATCAGGAGTTGGCTCGGTTATTTGTTTTGCATTTGCATGATGGTCAGGTAACTCTTGCTGGTGTAAATTTCACCTTAACACCAGAGACTATTTCTCAAGCAACAGGAATACCGAATGTAGGTGAGGAGTGGAACAAAATAATGCAGGTGGAAAGATTACAATATGAACCATATATCAGGCCTAGCTATGTGAGACAGCTCAACGGGGTGTTCCCTTTTCGGTTTTGAAAGAATCCTATGTGCCATTGATGAGACTCATTGTCAGATACTTCAGTTGTGAGGGCCACTTCTCACGCCTCTATACATATCATATGAGATTGTTGATGCATTTCAAAAGAGTGAAGATGATGAACATTCCATATTTCATGTGCTGAAACATCGAGAGGATGACTACTCTTGTGCGAAAGAAGACTCCTAAACAACAGTACAACAACATTTATCACTATGCACTCATCAAGATCATTGTTGTGCATCAACTTGATTTTGCAGGGTATCACATGGGAAGACTTCATTTCCCGTGAGTTTTTCACAGCTTTAGCAGCTCATCAGGAGGTTGTCCATCATACAGGTGAACCTTCATATCAGCATGGAGGTCGGGAGGCAGAGACTGTTGGAAATAATACTGAGAGGGGGGGTGAATCAGTATTATCTATTTCTTTTAATAAATCTTCCTTATTTGTTCTTTGAATTAGTTTTGCATGTCAGTACCATAAAATAATGAGCATGAACAAAGAAAAGTCACACCAAAGAACACAAGATGTAAGGTGGAAACCCAATGTGGGTGAAAACCACCTGTTGCAATATGTCTCTATCTTCTTTCAAATTAGAAACTCCTTTTACAGTGGTTTTGTATTGGTGCAGTCCTTTACCAGTACGCAGGTTGCAACCTGCAGAGAGCTACAACTCTCTCTCTCTCGTTTTCCAGTCTCTCATGGAAGGGAGCTACAACCCCCTACTTCTTTTCATAAAGCATCAAATGATCATTAAGTACATAAAAGTTACAGTCCACTACAGTTATCAGATCAGCAATAACAGAACTAACCCAGAACACCTTATCAACAGAAAAATTCAGTCAACAGAACATTTTAAGACAGATACGCAGTTTTCCCTTCTGTGGCCTGCGTCGCTACGCAGTTCACCTTCTGCTTTCCTGCGTATACCCGCAGGGAACCTTCTGCCGAACTGCGTGCCCACGCACTGTTCCTTGAACTGCGCTGCGTACTATTACTGCAGGGACGCACCCAGAGACATTATCGCGCCGCGTACTGTTACTGCAGGGACGCACCCAAAAATACTATCTCGCCGCGTACTTTTACTATACGGATGCACCTGAACCTTAGTCGCTCTGCGTACCGACGCAACTCTCCTTCTTCTACTCTGCGTACCGACGCAGGTCTCCTATTTCTGCTCTGCGTACCGACGCAGATCTCCTGTTTCTGCACTGCGTACCCACGCAGTTCTTCTGTTAAACACCTGCGGCCTTCTGATTAGGGCCAAGTAGGCAGTCCACCAGAGTGGCACAGTTGCTCAGATCTGATCATGCGCTCGAGAGATCACCCTTCACAGATTCGCCTTCAACTTCCTTTTCATATAGATCAAGCTTTTAAGACCATAACCCAATATTTCAGATCTAAAGATATTCAATTGCAAAAGATACTTAGCCAAGTGATCTCCTTTGCTTTATATAGGAGAGCTCTTCCTTAAAACATGGATCAATACCACGAGCCGACACCATAATAACCCAATACCGTCGGCTAAATACCAAGAGTAAAACATAAGAAAGCCCACATGTGAATTTCTCTGCCTTGAAATGTGTGCACTGGGGGGACGCACCTCCTGAACAGCTGGCCTGCGTATCTGGACGCGGTCCCTGCATGGTGTACCTGCGGGTACGCACCTTCTGAACTGATTTCCTGCGTACTTCTTAATTTTCAACAAATTGAGAGCCTTGCCACGGGAGTTGCCATCAAGTACAACATCTGTAACATATAGCCACACCAGAAACATAATGCCAACAATCTCCCCCTTTGGACTTGATGGCAACCTCACAAACTTCAGCTTCATTCTCCCCCTTTGACATCAAGGGCAAAGGGGTATGCTCCCCCTAAGATCGTGCTCCCCCTGAAAATGAACCAGATCTGCAACAAAGAACCATAATCCACCATGAAAGAGATAGAGACATATTGCAGCTATTTCCAAGATCTCCTTCTGACCATCCTCCATAATGCCAAAAATGCATTATATGCTCCCCCTGAACCTGTACCATCAATCAGAAAAGGTTCAACAATAAGATGATGCATCAACAACCCCCAGCTTTTGCCTGAGGTATTCAAAAGTGTCCCTGGGCAATGGTTTGGTGAGAATATCAGCAACTTGTTCCTTAGAAGGAACATACTCCAACTTGACCTTCTGTTCAAGTACTTGTTCTCGGAGAAAATGGTACTTGATTGGTATGTGCTTGGTTTTTGAATGCATAACCAGATTCTTTGAGATGCTGATTGCACTTGTGTTATCACATAAGATGGGGATAGGTGGTGTACAAGTGATTTGAAAATCCTGCAAAGTCTGCATCATCCAAAGAAGTTGAGTGCAACAAGATGCAGCAGCAACATATTCCGCTTCAGCTGTAGACAAGGCAATCGAACTCTGTTTCTTGCTGAACCAAGATACCAGTCTGGAACCCATAAAGAATGCACCACCACTTGTGCTTTTCCTGTCATCCACGCTTCCGGCCCAATCTGCATCTGTATAAGCATGAAGTGTAAGATCTGTATCTCTAGGATACCATAAGCCATAATTTTGAGTCCCTTGAAGATATTTGAAAATTCTCTTCACTGCCTGAAGATGAGTCTCCTTCGGATTTGCCTGAAATCTTCCAACTATTCCAACTGCATGCATGATGTCCGGTCGGGTACCTGTCAAATAAAGTAAACTTCCAATCATAGATCTGTAGGTTGGTTGATGTACTGCTGCAGATTCATCATTTTCACTGAGGCTACATCCTGTGACCATGGGTGTACATACTGGTTTTGCATCTTCCATACCATATTTCTTCAAAATCTGTTTGAGATACTTGGTTTGAGATAAAAAGATTCCTCCTTCTTTTTGTTGGATTTGCAAACCAAGGAAATATGTCAGTTCTCCTAGCAAAGACATTTCAAATTCTTTCTGCATGACTGAGGCAAAGCTTTGACTCATAGCTTCTTCATTGCTCCCAAAAATAATGTCATCTACATACACAACAAGTATTAGCAATTTGTCATTTTCAACTTTTATATAAAGATTGCTATCTGCTGATCCTTTTGAGAAACCTTGTTGATGAAGATATTTGTCCAAACGGTAGTACCAAGCCCTTGGAGCTTGTTTGAGACCATAGAGAGCCTTTTTCAATCTGCATACAAGATTTGGATCATTTCCAAGAATGAACCCATCTGGCTGTTCAATGTATACTTCTTCTTCCAGGTCTCCATTCAGAAAGGCTGATTTCACGTCCATTTGAAATACTTTGAAGTTTTGAAAACTTGAGAGAGCAAGGAACATTCGGATGGCCTCAAGTCTTGCAACAGGAGCAAAGGTTTCTTCAAAGTCTATTCCTTCTTGCTGCGCATACCCTTTACAAACAAGTCTGGCTTTGTTTCTAATTACTTCTCCATTTTCATTCAATTTGTTTTTGAAGACCCATTTTGTTCCGATAACATTCTTATCCTTTGGTCTAGGAACCAGCTCCCAAGTGTTGTTCTTTTCGATTTGCTCAAGTTCTTCATCCATTGCTTTCACCCAACATTCATCTTTGCATGCCTCTTTCACACTTTGTGGTTCAGTAGAGGAGAGTAATGCCAAATAGCTTGAAGCTTCTGCAACTGTTCTTCTTGTTTGTACACCTGCTTCTTTCTGCCCCATAATCTGAGATTCTGGATGATTCTTCTGAACATATCTGGATGGAGTCTTTTCTTCTATTCTTGTCTACTCCTCTGGTTCTTCTTGAGGTTCTTCTTGAGGTTCTTCTTCATCATTCTGTCTTTGAGGGTAGCCTTCATCTTCTTCGATGTCTTCATGATGTACTTGCCTAGGAATGTATCCCTTCTCATCAACCACTACATCAATGCTGTCAACAATTCTGCCAAGTCTTTTATTGTAGCATTTGTATGCTTTGCTATGTGGAGAGTAACCAAGAAGAATGCCTTCATCTACTCTAGGTTCAAGTTTGCCAAGCTACTCATCAGTATTCTTGATATAGCATTTGCTCCCAAAGATTTTGAAGTGCTTTACCGAAGGAGTCTTACCACTCCAGAGCTCATGAGGAGTTTGAGTGCTGTTTACCCGGACATTTGTTTTGTTGAGAATAACAACTGCAGCTTCACCCCAGAAAGTTGCAGGAGTTCCTGATTCATCAAGCATAGCACGAGCCATTTGTTGGACTGTTCTGTTCATTCTTTCCACAACTCCATTTTGCTGAGGAGTTCTAGCTGTAGAGAATTCTCTTCTTATCCCATGTTCTTCACAGAAATCGAAAAATTCATTTGAGGTAAACTCCCCACCTCTGTCGGATCTGAGACACTTAATTTTGTGACCTGATTCATTTTCAACCAAGGCTTTGAAGGATTTGAATTTTTCGAATGCTTCATCTTTGTGCTTCATAAGTCCTAGCCAGACAAACCTGGAGAAATCGTCAATGAATAATATCAAGTATTCTTCTCCTCTAGGTGTTCTTTTCCTGAATGGACCACATGTATCTGTATGAACTAGCTCAAGAGGCATGCTAGCTGATCCTTCCTTCTCTGGAAAGTTAGTTCTGGTTTGTTTTCCAAACTGACATGATTTGCATATGGTGTTGTCAGGAATTTTGATATCTGGAAGATCACGAACTGCCTGATATTTGCATGCTTTCCTTATTTGTGAAAAGCTTAGATGCCCCAACCTCCGATGCCATAACCAGTGCTCATCATCCTTGCTCAGATAGCATTGATGTTGTCCTTCTTCAAATATGTACAGATTATTTGGAGTTCTTTTGCCTTTGATCACTGTTTTACCTGTATCAAGATCACGAACAAGACATCCATTTGATCTGAATATAACCTCGGTTCTTTGATCACACATCTGGCTGACACTTAGAAGATTATGCTTCAATCCATCAACATACAAAACATTTCCAGCCTTGACCTTTTCTTTTAACTGAGCAATGCCCTTTCCTTTTATAGTTGCAGGAGTATCATTTCCAAAAGAGACTTTCTTTCCCTTTTCTAGAGCAGAATAAGACTCAAGTTTTTCTTTATCACCTGTCATATGCTTCGAACATCCACTGTCAATGTACCATAGATTTTCCTGTCCCTCTGCATAAAATGCTATCCCACATCTTTCTGTTTGTGGTTCCTTTATTCTCCATGTTTTGGTGCTTGAGGCTTGTTATTTTTTCTGCTGAAATCTGCTCCTGTATTCAGAGTCTTCATGACCAAAGTTATTGCAAATAGAACATTCAACTTCATTTTCAAGAACCGAAAAGTTGTTATAGGTCCTTTTTGTAATCCCGGTCATACTTCTTTGTTTTTGAGCTTCCCTAGTCATGATTGTTTTATATGCAACACATTGAGCTGCTTTGTGACGAAAGTTATGGCAAGACAAGCATTGTCCATTGAAGAAACTTCTGCGGTTATCAAATCTACTGGCCAAATGACTGTAATTTCTATTGTCATCCATTCTTGAACCAAATTGAGAAGATTTTACCTGTGGCTGGTTGTAGCTTTTGTTCACCCTTAAGATGGATTGCCCCTGATAGTTTCTGTTTGTAATTCGTCCCTGCTTTACCTGATGATCTTCATTTTGCTTTTGCTCATTTCTTCTTGCTGCATCAAGATAACTTTTTGAGGTGGATGCTTGAGAAGTTTCTCCATTATAGCCCAGACCTGTCTTGTTTAGTGGAGACCGCTGCACATTGATAATCTCATCCAAAGTTTCAGATCCTTTAACAAACTTGAGATTAATAGCTTTTGTTTTCTCAATCTCTTTTCTAAGACCAACAATTTCACCTTCTAATTTTTCAAGATGTTTTTCCTTTTCATCAATTTGAAATTGTAGAGTATCAATGATCATGTTCTTTTCTTCTATACATCTCTTGAGTCTAGTAATTTCATCATAAAGGTTATCCACATCTATAGCATCCATATAATCATCATCTTCAAATGCCATTAACAACTTATATTCATTACTTTGTTCATCTTCATCACTGTTTGATAGACCATCACTATCTTCATGAGTGTAGTAGCTTTTCTTATTTGCATTCTGTTTCTTGTTCCATCTAGCAGGTTCCTTTCCTTTATCCTTATAAGGACATTTTGCAGCATAATGACCTACTCTTCCACAAGCAAAGCATTTAAAAGGTAACTTACCTCTGAATCTTCCAGAACCCCTTTGAAGATTTCTGACAAAATTTGATTCTTCTTCCTCTTCTTCTGGGACGTGGCTTGCTTCATAATAATCTCCTTTGCCTGATGCCTTGAAAGCAGCTTCTCTTCTGTCTGATGGACCTCCCTTTCTCATTTCATAAGCAGTTAGAATTCCATGTAGCTGAGACATAGTAAGAATTCGTAGATTTTCCTTTTCTTCTATTGCAGATACTTTAGATTCAAACTTGGGGGACAATGATCTTGGAACCTTTTCAACCACAATAGCCTCTTTTATTTCTTCACCCAAATTTTTCATACAATTAACAACCTCATCTACCCGAAGAAAATAGTTAGCCACACTTTCATCATTATACATTTTGAGAGTCTCATACTGAATTCTGAGAGTTTGAAGTTTAGCACGCTTTGCCTGTTCATCTCCTTCATAGCTCGTGACAATTTTGTCCCATATCTCTTTTGCGGATTTATAGTGCATTACCTTCATGAAATCTGATTGAGATATACATCCTAATAGAGTACTGACTGCTTTCGCATTTGTTTCATACTTCTTTTTCTCGGCTTCATCTGTAGGAGTAGCTGAAGGAAAAACGTAGCCTGTCTCTACTATGTCCCAAACTTCTGTACCCAGAGATTGAAGATAGGCAGTAACTCTTACCTTCCAATAATTGAAGTTTGTCCCATCAAAAACTGGTGGCCTGATTGATGCTTCTCTCTCGTAGTTGCTCAAGATGAACGATCTACCTTCAAGCGATCAAGCTTCTCTGAAGGACCTGCTCTGATACCAATTGTTGGAAATAATACTGAGAGGGGGGGGTGAATCAGTATTATCTAATTCTTTTAATAAATCTTCCTTATTTGTTCTTTGAATTAGTTTTGCATGTCAGTACCATAAAATAATGAGCATGAACAAAGAAAAGTCACACCAAAGAACACAAGATGTAAGGTGGAAACCCAATGTGGGTGAAAACCACCTGCTGCAATATGTCTCTATCTTCTTTCAAATTAGAAACTCCTTTTACAGTGGTTTTGTACTGGTGCAGTCCTTTACCAGTACGCAAGCTGCAACCTGCAGAGAGCTACAACTCTCTCTCTCTCGTTTTCCAGTCTCTCCTGGAAGGGAGCTACAACCCCCTACTTCTTTTCATAAAGCATCAAATGATCATTAAGTACATAAAAGTTACAGTCCACTACAGTTATCAGATCAGCAATAACAGAACTAACCCAGAACACCTTATCAACAGAAAAATTCAGTCAACAGAACATTTTAAGACAGATATGCAGTTTTCCCTTCTGTGGCCTGCGTCGCTACGCAGTTCACCTTCTGCTTTCCTGCGTATACCTGCAGGGAACCTTCTGCCGAACTGTGTGCCTACACACTGTTCCTTGAACTGCGCTGCGTACTATTACTGCAGGGACACATCCAGAGACATTATCGCGCCGCGTACTGTTACTGCAGGGACGCACCCAAAAATACTATCGCGCCGCGTACTTTTACTATGCGGACGCACCTGAACCTTAGTCTCTCTGTGTACCGACGCAGCTCTCCTTCTTCTACTCTGCGTACCGACGTAGGTCTCCTGTTTTTGCTCTGCGTACTGACGCAGATCTCCTGTTTCTGCACTGCGTACCCACGCAATTCTTCTGTTAAACACCTGCGGCCTTCTGATTAGGGCCAAGTAGGCAGTCCACCAGAGTGGCACAGTTGCTCAGATCTGATCATGCGCTCGAGAGATCACCCTTCACAGATTCGCCTTCAACTTCCTTTTCATATAGATCAAGCTTTTAAGACCATAACCCAATATTTCAGATCTAAAGATATTCAATTGCAAAAGATACTTAGCCAAGTGATCTCCTTTGCTTTATATAGGAGAGCTCTTCCTTAAAACATGGATCAATACCACGAGCCGACACCATAATAACCCAATACCGTCGGCTAAATACCAAGAGTAAAACATAAGAAAGCCCACATGTGAATTTCTCTGCCTTGAAATGTGTGCACTGGGGGGACGCACCTCCTGAACGGCTGGCCTGCGTATCTGGACGCGGTCCCTGCATGGTGTACCTACGGGTACGCACCTTCTGAACTGATTTCCTGCGTACTTCTTAATTTTCAACAAATTGAGAGCCTTGCCACGGGAGTTGCCATCAAGTACAACATTTGTAACATATAGCCACACCAGAAACATAATGCCAACAATCTCCCCCTTTGGACTTGATGGCAACCTCACAAACTTCAGCTTCATTCTCCCCCTTTGACATCAAGGGCAAAGGGGTATGCTCCCCCTAAGATCGTGCTCCCCCTGAAAATGAACCAGATCTGCAACAAAGAACCATAATCCACCATGAAAGAGATAGAGACATATTGCAGCTATTTCCAAGATCTCCTTCTGACCATCCTCCATAATGCCAACAATGCATTATATGCTCCCCCTGAACCTGTACCATCAATCAGAAAAGGTTCAACAATAAGATGATGCATCAAAAACCCCCAGCTTTTGCCTGAGGTATTCAAAAGTGTCCCTGGGCAATGGTTTGGTGAGAATATCAGCAACTTGTTCCTTAGAAGGAACATACTCCAACTTGACCTTCTGTTCAAGTACTTGTTCCCGGAGAAAATGGTACTTGATTGGTATGTGCTTGGTTTTTGAATGCATAACCGGATTCTTTGAGATGCTGATTGCACTTGTGTTAGCACATATTTACTTGTTTTAGTAGATTCATTCACTAAAAAGTGAAAAACAACTGAATGAATCATTTTCCTAACATATAGAGGCAAGTTGTTTCATTGCCTATTTTTTAGTTCCTTGTTTAGATATGGTTGAAACAGCTCCTAGAATGATGAGCTCGACCCCTAGAGGCATGGGAAGGAGTTAGGCTTGTCTATATCATGTAATTTCTTAGTCACTTTTAGGGTTGGACACTTGGGATTGCTTGGCACTTCATTGTACATTCATTTTTAGCATTTTTGGCAAAGGAAAGACCAAGGTTTTGCAGCACTTGTTGGGATCCTTGTGGCTTTGTGTTTTGATGGTGTTTTTCTTCATGTAATTGTAAGTTCATTGATGTTTTATGTATGCCATTTCCCTTCTCTTTTCTTCTGAAATTAAACAAATTGAGTGACAAAGGTAGAATTCATGAGTTTGTTGTGCTCTGCCTTAAACTTTGTTTAGTTTTACATGTTTTCATCTGTTTGGAGAGGATTCTTGCAGCCTATAGCCATCTTTAGCTCCTCAGTGGTCTTTTCTATCCATTCATTTAATCTAAAGCATCAAAACTACTGCCTACCTTGCCCCAACCGGAACTCTACAAAAATTTGGCCTCATCCCCGGACCCAAATTTGCCTTTCCCTTTTTCCAACAAAAAACCCCCGAAGAAATCAAATCAAAACCTTGCACTTCATACCTAGCCTAATATTGGTTGTTAAATCAGTCATCTCAAGCCCCATCTGATCATCTTTTGCTGAGATTGACCCGGAGAGAGTCCTCTCTTGTCCTCGTAGGGGTAGATACGAGGTTGAGCGTGGTTTGATGTTGGCCCTGGATCCTACCTTTTCAGCCTGAGGTAAATCTAGGCTCTAACACGGTTCAAAGATGACAAATAAAACAACTAAAAAAAACTCTAAGGGTGAAATGTGTTCTCTATTGTACTAGCATGTGTAATTTATAGGGGATTTTGAATTTGAATCCGACCGTTCCCCCCAAATTCTGATAATTAATGTTGTTTTGGTAGCAGATCTTCAAATAGTTTTTCCTTAAATGCCGCCAACCCGCTCCTCTTAACCATATTCTGGCTGTTAAATCATGAACAATCACTCCAGTGGTCACTTTTATGTTGTGCTGCGTGGCACTCCCCTCCATAGTGCAGCTTCTTGCACATAGCTTCATATATTATATCTTCATCATCTTACACATAGCCTGTCTGTTGCGTAGTCCTTCAAACCTAGTAGTGTAGTTTATAGTCCTGCGCTCCCTTGCAACTACTTGGAGCACTAAGACTATCCTTCTTCCATATAGTCATTGCATAGGATCCCCTATATATAGCTTCAATAAGATTCCTTTCACTCTTCCCGAAAAAGGTTCTCCATTTAGCTTCGCAAGCTGAACTGTGCCTCCATCTATACTTTCTTTGATAATATATGGCCTAGCCAATGCATCTGAAATTTACCTGGAAATTTAGTGAACTTAATATCATATAACAATACTAAATCATTTACCATGAATGCGCGAAGCTTGATGTGTCGATCATGCCACGCTTTTTACCGTTCCTTCTGTACTTGCTAATGGAATCCAACCAATAATTGGTCCTCTTCAAGCTCCATCAGCTGCGCAAGCCATTCCTCCAAGGCTTCGCGATCTACCATACCTGTGAGAGCCGTTATGTATAGACTAGGCACAATGTACTCCATAGGCATCACAACTTCTATGATGTAGACCAATCTGAACAGTGTTTTTCCTGTCAGCTTCTTGCAAGTAGTCCTATATGCCCATAGTACTACAGGTACGCATACACCCTAATCATTTCGTTGACCGTTGCATATCATTGTCATTATGTTCTCGAAAATCTTGTTGAAGGCATCAATAATTCCATTTGCCTACAGGTGATACGGTGTACTCTTTTGATGGTAGACCTGGAATTCCTTTGTTAACGCATTGATTGTTTCATTCAGAAAGTGCATACCTTTTTCATGCATCCACACTTTCGAGCAACCAAATCTAGTTAAGACATACTCAAACCAAAACTTTATTGTTGTAGCCCCTCTAAAATCCTTAGACGGTTGTGCCTCTGCCCATCGGGTTAGATACTCCATCGCGGTGATGATATAGCGCGCACCAGTTATCTTCCTTGGGGGTTGAATTGGCCCAACAAAATCAATCTCCCATTTTTCAAATGGTTGCAACGATACTTGAGGTTGTAATGGCAATTCCTCCCTTTGTGATATTTTTCCCATTCTCTAACATGCATCACATGCCCTACAATATTCTTTGGAATCCTTATGCAGCGCTGGCCACCATAGACCTGCGTGCAAAACGTTTTGCGCGATCGCCTTTCCTGCATAATGTCCTCCCACATCCCCTCCATGAGCTTCAATGAGAATGCTATTTCTCTCAAAATTGGGTACATATCTTCGCAATATTTCATCAACATCCATCTTATATAGATGTCCTTCAATCACTGAAAAGCCTACCATGTGCACTACTAGCTCCTTCTTTTGTTGACTTGTATACCCTTTCGATGCCATCCCCATAGTAAAAAAGTGAATAATATATGCAAAATGGTTATCCACTACATGCACCACGAAGAGCTACACGTCTGGAAACCCTTCCTCTAAATTATTAGGCTCCTCTCCTATTCTGATTTGCGATAGATGGTCAGGTCCTGCATTCAACCTCCTTGGCTTCACAATGACCTCAAAGTCATACTCCTAGAATAACAACAACCATTGGCAGATCTTCTCCCTCAACGTAGGCTCATTAACCATGTATTTCAAGGCAGAATGATCTGTGTACATCTTGAAGTTCCCTCCTAATAGATAATGCTTGAAGTTCTGTAGTGCACCTACCATGGCCAATCCTTCGCGCTTAGTCATTGAGTAATTCTTCTCGGCCTTTGATAATTTCCTACTCGCAAAGGATATAGGGTGGTCCATTTCTCCTTCACTGACTTGCGTTAACACTGCACCCAACGCAATGCATGAGGCATCAACATGTACGTGAAATTCCTTCTTCCAATCTAGGAATACTGAGATTGGCGCGGTGACCATATTTTCTTTCAAAAAAACTAAGCTACATTGGAATTCTTCGTCCCAACAGAATTTTGCATCCTTCTTCAGCAACTTCTCCATAGACATGGTAATTTGAGCATATGCTTTGATAAATTTTCTATAATATCCAATATGTCTCAACATGGCACGCAGCTGTTTGACATTCCTTGGGGCCTCCAAATTCACTATCACTGAAATCTTGGTAGGTTCCACAATCAACCCTTTCTTGCACACCACATGACCCAACAGGATTCCAAAGGGAACACAAAATATGCATTTCTTCAAATTCAGTGCGATCTATTATCTACAACACGTATCCAACATTAGGTGCAGACTTGCTACATGGTGCTTCACTAGTCTGAACACTGTCTAGTCATCAAAGTACACTTCCAAGAACTTATGATTAGACTCCTTGAACATCGCGATGACTACGTGAGAAAATAGTGAAGGCGCATTCTTGAGTCCAAATGGCATCACAGTATACTCCATCGCGAAGGTCATTTTACTCCTATCCTCAGGCGTGATCTTAATCTGATGGTACCTTGAAAACCAATCAGTGAACGAGTAGGCCTCCTACCCTCTGACATTGTCTAATACTTCATCGGTGAATGGCGTCAAGAATGGATCATGGACACATGCATCATTTAGCTTCCTTAGATCTACGCAAATTCTTATCTCACCCTTATGCTTCTTCTCCTGAACGACCATTGGGCTCACTCAATCAGATTCTTCCACTGGTTCTATGATGCCTGCTTCCAGCATCTTATCCAACTCCAAGTGAACCTTTTCCTTATACTTAGGATTTAGGCGATACGGCCTGTGCTTAACAGGCTTCACGTCCGGCTTCAAAGTGATTTTCGTAACAACCAAGTCTCCTATTATGCCCTTCAAATCCGAAAAATTGGTAGGGAACATATCTTGATATTCGCAGAGTAACTTAGAACCTTATCCATAGTAGCATCTTCCTAGTAATATCTAATATTTACAAACTTTGGGTATGCTTCAGTCCCAATGTTTACTTGCTTTTTTTCAATGGCGCGGTGATGTCCGGGTTGTCTATTTGTGGGCCCTCGACTTTGCAATGCCCTTCTACCTCTAGAATGTTAATATTCCTCGAATCTTCATCGTCCCCTTCAACTGTCACATTATAACATTCCAGCGGATGGCACAATTAGGTCCTCCAATCTAGGCGGACCCACTCCAAATGTTCTTGCGGCGTTATGAAGATAACTTCCTTAATCTCTTGTAGGGCTTCATCGATGCTCACGAAACCGTCTTCAAAACTGAAGGTTAATAAGAACCCTTCCCTCAATATAACCCACTCCATGGTGCCATGGTGGAGATTTGTTTCCAAATACCAGTTCATGGGGATTGTATCCAAAGTATGGAAAATAAGTGTACCCACTGCAGCTATGGCTCTGGTCCATAAGATTCAGTCCACTTTGCTAGATGATCGTGCAGACCATCCCTCCCATCATAGCTCTCAGTCAATCGAGTGTTAGGTCAACCAAACTACAATGTCATCATCCTTCTGTAATCCCTCCATCCATCAAAGCTATCCTTATGCATACCCCACTACCGTCTGGGCGTAGCGCGCAGTGCCAAATCCGACGCTTGGAAGCGGTGATGCTCAGGGACTTCACATTCAAATGCATCGAAAAAATTATCCATGTTAGTTAAACCATCATAACAAGGTAAGTTCCTTACCTTCGATGAGACATAGTGCAACGACTTTGTCATCATGTTGCAGCGCAATGTAGATACTTCATGCAGCCGATTCTGCTAGTGTGTTGGGTAGTGGAGGCCCCACGTAACGGTGTTGGGACCCTAAGTCCACAATTTTGGGAAAAAAGTATAGTAAAGACTCCGTGAAGTGCGCGGAGTGCAAATTGTAATGAGTCAAGTCAAAGGGTTGTCTACCCGAAAATAATGAAAAAAAATAGGAAGTGAGTCGGCCTGCCCATGGTCTGCGGACCATGGGAATGTGTAAATAGAGCAAGGCTCTATAGCTAGAAGTCAGTTTTTTGGAGAAGTCTTTGTCTTGGATCTTGGTGTTATGGTTTTGTGAAGACAGTATTATCTGCGTCTATAAGTCTGAGTCAAGGGTGTTGGTAGATAGATAGAGGCTCTGTAGCTATGTGCGCAGAGGCCTAGTAGAGTCCGCAGCTATGTGCGCGGACCCCTATAGTTGAGTGCGCAGGGTAGATCTAGTTGTATGGATAGAAGATTTTAATAAATATAAGTGGTTTTGGAAGTATCGCAGACTTATTGTGTTCTGGTTTATGCATCTGTTATATGAGTTTATATCCTTTTTATGATTGTGTGCACTGGGTTTTATTGTTAAATGTTTGCTTAAAGACTATAACAAGAAGATCAGATCTATAATAATTTCATTAATAAGCAAGTACACCCGCATGGATCTTTGCGGAAGCCCAATAATAGTCCAGAGTGGCGTGAGGCCATTGAACGGTTCGCGACCCCTCAAGACCACATCAAGACATCCCAAGGGTGCGGAAACCTAGTTCGAACACCCTCCCCTGCTACCTCAGGTGAGACCTCAGTCCACGCTCCGCGGGCTACTACCAAAAGGGTCGGTAGCTGTGGGATTTGTTTGGCTAATAAATCTTTCGAACCTAGGTTAGGGTCCAATAGGCTAACACAATGTTCCAATTCTTCATGTGAATCAAAGGTGTAGGAACTCTCCTAGTCCCATGTAATCCATCCATCTTCCATTGGATTGATCTAGTCCTAGTCTCGCACTGTTATCTTATAAATATGATCCAGCTCATCTTCACTTTCTTCATAATCATGGACTAGTTCAGTGTAGTGCGCCCCTTTTGCAGGGTCCAATGGCACTACAACTCGAAGCGATTTCTTTTCAAATGACATTGTCCACTTCTTCAAGTTGATCACCCCTTTCATGTCAATGGCCCAGTCAATTCCCAGGAGCACAGGGTATGGATTACTATCATCAAAATCTCTATCACTTCAATGTTTTCCATCGTGTTCACACCTTCTATATCAATTGTTACTCCATATAATCGTCCTATAGGGATGATCTTCTGTTGGTTTTCCATTTTGATATGAATTGGAGACCACTGTAGCACAGGTCTCCCCATTCTTTCCCATGTTTTTTTTTGGAAAAAAATTTGCATCGGACTCCGGGTCCAAGATGACCTAGTCCATCTCATAATATCCTATCTGCGCGGTGAGCCTCATCTCACGCCCAGTTCTAGCCTTATGTTTTCCAATTTTTATAACTACGTGGTTTCCATTAAGAACGTTCTCTTTGCTGGCACATTTGTTTATTAACTCTTGCAGGCCCTTCATAGCTTTTCTATCACGTAGAAGTTTCATGTAGATATCCAAGAATGTGGTAAGAATAGAGGGATCAACCTTTGTAAGCGTCTTGGGCTCTTGTAATTTTTTGCTGGCTTCCTCAGGTGGAGGCCTCAGTGAAGCTCTTGTTGGCTTCCATAAATGTTTCCTTCATGCACTCCATATGAAAACCAACTTCTTTTTCTAGGGCCTTGCGTACCCATCCATCCTCTTTAGGCTATTTTCCTTTATCATCGCCAATTGTTATTCCACTTCTTAACACTATATTCACACTGTGATATTCCTCGAGGGGCACAAATGCCATCATCTGTAAGTTCTGCATAGGTTGTTGAGGCTGTGCCTTTCCCCCCTGCATCTTAGCTATCAACACCGGGCATTCTGCTATTGTGTGGTCAAACTGGTTGCAGTATTGACATGATGGGCATGTCTGATTCTGACACTCCCATGCATACTGCCTGGGTGTTCCGAAATTGTAACAAATAACCTTACCTTGACCTCTACCAAGTCCTCCTCCTCCTCAACCTCATCCATGATATCCACCACGCGCTCCTATGATACCCTGCTCTAGAGGCCAAGTTTCTACTTGCATTTGGTAGGTAGGTGTTCTTTCCATCATCAGCTCATAGCTGCGACAGTGGCGCTCATCGTGGCCCACTAATTTTCAGAAGTTACAGAACAACTTCTGCGGTGTTTGGACAAACTTTTGAAGTAAATGATAGTTATCTGTTGCATGTTTTCCAACAACCTAACAAATAACACACCATAGCACGGCCCCCACACTTGGTCCTGCTGGAGATTTTGGCCTTAGGGGAATTTGTCCCCCTTTTGTAATATAATTTTCGAAGATGGGGCAGTGGTCTTTATTGTGCCCCTGGCCCTTACACTTCAGACACAATACTTCCACATGCACCTCCAGTTTAGTCTCCTTGTCTTTCTTCAAGTGCTGTAATTCTAAGAATAGGATCTCTAACTAAGAGTGAATTTTTTGTACGCCCAAGGTTGCATCCTAAATAGGCATCACATGCAACCCCATCACAATTTCCAAGGCTTCTGCCTGAGTTCCTATCTTTTGTTGTGACAGAGTAATCCTCAGGTGCGGCAGAAGTGAAGCTGTAAACCACTCGCGGTGCTAACCATTTGTGAGATGCATATTAGCTTCTAGAGTTACACATTTCAGCCTTTGATCTAACTCCCAAGGCGTCTCATCAACCCTCATCGTGATCTCCTTAAATCCAACTACTGACTGCGAGTCAGACATAGGCTTTGCTAAACTTCTTGTTTAAAGTAGCCTTAGTATCAACTAGCGATGCCAGAGGTTAGAATAGTACTTAATATACCAAGTCAACGTGCAATCTTGCAAAGTGGTGACCAATTGCACCTTATTTATATTTTCATCAGTAATATGTTGCACTGTCCACACAAAATTCACAGCAAACCAGAACTACTCTATGTCTTCACTCCCTATGCCCTTGAAAATTGGCAACTTCATTGTGTTCGACATGTTTAATGGTGGTGGTGGTGGTGGAGGTGTGGGCGAAGGTGTATGCAGTTGAGGTGGAGGTGGAGGTGGAGCGGATGGATTATGTGTCCGCGGAAAACCCTGTCTTATCAATTGGACAACACTCTACAGTGAGGCCTATACCACTCCCTCGTTTCCACTCAAAGGAGGTCCAATCAATGGGTTGTATTCAGGACCAGATCTCTCTTGATCTATAAAGAGAATTCCACTTCACATAGCTCCAAACATCAAGGAAATGGCATAACCCTTTTTTTACGTAAAAACATCTTAATCCAGGTATTCAAATATTTTAAATACTTACCTCGCGGTCCTTTGAAAAATCACTGCTCTGCTTCACTGTAGCTGACGAAGGTATCAACCACGAATTCTGTAACAAATCCTCGTATAATTCGATCAAGCCAGTGATCGACAACCCGTGTGATTTTATCTTCAGAGGCTTCTAATCCTTGTACCAGTTCTGGAGCCACACTATTGGACTGTCAAGCTTCTACCTCCCTTGACCATTTTCCGACTTAGCTAACCACTTGTATAATTCGGCCAGGAAGGTGAAGAAGAAAATTTCTTTTATCTCCGCATACAAATATCTATCCAACCAATGCTCCTTTGACAAGTGCGGATTCCTATTTTCCTGCACAAAAAATTCGTGAATTTTTCTATCCAGAGACTTTTCAACTTCTTTCTTCATCAGGTTCCAGGGATGTGACAACACACATCTCTTTCAAGAAGATCCTGGTTCCAACAATGGACCCATTTGTTGGCTTAAGGGGTCCTGACCCAAGTTCAGAGTTATTTCCTCCAACCAACAAATCCCTACGCTACTGGCCGTTTCAGTGACAACTCGTGTAGTGGAGGCTGCAGCCTCACCTGAAGCGATATGGGGGGATGCAAGAACCAAGTTTCTGCATCGAGAGATGAGTGTGATGTCTTTTAATGCCTCAGATCTACCTTTGTGTAGATAAATAAGCCTTTAGGGCTTCTCTACTGAAACAGCCTCTAGACCTTCACAAAGGTCTACAATTGAATTTTGTGGACCCTTATTAGTTGATTTATCCACTTACACGCATAAGAGAACAATCCTAGATTAGAGTTCGTGTAGATCTACTTAGGTTAATTAGAAAACCTAATAGAATACATCACAGTCTTTGCGAAAGTATTTAGCATGCATTGCGTACATATATTAAGACTTATTCAAGTGAATCACGCATCATTAGATCAATATTTCATAAACACATTATTCATCCACAACATATATCATAAATAGAAGTACACAGAAATAAGAAGATGAACACATGATTTCTTCAATAATCTTCTTTATTGGTCTTCAATATGGTATTACAGATTCAAAACTACCCTACGCACTCAGCTGCAGGGGTCCATGCACTCAACTATAGACTCTACCTAGGCCTCTGCGCAATCAGTTGCACAACCTTTCTTCCCTATCTAACCCAATTCTCTACGATAAGACTTCTAAGACTTCATTCATTTTCCATCATGACCTTCAATATATCCTCAGACTGTCTAAGAAAAACCTACTTATACAATCCCATGGTCTGCGGACCATGGGTGGGTTTTCAATGCTGAGTCAACGTTTACATAAAAAAGGGGCTAAAACCCCTTTGACTCCTAACTTTCTATGCACTCTGCATCCACAAATCACAGAGACTTTACATTACTTACAAAAGATACTTTAACACTTCGGTTATTTTAACCCCAAAACTGACCCAGGGGACCCCATCCCAACAAATAGTGATTTAATAATTGTTCCAATAATAGAATTAAGGAATTATAAATAAATAATGATTTATTTAATTATTCCTAGGTGATTTAGCCAAATGTGACAGGAATAATTATCAAACAATGATTTAATAATTATTCCTAGAGAAAAATAAATAAATAATGATTTCTTCAATTATTGTCATGGGGTTTTTAATTTTAATAAAAAATAATTTAATAAAAATGGTTTACTAAATTATTTCCCCAATGGCGAAAGTGATTTTATTATGGTAAAATTAATCATACATGGTGTATTTTTATCCTCCTAGTTAGGAATGGCTAGGTGAGCATTTTTTAGTGATAGAACATATACATAGAAAAAACATGCTAAATAAGAAAAACAACAATATACTGTCCATAGAGCCTTATATTTAAAACTCTTTACAATATTTACATATACATGAACATTTTCCTCAACTAGAAAACAAAAATGGATAATTTGTCTTCATGGCATCGACCATTTCCCAGGTGGCTTCCTCAGGCCAAAAGTGCTTCCACTGCACTTTCACTTGATTCTAAAGCATGAGACTCCTTTGGTCTAGAATGCACAATGGATCTTGTTGGTACTCTCCCTCTGGTTCCACTTGTAGCACAAACCAATAAAAAACATGATTAGAATCATGTACATATTTTTTAAGCAAAGAAGGATGGAAAACATCATGGATTTTAACATAAGGAGGTAAGACCAACTTATAGGCCATTGTTCCAATCCTCTTAATGATCTTTTAAGGTCCAAAAAATTGTGGTTCCATCTTGGAATATGACCCAATTCTAAAGGAGCTCTTCTTGGGTCTAATTCTCAAGTAAACATGTTCCCCAACCTAGAACCCTTTATGAACCCTATGCTAATATTCATAGCTATTTTGTCTATTATGTGCTACCTTTAAGTTCTTCCTAATCACTTTGATCTATTGCTCCATCTATTTTAACATATTTGTTCTAATAAGGATCCTTTTCACTGGATCACTCTAGTTCATAGAAGTAGTACATCTCCTTCCATACAATGCCTTAAATGGGTGTATCTTTAAATATTCTTGGTATCCATTATTATATGCAAACTCTACAAGTGGAAGATAACCTTCCCACTTCTTTTGTTGGTGCATTACATACATCATCAACATGTCCTCGCGGATTCGGTTTACTCTCTTTGTTTTCCCATCTATCTGTGGATGATATGTTGTATTGAATGTTAACTTAGTCCCTAATCTTGCAAATAGTTCCTTCAAAAATTTGGAAGTGAACTTGGTAATTTTCTTGGGAACTTCATGCAGTCTCATAATCTCCTTTATGCATATTTGTGCCACCTCACTAACCAAGTTGGTGGACTTGACTGCTACAAAATGAGTTAATCTATTAACAACTACCTTATCTGCATCATGTTTCCCGAAAGTTGTAGGAAAACCTATGATTAAATCCATATAGATCACCTCCTATTTCCATTCTTGAATGGGAATGGGATGCAATAAATTGGATGGATTCTTTCATTCTTCCTTCACCTGCTGGAACTCTATGTTAGGCCAAAACTTCAACCACCTCTTTTTTCAGGTTAGGCCAAAAATAAAATTTCTTAGTGCCCATGAGAGTCTTTTGGTATCCGGAGTTGTTGGAATACGACTTGGTATGAAACTATCTCACTAGAAGGATTTTCAAATCAACATTGTTCAAAACATAGATTTTGTTCTTGAATCTAATCAAGCCATCATCCGTGAGATGATATCCCTAATCTCCTCCATTCTCATTGATTTGTTGTAGATTTTCTTTGATATGTTGATACTTCTCATCATCCTCTCATGCATGCTTGATCTACTTTACCAGGTATACTCCATAAGAAATTATGATTGCCAAGTGACTGAACTATATCCATTTAATAAGTGCATCAACAACTCTCTTCTCCTTTCCTTTAATGTAATTTATTTTGAAGTCAAATTCACTAAGTATAGCTATCCATATAGCTTTTCTATAATTCAACTTAGGTTGATCAAAAAAATTCTTTAGTCCTCCACGATCTATCATAAGCGTGAATCTTCCTCCGAGGAGGTAATGGCTCCATATATTCAATGCATGAACAATAATAGCTAACTCCAAATCATGAGTCACATAGCTTGTCTGATGCTCATTCAATTTTTAGAACTCATAACACACTACTTGTCCATCCTACATCAGGACTCCATCGAGCCCCTCCTCGGAGGAATCTATATGAATCACAAATTCCTTGTTTGGATCTACAATCCTCAATATTGGTGCATTAGTGAGAAACTGCATTAATTGCTGAAAACTAGTGGCACACTTAGTGGTCCATTCAAATTTCTTTCCTTTTCTATGCAAGGATGTGATAGGGTGACCTACCTTAGAGAACTTTCTAATGAAACTCCTTTAGTATCCTACCAACCCCACGAATGATCTAACCTCATTCACATGTTCCGGTGTGGGCCACTCCATGATGGCCTTGACCTTCTTTGGATCAACTAATATCCTTTCCTTCAAGACAATGTGCCCCCAGTAATGCATTTGTAGTTCGAATAATTCACACTTGTTAAGCTTTGTGTAGAGATTATTCTTTGAATTATCAACAATTGTAGCACTGCAACCAATTTCTTCTCATATTCTTCCTCAATATTTGAATACACAAATATGTCATAAAAAATAAAATAACAAAATTGTCCAAATAAGGATGTGTCACATTGTTCATTAAGCACATGAAAGTGTATGGGTCATAAGTAAGCCAAAATAGTACCACCAAAAACTCATAATGTCTATATCTTGTTTGGAATGCAGTCTTGTTAATGTCTTCCTCCTTGATCCTCGATGATATCCTTACCTGAAGTAGATCTTGGAGAAGGCTGTTGCTCCCTACAACTAATCAAAGAGGTCATCAATCCATGGTAGTGGATATTTGTTCTTCATTATAGAAATTTTGAGGTCCAAAATGGGCCTTCTAAGGAATATTATAAAATAATAGTAGAAATAATAAAATAAGATTGGATTACCTCATCAAATTTTTGAGGGAAAAAAGAAAAAATACTTTTTCAAATCATACTTTCAAATTATCTCCCTACATATTTACTCCATTTTTGAGCAAGAGAATTCGTTGAATGCAAAACTTAATTCCTCATCCAAGGAGTACCCATGTTGCATACTTTTGATGGACCCTACTACACAAGAAATGAGAAATACATGAAAAAAATGATTGCAATCACATTTTTTTCCTGTATTTTTCATTTTTCGTGTAGTAGGGTCCATCAAAAGTATGCAACATGGGTACTCCTTAGATGAGGAATTAAAATTTGCATCCAACAAGTAGTCTTCTTCAAAGTTTGAGTAAAATTGTGGGGAGACAAATTGAAAATATGAGTTGAAAAAATAGTTTTTTATTATTTTATTTTTTTACCATTTTACTCCCAAAATGGTGAATTATCCTTGATGGTTGACATCATCATCTTGAATCTTATTGGTTACTATAAAGTTTATTTTGGTTGTACATTTTTTTAGGCTCATCTTTGACCTCAAAATTTCTCTAATGTATGGTCACCTTGTTTAATTTCCTGTAGTCAATGCATAATATAAGGGTGACATCCTTACTTTTTACAAAAAACATGGGTTCTCCCCATGGAGACACACTCGGCCTTATGTAGTCCTTGTCTAGCATCCCCTTAAGCTGCAATTTCAGATCGCCTAAATCAGGAGTGCTCATCTTGTATAGTTCCTCAGATGTTGGTGTAGCTCTAGGTACCAACTCAATAGATATATATCTCTCTCTATGAGAAGGTAATCTAGGAACCTCCTTTGGAAATACGTCTGCATACTAGTTTAGATCTGGATATATTTTCATCAGTTCAATTCCCTCATTTTCAATATTGTTTCTAGTCTTCTCATTACTAGATATTTGCATTGCAAACAATAGTCATTCATTTTTTCTACTGCACTTGTCTTGCATGGTCATGATCAACATAAATAAAGTAGGATTTCTCTTGCCTACAAAAATCTTTTTTCTCCTTCTTCATATAAGCATTCAACTTCTTTTTCAAAAAAATCCACTTTTGTGTATTTCTTTTAGAACTAACCCATACCCAATAAGACATTATACACTCCCAATGGAAGGAAGTTTAAATTCACAAATGTTGACATGTTGTGGAGCTCGAGAACACATGAACTTACTTAGCAATTGATTTTTCTCTTAGTTCTTGTTACCAGCTGAACTGACCATGGCTCTAGATGTATTTCATTGTCCAACCTACATTCCTTTACACGTTTTGGATTGATATAACTATTGATAGATCCCAGATCAATTAAAATAGAGATTATTTTGTTGGACAACTTATCTTCGATCTTAATTATGGATGCCCGGTGGTCTGTCTGGGGACTACCCACTGCCACATAAATGCTAGGCATACTTTTCACTATTTTACCCACCATATGAGCTTCATCTAAACTGTATATCTAACATCATTCACCCTTCCGATGCAGGTGTTGTAACATAAATAGTTTTGATAAGTTAGTTATTTATAAAAGGGAGTATACAAAATGAAAACATAAAAAATAGAATAAAAGAATGGAAAAATGAAAATAGTTGAAAAAAATGAAAAGAAAACCCCATCAAAAGAAAAATAAGTGCACAAGTGAGAAAGCTCAAATGCCACTTGAAATAAATTTTGTTTGAATCATACAGTAAAATCATGATCAAACATGTTTAAATTTATGTTTTAGGATTAGAAAATAATTCAACCAAACTCTTTAATCTTGGTTGAAATTAGAAGATATGATAGATTAGAGGAAAATGTGACCTAAGTATTTAATCTTGGTCAACTATATATTTGTAATAGAATAGAGTTAGGAGTTTCTTTATGAAATAAAAGGCATGCTTGAGCAAATGCACCTTTAGGATTATATTTATGCTTTGATAGATTTATTTAGTTGAAAAATAAACTAATCATGTCATTTAAACATGATTAGCACTATGTAATAAGCTTTAAAATTGAGTTTATTTTCTGTCGGGAAATGATTTGATGTCTTGTCGTTTTGCAATATCCAAAGTGCACTTATCAACGACCTTGATTTTCCTTGCCCAGATCAATGGCAGGGAAACCAATTCGCACCCTCCTGTCCTATTACATAACATTTTGTCACTATCCCTATACTTCCTATTCCTTGATCCTAGAGAACCTCTATAGTGAAACCTACATGCTTTCCCTTCATGAAGAAACTCCCATTGTGTCCCTCTTCATGAGCAGAACAATTCCCTTTTGCACCATTTACCCAAAATATTCTGTTTTTCCTAGTTTACAAGATTGACGCTAATGAACTTTGTCCTCCTCGCGCCGATATGTAGGGATTAACATTGTCCCTAGTGCCGACCGGAGAGACTGAGATTTGTTCAAGTCATGCCAATCCTCTTATGGGATTTTTTTTAAATAAGGAGCCGAAGCTTCTAGCTCTAGAAGCTTTGTAACAATAGTCAGGTAAATGGATTGGCCGGATGGGGTCGAGGATGTCAGTTTGGGCTCCTTTCCCCTATAAGGATGGAACTACCTGAAGAGATAAGACCTTCTCCCTTGAGAAGAGGAACCATCTCCCATCCATTCATTCTATATAAACCTCCATTTTTCCCATGCAAAAGCTAGTGTTAATGTTGGTGCGTTAGTGCTAATTAAGTTTGGAGTAAACAACAAGCTATTCATAGTTGTAGCTCTCTAGTTGTGTGAGGGAGAAGTGTGAATTTGGTTTAGTGTGAATCCTAAAGGGAAGAGCCTTAAAACTATCATTGTTGAGGCCACCATGGAATGCTAACGGAAGTGTGTGGGAACCTGGTTTTGTCAGAGCAGAACAACAACGTCAAGACAATGATTGTAATCTCTTCTTGATTCAATATATATGAAACTATCGATTGATTTCCTACATAATGTGTCATCTTACAATCGTTGTAATCTCTTCTTGATTCAATATATATGCAACTATCGATTGATTTCCTACATAATGTGTCATCTTACATGTTTATGTCTTAATGTTTCTTGACTTGTTAAGTAGGTTGAATTACAATTTGTCTATTATCGAGGTTGTTGTTTGCTCTTGTTTACTTGTTTCAAGTGTTTGAAGAAGGAAGCGACAAATAGCTGGAGTAAGCGAGCAAGGTCATCATCAAATAAGATAAGTTTACTAAGAGGTAGGCCCTCTTAATTGGTTCTAACCTAAGGAAATCTTCCATAGAATGTATCGGTTGTGGCTAGACCCATTATCGGGCTAGAGGAATTATTTGTGTCAGCACTCATAATATTACTTCACCACAAATTGGTGACCATACTGAGGAACCAATCCTTATGTTTGTTTTCTTGGAATTTCATGGTTTTGTGTGAACTTTTCTAGTTTTTCCATTTCCCTTTGGTTCTATTTGTTTTCCTTTGCTTACTAGCCCTGGTTTGAAATTCATAGTAGCAAGTCTGGTCCCAACTTTATTTTTTTATAATTTTTTTCCTGGCTTCCTCACTCAGTGCACTTAACTCACTAACAGTCGTGCCGATTAGCACGATATGATGAGAAACGGTTGCACCGACCCCCTTCTGGCACTTGTTGTCAATTAGGTAGCTGCACCAATGCCTGTAAGTGAAGATTATAGCTTGTACCAAATCTTGGCCAGTGTGTTTTTCTCTCATGATTTCGACCTTGTCAGCCTTTTAGACCATCTTCGCCCTGACTAGAAAGCTACTTTTCATTTGGTTTGTTTTCTTATTGATTCGTCGTCTTTCCGCTTGATTTATTGGGTCATTGGATGGTTAGTGGCACTAGGGTATCTAGATTGTCATCCATTCATCTGTTTGTGAACTCAGTGAGTCGAGTTGTTGGTGCATTTACTCCTTGCTTTTCATTTTCATTCCTTCTATGGCTTTGACCTCCATTACACAAGTTTGAAAAGTTTTCATTTGCTTGTCTAAATGTTTCTTTTCCGGCATGGGTTACATTGTTTGTCTTGTTTTTGGTAAAGTCAGTGTTTCATTAGTTTGAAAGAGATTCTCTTTTCGTGTTTTTCATTTTCTTGAAGAGCCAATTTTCTCAAAATTTTTTCCATTGAAGTGTTTATGAGAAAATTCATTTTTTCATTTCACGAAAAGTATAAAATTCTAGTTTGTTGCATCAGTAGGCTACGCTAGTTAGCATCATTCAAGACTAGGATTGCATTGGAATTTGAAAAGAAAAAGAACTCTCTTTTCTTTTGAAAGGGCTATTTGAAATGTACTTGTCAGGAAATTAGGAATTGGAATTTATTTTTCATTAGTTTGTTTTCTCAAAAAGTGAAGTAGTGAAAAATCATTTTTCTTTCAGTTGCTTAGTTGTTAGCATTTGATTGTGTGTTTTCTACCCTCTCTAGTGCAGGCAATTCATCGAATTGAAAGGGTCTTGCCTCATTTAGCTGCATTTAAGGTCTTTCGAGTCACATCCCTAAGGCCTGAAAACTGAGACATAACTCAATATCAACTTTAAAATGACCTCAGTTAACCTAAGGCACATTTGAAATCTAATGATCACATCTAGAAGGTCTAGGCTAGAGACATGTTTCGGCGTCTTTAAACCTAGCAGTTTTCACTAGCTTCGACACTAGACAGTGCTAGTATGGATTTGTGCTCCCTGTACTGTCGCGTTTATAACAGGAGACCCCTCTAGGTTGTAATCCTTTATCCATAGGAAGTTGAGTTGGTCAGCTTGCAAACACAATACACTGAACACATCATTCGGGGAGATTGCCTGCTCATACTTCTCGGCTAACCGAGAGGTATTCTGTAGTTCATGGTTGCCTAGTAATCCTTTTTACCTGGATCATCCAGAGCAGTCATTTGATCTTTTTGACTCATTAAACCTAAAATATCATTCAAGTGCTTGTCCTTTCGAGCTCATTTCCAATCGAAAGCGATAGAGTCATCTTTGTTTCTTTCTTGACTCTTAAAACATGAAAGAGAACCAGTCTATTTATGCATATTAATAAATTGATTTCCCATGATCTTATAAAATCCTGTTAGTCTTTTCTAGACCATTTCGTGAGTTTCCCCTAAAGAACATTTTAAAGCCTTGAAGTTTGTCTCTCTCTTTTCCTGTTAACTAAGACAAGGTCATTGTGGCTGAAGCATCTGGTTCACCTAGTTCCTCTTCCTCTCCTTCATCTGAAAGATTGTTAGGGGAGCCTTTTCCTGAATTAAGAGAGTCACTTGAGGACAAAGGCGTTGAACCCGAAATAATTTTGAGCATTCAACCTTTGTCATCATGTCCTCTGCGTACTTCAGATACTGGGTCACCTGCTGATTTTGGCTTGGAAACTCCAGACAATCTCATGCAAAGTCCTGAGAGTTTGCCGACCACTAATAGTCAGCTTGGACTAGTTATCTATCCTCTGAATCCTTTGTTTGACCCTATTGTGATATCACCGCAGCGTTCGTACAGTCCGTATGATTCATTGGGTGTTCCTTTGTAATTATCCCCTCGTACCACTTCGGTTGTTTGCCATCGTTTGTTCCCAACTATGGAACCTAGAGGCGATGTTCCAATCACCTCTCAGGATGAGTTAGAAGTTTATACTCCACACATTGTCGAGGAGGAAGAACATCCTTTTCCTCCTGAAGGTTTCCCCTATATAGGGAACATTCCCATTAGTGTTCATTAGGAATTGCTGCTTAATTATGTGTCCTGGGCATAATTGGTTTCAGGTACACCTAGTGCCTCATCACTTTACCATAACCTTGTTTGGGCATCTGGTGCCATGCCTACTACAAATCCATTCATTGTGAACTTAACCTCCCAACAGGCTGCTACCTTAATCCCAGTGCAACCCACCATTCCGAACCCTCTTGTATCGTCCGTCCCAGTTACCCGTCCAGTTCAACCTGCGATCTCGAAGAATGTCTCTGTCAGTTCTTCAATCCCTCTGGTAAATTGCCAAGCTATGCCACCGCTTGGGGGGCAGAATTTGAGTGTTTTTATGATGTCAGGCACCACCAATGTGAGTAGCTTATAGGCTCACATGGTCGGTATGAACCAACCTTCTTTTGGCGTTATCCAAAACCCTGCTGGATCGAGCAATGCCCAGTACCAATAGGTTCAAAATACCCTTGGTCCATTTGGGCCAAGAAATTTCCAGTATCAGTAGCCTTATGAGGCTCAGGTTTAGTACCAAACTCCTTACGTTCCATATGGTGTTCAAGGAATGGTCAATCCACCTTACATCCTTCAATCTCGGCAGTACGTTTAGCCTTTCTCATCCACTTTCCAGGGTGGCTATAGCCAGATTCAATTCGGAAATTTTTCGGGCATTATTCCAGTACCCTTGCAATAGCAATGACAACCCCTGTAGCCACAAGGGAAACCTTTGTTGTAGAAAGGGCCATCCACACAACAACAAGGGTAGATGATACCACAACAAGGTCAACTGCAACAACCATAGGGGAAACCCTCACAACAGTTGCATCAAACCATGTAGCAGCACATGCAGTATGCTCCACAAACCTCCTAGCCTATGTATTCGTAGCGCCAACCTCTACAGCCCCAGGGGTAGCTTTTGTAGTCACAAGGTTAACCCTTGTAGCAGCAGAACCAACCTGGGAAAAAAAACCCTTATATACATATCAATAGGGTTAACCCTTGCAAGGACAAGGTCAGGGTCAAGTCCTGTAGCAATAGGCCCAAAATCCTAATGTCCTAGGTGAACAGGTCCATAATCCTTTTGGCCAAGAGCAGCAGGTACGAAATCCCTATGTCCAAGGGCAACAAGTGTACAATCCTTATGCCCAAGGGTAGCAGGTCCAAAATCCTCTTGCTTAGGGGCAACACGTTTACAACCCGTATGTTCAAGGACAACAGGTACAATATCCATATATCCAAGGTCAACAGGCTCAACTGCTTCTTAACTCGTATGTTTCTTATCAATAACGTATGACTAGACAGTTCCAAGGTATTCAAGGTTATAATCCTCCCTATGGCCAAGGTAACACACAATGGGGGCAGAATCAAATGCCATATGGCCAAAATCCTTACCAGTAGGGATGGGCTCCTCCGGTTGGACCTGCTTACTGACTCCCAATGCCTTTTAATACTCAATTTCCATTCTTGGCCACACTAGAGTTGCCAGATGTATCTCGCCTTACGAATGATCCAATCCTTGATTCACCATACTAGCCTCTGGTCCTATCCAAGATCCTAAGTGATTATCCTAAGTTCGATGGGAAAGAAAAAGAATATCCTCAAGCCCATGTGAGGACATATCATCTCTAGTGCTCTTCGAATTCTTACGTTGACGATTCTATTCATCTTCGTCTTTTCCAACGAACCCTCACGGGTGCTGCAGCCAAGTGGTACATCGAGCTTCCTCGAAGTACTTACCATGACTTCAACTCTTTAGCCATGGCTTTCCTCGCGCATTTCTAGTCGCTGGTTCGCTATGAAATTGACACCTATTTACTCACGTCGCTTAAGCAAGATACTGCGACGCATATCTTTGATCACATCCATGAATGGAGATGTAGATGTCGCCTGATCAAATTTGAGATTGCTGATCATTTGCTCATCGAATTTTTCACTAAGTCATTCGTGGCTCCAATTGCTTGCAATATAGCTATGAGTGGGTGCGTTACTAAGGAACAAGCCATTGCTCGTGCCTAGTACTTAGATCTAGTTTACTCTCAGTTTGGCACTTTGTATGAGTTATTACCCGATGCTCCACGGCCATCATCCGATCCCACGACATCAAAGATGCAGGCTACACCTCGTATTAATGGATTCATTGGTTCAGTGTCCCAGATCCCTATTAAATCTTCTTCCAAACAGAAGTTGGTCTCAAACACTGCTTCCATTAGTTCCTCCTAGAATCCACCTAGCCCTGGTAAAACCTCGGAGTGTTATAGACATTTTTGTGCCTTACAGCATGAAGCATGAAATGTCAATAATCTAAGGGATCCAAAGTCCCTAAACATGTTGTTCCTACCCCTAGAGGAATAAGGTCAGCAAACCACAGCACTAAATATCAGTTCTCCACCTGAAAACACTCAAAAACAATCTAATTCTGGATCATGTCAACTACTCCACTAAGCATCTGCGCTGAATGTCAACTGCTCCACTCTTTACCTGCGCTGAATGTCAACTGTAAAGAAGGCTACCTGCGCTGGGCGAGTTTGGCCAAGTGGCACAGTCATTCCTCAAGGTGTCAATGCCCAGGAAGCTTCCAAAATGACACTTGGATCAGGGAATTCGCCTAGTGATGAGTAAGAGGGTCTAGATCTCCAAGTGGAAGCAAGAACCTCCAAGTGGACTCAAGAACTGAAGAATAACTGAAGTGGGAGAGGACACTAGTCAGCTTCATGCCAGCCTCAAGCTGACTCATCCTTTCTCCAAAACTCCTATATATAGAGCTCTCTCATGAGGTCTAAGGGGGCTGGAATCTTGTGAATGTAAGGAAGTGCTGTTGGTTTGAGTATAGAACTATTGGGTGATTTTCTTGGAGGAGGTGAAGAGGAGATTTCTTTCTGCTGGGAGGTGATGCTAGATTGGGCCTTTTATGGTTGTATCACTTCCTGAACTTTACTTCTTCCATTAATAAAGCATTTGAGGTTCTTCTATATGCATGTGTCTCAATGGTGTATTGTTATACTTGTGTATTTGATTTATTCTAATCCTTGAATCAATTATGAATGTATGCTTCTTGTAGTTTCCCTCTCTTGCCATTTTGCAGGATCTTGGTGTAGCTGGGCCAGTGAAAGAGCAAGGAGCTGGGAGCAAGCAGCAAAGAGAGAAGATTGGATCAATCATTAGCGGAAGACAATGGTTAGTGGATCTCTTTCTCCCCTCTCTTACATCTCATAAAGAAGTAATCTCGAATAGCTTTGCTTTGATTGTTGCTGAGGTACTATCACCCTTAGAGTGGGATAGGGTCATTCCGTATTGGATACTTTTCCCAACAACAAATTGGCGACTCCGCTGGGGATCGTATCTTGTTGGTTGTTTGTGTTTTTGCTATTCATTTCATAAACACAGGGAGTACCGAATCGAACTGCATTTGGATCTTTCAAATGCAAAGTAGAGGGCAGCTACTCTAGCTCCGTTGCGAGGCAAGTTTATGGTTTGAAGAGCTGATCCACAAGGACTCTAAATAGCTCTTAGTGATAGCTTTTCATCCTCCTTTTCATCCCTTAGTGTGTACTTGACTGATAGCTTCTGATTTGGCAAAAAACTGTGAATTTTTTAGCAATCTGTGACCCAGAAACTGAGAAAAACGAAAGTTTGTCTCTTCAGTGCAGGCACTGTGAAGGCAGTCTGCATTTCAGCGCAGTTCCCAAAGGGGCTACCTGCGCTGAAGGTCAAACTGCCAGTGTACTACCTGCGCTGAACCAGTTTTGCCTAGTGCTACTGGGGTTCCCTCCTGTTTATTGCCCTGTTTTCACCCTTGTTTTTGCAGCCTGTTACCAGTCAATGTACCTATCTGAAACCAACTTTCCTTGCCACTATTCTGCCTCGGTTGTATAAAGAAACTATGTTTGTTCTTTGTGTATTTCTTGTATCATTTGCAGTTTCCCATAACGAAAGTGAACTAGTCTTGCTGTGGCCTCTTAGATCTAGACCGGTGATAAAGTGTCATTCTGATCTTAAGAGTTAGTTTATTTGCTGTTCATAGCTGATTGAGCTTTTGCTTTCGTCATATGGTTTGAATTTATATATTTCTAGTGTCAAAACAAGTAAATCTTAAGGTGTCTTTTGATTTTGGACAAGCTTGTTTGCTTTCACTTGAAATTGAATTCAAAGTTATACAACAGCTTTCTTTTTGTATTGCACCAACATTAAGAAAGAGAAAAGAAATACCTGCATTGTGCATGTACATTTTGACAGTTTGCATGTTGATTTAGGAAAAAGTGCATTAGTGTGTGCTCTATGATCTGTGTGAAAAGATGATGTCTTTCTTTTCCCTCAGTAGTTAAGATTTTCAAAGTTGAAAGATTGAAAAGCTTGCTTATCATCTTAGACTGCATTTAGGAGTGTTACTATACATCTCGTGGTGATCCATAAAGGCAAACTGCTAAACAAGATCAACCTTAAAATAAATTGAATTTACATAACAACGCTTTGAAACATAACGCAAACACATAGAGGTCTAAGCTAGAGACGTGTTCCGGCATCGTTAAACGTGATATCTTAGCGTTGAGTGGTTGGGTGATTCCTCCACGGTGAAGCGATAAGTATCAATACGGACTTGTGCTCCCACGTACCGTCGCGTATATATTGGGAGACCCCTATAGGAACAAAGCCTTTATCCATAGGAAACCGTGTCGGCCGCCCTACTGATCGCAATGCAGTGAACACAACATTCACGAAGATCGACCACTCGTACCGTAAAACGTATTCTGTGGTTTTGCGAAAAGTTTGGCACACCCTCTGCCTCGAACTCCAGAGCAGTTTCTTCTGGCCTTTTTCAAACTCTATAACTGAAAAAGTCCATCCGAGCATTTGTCACTTCGGGCTCGTTAAAACATCGAAGGAGACTAGAGTCATCTTTAGCTTTTTCTCGACTCGTAAAAAGTGAAAAAGCAAGTTGTGTCTAAAGCGTCGTTATAAAATTTATTTTAAACGGAACATAATCACCTCCTATTCCTGCGTTGATATGTAGGTTGAGAACATGGAGCGCCCCAACCAAGGAATTCCACATGATGGAAATCCTAGTCCTTTCTCCTCTTGGGGAGAAGTTGGTGCGCCCCACATGGCCACATTGTCGCTTCCAGGACTGACAATTGGCCTGCCTATTTGGCTATTCTCAACCAATGTAGTTCAGAACACCATGGTTCCTGAACAGTCGAGTCAACAGTTAGATCAGTCTAGAGCTGCCCACCAGCCTTCTACTTCCTATAACTCTTCCTCCAATCCTTCATCTTCGCAAGGTAGAGCCGGCAAAAGCCAAGCTCCCATGGAGAAGAAGGAGAAGAAGAAGAGAGAGAAGAAGAAGAAGGAGCCTAAGGCGACTGGGGGCAAGCAAAAGACGTCTGACAAAAATCCACACACAGCACAGACTGGGCCTAAATCGCCATGTGTCATATGTAAAGGAGACCACTTCCATAGAGATTGTCCCTGTATTCCCCGGATACTAAGGGACTGGTCCCCTCGGTTGCACAAGTCGGGAGCATCAACCTCTGATAGCCATGTTGAATGCTTACCATCAACCAGCGAAAGTGAAGGTTCAAGACAAAGAGGGTGAGCAAGATCTCCCTGCAGACTGTGTGAAGGCGATCACACCATCCACCGTTGTCCCTTCTTAGACGAAGCGAAGAGAGTTTTGGAAGATCGCCCGGTTTCACCGTTGAGACTTCCTCCTGGATACAAAAAACTCGTGCCGAGTCCTTCGTTGGTTGAAAATACAGCTGGCCCGCTCAAATGGTCAGCTGAAGTGTCAGTCATTGAAAATGAACCTACTGAATCCAGACTGGACGAAAGTCCAAAGGTCGATACGACAGTTGACCCGGTTCTCCCTTCAGAGGTTTCATCCTCAAATGACACCGTCACTGAAGATTCATCTTCAAATGACACCCTCACTGAAGAGAATAAGGATGACACCATCCAGATTCTTTTCATCAACACCGACTCTGATGAGCATCAGGGCAATGCGCCCATTCCTTTATCGCAGGAAGGAACATCTTCAGGGTCATATCCGACCGTATATTTGGTCCCACCACCAAGCAACCTGGTTGTGTCCTTTGATTGGAACCAACTAGGAAGACCCCGGTTGCCAGCCAGTGTACCATTCAGAATCATAGTCCAAATTTATAGAATGGTAATGGCTGGAACTATCATTGATGAAGGGGTATCTGTGAGTATCCTTTCCTCTATTGCTTGGAAAGCACTGGGTTCCCCGGAGCTTTTGCCTGTAATAAGAAATCTCTCGGGTTTTGATAAAGGAACCAGTCGACCATTAGGGATCCTCCCCAATGTACCTGTTACATTGAAAGGGAAGACCGTTCAAATGAACGTGATGGTCGTTCAAGGACCCTTGGATTATAACCTACTCCTTGGATGAGACTATATATATTGCATGGGAGCTATAGTCTCCTCACTCTTTAGAGTAATGTGTTTTCCACACGAAGGAAGAATGGTCAAGCTCGTAGACCAACTTTCATTTCCGGGATCACGCATCGCAAATAGTCATATACCAACCCTCAATGGTCTATTCACTCAAGAAATGTCTCCACCCCCAGTCCTCCTTCCCGATGAGTGTGAGTGATTCGGAAAGATGGGACTGGAACCCAGGGGGCATGCATCCTGGTCTACTTCGGGCAAAGGAAACCTTGGGTATAAGGTAGAATTTCCGCGAAAGAATATGACTAGTCCGTACCCCGTCCGTGGATGGAAGAGGGGTTGTTCTAGAACAGGATTCTTTTGTTAAGGTTACTTGTTTGACAAAGGTCATTCACCATTGTCTACTTCGGTAGACAGTGCCGAGGAAATGTTTTCGTTTGATGGTGTTAACAAAACAATCTTTGGGTAACCAGAAAGAGGCAAGCCTCACCCTTTAAAACAAATGTTTTATCGGATAAGTAGGGGCAGCCTTGAAATTATATCTTACACTTGGGGGCATGCAACCTTTTGGAGTGCAAGCAAGGGACGACTATTTATTTTTTAAATTTTTAGGTCCTCCCTTTAAACCTGTAGGTCTAACCCTTTAAACTCATAGGATTAGCCGTTTCCAAACTTGCATAAAGAAAGGATATGAGGAGCATATCTTCGTGAGATAAAGCTCCATAAAAAATAGCTATCTCACAGGAGACATTTCTTATCTTATGACTGGTATTATCGAGCAGTTTTACCGCGGAATTTATGCTCGTTAAAAAATAGAAAAGCGAGATCCGAGCAGTTTTAATACATAGTTCATGCTCGTTAAAAAATAAACATAAGATTGAGCAGTCAAGCTCATTAAAAAATGAACATACCCCGGTAAATAACCATTGTGATCGTAAATTTATTAGCCATGAAAAGCCTTGGTCGTGTTTGCACCTGCCACCTCCATTCCATTTGGCCGATCGTTCACCCCCATATGATTGTTTACCCATTTTGAGGAACAGCTGCGAAGAGTGATTTCACCTAGCCATCCTTGTGACACTGCCATGATTGGAAAATTCCAACCTGTACTTGGAATCTGCTGCTATCCCTGTTTATCACTCGTTCCTCAAAAGACGAGTCTTCTTTGAGCTCTTTTCATCTGACTCTTAAAATATGAAAAGTTTGCCGAGTTTTGGCCTTCCAGCTCGTTAAAGTGACCAGAAGAGCTATCCCTCCTCTAGATTTTAATCTTTTTGGACCTGAGGGATTATTACACAAAAAGGTCGAGCGCTTGTTTTATTCGGCTCGTTAAAGTTATCGAAAACTCATCCCTTCTGTATTGTTTTATACTTTTTCGGACTTAAGGGATTAGATGACGAAAAAGGAATTTTGGAGTTAACTTTCTGTACCTTTTCAGACTCTCTAAAAATTAAAAGGACCGAGTTTTCCTTGTCGTTAGACTCGTTAAAATGATTAAATAGCGACAAACTTGTCTTTAGACGAGAACGAGTTTCCCTATCGCTAGGCTCGTTAAAACATAGCGATGGGCTTGCCCGAAGGGCAGGTTATAGAACAAGCATATGTTATCCTCCTCAAGCTTGACAAAAATAAAGAGGTACTGGTCAGAAATGACTGGGGAAAAAATTGGGAGAACCTCAAAGCTTTAATGGTAGCAAGTCGCTCTTGAACATGACACTTTTCCTCCGTATCACATCGGGTTGGGTTGTTTCATTCATCGGTCTCATCACCATGGTCTTCGCCAAACCATCCACATTTGGGGTAATGCTACCGATCCATCGCATCAGTGTCGTTATATGTTCAAGAGATGTTGTTCAGAAAAAGTCAACCGTGTCCCATCCACTGCCATACATTATCCTTCATCCACCCATGATCGCCACCCTGAATCATATTTCACAGATTGTTTTCACCTCCACTAAAATCATTAGCTCCGTTCCGTGTCAATGATGTGGGATTCATTAAGGCCCTCCTTTGACGGACTGCTTCTTGTCGACTTCAGCTCATTATCCAAGAAGTTGATCTAGGAACACCCCCCCTCAGTACTTTGAAGCTTGCATGCCTCAATGGCAAGTTTCTCACTTCCGGCGACAGGTATACATCAATGACCTTCGACCAGAAGATTTTGCGTGGCGTTCGACGCCAAGTCCTATATTCACACCACGTGAATTGTACTACAGTACCTTGAGGGTCATTATCATTATCGGTGATTCCTCTCGCGCTTGTTAACGGTTTACATCATTGACCGGTAATCAAGCGATGTCTTTCCATGTTTGACTTCAGTGCAATTCTCGCATGGATCGACTTGTACTTAGAGTGAAGATTGAACGAGCTTGAAGACCCCGGATCTAGTTTCATCCATCCGGGCTGCGATATATATTCAGGAAATATAAAAACATTTGACATGTACATCATTGCAGCAGATGATCATCCTACTCAAAGGATGATAATTTCAGCAGAGAATTATCAGTCTACCATCAGATGATCGTCTGTTCTATGTACCAAAATGAATTTATAAAGCTAAGCATGGGAATGCCCGCCTCAGCTAGATCATGAAAGCATAATGAAAAATAATGTATTGTATTGTATTTTATTACAGGTCACCTCTCAGCGATTGAATGAACTTCGGATCCTCCTGATAAAGCATTTCACCCGATAAACGACCTCATACTTTAGGGGACAACTGTTATAGACATTTTTGTGCCTTACAGCATGAAGCATGAAATGTCAATAATCTAAGGGATCCAAAGTCCCTAAACATGTTGTTCCTACCCCTAGAGGAACAAGGTCAGCAAACCACAGCACTAAATATCAGTTCTCCACCTGAAAACACTCAAAAAACAAGCTAATTCTGGATCATGTCAACTGCTCCACTAAGCATCTACGCTGAATGTCAACTGCTCCACTCTGTACCTGCGCTGAATGTCAACTGTAAAGAAGGCTACCTGCGCTGGGTGAGTTTGGCCAAGTGGCACAGTCATTCCTCAAGGTGTCAATGCCCAGGAAGCTTCCAAAATGACACTTGGATCAGGGAATTCGCCTAGTGATGAGTAAGAGGGTCTAGATCTCCAAGTGGAAGCAAGAACCTCCAAGTGGACTCAAGAACTGAAGAATAACTGAAGTGGGAGAGGACACTAGTCAGCTTCATGCCAGCCTCAAGCTGACTCATCCTTTCTCCAAAACTCCTATATATAGAGCTCTCTCATGAGGTCTAAGGGGGCTGGAATCTTGTGAATGTAAGGAAGTGCTGTTGGTTTGAGTATAGAACTATTGGGTGATTTGCTTGAAGGAGGTGAAGAGGAGATTTCTTTCTGCTGGGAGGTGATGCTGGATTGGGCCTTTTATGGTTGTATCACTTCCTGAACTTTACTTCTTCCATTAATAAAGCATTTGAGGTTCTTCTATATGCATGTGTCTCAATGGTGTATTGTTATACTTGTGTATTTGATTTATTCTAATCCTTGAATCAATTATGAATGTATGCTTCTTGTAGTTTCCCTCTCTTGCCATTTTGCAGGATCTTGGTGTAGCTAGGCCAGTGAAAGAGCAAGGAGCTGGGAGCAAGCAACAAAGAGAGAAGATTGGATCAATCATTAGCGGAAGACAACGGTTAGTGGATCTCTTTCTCCCCTCTCTTACATCTCATAAAGAAGTAATCTCGAATAACTTTGCTTTGATTGTTGCTGAGGTACTATCACCCTTAGAGTGGGATAGGGTCATTCCGTATTGGATACTTTTCCCAACAACACGGAGGTCCATGCTATCCACTCTACCACTGCGGACAAATCCTCGAAAGGTAAGAAGAAAGGCAAAGGAAAGGGTAAAGCTGATTCCCCAAAGAAGGGTCCTCCTAAGTCGTCTACTGGTGATTCTTCACAATGGAAGCCTAAGTATTCGTGTGTCATTTGCAAGGAGGATCACTATACCAAGGATTGTCCCCGACGATTCGAAGTTGGTCGTTTTCTCAAAGAGGCCCTAGCTGTGTTGAAAGCGCCATTTCCATCTTAGCAGACCCAAATGGTAGACCAACCTCAATCATCTACTTCCTCAGGATCTCAAGTGTTCATGATGAGTACGCCTACTAATGTGGCTACTAGATCAAAATATTACCAAATTCTTGTTCTGACAGCCAGGAAAGAGCCACCCCTTATTCTTCTACCCTGAGTTCTAGCCCTCTTCATATCGAGCACCCTAACCCTGATTCCACTATATGGCCACACTCTTGAGGTGTGTTAATGAAATCCTTGTACAATCCCAACGCTCAAGCCGCTCAACGCTATAATATTGTTGAGGATTTCACTCAGGAACCGTCAGCTATGTCATCTCTCGAGGTGCTCCAAATCTACCCATCACAGTGGAAATCTTTGTTGTCGGCTCTTGGGGGTATTGATCATATTGATTCTAATTTGATATGTTTTGATCTAGAGAACCATGTTCCGTGCCTGCCTCATCAAATTTCCTTTCTCATTCAGGTAATCAGCAATGAGAAGACCATCCACATGACTATCATCGATGAAGGGGCTTCCACCTACATCATGTCAATCACATGCTGGAAGGCCATTGGTTTTCCTGCTTTGAACCAATCCCCGAACAATTTGGAAGCTTTCGATGGGCACAATTCGCAACCCTTCGGTGACTTACCTAACCTTTCCATTACTTTGGTGGGAAAGACAATACAAGTCGAGGTAGAGATTGTTGACACTAGTCTCAATTATAATATTCTACTTGGCCGGAGCTGGACACATGTTGTGCATGCTGTAGCCTCCTCCCTATTCCACATGATTTGTTTTCCCCATCAAGGGAAGATCGTCATTGTCGATGAGCCATCCTTCTTTGCCTCTTCCTCCTCAGATGGAAATGTTCCGTATGTCAAGCAGATTGGTGCTCCCTATGAGAGTGTGGGGGCAAGTATTTTTAAAGATTCTACCTTGATGGGAATTTTTCCGCTCCCACCTCCTCATGTTACCTTTGTCAACATGATATCATTCAAATATGACCCTTGGGTCATACCTTCACCGGATCTTGTTGATACCTGGGGCAAGGTTATGCCACTTAGTCCTGCCGAAATCAATTATGTGGAGATTTCTTCGGCCTCATGTTCCGTATCCTCTCATTCTCCTGTTTTGAGGACTTCTCTCGATACGTATTCTCAATCCCCATGGCTTGGCACTTTAGAATCTCCTGATCCCTTAGCTGAGACCTTCCTTCCTGACGCAAGTATCATGGAAGGAATGTCTCTGGAGGAACCATCTTGGAATGATACTCCTCATCGTTCCTCATTCCTACCTAGCCCGACAGTCATGTCTACTTGACTTAAGGAGTTCTCTTCTCCGCTAACTATTGACATGTCAGTTTCTACTGACATTTTCACGATCTTTCAACCAAGGGCACCTTTATCTCTTCATAGATTCAAGTTTCTTATCCCTCCCCGAGTTTTTCCTGAGGGCATGGGGGGAAAGCCTTATATGAGTTCTACTCTATTATTTGGCTGAGTCGATGCTTACTCGTCATGACAATGGTAAAACTCGGTGTTCATCTGTGTTGATTGATTACCCGAGTCCCAGCATGGACTCTCTTAAGAAGTACTATGCTTTGGTCATCTTGCATGGTTAATTGTGTACATTAGTGTTCATTCATTTTTGTGCAGTATGGTTTGGTGTGTTAGTTTTCAAACAACTTTCCTGTTTACTATGTTTTCCCTGCTTTGTAGATGTCCGTGAATCCCCACATCGGTTTCACTGATGGTGCTTGCCGTAGTACGTGAAACCTATCATTCATGGCATCGTCTATTTATGACCCTCATGGTGAGTTGATTGATCTTCAAGGTATCTATTTAGGTCACACAACTAACAACATTGTTGAATATAGTGTGGTCATCAAACTATTGTTAGAAGCCATTGCTCTTGACATTCGAGAGTTGGTTGTCAACCTGGATTCATAACTTGTCATCCTTCAACTCAAGGGGCAATATTCAGTTAGAAACCCTCAAATATTGATAATGTATATCTATATTCATCTACTGGAAAGGAATTTTGATTACATTACATATAATCATATTCCTAGACACATGAATACATTGACAAATGCATTAGCTAATTATGTGTTGGATAGACATTTGTGAAACATGTGAAAAGACAAAACAAATCATTTGTACCATAGTAAGCAAGAAAATACAACATATATACAAATATATATATATATATATATATATATATATATAGATATATCTATATTCATCTACTGGAAAGGCATTTTGATTACATTACATATCATCATATTCCTAGACACATGAATACATTGACAAATGCATTAGCTAATTATGTGTTGGATAGACATTTGTGAAACATGTGAAAAGACAAAACAAATCATTTGTACCATAGTAAGCAAGAAAATACAACATATATACAAATATATATATATATATATATATCTATATCTATATCTATATCTATATCTATATATATATATATATATATATATATGGTGATAATGTTTGATACATAAAAAACCCCAAAAAATAATATGTGTGTCCAAAATAACATAGGTGGCTCACACGCCTCATATATCCATGGCATGCAGGCCTCAAAAATGTAAAATGTTGGACCTAGGAACTAATCAGCATGGTGATCGTGGTAGCACGACATGGCTCGTGCAACATGAGTTAGTAATCGGCGGATTTGATCTGATACTCCCATCATGTGTCTCTGGTACTAGCGAGGAATGTTTCCCACCCGAGCATACTCTGGGATACGATGAGTCAACCCCACAAGTTTCATCGTGATCTCCTCCTCATTGTCACTCCCTTCCTGATAAGGAGTGATAACATCAAACTGGCAGGCGATGTGCCTACCTATTGGGGACATCCCAACAGGATGCTCTGGTCCAACATATGCATTTACAAAATGAAATGTTATAAACGCATATATAGCAAAAACAATTAAAAAATCACAAAATTAACAAATTGATTTTTTACCATTGTCATCAAAATCCTCTCCATCTGGCAGCGACATGTCTGGATCTCCACGAAAGTTGGTGCCACTATATGTCTAGTCCTCCACGATGATTAGATGTCATCGTATACATGAAAAGAAAGTGGGCTTGTAAGACATATGCTGGCCCCCAATGATCATAGGCATCAAACGACTCCAACACGCTATCCACGGGTCATGTGGCATTGGAGGATCTACCTCAGTCAATTAGTACTGGAGCAGTGGCACCCGTTCCAATAAAAAGGTCACTAGTATAGATCCAATGCAAAATTGCTTCAGATTCCCCACCTTAGTTTTCTTCAGCGGACGTATTATGTTGATCTTTATGGCTTCCGCCCAATTGTAGATCGTCGGCACTGTGTAGTCGATGACATATAGGAATTTCAACTTGTTAGTCTTATGCATTGCCTAGGACCTCACCACTCTGTTGATAGTCAACAGTAGCAGTCTCAGTGTCAGATCTTGCACCATGGCAATTTCAATCTTATCACTCTTGGATTTGAGGGCTTTAGGGCAATGTTCAGCAAGTAGCATGGATATGCTTGCCCCAATTGATCATGACCCATATAAGCTGACAAGTTCCCCTCTCCGGGACAATCTTGTGATGAAATATATGTCTGAAGTTTCTAACTCCAGCTCTTGGTCAACAATGATGAGTATTCCCTTATTTATGTCCCAGAGACTAATCAAGTATCAAAGCAGCTTAGGTTGGGCCTGCATCCCTAGTGTGAGAAATAACTTGAGGAGCGCACATTTCCTCAAAGAGTTCAGGAAATTTGGATCATTTAGTGCCTGAGTGTCCACATCTTCGTGCTCACATTCTTTCCTGTCTACCATTTTCGACGATTCTTTCCTGTGAAAACCATAGATTTGCGTCAATAATAATTTTTGGCCCATAATTGTGTCGATGATGCGATAATCTGTTTAATCACCCTGAGCTGGTGCAATTCCCTGCACAGAAGTCACGCCGACCGAGGGTGATTTTTTTTGACAAAACCTCCTTCAACAATCCTAAAAATGGATGAAAACATAAATAAATGGTATTACAATGAAGCTTAGGGCTTTGGCTCTTACTTGTAACTAGCGGCTTGACGAATGACCTCCTGGATCTCCCAGAATCTGCTCCCAAACAATTAGGGCAAAAGTAGGTGAAAAGTCTTTCATGGAAAGATAAAATGGCAAATGGGAAAAAAATATTTACTTTTCCTCCCTTTTATTAAGTTTTTCATGAAATATTAGGTTTTGTAAGTGATTGACTGATTTTTGTCTCAAGAATTGGATAATGCACTTTACCCTTTTTGTGCAATGATAGGTGATGGATGTTCGACAATGATGCCGAGTCACATTTCAACTCTTTTCTTGACTTGCAAAACTCATATGAAAAGATTGCAAAGTATTTTTCCCTTTTGACTTGCAAAAGAGAATAAAATGGGTGGTCTACTTTCAAGCTCTTTTCTGACCCTTTAAAAATGAAAAGATAGTCGAGCCCTTGTCATTTTGAACTTGTTAACGGCTGCAAAACATCATGCGCCCAATATAAGTTTACCCCTTTTTCGGGCTGGGATGCACTATATACGAAAAAGGCACTCCTTGACTGAAATGGTCAAGCAGTTCTCTCAAGTATCATTTTCTACCTTTTCGGGCTCGAGAGACACAAATGTACGAAAAGGGACCATGTAGAGTTTTATTTTCCGTGTTTTTTTCAAACTCTCTAAATATGAAAAAGATACTGAGTTACACCTTTGTCGGACTTGTTAAAATATAAAACGACAACGGATTCATCACCATGACGAAGATGAGCTTCTCCTTTGTAGGGCTCGTTAAACTTACTAGGTTGGGATGGGATATCCTCCTTTTTATCATTGACCTCCCTGGGTTGGGCTATTCATTTTTTCCTCCCATTTGATCTCTACCACGTCATCATGACCACCAATCCTATGGATCCAAAAGCTACCAAACATCCAGTCATGTCACCGATATGTTCAAGATTTGTCCTTCTATAGTTACACTTACCTCTGATTCTATGTATCATCCAAAATCATTTTGCATCCCTTTGTCTCATGTCGATGATGTGGGATACATTATGGCCTTCCTTCGACATGGTAACTTCCTATCAACTTCAACTCATTATCTGGGAAGTTGACTGAGAGACTCCCTTCCCTAATGGCAAGTTCTTCACACTCGACGACAAGTTCACATCATTGGCTTTCGATCGAGTGATTTCATGGGTGTTCGACTTTAATTTCTCTATTCACATTCCATCGATTGTGTGGATAGTACCTTGAGGACCATTTTCATTATTGGTGGTTTCTCTTGTGTTTGTTAATAGTTTACATCATTGACTGGTAATCAAGTGACTTTCTAGCATGTTCAATGCCAACACATATATTCACATGTTAGAAGTTGTACTTTTATAGGGTCGTGTTGGACAGCAAGACCCTGGGCTTAGATCATAAAAGTCTAGGTCACGAAGTGATGTGATATGGTTATTGTTATAGACATTTTTGGGCACTGCAACCCAAATCATAAATGTCCATAAACTAAGGGCTCCTAAGTCCCTAAAGGTGTTGTTCCAACCCCTAAAAGAACAAGGTCAACTGATTACAGCATCTCCCAGAAGTTCTCCATGAAAACCTACTCAGAATTGGTCAAAACTGGACCATTTCACCTGCTCCATAGTCAAAGTGCATTGCATCCCACCTGAATACACATAGTAGGTGCGATGCATGTTGAAAAACCCTTCTATGGGGTACGATGGCCGAGAGTGGACAAATGGCAGGGTCAATCTGCAAGGTGGAGGAGCATGGAATCTTCCAGAAACTTCTCCTGTGACACTTGCCTCTCTGCATTCGACCAGGGATGAGTAAGAGATCATCAATCTCCAAGTGGAATCAAGAACTATCAGAGAGAGGACACTAATCAAATCTCAAAAGCTGACTCATTCCCCTTGCAAACATCTATATATGGATCCCTCATCCCAGAGATCCAGAGGCAGGAATTTTGTATCTTGTAAGGAAGTGCTGCTGGTTTCTTGGTGCAATATCATAGTGTTGGGTGATCTAAGCTTTTCATGAGGTGAAGAAGGGCTTTCTTGCTGAGAGGATGATGCTAGGTCAGAACAATTGGTTGTAATCCTCTTTGCTCTTTCTTGATTATCAATAAAGCTATTCAAGTTTTCCTCCACATTCTTGTATGATTGATGATTTATGCATTTGTGTGGTCAATATACATCTGGTCCTATATTGTTTATGATAATAGATCTATGTTCTTGGATAGTGTTATGCTGCTTTGATTCTACAGGTACTCTTTGAAGCTGGGTAGACAAGGAAGCGAGTGGAAAAGACCTATCAGAAGAGAGAGGAATTGAGCAAGGAACCAAGCGCAAGACAGAGGTTGGTCTCCTTATTCTTCTCTCATCTATTTCTCATAAAGGAAAACGAAAGTAGTTTTTAGTTTGTTTGTTTCTAAGGTAGCTACCAGCCTTAGTGGAACTAGCAGCTCTGCATAGACACTAGTTTTCCCGATAACAAAATGGTGACTCCGCTGGGAAGTGAATAGATTGTTTGTTTATCTACATTTGTTTACTTTATAAACTTACAGACAGAGCCTGAAGTCAAGCCAGCTAGCCTTCGAACTGCATTTTCTATGCAAGTGCAAAGTAGATCAATGTTGCTTCAGTCTATCTCCAGGGTTTTGTTTATGAATAAAACAATTGATTTACAAGCTCTCTAATTGCCCTTGTGGTGGCTCTAGTAACCTCTTTAGATCTACCCCTGTGATTGATTTACTGATTACCACTTGTTCAGCCTAAATCCCTGAACTGAACTGCAAACTATGACCCGGAACCCAGTCAAAGTCTCGTCCCTGGTCCAGCGCACTGTCTGTTCTGTGAACTCCAAATGCATCGCACTTCCCGAGTGTAGTAGGTGCGTTGCATTTCAGTTTCACTGTGTTACAGGTGCGCTGATTAGACAAGGCCTTGTTCCTAAATTTTGGTTTCTGTGTTCATGATTTTTAGCTCTATTCAGGAGTTTTGCTGCCTGTAGTCAGTACACCTCTGTTTGAAACCCCTTTCCTTGCTGTTATTCCGCCTCCATTGTGCAAAGGAATGTAAATGTTTTTTATGTATTTTTGAGTCATTTTCAGTTCTCCTTTACAAAGAAGTAGCGTAATTGAACTGTCGTTTCTTGATTTGAAAGTGTTGCAAGCGTCGTTTTCAGTCATAAAAGAGAATCTGATTGTTCTTGATAGTCGATTACACTATTACTCTTGTATTTGATTTGAACTAGTAGTTTTTCAAGTGTCGAAAGCAAATTTTCAATTCCAAATAACAAAGCGTCGTCATTGTCCTCATTTTGTTTTGAAAAGAAACTTGTTAGTAATTGTCGCTTTGAAAAATAATTCAGATTTGCACTTAGCTTTCTTTTTAGCATTCAAACATTAAGAAGGCTGAAAACAAATACATGCATGTGCATTTGCTTTTATACTTTTTGTTGGTTTAATTTAGGACAGTGCATATAGTGTGTGCTCTCTGCTCTTTGTTTAAAGAAAATCATTTCTCTTTCCTTAGTAGCTAGGATTTTCATTGCAAAAAGAAGATTAAACGACTGTTTATCATCTTAGATTGCATTTTAGGAATTGTACATCTACATCACGTGGTGAACCTGAAAGGAAAATTTCTTAAGCAAGATCAACTATAAATAAATTTAATGAATCTAAAAATGCTTTGGAACCTAACGCACAACATCTAGAAGTCTAGGCTAGAGACGTATTCCGGCGTCATAAAGCTTGGTAACTATTGTTTTCACTGTTGGTTGGGTGATTCCTCCACTTTGAGACGATAAGTGCCAGTACGGACTTGTGCTCCCACGTACCGTCGAGTATATTTTGGGAGACCACAATAGTCTTAATCCTTTATCCATAGGAAGCCGTGTCTGCCACCCTATCGATCGCAATGCACTGAACACAGCATTCGGGAAGATTGACTGCCGTATCGTAAAAAGTATTCTGCAGTTTTGCGATTGGTTTGGTAATCCCTATGTCTAGATTTCCAGAGCAGTCCCTTTCATTCCTTTTTAGACTCCTTAACGGAAAAGGTCCATCTGAGCACTTGTCACTTCAGGCTCATTAAAAATCGAAGGCGACTAGAGTCATTTTTTGTTTTTTCTCGACTCTTAAAAATTGAAAAAACAAGTTGTGTCAAAGCATCTAAAATTCATCTAATTCGGAAACATACTTCCCCTTGATTTTTAGTTGATCGAGTAATCCGCAATCGTGGAAGAAAGTCAATTGAAACCCCATCGTTCGCGGAGGCTTACGAGTCAACCGTCTTTGTCTCCAGAGTCGAAACTGTTACGGACAAAGTGAACTCATTTAACCAGTTCCAAATCCCCTGGTAAAGTTAGAACAAGTGTTCCAACACCATCAGAGACTCCGGTTACTCCAAACATTTCTGGTATCCCTGCCTTTACAGAAGAAGTTCAGCAACCACCAAAGGATAGTAGAACTGATCCTAGTGTGAAGGTAAACACTTGTGTTACTGAGCCAACTCCATCTACAGCTGATTCAGAAGGTGTTATTCCCCAAACATTTGTCGCTGCAGATTCTATACCTTCTTCGGCACCAGAAATATTTTACGGACTTGATGGTCTACCTATTCCACCTGGTCTGATTGCTATAGAAGAGATTATGGAGGATCCTCCATCTAATACTCCATCGCGATTTGGAGTCGGGATCACTCTATATCCTTCTTCGTAAAAAATTAGTCTACCGCCATCGGAAGCTCCTGTAGAATCGCTAGGCAATCTTTTGGATAGACTAGAAATGTCTGAACAACCGTCGATATCTAGGACTGTGTCATCTGACACAGCCACATCAGAACTTCCTGTTGTCACTCTAACAATGTTCGTCGGCATACCATCTGTCCCAACTAGCTCTCAATCGCTAGATGGGGCCCACTCAGGGGCTATGTCGACAGTATGGTCCGTTCCTGTTTGTTCATCCGGAATAGTATCCGGGAACTCTTATGTTGAGTCTCAGCAAATTGATCCTTCAAGGTGTCAATTTGGGCAGTCTGGTCCTCAAGGACAAACAATTCCTTTAAGTACCGGATTACCGCCGTATGGGGGGCAGTATACCCTTTCATTGTCTCCTCCGGGAGGACAACCATACGGGAGTTCACAACAAAATTCAGGTTATGCTGGAATTACATCTAGCGGTTGGGTGCTGATATTGCGTCAACAACCAAGAGTTGTATATTCGATGCAACAATGTTTACCTATGTCAAATATACCAACTACGCCGGCTATTGTGACGATGTCACAAGTACAAGCGCTGCCTGTTGTATGCCAACCTCATGTTTCTCAGGTTGTAATGCAACACCCTCTTGTCCCTGCAACTCAACCACAATCGCCAACTGGTGGAATGACACAGGCCCAAACGGGTACAATTACCCCTCATCTTGGTCAAACGGTCAGTATTGGACAACAACACATGGCTTCGCAACCATGGCTGGTGCAATACCAACAATCGCAATTCCAACAAGTATACCAAGGATCTGAGCAACAAATCTTTGCAAACAGTGGGCAGCCATATATTAAAAATAGTCAAAATCAACCATTCTACAATGGTTATGCCCATCAACCTTACCAAAGTTACCAGCATCAAATGCATTATGCTAGTATGCAAAGACCAACTACTCAGGCAATACCATCTTATCCTGGGTATGCTTCGCCAAACTTGAATCAACAGTTACCCTTCGTGGCAACCTTGGAGTTACTGGATCTAAATAGGTTAACAAACGATCCAATTGCTTACGCCCCTTGGTGGCCAACGATTTCGCATAAACTTCCGTCAGATATTCCTAAATTTAATGGAAATCTGGGTGAAGACCCATCGAATCATGTGATGACATTTCATCTGTGGTGTTCATCAAACACCCTAAACGACGATTCGATTAGGCTTCGCCTTTTCTAGAGGACATTAACTGGTCCGGCAGCAAAATGGTATATCAAGTTACCCAGAGCTTCGTTTGAAAACTTCAGTACCCTAGCCACAACCTTTTTAACCCATTTTCAGTTACCAATAAGGTACGAAACGGGAACAGAACTTCTTACCAATTTCAAGCAAACAACGGCCACTCACATATCCGATCATATTCACGAGTGGTGATGTCATCATAGAATGGTAAAAACGTATGTTCCTGATCAGATTTTAGCTGAATGGTTTATTAAGTCTTTATTACCTTCCATTACAAAAGATGTGGCGAAAGGAGGAGTCATCACTGAAGAGCAAGTTATTGCTCGTGCGCAATATTTAGACTTGATTTATACTCAGTCTGGCATGCTCTACGATAAAATCCCTGATGCTCCCAGACTGGAATTTTCCATCCCTCCTCCTCCTAAATCGAACAATGACTCTCATGCTGGTGATGGCGTGATTGGTACGACAGAAATGAAATCGACAAAGGCTACATCTAAAAAGGCCTGTAAGATTTCCAGTCAAAATGAAAAAGAAGAACTTCTCACCTCAGAAGTAAATGCCATCTCGACTGATAAAGGCAAAGAAACCAAGCAACCAAGAGGCAAGACGAAAAACAAAGGGAAGAAGAAGAAACAAGAAGAATCATCACCTAAAAATTCTTCCGCAAACCCTCCTGAAGATAGGAAACCAAAAAATACATGCTTAATATGCGATGAGGATCATTGGACAAAAAATTGTCCACATAAGGCTGAGCTTAAAATATTCTTCAAGAATTCAAAAACCTCGGCAGTATTGACTGATCCGTTTCCAAATCCAGGAACAAATCTGGTTGCTAGTGAAAATGCTTCCCTGTCCCAAGTACTGATGTTGTCGATCTCGAAACAGCAAAATGATGCTTTGATATCAACAAGGAACAAATATTACGGGAATCCACAGCTGTCGAACAACAAGGATAAAGATCAACCTAGTAGTTCGACAACAACTTCAACAAAAGTTGCGCTGCCCATCATTCCTGAGCTAACAATAAAACCGCCAAAGGGAGTAGTACACAAGTCGACATTTAATCCTCGTGCCAGAGCAGCACAACATTATAATATAGTGGAAGATCTGGCCCAATCGCCATCCGCTATGTCGACACTTGAGGTACTGCAAAATTGTCCATCCCAAAAGGAGGATTTATTATCAGCTATAGGTGGGATAGACCCAAAGGATTCTAATATTGTATCCTTTAATCATAAACGATACGATCCTCAGTTACCAGCTCAACTAGCTTTCCTCATTCAAGTGAAAGCCCTCAACAAAACTGTTCATCGAACAATTATTGATGAGGGGGCATATACATGTATTATGTCGATGAGTTGCTGGAAAACTTTAGGATCGCCAACCTTGTCGCGATCTTCAACAACATTAAAAGCATTTGACGGATGCACGTATACCCCATATGGTATTCTAAGTAACTTGCAAGTTGAACTATGAGGGAAAACAGTAGAAATAGATGTCGAAGTAATCGACGGAAACCTCGATTACAACATCCTACCGGGAAGACCATGGATATATGCTATGGCTGCAGTTGTGTCGACCTACTTTAGGAAGATTGCATTTCCCTTTCAAGGAGGAATTACAATCGTCGACCAACAAACATTTCTCCTGAATAGTTCCCAAGTTACGGGAAGCGTTCCGATGATCCATGGAAGCCCCCATACGCTTCAAAATATCGGAGTAGGCCTACTAAAAGACCCTATACTAATGGGGAATTTTGCCCTTCCACCTCCAATCAATCTGGCAGAAGTGGCGACGGTAGGAACCTGCAATATGATATCTTCGATTCAAAAGATCTCAGAAAACGATATAAAAATGGAGCATACGCAGGTATTGCCTCCAAGCCCAATAGAAATATTGTAGCAATCAATGTTTTCGGCATGGGAGGTAGACCTGAATCAATGCTCATCAAGCGTTTGGATAGATAGGTCTAAGGAATATGGAACCCCTTCAGATCCTTGGTCACAAGTGCATTACACCAATGAAGGAATTGTTCAATCAATGGTAATTGAAGGGGCGCCATGGGAAGATTACCACCATCGTTCCAATCTTCCGGATTGTAAAGAAGATACTCCTGATGACCTTCATCATCCTTCAGTTTTTTATTTCCTATCAAATACTGTAAACATGGTGGATTCCGAGCGAAACTTGTCCAACATTTAAGAGACTATCGCCATAAATATCTTGACCAAAACAGATGTTGTAGAGAATATTTATGTTGGAAAATGTTGTTCTCTTTCAGAACTAGAAATATACAACGCTCTTTTTCATGAATTCAGAGATGTCTTTGCTTGGTCATATGATGAAATGCCAGGCATTGACTCGAGTATAGTTGAACACGAAATCAAGATGTATCCAGATGTCAAACCAGTACGACAATGGCTACGGCAGGTGCACCCCAAGAAAGCCGCTGCCATCAAGGCAGAAGTTGAAAAGCTTCTCCATGCTGGTTTCATTTACCCAGTTCCTCTAACCGATTGGGTATCGAACATTGTTCCTGTAATGAAAAAACAAGGAACGATTAGAGTGTGCATCGATTATAGGGATGTAAATCAAGCTTGTCCAAAAGACAACTACCCTACACCCTTTATTGACCAGATAATTGATGAATGCGCCGGATGTGAAATCTTTTCATTCATGGATGGATTCTCCGGGTATAATCAAATAAATATCCGCCCACAGGACCAGTCAAAGACTGCATTTATTTGTCCGTGGGGCACATTCGCATATCGCAAATTACCCTTTGGTTTAAAGAACGCAGGGGCAACGTTTCAGAGGGCCATGAATTATGCCTTCCATGACATCAAAAACATCATTCAACCATACCTCGACGACCATCCGGCTCATTCGCGAAAGCGGACTGATCATCTGCAGCATTTGAGAGCGATATTTCTACGTTGCTGACACTACAAGATATGACTCAATCCACACAAATGTGTGTTCTGTGTCAGTTCTGGTCGTTTACTTGGCTTTGTAGTCTCAAAGGACGGGATTCGTCTCGACCCATGTAAGGTTCAGGCAATCATAAATTTGCCTCCACCTTCAAATTTGCTTCAGATTCAGAAACTCCAAGGGAAAGCAAACTTTCTGAGGAGGTTTATTCCAAATTACGCCGAACTTGCTAAAGGTTATACACGTCTATTGAAAAAGTAAGTGCCCTTCATCTAGGATTAGGTTGCGCAAGCTTCCTTTGATGCTTTCAAAGAATCCCTAATGAAAGCATCATTAATGTACGCTCCTGATTATCAAAAAGAATTTAACCTGTATCTGGCTGCAGCGGATACAACCATCACAATGGTTTTAGTTCAAGAAGAACTTAAATGGTACAGAAAGCAAATATTCCTATGTTGAAAAGCTGGCACACGCAGCTGTTCAAGCGATACAGAGATTTCGACACTATGTCCTCTTTCAAAAAACTACCATTTTGTCAGATTGCAACCCCATGACTTATTTATTGTCGCGACAGTTGCTGGGGGGCAAATATTCAAAATGGATAGCAATTCTACAAGAGTTTGATCTGGAATCTGTAAAATCCAAGTCAAAGAAAGCCTTGGTTTTCACGGAATTACTATGCGATCTCCCATCGTCGTCCAACGATGAAACATCAAATGAAACAATCGTGGATGAATCTTTGTTTCTGATATCTTCAAGCAATCCGTGGTATGGAGATATAATCATCTATCTCCAAACCCAAAAATATAGGCCTAATACCTCCCGCTCAGAACAAAAACATATTCGATACCAATCAAAAGACTACATGATCCTCGGTGATACGCTTTACCGTCGTGGTGTCGATACAGTTCTAAGGAGGTGCCTCACCCATGAGGAAGCCGAAAAAGTCCTGAATGATTGCCATTCAGGAGCGTGTGGGGGGCATCAATCTGGTTATGCTACGGCGCAAAATTTTTTACGAGTAGGATATTTCTGGCCAACAATGTTCAAAGATTGCATAACCGTAGTCATAAGTTGCCATGCCTGTCAATTTTTCGATAGCAAAACCAGAAGACCACCCACACCTCTGCAGCCAATAGTTGTTGTTGGGTCATTCGCCAAATGGGGCATTAATTTCATGACACGTAACCCCACCTCGACCGGGGGGCATGGGTATATCATAGTCGAAGTGGACTATTTTACCAAATGGGCTGAGGCGATGCCTACATTAGATAACACTGGTGAAATAGCTACCCTCTTCTTTTTCAATCATGTAGTCGCCAGATTCGGCGTTCCATAGGCTATAGTCACAGATCATGGATCGCATTTTCGCAATCACATGATGGCCGAATTAGCTGCCAAATTAGGGTTGTCTCACGACAGCTCTACTCCATATTACCCGCAGGCCAACGGACAAGTTGAAGCAATCAACAAGGTCCTAAAGCGCATGCTGCAAAGGATGATTGGAGTCCACAAAAGGAGTTGGCACCTCATCCTATACTCGGCCTTGTGGGCATACCGAACATCGGTAAGGAATGCAACTTGGTTTACACCCTTCCAACTGGTGTATGGCCTAGAAGAAATCTTACCAGTTCAGTGTGAAATCTCGTCCCTCAAACTCACAATCGACCTTCTCCCCGGAACTTCAGAAGAGGAGGCTCGTTTCTTGGAACTAATCCAATTGGATGAAACCCGTCACAATGCCGCTTTGGCTAATGAAGCCCATAAGAAATGAGTCAAGGCGCAGTTCGACAAGAATGTCAAACCTCGTGTCTTCTCAGAAGGTGACATGGTCTTACTTTACGACCAAGAATCCGATAAATTGGGAGCAGGTGAATTCAAGTCTTTATGGATGGGCCCCTATATTGTTAAATGTGTATTAGCAAAAGGAGCCTACGAGTTAATGGATTACGATGGAATTCCACTGGCGCAACCCCATAACGGGTTGTACCTTAAGCGTTACTATGCATGATTCAGTGTGGTAACCCATATGATTTTGTTACATTTTTGTTTTCGCTAAGGGTAATCGTTTTGGTCAAGTAAATCCACTTTTTACATTTGTCACAGATGTCGAACCTATTGGAATCTTTTGTTGGATATGCCGACGGAGCAAGTCGTAGTTCGCGGAACCTATCTTCTACGGCCTGGGCCATTTTTGATCCAAGCGACGAGTTAGTAATTTTCAGAGGGGTATGTATTGGTCGATCAAGGAATAACATCACTGAATATAGCGCATTGATAGAACTTCTCTCTGATGCCATCCCACATGGCATACGCCAACTTGTCGTCAGGCTAGACTCATAGCTCGTCATACTACAACTTACTGGTATCTACTCCGTTCGAAATCCAGCTATCTATCGCATGTTCCTAAGGGTCAAGATTTTGGAAAGGCAATTTGATTTTATTCAATATCAGCATATTTCCAGAAGCTTAAACACATTAACTAACTCATTGGCAAATTATGTGTTAGATAGACATTTGCAACATTTATAAAAAGAAGCATTTCATCAATATTTGCATTCGGATCATGTAACTTAACCAAAATAAAACTCCGAAAATCAAAAATATATATATAACTGTTTATGGTTTACACATAATGTTCTGTAACCAAGACAAAATTGGTCAAATGACCCAAAACGCAAAACGCTAGGGGGCACCCTAGTCTAATGATGCTGGTGATAACAAGTCACCACCTGTGCAATCATGCGTAAAAGCCTAGTCCATCGACTTGGCACGCCAGTAGTATGTCGCTGCAACCTCAGAGGCAGCTCGTCAGTCCTCACATTTGGAATACCGAGAGTGAGGCCCTCGACCTGATCCTGTAATGCTGAAAGAGTCTCGGCCACATCAAGGTCGCGAAGGATAGCCCTTCCCACAGCCTCTCCTGCTGGAGCAACAGCTGGCACTCTCAAGGGTACTACTGGCCGAACGGGTCCAACATCTGCATGAGCACATGAGTTCTGATTAGTCTTGACAGAATAAAGCACAAGGACATTATAAAGAGAAACGATAAACAGAAATATGGTCAAAGAATTTACCAATGGCACCCCACTACTCGCCAGCCGGTAGTACCAAATCCGGGTCACCTCGAAAATCCATACCAGCATATGGATACTCGGAAAAAACCATCTCCTGATGATTGAACCACCCAAAGAAGGTATCAGAAAAGGAAACCTGAGACTGACTAGCATATCTGGACATATGGTCGACCCATCTCTGCATCCGTGGCTCAGTCGGTGGAGGTAAACCAAGTGAAATGTACTGCGGCTTCATCAGCGAGATCTTTTCCAAGGCAAAGGCAGTCAAAATAGAACCATATCCAAAGTTCTTCAGTCTTCCATTTTTTACCTTGTTCAATTGTTCTTTCATCACAAAGAGTACTGCATCACACTAGTTGAACACCTTCGGTTCAAGGCATTCTAAGGCATATTGCATATAAGACCGGTTGGCCACATGAAGAGCCGCACTACCAGCCATCCTAGCAAAGGTGAATAGAATGGTCCTCAGGGACCTGTCAGTGACATCTCGGATGTTGATCTTTCCGTCTTTACTCGGCTGAGATCCCTCTCTGCAATACCTGCGAATGTAATCTCTCACAGATTCACCCCCATGGGCCGAACCTGATAATGAGATAGGGGCACCCCGCCTCGATAAGCCGGTCAAAAAATAGATGTCCACAACAGTCAAGGGGATGGATTTGCCCCTAATCTAGAGCACCTGGCTGGTAGGATCCCAGGCATCAAGCAAATACTGCAACAAGTTGATTTGTTGCCTCATGCTAGAGATGCGGAAAAACTTGAACATGCCACAGTTCCGCAGTGCATTTACCGTAACCGGATCATGTAAAGCAAGCATGTCCTCTTCTTCATGCTCACGTTCTCGCCATGTAACAGGCATTTTTCTCCAATGAATCTCTGAAAACAAACAAGAGAAGAGTTAGATCTTGATTTGGTGAAAAACAGGCAAAAATTTCCATTGAAAACTGTGCACAAATTTCCCTCCTTGCGCCCATCGCACCCCCAACAGTGTTCTGGGTGCGTTGCATGCTAACTGTCCAGTGGGTAGGCCAACATGCAATGCACCTTTCGATATAGAAAGGGTGCGATGGAGCCAGGGCGAGTTTTTCAAACCCCAGAGGCTCAGAAAAACTAGAAATCAGGCTCAGAATGCAAAATGGAAAGGATGAAATGAAAGAGCTCGAGTTTAGCTCCTACCTGGTCCAGACGGCGCCAAAAATTGTCCACAGAATCTCCCAGAATCAGCTGGTGAAAATCAAGGGGGAAAGCACCTCCAAAGCTCCAACAGGCCAAAGTTCAAATGAAATGGTAAAATGAGGGGTAAAAGCACTTTTAAATTACTTTTTACGTAATTCAAGTAAAATATTAGTGTCTTAACTCATTTTTCAAACATATATTGTTCATTTCTAACTAGTTTGATGAAGCAATTGAGCATGCAGTACAATCTTTGAAGGAACAAAGTTATTAATGGTAAAGTCAAGAAATGACCGTTATATCGAGCAGTTTTAACGCGGAATTCAAGCTCGTTAAAAAATAAACATAAGCAATGAGCAAGTGTTTCCCCCAGCGTTTAAGCTCATTAAAAAATGAACCAATTTCTGGTAAATAACCATCGTGAATGTATTACTTCAGCCTTTGAAGCCTTGGTCATGTTCTCATCATCACCTCCACTCTGTATTGGCCGATCATTCACCTCCACTTGATTGTTTACCCCTTTTGAGGAACAGCTACGAAGAGTGATCTTGTTAGCAATCCTTGTGACACTGCCGTGATTGGAAAATTCCAAACCTTACCTGGAATCAGCTGCTACCTGAATCTATCACTCGTTCCTCAAAAACGAGTCTCCTTTAAGCTCTTTTCAACTGACTTGTAAAATATGAAAAGATTGCCGAGCCATTGGCCTCTCCAGCTCATTAAAGGGACTGGAAGTGCTATCCCTCCTTTAGATTTTAATGTTTTTGGACCTGAGGGATTATTACAGAAAAAGATCGAGCACTTGTTTTGTTCGGCTCGTTAAAATTACCGAAAATTCATCCCTTTTGTATTATTTTATACTTTTTTGGACTTAAGGGATTAGATGACGAAAAAGGATTTTTGGAGTTTCCTTTATGTCCCTTTTGAGACTCTCTAAAATTGAAAAGGATCGAGTTATCTTTGTCATTAAACTCGTTAAAACCGAATAGCGACAAACATGTCCATAACAGACAAGAACGAGTTTCACTATCGCTAGGCTCGTTAACACATAGCGATGGGTTTGCCTGAAGGGAAAATTATAGAACAAGCATATGTTATCCTCCTCAAGCTTGACAAAAATAAAGAGGTATTGGTCAGCAATGACTGGGGAAAAATTGGGAAGAAAACTTGAAGAAACTTTGTTGATAGCAAGTCGCTCTTGAACATGACACTTTCACTCCACATTCGAGTCGGGTTGGGCTGTTCCATTCACTGGTCACATCACCATGGTTCCATCACACCATCCACATATGGGGTTAATGATACCAATCCATCATGTCAATGTTGCCGATATGTTCAAGAGAAGTCGCTCAGAGAATTCACCTGTGTCTCACCCACTATAATACGTTTTCGCTCCATTCTTTCATGACCGCCACCCTGAACCTTATATCACCAAATCGTTTTCACCTTCATTAAAATCATTTGCTCCGTTCCGTGTCATTGATGTGGGATTCACTAAGGCCCTCCTATGACGGATCACTTCTTGTTGACATCAGCTCATTATCCAAGAAGTCGATCTAGGGACAACCCTTTCAGTCCTTTGAAGCTTGCATGCCTCAATGGCAAGTTTCTCACTTCCGGCGACAGGTTTACATCAATGGCCTTCGACCGAAAGATTTTGCGTGGTGTTCGATGCCAAGTCCCTTATTCACACCACGTGAATTGTACTGTAGTACCTTGAGGGTCATCATCATTATCGGTGATTCCTCTCGCGCCTGTTAACAACTTACATCATTGGCTGGTAATCAGGCGATGTCTTTTCATGTTTGACTCCAGAACATCTCTCACATGGATCGACTTGTACTTTTAGTGAAGATCGAATGAGATTGAAGACCCCGGATCTAGTTTCATCCATTCGGGCTGCGATATATATTCAGGAAAATAAAGACATAAAATGTACATCATTGCTGCACAGATAATCATCCAATCTAAGGGATGATGGCTCTACCAGAATCATCAGTCTACACTCAGACGATTGTTTGTCCTATGTACATGAAAATGAATTTATAAAGCTGAGCATGGGAATGCCCGCCTCAGCTAGATCATGAAAATATTATGAAGATAATGTATTGTATTGTATCTTATTACAGGTCGCCTTCCAGCTCGAAAAAAACTTTGGATCCTCATGATAAAGCATTTCACCCGACATCAAAAGATTAACGACCTCATGCTTTAGGGGGCAACTGTTATAGAAATTTTTGGGCACTGCAACCCCAATCATAAATGTCCATAAAATAAGGGCTCCTAAGTCCCTAAAGGTATTTTTCTAACCCCTAAAAGAATAAGGTCAACTGATTACAGCATCTCCCAGAAGTTCTCCAAGAAAAACGACTCAGAACTAGTCAAAACTGGACCATTTCACCTGCTCCATAGTCAAAGTGCGTTGCATCCCACCTGAATACACACAGTAGGGGCGATGCATGTTGAAAAGCCCTTCTATGGGGTGTGATGGGCGAGAGTGGACAAATGGCAGGGTCAATCCACAAGGTGGAGGAGCATGGAATCTTCCAGAAACTTCTCCTGTGACACTTGCCTCTCTGCATTCGACCAGGGATGAGTAAGAGATCATCAATCTCTAAGTGGAATCAAGAACTATCAGAGAGAGGACACTAATCAAATCTCAAAATCTGACTCATTCCCCTTTGCAAACATCTATATATGGATCCCTCATCCCAGAGATCTAGAGGCTGGAATTTTGTATCTTGTAAGGAAGTGCTGCTGGTTTCTTGGTGCAATATCATAGTGTTGGGTGATCTAAGCTTTTCATGAGGTGAAGAAGGGCTTTCTTGCTGAGAGGATGATGCTGGGTCAGAACAATTGGTTGTAATCCTGTTTTCTCTTTCTTGATTATCAATAAAGCTATTCAAGTTTTCCTCCACATTCTTGTATGATTGATGATTTATGCATTTGTGTGGTCAATATACATCTGGTCCTATATTGTTTATGATAATAGATCTATGTTCTTGGATAGTGTTATGCTGCTTTGATTCTATAGGTACTCTTTGAAGCTGGGTAGACAAGGAAGCGAGTGGCAAAGACCTATCAGAAGAGAGAGGAATCGAGCAAGGAACCAAGCGCAAGACAGAGGTTGGTCTCCTTATTCTTCTCTCATCTATTTCTCATAAAGGAAAACGAAAGTAGTTTTTAGTTTGTTTGTTTCTAAGGTAGCTACCAGCCTTAGTGGGACTAGCAGCTTTGCATAGACACTAGTTTTCACGATAACAATTATGTTGATATACATGTCTCTTTAAGATGGATGGCTGCTACCATACCATGAGTTATCATATGTGAGCCTTCTCATTATTGGATGGCTGCAACCATGCCTTGGTTTCATTATGATCCTTTCTAATGGATGGTTGCGACCATTCCTGTATCCATTTACATGATCATTCTCTGGATGGCTGCATCCATACCACGATTCATGTATCATTTGACAGAGTTTTCAATTATGTATATGTATTTATACTTGCTTGTAGGTTTTCCGATGATAAAACCTGGTTCCCCGCACTTATTCATAAAGCATTTCATCCCACTCTAGTTCGGCCTTCATGCTTTAGGGGGCATTTGTTACACAAGATTTTGTCACTGTCCCTGTATTCCCCATTCCTTGATCATGGAGGACCTCTAAAATGAACCCTACATGCTTTCCCTTCATGAAGAAACTCCCATTGTGTCCCTCTTCATGAGCAAAACAATTCCCTTTTGCACCATTTCCCCAAAATCTTATGTTTTTCCTAGTTTACAAGACTGATGCTAGTGACCTTTGTCCTCCTCATGCTGATATGCGGGGATTAACACTGTCCTTAGCACCAACTGGAGTGAGTGATATTTGTTCCAGTCATGCTGATCCTCTTATGGAAAGTTTTTTAAATAAGGAGTCGAAGCTTCAAGCTCTAGAAGCTTCGTAATGGAAGCCTGGTAAATGATTTGGCTGGATGGGGTTGAGGATGTAAGTTTGGGCTCCTTCCCCCTATAAGGATGGAACTCCCTCAAGAGATAAGACCTTCTCCCATGAGAAGAGGAACCATCTCCCATCCATTCATGCTATATAAACCTCCATTTTTCCCAAGCAGATGCTAGTGTTAAAGTTGGTGTGCTAGTGCTAATTAAGTTTAGAGTAAAAAAAAAGCTATTCATAGTTGTAGCTCTCTAGTTGTGTGAGGGAGAAGTGTGAATTTGGTTTAGTGTGAAGCCTAAAGGGAAGAGCCTTAAGACTATCATTGTTGAGGCCATCATGGAATGCTAATGGAAGTATGTTGGAACCTGGTTTTGTCGGAGGAGAACAACAATGTCAAGACAATGGTTGTAATCTCTTCTTGATTCAATATATATGCAACTATCGATTGATTTCCTACATAATGTGTCATATTACATGTTTATGGCTTAATGTTTCTTGACTTGTCAAGTAGGTTGAATTACAATTTTTCTATTATCATGGTTGTTGTTTGCTATTGTTTACTTGTTTTAGGTGTTTGAAGAAGGAAACGAGAGATAGGTGGAGCGAGAGAGCAAGGTCATCATCAAACAGGATAAGCGTAATAAGAGGTAGGCCCTCTTAATTGGTTCTAACCTAAGTTAATACTCCATAGAATGTATCGGTTGTGGCTAGACCCATTATCGGACTAGAGGAATTGTTTGTGTCCTCACTCATAATTTTACTTCACCACATTTCCTATTTCACATTAACGTCAAGGGGGGGGGGGTCTAACAAGTGATATTGCTTTTCACGGGCCCCACGCAATGTGGAATTCTCTTGTGAGTTCGCACCCCCCCATCCTAAACTGATTACCATCGCTCCCTCCTCCGAAATCCACTATTTCTCCTCCGCTCCTATGAACAATTAACACATCACTTCCCATGCATTCCCTTCACCTATCATATTCAACCACTTGTCCATCTCTTACCCATTGCTACATTCCTGTTATCATTCACCCGTTACACTCCTATCCATTACCAGGCTCTCGTTACTCATTAATGAACCTAAAATCCCATTTGGTAATGGTTCCATCCCAACAGTAATTCATTAAGGCCTATAAAAACACTTTGATACATATTGTGTGGCCCCCCTAGCTACTTTGATCACTGTTTTCAATTGTAGGTACTGTTCAGAGTTTCCGCACTCCTACTATTCAACACCTGTCAAATTTCAGCCATACAAAGCCCAGACACCCTTGACATAGATTGATTTGTCATTCCAGGTACTTGTTAAAGCCAAATTTTGTCCTCTGACATTCTTTCTCTTTCAAATTCCACAGTCATGGCACCAAAGGGAAAAGCCCAGTCTTCTAGTAGCAAATCCAAAACTGCTGACAATCCTAAGACTTCTACTACCCTAGACCTAGACCATATGCCCTTAGCTGACCAATACTTTAAGATTGCTGACACCGAGTGTGAATTCAACTTGTTCGAATTACATCACTGGTTAAAGAAAAATTATCTTGATCAGTAGGATGACATTAACCTGTGGGAATCATTATTACCTATGTTTATTTTTCCTCAGACTCACTATTTCCCTGATCTAGTCATGTGGTGTCAAGCCAGGTATAATCCACTACAGAGAACCATTGTGGCTCAAAATGGAGACATTCTGGTCTCCATTACACTAGAAACCACAAACCATATGATGAGGAGTCCTTAGAATGACCCCCTTAGCCATTTCTCTATAGCTGTTCTAATGGACCTATACCATAACTTAACCTTTCCTAAGAGAGCTCAAATCTTTGAGATTTTTCTCCCATAAGACTCTTAGCTTCCTAAGAAAAATCCCCCTTACCCAACTTCCATGTTCCCTAAGAAATCCAAGCAGATAATTGCCCTAGTTTCTTTCCTTTTAGGGTATCCATCAGACCAGTGGGTAGATGAGCCTATCTTAGGCTTTCTATCCATTTTCTCCACTGAGCATAAGCCAACATTCATGTATAATTTTAGCCAATTTTTGGTTGATAATATGCATGAACAAATGATGAAAATTACTATTGAAGGCATATTCAATTATGCATCTATTCTAGTATACATGTTTCTTTTTTAGTAGGGAGACAAGTTTTCAATAAACCTACATAGGCAAGATGATTAGGGCCTCAATCAAGAAGTGACACATTGGACCTCATTAGTTAGAAGAAACTCAATTGAGTTTAAGTTTGCAGAATTCATTGATAGTTTTGTTCATACAATTGCAGGGCTTCTTAGCAGTTAGGATGGGCCTAGGATTAGTGCAGAAATTAAAAGGGTTTTACACTTGAGTGAGCAGACAAAGACTGGAAACTGATATTTATACCAAAATTACACATAAATAAGAGTGTATGGATGTGAAATGGCTCCATACAAGTTGCCAAAGTATGTTCCAATCAGAATTTTCTCTCTGGAATATATAAGATAGATGATAAACATGGATGAAATCCATTTTGTTTTAGGGATAAGGAAATCAGAATTCAGGATAAAAACTCAAGTAGGCCCATTTATATGAAATACTAGAGCAGTAGGTGATGAACCATATTTCATTCTCAAGCAGTTCAACCTTCAGCCTATTTTCACCTGGTCATATGATCCATTAAGTATTATTTCCAATCTAAGGGTGGAGATCAAAACCACACCTTATAATCATACCCCCAGAACATAAATTGAGAAATTTATGAATCAGGACCAGTGGGAGGAGAATACAATTCAAGAAGCAGAAGAGCACACTCTGTCTACAGCTACCCTTCACAATTCTGTACCTTAAGACAAAAAGGGTAAAAGGAAAAGATAAGAACCCTCATATCTAGCCTATATAGAAATAAGTTATCAAGAGATTTAACAGAAGAAGAAGATTCTGTTCCGAGATGTGACCATTCAAAATGAGGAAGAGAAGCATACTATTGTTATGAATGGTTTGTAGTTTTCTACAGGGTTAGAAGAACACCTTCGTGACACCCCATCCTCTTCGGCCTCACATAATCATATAGATAAGTCACAGTTAATAGAATTGCTGAACTAGATGAGCCTAATATCTTCAACAAGTTTTTTTTCAGATTAAGCAGAAGAATGAAACCCTAAAGGCCAACACCTATGCTCAATTTTGGAAGCATAGGTCTACCTCCTAGCATAGGTTATTAACAACATTTTATAGTGAAAATGGAATAATTCAAATACCATTCTTATAGGCTCAAGTGCCATCTCCAAAGGCTTATGCAGATTATAAGAAAACCATTTTCTCATTTGATGCAAAATTAATACATCCTATTGATCAAATGGATATGCATAGATAGTATGGAGAAATGATTTTCTCCACCATGACAAATACTTCCATAGAGCTTTCAAAGTTAAGGACATCCCTCTCAAATGTCCAAACTCAGTTGAAATTGGAAAAGATTTATTCATTAGCAAAGGACACCAGAATTAAAACATTGGAAGATTTGGTGATTAAGCTAGGATATGATCCCGGTGATGTCAAGGTAGTGGAGGAGATCATCAAGAAGAAGAATGCAGACATTGCATCACTTAGAAAATAGCTTAAGTTTCATTCTACAGAAGATCCATTAGCAAAAGATATTGAAGAAAGTGAACAACATAAGGAAGACATGATCAAACTGATCATTGAAAAAAATATATAGATGACAGAGATGGAGGAATAGAGTGGGAAACTCATTGAATAAAAAGAAGAGGTTACACAGTTAATTACAGCTCCAGTGAGAACCATACCTATCACAATTATAGATACACCAAGAGATTTGACATCAACACTTGAAGATTTAAATAAAGTTGTGCAGGACTTGTCTCTTCAGAGACAGGAAAATGACAGGCTCCAGCAAAAGCTCAAACATGTAGAAGCTCAAAAGATTAAAAATGATTCTCTTTTGGTTGAAGAAATGTAGAAATCTCACCAACTGGCCAAGAAGATTGACCAATTGGAAAATCAGTCATTAATGGCTCACACCTTGGCCCAAGCCAAGGAAAGGATCTAGGTAGATATCAATCATGCCATAACTGAGGTTTGGCCATCTATCCAGATTATATTTGAGCAAGAAGAGTTAATTGATAGATGCAGAACAACCATTGAGCAGGTCATAACAACATTAGGACAAAAACCAATAGAGGCCACTTCCATGATCATAATCTTGAATTCAAAGACCAGGTCAAAGTTGGAACATATTCAGATTGAAGATGGAACAAATACCATTCTAGAGATCAAGAAGGTGATACAAAAGAGGAATTTAATGACTCAATTGGAGACCAAGTCTCAAGCTATGGAAAATATTGTTCAAAGATTTCACACTAAATTCAATTTACTAAATGAATAGGACTGCCAGGGCTAGTAGCACCAAATGACAGACTTATCAACTTGGAAGATTACTGTGAGAATCTTTACAACATTTCCACATATACATCAAAGTTTGTAGGTATTAAGGGGCATGTCACTGGGAAAGCATTTATTAAAGCATTAGAGTTTGATTTAACCATCAAGCATGAAATCAAACATATCTTCATCAACAAGCCCACTTTCGAGAAATATACTGAGGTAGATGAGGTATATAGAAAGCTAATAAATCTTTCTATACCAACAGATGAAAGATGGGATGCGCTATGTGATAGCATTGAGTAAAATGGATTTACCTCCAACAAACAGACAACATGATAGAATTTTGGGGGCCAAGTCATCAACAACTTCCTCAAAGATAGTGCAAGCATCTCAACAATTTAAGTAGTTCCGATATTTTTGTACTATTTTTATAAAATTAGTTCTGATGTTTCTAGAGTTTTATATTTTTGTATAAATAAATAGTAACTCAATGTATTAACAGTTGAACCCTTGCATGAGTTTTTCTAAAGAATAATTGTATCAAACTGAATTCACTTCACATTAATGGAAGGATTCTAGATTTACTTCAAACAACTTGTCTCTTCGTGATTTTGTCTTAATGTTTTCACTTCATCTTTGTTGTTCTAATGTATTTAAGTTTTCTGAAGATAATTGGGTAAGAGAAAACTAAATATCAGTCTATCTTAAAGCCCAATGAAGTTATAATATATTCTAGGGAATAGTTTATTGGTTTGTTTGTCGTTATAAGCTCCTCTACATTTATAAAATTTCAACACTTCTTCATAAAGTTAAATATATTTTGTTGGGTTGTAAACATTTTTTACTTGCATGCTTCCATGTGATTCACTAAAAATCTAGTCTGGATATTTAGGAAATCACAGCTTCTAACAATTCTTCCTTTCCATACACTATAAATCAAATTACTGCTTAGAGGTAAATAATCATCCCTTTCATAGTATGCAATACTAATAAGGTTTAAACACCTGCCTTAACCTGCTCATCACATTTATCATCCAAAATATTTTAAAACAAATAAAATATTTTAGATGCTCTGACATCATTAATTAACCTAGAATTATCTTAGAGGATGACAATAGGAAGTAACTTTTCCAATGATTCTCACCACACATCCAACATATGAGTGGCTATCTTTCCTCAAGTCCATGCCAATCCCCCGCAGGTGGCTGCACATTGATGGGCCTCTAAATTAGACATAAATTAAGGCCCATTCCTCTAAATTAAACATCAATTAAGGCCTATGACCATCCTTCAGCACATTAAACCCTTCTTTTTGCATTAGATAATTTATTTTTAACTTTAATATATTCATTAGGAAGGTTTATGAATAATTGGATATTTGTGCCTAATATTATTTATTTTTATGGAATATTATGAGAATATTGGGCAGATTATGAAGATTTGCAGGAAATAATTTAGGGACTTGTTCCCTACTACTGGAGGATCAATAATAAATAATAAATCAACAAGATATTATGGAATTATGGCACAGATTGTGGAACTCCAGTGATTGAGATAATCTAGGAACGTTTTCCACTAATCAAGGGACCAGATCCACTAATAAAGGGATTTTGGTGGGGAAATATTCCTCCATTCACGGGGAATGATTCATAATCATTTTTTATAAGTAAAAATTCCAATTTTCCTCTAGGGAATGATTGCAAAAATCTATGAATGTGTTCCCTGCCTTTAAATGCAAATTCCTAATATTGGGGACCAAATCCATTAATCAAGGGATTTTGGTGGAAAAATCTTCCTCCATTCATGGGGAATGGTTCCTAATCATTTTGTATAAGTACCAAGTCAAATTTTCCTCTAGGAAGAGATTTTCATTAGTGTTATTGTGGTTAGAGCTTGTATTTTTGCAGCTCCTTTGTATTTTATTTCAGGGATGTAATTCTATTGATGAAAATAATGAATATTGGTGTCATGTTCAGCTTATAAATCTTGGTATCCTCCATAGGCCTTTGATTTTCCTTGAAATTGGCCATCCCAGGAGCCTCAGAGACCTTTTGTATCATTTTCTTTCCTTCTTTTCAGTTCTTATTGACATGCATCTCTAGCTTTTATTTCTTTCTATTTCTGCATTTAATATTAATGATTTCTTGTTGTCGGATTGAGTTAAATGGTTGATGTAAGTTCTTTTGCAGGATTACAAGAACTATTTCATCCTTGTAAAATCTTTGGAAGTTAATAGTAATCATCGAGCTGCTTGGATTAGTCTTCTTATTCCGAAATCTAGATTGCTGGACCTTCTTTTTAGCAAAGAACAGTAAATTTCTGCTATTTTTTAGAGCTTGCTAACAAGCTTCAATTGAGTTGGTTCCACATGAATTAGATTAAAAAAAAATTCTAGTTCATAAAAAACATTACCCCGTTGCATTTTCTCTTGATTTGGTTAGGTTTTTTTTAGATTTTCTAGCTCACTAGTTCTCGAATTTCTAGATTTTTGACTAGTAATGTTTTTTATTTTTTTGCATGGGTTAAAAAAGGTCTTTTTGAGTGATTCCACTTGCAATAGGGACCTAAGAAATCCTATTTAATAGAAAAAAATTTCCCATCCAATTTGGATTTTATTTTCTTGGTCATTAAACCCTCACCAATTTCATCATTTCACAAGGAAACTTCTCCAAGCTTTTTGAGCAAATCCATCCATCTCCGAACTTTGGTTTTGAGTTCTGAAGTGGTCCTAGGCACTCCCTTGCGTCATTCCATCCACCAACCACCTTACCTGAGATTTACATCACCTTCATCATCCATCAGGCTTTTTCTCTCAGCTGTATCCTGTAGGTTTTCAAGGGATCCTGTAGGTTTTTAGTACATCCTGTAGGTTTTCTTGTAGTGGCCTGTTTTGAGGCCAAATTGAGGGAAAACCTCTAGGAAGCCACACAAGGTCACCTAAGGGTATTCCAAGCCTTACAACCATCCACCATCATCTCCAAGCCACTTGCCACATCACTAAAAGAGATTAACTTTCACACTCTCACATGAAAAAAAGAAAAAAATAGTAAAACATATTTATTTTATTCATTTACATGCATAGCAGTAGAAGGTTTGATGGTTTGAATCTGCATGCTTAGGACGGTAAGATTTCGTACATGTTAACTTTGAATTAATTTGAAGAAAAACATCTTAGCAGTTAGTTAGAAAATGGTGTGTTTTAGCATTTGATTTTAGTCTCTTTCCTTGTACTTTCTTTCTCTCAATAGGTTAAGGTTCCATTTCAAACATTTCATTTCTATAATTAGTTTAGGATTTGAATTCAGTACATGCACTCAATTACATCATGACAGCAAAGGAAGTACACACTGTATGTTGCAAATATAGGGTCGATACCTCTTAAGTTTGTACGAACCCTCGGTTGATAATTAAAGTCAATAGCCTTGGGAGTTGTAGCATTCTTGTTGTAATATTGAGGCTCATCACTTTTTGGCGCCATTGCCGGTGAGGTGTCAAAGTATGCATTGTTTTGTTCTCTAGTTGATTCATTCCATTTTACTTTTTACAAAAACAAAAAAATATTTGCATTAGGCATATTTCATTTCAAAAGTAGTGTGGTGAAGTAAAATTATGAGTGCTGACACAAACAATTTCTCTAGCCCGATAATGGGTCTAGCCATAACCGATACATTCTATGGAAGATTTCCTTAGGTTAGAACCATTTAAGAGGGCCTACATCTTAATACACTTATCCTGTTTGATGATGACCTCTCTTTCTTGCTCCAACTATCTCTCATTTCCTTCTTCAAACACCTGAAACAAGTAAACAACAACAAACAACAATTGTGATAATAGAGAAATTGTAATTCAACCTACTTAACAAGTCAAGAAACATTAAGCCATAAACATGTAAGATTACACGTTATGTAGGAAATCAATTGATAGTTGCATATATATTGAATCAATAAGAGATTAGAACCATTATCTTGACGTTGTTGTTCTCCTTCGACAAAAACCAGGTTCCCACACACTTCCATTAGCATTCCATGATGGCCTCAAAAATGATAGTTTTAAGGCTCTTCCCTTTAGGTTTCACACTAAAAAAAATTCACACTTCTCCCTCACACAACTTCAGAGATACAACTATGAATAGCTTTCTATTTACTCCAAACTTAATTAGCACTAGCACACCAACATCAACACTAGCTTGTGCTTGGGAAAAATGGAGGTTTATATAGCTTAAATGGATGGGAGATGGTTCCTCTTCTCATGGGAGAAGGTCTTATATCTTGAGGTAGTTCCATCCTTATAGGGGAAAGGATCCCAAACTGACATCCTTGACCCCATCTGGCTAAACCATTTACTAGAATTCTATTACGAAGCTTTTAGAGCTGGAAGCTTTGGCTCCTTATTTAAAAAAAAAATCATAAGAGGATCGGCGTGACTGGAAAAAATCTCAGTCGCTCTGATCGGTGCTAGGGACAATGTTAATACCTGCATATCGGTGTGAGGAGGACAAGTTTCATTAGTGCCGGTATTGTAAACTAGGAAAAACAAAAGATTTTTGGGAATTGGTGCAAAAGGGAATTGTTCTGCTCATGAAGAGGGAAATATTGGGAGTTTCTTCATGAAGGGAAAGTATGTCTGATTCATTGTAGAGGTCCTCCAGGATCAAGGAATGGGGATTACAGGGACAGTGAAAAAATTCTATGTAATAGATGCCCCCTAAAGTGTGAAGGCCAAACAAGAGTGAGGGATGAAATGCTTTATGAATTAGTGTGGGGAACCAGAGTCTGTTGTCGAAAAACTTGAAAGAAAGTACAAATACATATACATAACTGAAAACTCTATAAACTGATACATGGATAATGGTATGGACGCAACCATCCAGATAATGATCATGTAAATGGATCCAGGCATGGGCGCAACGATCCATTGAAGAGGATGATAATGAAACCAAGGTATGGTCGCAACCATCCAATAATGAGAAGGATCACATATGATAACTCATGGTATGCTTGCAACCATCCATCTAAAAGAGACATGTATATCAACATAACCATGTCACATCACTTCACAACCTAGAATTTTGTGATTTGAGCCCAGAGTCTTGCGCTCCAACACGACTTGATCAAAGTAAAAATTCTAACATGGGAATAGATGTGTTGACGTCGAACATGCTATAAATTCACTTGATTACTAGTCAATGATGTAAACTGTTAACAAGCACGAGAAAAACCAATAATGACAATGGTCCTGAAGGTACTATCAGCACAATCCACGGAATGTGAATAGAGTAACTAAAGTCAAAGACCCATGAAATCACTCAATCGAAAGCCAATGACGTGAACTTGTCGTCGACTGCAAAGAACTTTGCATTAGGGGATGTAAGCTCTAAGGTACTGGAAGGGAGTCTCTCGGTAAACTTCCTGGATAATGAGCTGAAGTCGACAGGAAGTGACCATGTAAAAGGAGGGCCATAATGTATCCCACATCATCGACACAAGACAAAGGGATGCAAAATTATTTTGGATGATACAGAGAATCAAAAGTAAGGGTAACTGTAGAAGTACAACGCTTGAACATATCGGCGACATGACTAGAAATTTGGTAGCTTTTGGATCCATAAGATCGGTCGTCATGATGATGTGGAAGAGATAAAATGGGAGGAAAAAATGAATGACCCAACCCAGGGAGGCCAACAATAAAAAGGAGGATGTCCCAACCCAACACGATGCAGAAAGTGTCATGTTCAAGTGTGAGCTGCTGCCACAACTGATTGAATTTCAAAATATTTCCTCCACCATTTATAGATAGTACCCCAATTAGTTTTTTAATCACAAGCTTGAAGGGGAGAGCATATTCTTGCACTATAAGTTCATCCTTCGGATGAATCTGACCTAGTGAGTTTAACGAGCCCTAGGAAGGAGAAGCTCATGTTCATCATGGTGACGAATCTGATGCCGTTTAATATTTTAACAAGTCCGACAAAGGTGTAACTTGGTATCTTTTTCATGTTTAGAGAGTTTGAAAAAGACACGGAAAATAAAACTCCACATGGTCCCTTTTCATGCTTTTGTGTCTCTCGAGCCCGAAAAGGTAGAAAATGATACTTGAGAGAATCACTTGACCATTTCAGTCAAGGAGTACCATTTTCGTAAATAGTGCATCACATCCCATAAAAGGGGTGAACTTATACTAGGCACATGATGTTTCGTATATGTTAACGAGTTCAAAATGATAAGGGCTCAACTATCTTTTCATTTTTAAACGATCGGAAAAGAGCTTGAAAGCAGACACCCCATTTTATTCTCTTTTAGGAGTCAAAAGGGAAAAATACTTGGAAATCTTTTCATATGACTTTCACGAGTTGAGAAAAGAGATGAAACATGACTTGGTATCATCGTCGAACATCCATCACCTTTCGCTGCGTAAAAAAAGGTAAAGTGAATTATCCAATTCTTAAGGCATAAATAGGTTAAAACATTTACAAAACCTAATATTTCATGAAAAATTAAATAAAAGGGAGGAAAAGTAAATTTTTTTTACCATTGTGGGAGATCCAAGAGGTCATTTGCAAAGCCGCCAGTTCCAGGTAAGAGCCAAAGCCCTAAGCTCCATTTTCATACCATTTATTCCTGCTTTTATCCATTTTTTGGATTTTTTAGGGAGGTTTTGGCAAACGTTTTTCACCCTCGGTCGACGCGACTTCCGAGCATGAAATCGCGTCGGCCGAGGGTGATTAAATTGGCCTATCGCGTTGTCGGTGAAACTGTTTTTAAAATAGGCGTGTTAGTGCCGTGAATAGGGAAAAAACAATTTCCCCTCAAAACCACTATTGGAATCCGAATTTTATGGGCCAAAAATGATTATTGAATCAAATCTATAGTTTTTGCAGGGAAGGATCATCGAAAATGGTAAACTAGAAAGAACGTGAGCACAAAGATGTGGACACTCAGGCACTGAATGATACAAATTTCCTAAATCCTTTGAGGAACTGCGGGCTCCTCAAGTTCTTTCTCACACTAGGGATGCGGGCCCAACCTGAGTTGCTTCAGTACCTTATTAATCTCTGGGACATAAATCGGGAAATATTCATCATTGGTGATTAGGAGCTAGAGTTAGAAAATTCAGACATATATTTGATCACATGACTGTCTTGGAGAGGGGAACCAGTCAACTTATACGGGTCACGACTGATTGGGGCAAGCATATCCATGTTACTTGCCAAACATTGCCATGAAGCCCTCAAATCCAAGAGTGGCAAGATTGAGATTGCCACTGTGCGAGATCTGACACTAAGAGTGCTACTACTAACTATCAACAGAGTGGTAGGGTCCCAGGCAGTGCATGAGACTAACAAGTTGAAATTCCTATATGCCATTAATTGCATAACACTGACTATCTTCAATTGGGTGGAAGCCATGAAGATCAACATAAAACACCAGATGACAAAAGCGAAGGCGAGGAATCTGAAGCAATTTTGCTTTGGGTTCATACTAGTGACCTTTTTCTTGGAACGGGTGCCACTGTTCCAATACCAGTTGACTGAGGTAGATCCTCCGATGCCACGCAACCCGCAGAAGGCCCGCTGGAGTCATTTGATGCCTAGGATTATTGGGGGCTAGCACATGCCCTACAAGCCTGCTTTCTTTTCATGGCTACGATGACAAATGATTGTAGTGAGGACTAGCCATACAATGGCATCGATTTCTGTGAAGATCCGGACATGCCACTGCTAGATGGAGAGGATTTTGACGATGAAGGTAAAAAATCAATTTTTTAATTTTGTGGTTTTTTTGTTTTTTTGTTTTATATATATGTGATCATAACATTTCATTTTGTCAATAGAGATGTTGGACCAGAGCATCCTGTTGGGATGTCCCCAATAGCCAGGTGTGTTTCCTACCAGTTTGTTGCTGTCACTCCTTATTAGGAGGGGAGTGACAATGAGGAGGAGATCGTGAGGAACCTTGAGGGGTTGACTCGTGGTATCCTAGAGCATGCTTGGGTGGGAGACATTCCTCGCCAGTACCAGAGACACACGGTGGGAGTATCGGATCTGATCCATCGATTGCTGACTCATGCTACACGAGCCATGTCATGCTACCATGATCACCATGCTGATTAGTTCCTAGGTCCAACATTTTACACTTTTAAGGCTTGTGTGCCACAGATATATGAGGCCTGAAAGCCAATGATATTATTTTGGACACACATATTATTTTTTGGGGTTTTGATGTATCAAAAATTATCACCATATATATATATATATATATATATATGTTGTATTTTCTTGCTTACTATGGTACAAATTATTTGTTTTATCTTTTCACATGTTTCGTAAATGTCTATTCAACACATAATTTGCTAATGCATCTGCCAATGTATTCATGTGTCTAGGAATATGATGATATGTAATGTAATCAAAATGTTTTTCTAGTAGATGAATACAAAGATACATTCTCAATATCTGAGGGTTTTTAATGGAATATTTCCCATTGAGTTGAAGGACGACAAGCTGTGAATCTAGGTTGACAACCAGCTCTCGGATGTCAAGAGCAATGGCTTCTAACAACAGTTTGATGAATCCATTGTATTCAGAAATGTTGTTAGTTGTGTGACCTAAACACATACCTTGAAGGTCAATCAACTCAACGCGAGGGTCATAAAGAGCCCATGCTATAGATGATAAGTTCCGGGTACTTCAGAAAGCACCATCAGAGAAACTAATGTGGAGAGTCATAGGCATCTGAAAAGCAGGGGAGACATAGTAAACAGGAAATTTGTTTGAAAACTAACACTGCAAACCAAATTGCACAAAAATGAATGACATTCTAGTGTACACAAGTAACCATGCCAGATGACCTAAGCATAGTACTTCTTGAGAGAGTCCATGCTGGGACTCGGGTAATCAATCAACACAGATGAACACCGAGTTTTACCATTTCCATGACGAGTAAGCATTAACTTGGCTAAATAATGGAGTGGAACTCATATAATGCTTTGTCTCCATGCCCCTTGGGGGAGGGAGGGTTACAAATTAGATGGCAACCCCATTGTAGTAATGGGACGCCGGGAAAAACTAAGGGAGGGAGAAAAATCCTGAATCCATGAAGGGAGAAAGTTGCCCTCAGTTGAAAGATCTTGACCACATTAGGATAAACTAACACGTCAATAAGGAGCTGAGAAGAGAACTCCTCGAGACTAGTAGACATGATCACCCATCAAGGCAAGAACGAGGAATGATGATGAGTATCATTCCAAAGTGGTTCCTCGAGAGACATTACTTCCATGATACTTTCATCAGCAAGAAAAGTCTCGGCTAAGGGATCAGGAGATTCAAAGTGCCAATACATGGGGATTGATAATACGTATCGAGAGAAGTCTTTTAAATAGGAGAATCAGAGGATGCAGAACTTGAGGCGAAACAATCTCTACGTAATTGATTTTAGTAGGACTAAGTGGCATAACCTTGCCCCAGGTATCAACATGATCTAGTGAAGGTATGACCCAAGGATCAGATTTGACAGAGATCATGTTGATAGAGGCAACATGAGGAGGTGGGAGAGGAAAAATTCCCATCAAGGCAGAATCTTTAAAGAGACCTGCCCCCACGCTTTCATAGGGAGCACTAGTGTGCTTGACATACAAAACACTTCCATCCGAGGAGGAAGAGGAAAAGAAGGACAGATGGTCGACAATGAAAATCTTCCTTTGATGGGGAAATGAATCATGCCGAAGAGGGAGGAGGCTACAACGTGCATGGCATGGGTCCAACTCCATCCGAGTAGAAGATTATTATAATTGAGATTAGCAACAAAAATATCTACCTCGACTTGTACTGTCTTGCTGTCCAAAGTAATGGCAAGGTTAGGTAAGACACCGAAGGGTCACGAATCATGCCCATCGAAAGCTTCCAAAGTGTCTGAGGATTGGTTCAAAGTAAGAGAACCAATGGGCTTCCAACATAAGATTGTCATGATGAATGTGGATGCACCTTCATCGATGACATTCCTGTGGATGGTCTTCTCATTGATGATTACTTGAATGAGAAAGGAAATATGATGGGGCAAGTGCGGAACATGGTTCTTTAGATCAAAACATATCAAATTGGAATCGGTAGGATCAATACCCCCAATAGCTGATAGCAAAGATTTCTGTTGAGACAGACAACTTTGGAGCATCTTGAGAGCTGACATAGCTGACATTGCCTGAGCCAAATCCTCAACAATATTATAGTGCTGAGCGACTCAAGCATTGGGATTGTATGAGGATTTCCTTAGTACACCTTGAGAGGATGGCTGAATAATGGAATTAGGGTTAGGGCGCTTGATATGAAGAGGGCTAGAACTAGGGGTGGAAGAAGAATGGGTGGCCTCTTTCTCTTTCTCGACTGTCGGAGCAGGTGTTTGGTAAACTTTTGATCTAGTAGCCACATTAATAGGTGTACTCATCATGAACACTTGAGATACTAAGGAGGCACATGATTGAGGTTGGTCTACCATTTGAGTCTGCTAAGACGGAAATGGCTCTTTTAGGACAACTGGTGTCCCTTTGAGCAAATGACTAACTTTGGATCGTCGAGGACAATCCTTGGTATAGTGATCCTCCTTGTAAATGAGGCACAAATACTTAGGATTCCGTAGTGAAGAATCACTAGTAGATGACTTAGGAGGACCTTGTTTTGGGGCATCGGCTTTACCCTTGCCTTTTTCTTTCTTCTTACCTTTTGAGGATTTTTCCGCTGTGGTAGACTGGACAATGTGGACCTCTGAGGTTTTACTAGGGCTAGGTGGATTCTGGGAGGAACTATTGGAATCTGCGTTTGAGACCGACTTTTGCTTGGAAGAAGATTTAGCAGGGGTCTGGGACACTGAACCAATTACTCCATCAACAGAAGGTGTAGCCTATGATTTTGATGCCGTGGGATCGAATGATGGCTATGGAGAATCGAGTAATAACTCATACAAAGTGCCAGACTGTGACTAAACTAAATCTAAGTATTGGACACGAGCAATGGCTTGTTCTTCAGTAATGCATCCACCCATAGCTATATCGTGAGCAATTGGAGCTATGAATGACTTAGTGAACCATTCGGTGAGCAATTGATCAATAATATCATATTTGATCAGGCGACGTCTACGTCTCCATTCATGGAATCTGTGGTCGAAGATGTGCATAACAATATCTTTCTTAAGCAACGTGAGTAAATAGGTGTCAGTTTCATAGCGAATCAGCAACTGAAATTGCGTGAGGAAAGCCATGGCTAAAGAGTTGAAGTCACGGTAAGTACCTAAAGGAAGCTCGATGTACCACTTGGCTGCAGCATGTATGAGGGTTTGTTGGAAAAGACGAAGATGAATAGAAACGTCAACGTAAGAATTCAAAGAGCATTAGAGGTGATATGTCATCACATGGGCTTAAGGATATTCTTTGGCTTTCCCATCAAAATTAAGACAATCGCTCGAGATCTTGGACGGAACCGAAGGCTAGTATGGCAAATGAAGGATTGGATCATTCGTAAGGCGAGACACATCTGGAAACTCTAGTGTGGCCAAGAATGACAATTGAGTATTAAAAGGCATTGGAGGTCAGTAAGCAGGTCCAACTGGAGGAACCCATCCTTGCTTGTAAGGATTTTTTCCCCATAGTGGGGGATTTTGGCCATATGGCATTTGATTTTGCCCCCATTATGGGTTACCTTGGCCATAGGGAGGATTTTGACCTTGAATGCCTTAAAACTATCCAGTCATAGGTTACTGATAAGAAACATATTGGTAAAGAGGATGTTGAGTTTGTTGACCTTGGACATATGGGTATTGTACATGTTGTCCCTAAACATATGGGTTTTGAACTTGTTTCCCCTAAATAAGAGGATTTTGGAGCTGGTGTCCTTGGCCATAAGGATTGTACACTTGTTGCCCTTGTACATAGGGATTATGTACTTGCTACCCTTGGCCAAAAGGATTTTGGACCTATTGACCTTGGACATTAGGATTTTGAACCTGCGGCTACAAGACTTGACCCTGACCTTGTCCTTGCAAGGGTTCACCCTGTTGATATGTATACAAGGGTTGATGCTGCCCAGGTTAGTTTTGCTACTGTAAGGGTTGACCCTGCGGCTGCAAAAGCTCTCCCTCGGGCTACAGAAGTTAGCTCTGTGAAGACATAGGTTGGGAGGTTTGCGGAGCATACTACATCTGCTTCTACATGGTTTGCTGCATTTGTTGCGAGGGTTTCCCCTGTGGTTGTTGCAATTAAGCTTGCTGCAGTATCATCTGCCCTTGCTGTTGCGTGGATGGCCCTTGCTGCAACAAGGGTTTAATGTGTCACTGTAGAGGTTATCCTTGCTATTGTAAGGGTACTTGAATAGTGCCTGGAAAATTTCCAAACTGAATCTGGCCATAGCCACCCTGAAAAGTGGATGAGCCAGGCTGAACATACTACCCAGACTGAAGGACATTAGGTAGATTGACCATCCCTTGAGAACCATATGGAATGTAAGGAGTTTGGTACTAAGCTTGAGATTCAGAAGGCTATTGATACTAGAAGTTACTTGACCCAGATGGACCAACGAGATTTTGAACCTATTGGTACTGGACATTGCTTGATCCAGTAAGACCAATAGGGTTTTGAATAACGCCAAAAGAAGGTTGGTTCATACCAACCATGTGAGCCTATGAGATACTCACATTGGTGGTGCCTGATACCATAGAAACACTAAAATTATTCCCCCCAGGTGGTGGCATAGCTTGGCCACTCACTAGAGGGATTGAAGAACTGACAGAGACATTCTTCGAGATCACCGATTGAACCAGATGGATGACTGGGATGGACGATACAAGAGGGTTCAGAATGGTGGGTTGCACCGAGACTGAGGTGACTTCCTATTGGGAGGTCAAGTTTGCAATGAACGTACCTTTATTTGGCATGGCGCCAGACGCCCAAAAATGGTTATGGTAAAGTGATGAGACACTAGGTGTACTTGAAACCAATTGTCCCAAGGATACATAATTAAGTGGGAATTCTTGATACACAGTGATGGGAATTCTCCCTATATAGGGGAAAACTTCAAGAGGAAATGGATGTTCTTCCTCCTCGACAGTGTGTGGAGTAGAAACTTCTGATTCGTCCAGAGAGGTGACTGGAGCATCGCCTTCAGGTTCCATAGCTGGGAACAAATGACGACGAACAACTGAAGAGGTACAAGGGGATAATTCCAAAGGAACACTTGGCTGATCGTACAGAATGTATGGACGCTACGGTGATATCACAATAGGGTCGAATAAAGGATTCAGAGGATATATAACTAGTCCAACTGGACCGTCAGTGGTCGGTGAACTCTCAGGAATTTGAATGGGATTGTCTGGAGATTCCGGGCCAAGATCAGCAGGTGACCCAATATCTAAAGTAGGTGGAGGACGTGATGACAAAGGTTGAATGCTAAGAATTATTTTGAGCTCAACACGTTGGTCCTCAAGTGACTTTGGTAATTCAGGAAACGACTCCTTAGGCAATCTTTCAGATGGAGGAGAGGAAGAGGAACTAGGTGAACCAGATGGTTAAGCCACAATGACCTTGTCTTATTTAACAAGAAAAGAGAGAGACAAAATTCAAGGCTTCAAAATTTCCTTTAGGGAAAACTCATGATTTGGTCTAGAAAGACTAACAAAATGTTACAAGATCGTGGGCAGTCAATTTTTTAAGATGCATAAATAGACGGGTGCTCTTTCATGTTTTAAGAGTCGAGAAAGAAACAAAGATGACTCTATCACTTTCGATTGGAAACGAGATCGAAAGGACAAGCAATTGAATGATATTTTAAGTTTAATAATTCAAAAAGATCAAATGACTGCTCTGTATGATCTAGGTAAAAAGGATTACCAGAAAATCGTGAACTACAAAATACCTCCGGGTGAACCGAGAAGTACGAGCAGGCAATCTCTTGGAATGCTACGTTCAATGTAGCATGTTTGCAATGTGGCTGACTCGACTTCCTATGGATAAAGGATTTCAGCCTAGAGGGGTCTCCTGTTATATACTCAATGGTATGGGGAGCACAAATGTGTACTAGTGCTGAAGCTAACAACAACTACTAGGTTTAAGGACGCCAGAACACGTCTCTAGCCTAGACCTTCTAGATGTGATCGTTAGATTTCAATGCACCTTAGGTTAATTGATGTTAGGATATTCCGACACATAGGATATAGTTAAGTTCAACTTGGTCTAGTATAGAGTTAGGTTAGAGTTAGGTAAAGTGTGTTTCTTTACCGTTGTACATTTTGTAACTTACAATCCGACGGTCACAATATGTAGTGATCCGACGGTTCACTCTCACCTCGGTATTACCGACACTTGATCCATGGCTTGACACCCGATTGGTCCATGAGTTCTATTTAAAGCGCATGGAGGGTCATTGTTCGGGTAATCCGTGCATGAGAGAAGCTTATGTAAATTTTCATTCTTTGATTAATAAGTTGCCTGTAGTACCCACGTTGGGACAGGCCGTGGACTGTTTCCCTCCTTGCACTCTGAGGGTTTTAACCACGTCAAAAATACTGGTGTATTGATTTGAGATCTGGTTGTGAGCGGTGTCCTTTTGGTATTCTTTCTGTGGAACTTACCCTGTAAATTCCTACATGGTATCAGAGCTATTTGAGGGCCGCGTCCGTTGGTGATCCAAATCTGAAGCCGGTAGAACTGCATGCGGCTGTCGTTTCCTAGATCTGCTGTTTCTGACTGCTTTCGGGCCGAGAGGACTGCTCTGTTGCGTTCGGAGCATCTGTTCTAGTGAGGAACCCCTTTCGTTTCACGCGAAAAGGTTTCCGGTAGCCCTAGCTGCGTCATTTTTCAGATCGGGAGGTATACAGTGTTTTTTTTTACAGTTCACTGTTATTTTCTCTCTGCTTATTTCGGTCTCAGTTTATTTAGCCTTTTTTTTAACCGGATCTATACCTTTCATTTCTGCGTATGCTCTTTGCCTTGCGACTCTGTGCGATCTGGGCAAATCAGAAACAGAAAAGAAGGATTTTTCTCATGCATATGCTCTTTTCCCTGCACCTTAGTGTGATCTCGGAAAATCAGAAACATTGAGAAAAATATTTAGTTTTTTGGCTAAAGCTAACTTTGAGGTTTTTTTTAAAATTTCTAGTTTTTTGGCTAAAGCTAACTTCGATCCGTAAGGTTCGTTTTTCTTTGCATATTCGTGTTGGGTTTTGTGTTTTGTGTTTTGTAGGGAAAAATAGCTTTCTCAAGGCAAGCACGCAAACCAAGGCCCCCCCCCCCTCTCTCTCTCTCTCTCTCAAATTTTTTGTATAGATCAATTGGTTCAAAGCTATTTTAAGAGAGTAGAGGTCTTGGGTTCAAGTCTCCATTTTGTGGGGGCGGATTTTTTCATTCCCGCACATTCGCGCACTTTGCCGGCAACGTCAATAATGTTTTTTCAAAAATCCATAACTTCTTCATCCGGAAGCCTTTTTCAGAGCCGTTTTTTTTAAAACCGCCTATTTTTTCGAGATCTATCCATTGGAACACTTACTTTCAGCATCTTCAGCTTCAGTTTTTAAAAAAAAATGGAAAGTCCATGCCAAGTCATTCTTGACAGCACTAACTACTTCCAATGGGTAGCCTACATGGGAGATTTACTTAGAAGTAAAGGTCTCTACAGAATAGCCACAAACTAAGAGAAAAAACCAAAAGATGAAGACAAGGCGGCAAAATGGGAAAATAGACAAGATCAAGCACGTGGTTTGATAGGGATGTCTGTTTCTCCTGATCTTAGATTCCACATTGCAGAACTTGAGACTCCTCATGAAGCATTAGAAAAACTTGCTAAAGTTTTTGGAATTAAAAATGAAATTAGAGCCCATCAACTTGAAAATGAGCTGCTTACTTTGGATCCTAATAATTTTTCTTGCATTGAAGATTTCTTGTCCAAATTCAAGACCCTTAGATATCTCTTGGAAGGTGTTAAAGTTAAGAAAGAAGATGGTAACCTTATTTATTCCATCCTTACTAAGTTGGGACCAGCCTACTCTGTATTTGTTTCCACTTTCCATTCTACAAGGGAAGCTTTCATTTGTCAAGGACAAGAATACAAGGCCCCTTCCTTTGACTCCTTTTGTGATTCCTTAATAAGAGAACAAGAAAAACTCTTACACCTTGGTCTTCTTAATCTTGGAAACTCTTCCACGAAAGCGTTAGCCGCCCAGCAGCAACCAAATTCAAAGAATCCTAAGAAGTCATATCCTCAAAAGAATGGTCCTAAACCATCTCAGCCTCAAAATGAAAGATCATTTCAGCAAAATGATAAGACCAATAAAAACAAATGGAAGAAGTCTGATAGACATTGTAACTTTTGTAATCGAGATGGCCACTTAGAATCTAAATGCTTTAAGAAGATGGAAGCCTTGGAAGCCGCAATGAAGAAACATAACATCCATGTGGAGCCTACTTCAACTTCAACTTCCGGAATGGCACTTTCTGCATGTCATTATCAATCATCTCAGTTTGGTTATGCATTAAATGTATCTTCTTCTTCTTCTCATTCTCATGAGTGGCTCATTGATTCTGGAGCCTCTTGTCACATGGCCAAAAACCAAGCCATGTTTTCTTCTTTAAATGATTGTAACACCAAAAATATATATATTGGTGATGATAGATCTCTTAATGTTGTAGGGACTGGAACTGTTCATCTAGACAATGGTCAGTTTAATGATGTATTATGTGTTCCAACCTTATCCTGCAACCTTCTATCTGTCTATCAGATAACTCATTCAGGTGAAGGTAAAATTGTTGAATTTTCACCTCATGATGTTGTAATCAAGGATCTAAAAGATCCTAAACAGATTCTAGCTACTGGTCTTGCTGATGATTCCAAAAGGTTGTATAAGTTTCACAACTTTGGGTCATCAAATCTTCCCTCAGTATTTGTTGCTCATAATGATGAAGTGAGCAAACTTTGGCATGAGCGATTTGGTCACTTAAACTATCGCTCCCTTCAGCATCTATGTAAAGAAAATATGGTGACAGGTCTTCCTATGGTATCTTGCAGAGATGGTGTTTGTTCCAGATGTGTACTCGGAAAACATCATCGGGACAGTTTTGACAAACGTGCCTCTTGGCACGCCTCAGCCCCTTTACAGCTTGTGCACAGTGATTTATGTGGTCCTCTTCCTGTTGCTTCATTCTCTGGCTGCAAGTACTTCTTAACTTTCATTGATGATTTCTCCAGACGCACTTGGGTATTCTTCTTAAAACTCAAGAGTGAAGTATTTAACACTTTTTTGGCCTTCAAAGCCTTTGTTGAAAAACAATCTGGACATCAAATTCTTAAGCTAAGAACTGATAATGGTGGAGAATATGTTAAAAACACATTCATCAACTTTTGCACCGAAAATGGAATTCAAATGCAACATACTGTTCCATACACTCCACAACAAAATGGTGTAGCTGAAAGGAAAAATCGCACCTTAAAGGAAATGGCTAATTGTATGCTGCAATCTAAAGGACTCAGTCTTAGTTTTTGGGCCGAAGCAATTAATTGTGCAAATTATATAATCAATCGCACTCCTACTAAGGTTCTAGAGAATATCACTCCAGAAGAAGCTTGGAGTTCCATTAAACCAGATGTAAGTCACTTTCGTGTGTTTGGAAGTGAAGCATGGGCCCATATTCCAGATGAAAAGCATAAAGCTTTAGAACCTAAGAGTGAGAAATGTACTTTTGTTGGATATTCTGAAGATGTAAAAGGTTATAGACTTATTCCATTTAAGTCCAAAAATGTTATCATTAGAAGAGATGTAAAATTTGATGAAAATAAATCGGCCTGCGAGCCTAGTCCGGCGGATGTGCCACCTCTTCCTATCTCTTCTACTTTTGAAAACATTTCTTCTTCAGATGATGAAAGCGAGGATGATAATCCTCCCCCACCTTCTCAGGATCCTCAACTTCCAAGATGGGTCCGTGCTACTCGGGATGCAGCAGGTGATCTTGCTGGTGATCCTACAGATCAGCGACGTACACGTTCTCAGTTTGAAAGAGCCTCTTCTTTACTGGCTCAAGCTCCAGTAAATCATGATCCTGACACTTTTGCAGAAGCTTCAGGCCATCCACATTGGGAAGCAGCTATGAATGAAGAATATCATTCATTGATGACAAATGATACATGGGATCTTGTTCCTCTACCAAAGGGACGCAAACTTGTTAGATGTAAATGGGTTTACAGAACCAAGTATGGACCAGATGGGAAAGTTGATAAACATAAAGCTCGTCTCGTTGCTAAGGGATTTTCACAGGTTGAAGGCATTGACTACACTGAAACCTTCACCCCTGTTGCCAAAATGAACTCTATCTGCCTTGTTCTTTCCCTTGCTGCCTCTTTAAAATGGGAAGTCCATCAGATGGATGTTAAATCTGCCTTCTTGCATGGGGACTTGTAGGAAGAAATCTATATGGAACAACCCATTGGCTTCATACAAACAGACTCCAGCCTTGTTTGTCGACTTAAGAAATCCCTTTATGGCCTCAAGCAAGCTCCTCGGGCTTGGTATGCCAAAATGGATAGCTTTCTTTTAGAATCTGGCTTTTCTAGGTGTCATTTTGACAATACTGTCTACACCAAGAAAGTGGGCAACTCTCTTATCATCCTTGTTCTTTATGTTGATGATCTTATTCTTACTGGTAGTGATCCAAACCTTATAAACCATGTGAAGTCCAGCCTTAAAAAGAAATTTGAAATGACAGACTTAGGACACTTACACTATTTTCTTGGTCTTCAAGTCTTGCAATCCCAAGAGGGTATTTTCCTTTCCCAGTCCAAGTATGCTTGTGATATTCTTCGTCATTTTCACATGGAAGACTGTAAGCCAGCCCCTTCTCCCTTTCAGTCTGGAGTCAAACTTTCAGTCTCTTGTACTTCTCCTGAAGTTGATGCTACCTTATACCGTTAACTTGTCGGAAAACTCTTGTATTTAACCCATACTCGTCCTGATCTTTCCTTTGCTGTTGGCCTTGTTGCTCGTTTTATGCAAAACCCCCGTGAAAGTCATTGGAAAGCAGCTAAAAGAATACTTCGTTATGTTCGAGGTACAGTACAGTTTGGGATTCATTACAGTGCCAAAGCAGCTCCTCTGTTAGTTGGTTTCACTGATTCTGATTGGGCTGGTGACCATGATGATCGCAAGTCTACTGCCGGTTATGTCTTCACTCTTGGTTCAGGACCTATTACATGGGCTTGTAAGAAACAGGCTGCCATTTCTCTTTCGTCAGCAGAAGCAGAGTATCGTGGTGCCATGGAAGCTAGTAAGGAAGCCTTGTGGCTTCGTCAGATCCTATCAGAGTTTGGCTTTGAGCAGCAGCATCCAACCACACTTTGGTGTGATAATAAAAGTGCCATTCAGCTATGCAAAGATCCAGTCCAGCATCAGCACAGCAAACACATTGAACTACACATGCACTTCATCAGAAAGCTCATTCATGACCATGTTCTTGAAGTGCAATATTGTCCAACAGATGATCAGGTTGCAGACATCTTCACAAAGGCTCTCACAGAGGCGAAGTTCACTAAACTTCGATATATGCTTGGAGTTCAGGAAGTTGTCACTAAGGGGGGATAGGCTCTAGTGCCTCCTTCCTTCTCCTATTGTGTCATATTTGTAAATCCTTCAATCCTATCCCAAGTTGTTCTTAAGGGGGGATGTTAGGATATTCCGACACATAGGATATAGTTAAGTTCAACTTGGTCTAGTATAGAGTTAGGTTAGAGTTAGGTAAAGTGTGTTTCTTTACCGTTGTACATTTTGTAACTTACAATCCGACGGTTCACTCTCACCTCGGTATTACGGACACTTGATCCGTGGCTTGACACCCGATTGGTCCATGAGTTCTATTTAAAGCGCATGGAGGGTCATTGTTCGGGTAATCCGTGCATGAGAGAAGCTTATGTAAATTTTCATTCTTTGATTAATAAATTGCCTGTAGTACCCACGTTGGGACAGGCCGTGGACTGTTTCCCTCCTTGCACTCTGAGGGTTTTAACCACGTCAAAAATACTGGTGTATTGATTTGAGATCTGGTTGTGAGCGGTGTCCTTTTGGTATTCTTTCTGTGGAACTTACCCTGTAAATTCCTACAATTGAGTTCATATTAAAGTTTATCTTGTGTTATGTCTGAGTTTTCAGGCCTTATCTATGTGACTTGAAAAACCCTAAATGCAACTAAATGAGACAAGACCCTTTCAACTCGATGAATTGCCTACACTAGAGAGAGTAGAAAACACACAATCAAATGCAAACAACCAAGCAACCGAAAGCAAAATGATTTTTCACTACTTCACTTTTTGAGAAAATAAACTAATGAAAAATGCATTCCAATTCCTAATTTCCTGACAAGTACATTCCTAACAGTCCTTTTAAAAGCAAAGAGAGATCCTTTTCTTTTCAAATGCCAATGCAACCATAGTCTTCAATGATGCTAACTGTCACAACATACTAATGCAACAAACTAGAATTTTAAACTTTTCATGAAATGAATTTTCTCATAAAACACTTCAATGGAAAAGTTTTCAAAATAATCATCTCTTCAAGCAAATGAAAAGCACAAAAATAGAATCTCTTTCAAACTAATGAAACAACAACTTTACCAAAAACAAGACAAGTAATGTGATCCATGCCGGAAAAGAAATGTTTAGACAAGCAAATGAAAACTTTTCAAACTTGTGTAATGGAGGTCAAAGTCATATAAGTACCACAAACAAAATGCAAGGAGTAAATGCACCAAAAACTCGACTCGCTGAGTTCACAATCAGCTGAATGGATGAAAATCTAGATGCCCTAGTGCCACTAACCATCCAATGACCCAATAAATCAAGCAGAAAGATGACAAATCAACAAGAAAACAAACCAAATGAAAAGTATCTTTCTAGTCAGGGAGAAGACAGTCTAAAAGGCTCACAGGGTCGAAATCATGAGAGGAAAACACACTAGCCAAGATTTGGGGTGAACCCTAATATTCACTTAAAGGCATTGGCATGACTGTCTAACTGACAACAAGCACCAAAAGGGGGCTAGAGCGACTACTTCTCAGCATATCGCACTGATCGACATGACTGTCAGCGAATTAAGTGCGTTGAGGAAGGAAGCTAAGATTTTTTTTTTTTTCAAGTTGGGATTAGACTTGCTACTATGGATTTCAAACTTAGACCAGTAAGCAAAGGAAAACAAACAGAACCAAAGGGAAAAAGCAGAACTAGAAAATTTCACACAAACCATGAAATTCCAAGCAAATAAACAGAAGGATTTGATCCCTAGTATGGTCACCAATTTGTGGTGAAGTAAAATTATGAGTGCGGACACAAACAATTACTCTAGCCCAATAATGGGTCTAGCCACAACCGATACATTCTATGGAATATTTCCTTAGGTTAGAACCAATTAAGAGGGCCTACTTCTTAGTACGCTTATCCCATTTGATGATGACCTCTCTTGCTTGCTCCAGCTATCTCTCGTTTCCTTCTTCAAACACCCAAAACAAGTAAACAACAACCATGATACTAGACAAATTGTAATTCAACCTACTTAATAATTCAAAAAAAATTAAGCCATAAACAAGTAAGATGACACATTATGTAGGAAATCAATCGATAGTTGCATATATATTGAATCAAGAATAGATTACAACCATTGTCTTGATGTTCTTTTTCTCCTCCGACAAAACTATGTTCCCACACAATTCTGTTAGCATTCCACGATGGCCTAAACAATGATAGTTTTAAGGCTCTTCCCTTTAGGTTTCACACTAAACCAAATTCACACTTCTCCCTCACATAACTAAAGAGATACAACTATGAATAGCTTGATGTTTACTCCAAACTTAATTAGCACTAGCACACCAACATCAACACTAGCTTGTGCTTTTGGACAATGGAGGTTTATGGTGAGCTCCAGTATTGCAGCAATAATGTTGCAACTCCTGGGGCTCCCTTCTTTACTTTTATCAACTCGATAGTTCATAACAAACTTGGAAGCGACAACACTGTATGCACAAGTACTAGCTCTTATTGTAGGCTGTCACTTGATCAGCCTACAATAACTCGAAAGAGGCTATTCTACTTGTAGAAAGAGAATGAAAACTGAAATGAAATGCAAACCCTAACAATCCCTAGTTTTACCCACTAACCCTACTTTTGCAATAAAAGAGATGGAAACTATTGAGATGGGTGCCATTGACTACTGGAAAGGTAAAATGCATGTATTCAAGCTACTTTGGAAGAGAAATGAGAAAAAATCATCTTTTTGTACTTTTGAGAAATTTTATGTGGAATTATTATGCTTGTGTTTTAACTAGTTGTGGCTGTGCAGAGGTTTGGTGGCAAAGGGAGATGGAGTTGGATTTTGCAGGAGGTGAGGAAAGTGTGGATAGGTCCTAAGAGGTCCTTAGTACCTTTCTAAAGACTTCCATTGGGATCAGACTTCGAAAAATTACTCGCATGAACTTCTACAGGAGGTTCTATAGGACGATCTACAAGAGGAGGCCGAAAGTGGTTTTGGGAGGTTCGAAGGTGTAAAAATGATGGAAAAAGGGAAATGAAGGCTGGATGGAAGTGTTGAGGGGTCTAGGACTCTGTCAATGAAGATCAGAAATGAAGGAGATGGTTGGATTTGTTCAAAGGTTAAGAAAGCAATTTTTCACAAAAACACAGAAATTAGGGCAGTTTGGTGAAATGAGGCGAATGAGTGGGGAAATCTTGAGAGATGAATTGGTATAGGCTATGCTATGGGGGAATGATAAGCTGGAGTGTTCTACAAGTGAGCTACACACTTACTTCTCAAAATTGACCCAAGCAAGAACCAAAAAACAAAGTTTTGTCTATTTTAACCTAAATTCTCACCTAAAACCAGAGAAATGCTGAACAGAACTTTATGGATAGAAAATTATGTGAGAAAGCCATGGAAAATGAACAAGAAAGGATCTAAGCATGTGAATTCAAACTGGTATCAACTTCTCCAACTCGAAATCTCACACTAGCAATTGCATTGGAAAAGCAAAAATAGTGTTTTTGGTGGAAGCAATAGTGCCTTGATCTCAAATCATGGTCCCAAGGAGGGAGAAAGGAGATGAAGGACTACTTGGTAGCCTTTTCGGATCTTTTCTATTACTACAACAAATTATCTAATCAACCTGAAGCAAGAACAACTATTCTAACCATCAAAAGCAACCGAATTAACAAAGCAAGATTTAACCTAAACAACAAAAAATATCTCATGAATGCAAGAAAAATCATATAAATACATAAAGGAGGTGTTTGGAAGCTTGGGTTGGGCCCTAACCCAAGAGATTTAGCCCTCTAGGACATATCAATGCTGGTTCAAAACTTGATTCATCTTCATTTGAAAAAAAATTGCAGTTACATCACAAAACTGTCTTCAAAAAGAGCTCGATAATGAGCTGAGTACAAAGCTACACAAAAGTGCGAAAATATACTATGAAATGGCTAACCTACTAAGGATTGAAGCCTTCTTATTTATACAAGTGGGGACTCCCAACAGTCCTCCTAAACTTAAGGAACTCGACTGCCTAAAACTGAAGATAACAACAACTTTACTAGACTTGCTCGGCTGCCCCTTGGAATCATCATTGTGGGCCTTTGTACTCTGAGCTGCTGATGGAGAACTCGAGGAAGGGGTCATTAATGAAGGAGACACCCCTCCTATAAGTCCTCAGCCCTGTTTCCTCGAGTTTGGCTGCCAATCTGCTCATAAATTCCTGGTCTTTGTCCAAAAATGTCCAAAAATCTGCAATAAACACTCATTAGACTATGTGGCAAAGTGACTATCCCCATTCACTCTATTGACATAAATATATTGAAAAGCATGCACAAAACTATGGAGAATGGTGGATTAAATGAAAATAATAGGCAGAATGAGCCCATATAGTTACCCATTTCTGGGGCTCATCATCACCCCCCTGCTGAATGGGTTGCTCATCCTCTGAGCAACTAATCCAGTTCTTCATCTTTAATAGCTTTAACAGCTTCCCTGACATCCCAAGCTTCTGATGTGATGTCTTCTTCTCTGTCATGGAAACCTGCTTTTCTGTCCACTTCCTCCCATTGTTTCTGTTCTTCCTCCTCCTTAACCCCTTCCAACAGTCCTAGTAGTAGTGGAGGACTGTATTTAAGACCAATCCAGTTGGCTTTCAAGTTTTGCATTGATTGTTTATATAGGGGCACTCTCCTCATAGCTTCTCTCATTTTGGTTGGGGAGTGATACTCCCAGATCTTCAGGCTATGGGACAATGTATTCCACCTTCTCATGCAAGCATGAAGGTAGTCATCACCAAATAATCTGTCCATGTCTTCAAAATGGGCGATAGCCTGTGCTTGCTTATCAAAATAATCAGGAAGAACTTGAGGATTGGTTATTAGGTGTTGGTGGGCATAAATGAGAGCTAATGGTTCTGCTGGTTCTGCCCTTATCATGAGGGGCTCACTTAGCTCCTTAGCCATAATCTTCTGAATTTCCATTGCTCTGTTTTCTTCATGGCTCAACCAAGAAGCCATAGCGATGAGCTGTAAGTCTCCTAATGCAGTGTTTGGATACCATAGATTCATGTTAGGAAGTGCCATGTTGTCTAGATAAAATTATACTAGCTTGGCTTTATCTTTGGTTGAACTACTATCGCATAAATGCATAAACTGGCCATAATTTTGGAATGGGATTGTGCCCTTTTGGGCCAATGTTTTAATTTGGAATTGGAGTCACTGGTCTTTGAGATACAGTGCATAGGATCTAGCTAGTTGTCTACACTACAAGGCCTCCATTGCCCAGCTGGCCATGCAGGCCATCTAGGCCTCCTTTTCCCGCAACCGTTGTTTCAAAATCTGCACTTCAATCACAGCCTGAGATTTCTTTTCTTACTGTTGTTTCATTAGTATTTCAACATCGGTCTATGGCTCTTCCTCTTGCTGCTGTTCATCTACTGCTTCATTATCTACTAGGGGACCTTCTTGCTGTTGCTGCCCTTCCAAGATTGGCAACTTGTCTCCTCCTTGCGTTTCCCGGTCCTGTAACTGCTTTTTCAGCAGTTCATTTTCTTCCTGTAGTTGGGCTCTTCTAATGCTCTTTATGTGCCTTACCATGCCCAGCTCCCTTCTCAATTCTCTCAACTTATCTTCCGTGTGCCCTATATCTTCAACTCCTTTAGATTTAGCGATCTACATCAAGGTGTGGTTCTGGCCCTCTCTTTTTCTAATTCAAAGAAAAGAGGCACAGTGAATTTTTGTGAGATGATATTCCCACCTTCTAGAAGATTGTAATAGGAGCCTAAATTAGGCTGAGGGCTTGGCTCAGGTATTTCTTTTTCCTTTCCTTCCTCATGTGACTCTTTTTCTGCCTGCTTTTTCGATTTCTCAGTTTCTTTAAGTTTGGCCAGTGTCTCCTGTAAAGAGGTTTGCATTTCCTGTAGGACTACTTTGGTTTCCATCAATTTGATTCTTTCCTTCCAGGTGGAGGTTTTGGGACTCCCTCTGTCATAGGTGATAGAGATCTTGGAGGGAGATTCATCCTTTGTCTTAGTAGGTGCATCCTCAATGATGATTGGTTCTTTTGATGGTGGCTGGGGCTTACCCACCTTAATCCTAGTGCTCCTTCTGGCTTTGAAATTCATAGAGGTTTTCCTTTTACTTTTTCCCTTTTGTTTTGCTGGAGTGCTTAATGCAACAAGCAAAACTGCTACTTCCCTTACCAGTGTTTCAGGGGATGTTTCTTCCTGCTGTTCTTCTTCTTTATCTCCTACAATTTTTCCTGTGTCTGCTGTTTTTTCTTTTGTCTCTGCTGCCTCTGCTGGTGTTTTCTCATTTTCTTGTTGAGTCCCTGCCTTTCCTGTTGCGTATTTTTCTGGGCTTTCTTGGGCTTTTTCTTCTCAGCCTTTGTTATTTTCCTCTTCTCTGTTTTTGAGGCTGTCTTCTTTTCTACCTTAGGCTCAACAGTGGTCTTGTCAAGTTTCTCCTCTTCTTTCTGTTTCTCCTCTGTTTTTCCTTCTGTTTGAATATGTTGTGCCTCCTCATTACTATTCATCTCAAGTTCCTGTTTGCTCCTCGTCTTCACTGCTAGATGGGCTAATGTCCTCAGTCAAAGTTTTGATGTCATCTTCTCTTGACATATTCTTGAAAATTTCCCAAGCTATGGGGATGGTGTATGTGTGTAGGGCATCTTCTACCAACAGTTTGATGGGCCCATGGTGGGCCAGATGGTTTGGGACCCTTGTATTTGGCTTGGTGCCACATTCTATCAAAGACTGGAGGAGGAAATAGGGGACACTGAGTTTCCTAGCTGCAGGTAGGTCCATCCCATATCTTAATTCATGCAATAACCTGAAGTGATAACCATAAACGATACTGAACCTTACTTCACAAGTGATGTATTTCATGATCTGGTAGTTGACTTCACTCCATGGAGGAGGTAAGCTTGTCCTTCTGACCTCATTCTTATCCTCTATAGGATGTTCATTAGGGTGGAAGAATGTCTTTTCAGTAACCTGTCCCAATGGTTTTTCCTCTTTGCTCCAAGGGAGCCCAAGTGGAAGACCTGTGATTCTGCTAATAAAATTTGGTGTAAACTCTAGGGTTAGACCCCTCAAACTGACTATAGCATGTGTTTTCAAAAGTGGTCTTAAGGACATCAAAAATTCTTCAGTCACCTCCTCATCATGCCCATGAATTCTCTCAAAGAAAGACATCCAGTTTGCCCTGGTGAAGAGGGCCACCACCTCGGGGTTCTCATGCAATTTGTTGGAGTTCAAAGGCTCCTTTCTCATAAAACCTCCTGGCATGGTGTTTAGTGGTTTCTGAGAATGCTCAAGTGAGGAGGAAGGAAAAACTGAAAACAGAGGGATAGCTGAGTTTTGTCTCTTTCTAACCAGAGAGGGAATTTTCCCATGTGATTCTTCTTCACAACATCAATTTGCAACTTCTCCCTCTCTTCAAACTATTTTTATCTTAAATTTGCTTCTTGGTTTTAGAAAAAAAAACTCAATATTTTGACAGAACAGAGAATTTGCTTCTATGGTTGCATCCTTTTTTTTCTTTACAGTAGAATGTGAGAAAGAAAAAGACAGACTTTGAATGCAGAGAAGAAAATGGGGAGATTGTGTAGAACTCAGAAAAACACAGGCAGACTTTTAAGCTTCACTTTCTTTTTTTCAACCCAATACTGTGTCTTTAATCCACCACCTTATATAAATATATCATATGCTAAGTGGTTTCCCAAGCCTACCTCTTTTCAAGCTCAAATTTGACAAGAATCTCAGATTTTTCTTTTGCAGAGCTGCTCTTTTCCCTTCCTGTAGAAAGCCTCCTGTAGACGGTGTTCCTGCTCCTGTAGAATGCAGTAGTGCTCCTATAGAGCCTGATAGGTGGGAGGGTTTTGCAAGGCAGGAAAAAACTGGCAAAAAACGACTAGTTCACTGTTCTGAAGGTGGTAGGTGAGTACTGCAGTTGAGAACTTCGTAAATGAAAATGAAACAAAGGTTGGTGGATGATTAGATAGTACTGTACTTAACTGTTGGTGTAATCCGCAGTGAGGAGGTGAGGTGGCTAGATGGGTACGTTATCCCCATCCGAACCATTGGTCCTACGCTAGTGTCATTATGGTTCTTAATGTCTTCTGACCGCTATCACCTCCCTTAGTCCCGTTATACGCCACCACCACTACCGGTTATGAGCTCTTTCTTCCCGATTTGACGGGCCACACGTGTTGCCTACGCATCTAATTTGTGGTTTGAATTTGGACGAGGCTCATTTGTACTCCATGAGGGCGTGTGAACTGAACTATGGTGGCCAATTAGCTAGCCACCGATCTTGTTTAATCGTGACCATTCCCATAGTTTATGCAGTTTGTAAATAATATTCATGCAATTGAGGGATAGGTTTAGCCACTTACCTGTGCTGTTGTGTTCTTCATGCTTTGGACTTTGGCACTTTATTTCCTCGTTGTTGTTGCTATTAGTGTTCTGCATGCTCGGCCCTTGTCTTATGCTTCACACATCCTGCTGCACTGACCCTGTCTCTGGAGTTTGTTTTTCAAAGGGATCAGCTGCTATAGGAATCCTGTGGGATGTCATGTCGCTGCTTCTCCTTCTGAAATTTAGGTTGATGCTTGAGTGGGGGCTAAAAACTGCTGAAGAAGGTCTCGAATGGAAAGAAATAGTAGCTGGAAGGTATCAGGTAGGAATAAGCAAAGAACGTTGCTACTTTATTTGTCACCCTTTTCTTGTGTTTACAGAATGAAAGAAACATAATTTATGTATTTCTCTGTGCAGGGAAAGAAAAAAATGAGTCAAAATGTGGGTTTTCAGGGATGGAATGGAGAAATAGGAGGATGGATGGTGGCAGGGAGGTTCACAGGCCTTCTAGACAAATTTCCAGCCCTCGGGTTCTTCTCTGAACTTGATTTTGGCCTCTTTGTGATTTCTACAGGAGCCTCCTGTAGAACACACACAGTTTCCTATAGGATGCAAAATTTTCAGAACAAATGAGACCAAGGATTGCGAAAGGATAATGATGATGGAGGGATGGACTATGAAGCATGTATGCAGCCTGGCCATGTCTTTTTCTCTTGTGTGACCCTCCTACAACCTGCAATTTATTCAAAAGAAGTTAGGTTTTTTGTTTTTTTGTTTTTTATCTTTTTTCTTCTTTTTTTTTGAGACAGCTGGGGCGCCTCCAGGAGGTTTTCACTCTTACTGCCTACCCTGGGCACCTCCAAGAGGTTTTCACCAAGGGATATTTTATTCCTTTTCCTTTTCTCTCACTTTTTTTTTTTTAATTTTTTAATTTTTATTTTTTTCAGGGTGTGGGTGGAGTGGAGACAGGGACCCGCTCCACTACCAACACTGTTTTACCCAGATTCTCAATGAACTCTTGCTTGGAAAGGGGCTTCCTGTAGATCTTCAATTTATGCCCATTGACGAGCATCGGGATGGCTTCTTCATCTATGGTCCGGATAAGGACTGAACCATTGTCCATGTACTTTTCTACTGTGTATGGTCCCAGCCATCTTGTCCTCAGTTTGCCCTTGAAATCCTTATATCTTGAATCATACAGTAGCGCTTAATCCACTTGCTGGAATTGATTTTCTTTGAGGTGTCTGTCATGCCATATTTTTCTTTGAAGTTGGACTACCTCGGAGTGGAGAAGGGCCTGCAATCTTTGTTCATCCAATCCATTTAGCTGAAGAAATATTTCTTTTTGTGCATGCCTGAGATCTAGGTCCAGCTGAGCTACCATCCTTAATGTGTAATATTCAAATTCTATGGACAACAAAGCCTTCTTCCCATAGACCAGCTCATCGGGTGTGAAACCCGTGGTGGTTTTCCAAGTAGTGTTATAGGCCTAGGTGGCCTCAACCAATCGATCTGCCCAATCTTTTCTGCTTCTACTCACAACCTTAGTAAAAATCCCTTCCAAAGCTCTGTTAGTGACTTCCACCTATCCATTTACTTATGGATGATAAGGGGTGGAATTTTTGTGCTTAATCTTGTGATGTGTGAGTAGGTCTTCAATCAGATTGGAGTTAAACTGCCTTCCTTGATCTATGACTAATTCTCTTAGATAGCAAAACTTGTAGAAGATATTTTCCCTCAAAAACTGAGCTACTTTTTCTTCCGTTGCTGCCTTGATCACCTTTGTTTCTGCCCATTTTGTTAGGTAATCCGTACACACAATGATGTAAGATTTCTGTTTTGAAGGAGGGTTGATAGGACCCAGAAAGTCCATGCCCCACTTCTCAAATGGCTTGAAAGTCACTTGAGGTTGTAGGGGCATCTCATCCCTTGGAGTAGGTTTCCCCATCCTTTGACATCGGTCACATTGGCTGATGTATCTCCTGACATCTTAATGAAGAGTGGGCTAATAGTAACCTGCCTGCATAATTTTGAAGGCAGTTCTCTTTGTTGCAAAGTGGCCCCCACGGGGCCCATCATGACAGGTTAGGAGGATGTCAAAAACTTCCTCCTCCCTAACACATCACCTCAAAATTTGATCTGGACCAAGTTTAAAAAGATTGCCCCCAATCCAGGTGAATGGGGCACTTTTCCTCACAATCTTACTCTTCTCTTTTGAGAACAAGTGTGGTGGAAACTGTGTTGAAACCAAATAGTTTGCTATATTATCAAACAATGGAGAGAGTACTAAAATAGAAAATAGGTGTTCATCTGGCATTTGATCATCCACCATTCCTTCTTCACCTGCAGGCAGATCTAGTCAAGACAGAAAATCAGCAACAACATTTTCCTTACCTGGCTTATCAACAATGGTCAAATCAAATTGTTGCAATAAAGGTAACCATCTAATGATACGAGCATTTTTATCAGGTTTATTCATCAAATACCTAATTGAAGCATGATCAGTGTGTACGAATGTTTGATAGCCAGTGATGTAGTGTCTGAACTTGTTTAGGGAATTGACTACAGCTAGGAGCTCTTTTTCGGTTACAATGTAGTTTAACTCTGCCTTGGACAGGTTTTTACTCACAAGATATGCCATACGATAGCTTCTCTTCAACTTTCCCTAAGGATGCTCCTATAGCTTTGTTCAAGGAATCTGTGTGAATGTGGAAAGGTAGGGCCTAGTTTGGACCTCTCAAGATTGGGGCAGTTACCAACTTACCTTTTAAGGCATCCATAGCCTCTTGACAGTTGTCAGTCCATATGAGCTTAGTATCTTTTCTCAAAAGGCCAAACAATGGAAAGGCTAGCTTACTAAAATCCTTAATGAATCTTCTATAATACCTTGCTAAGCTTAGAAAACTCTGAACATATCTTACCTTTTGAGGAGGTGGGACCCTTTGGATGATAGCAATCTTGTTGGGATCTACCTGTAAACCTTGTCGAGAAATTGTATGACCTAGCACGGTCCCTTCAGTCATAAGGAATTCTCATTTTTCAGGACTGAGGGATAGGTTCATTTCAATACACTTAGCTAAAACTTTCCTTAGGTTAGTGAAATCTTCCTGCAAGTTAGAACCATAAGGGGTAAAATCTTCCATATAGATTTCAACTGAGTCGTGAACCAGTTCAGAAAATATGCTCAGTACTGCTCTCTGGAAAGTGGCGGGAGCATTGCACAACCCAAAAGGAAGGACCCGGTAGGCAAAGGTACCCCATGGACAAGTGAAAGTGGTCTTATCTTGGTCTTCTAGGCTGATTTGGATCTGGTTGTACCCACTAAACTCATCTATGAAGGGAAAGAACTTCTTCCCTGCTAGGCCATCTAACACTTGATCCATGAAAGGCAAAGGGAAATGGTCCTTCTTGGTGGTCTTGTTTAGTTCATGATAATCAACACAGATTCTCCACTTCCCATTTTTCTTTGGCACTAGCACCAAAGGAGAAACCCATTCGCTGTTAGAGATGGGGTAGATGAATCCTACATCGAAAAACTTTTGCAGTTCTTCTTTGACAATGTCCTTAAGGGCTAGATCCATCCTCTTTTGAGGCTGCTTGACTGGTTTACAATCTTCTCTAATGTAAATGTGATGAGTACAAACTGAATGGTGGACTCTCTTCATCTCCTTATAGCTCCAAGAAAAAGCATTCAGGTGGTTGTTCAATAAGCTACACAGTTCTTTCTCCTGAGAGGTGGATAGGGATGTGTTGATCTTCAAGGTTTTTTCTGGGCTGAATTCCACATTCTTAACTCGAAGAGAGGTCGGATCAGCCACACAGAGATCAACTAAAGCATTGGCTTGGGTTTCTTCCACCAACTCTTCTAATGGCAACGCACTAGGGGGTGGATTCTGAATCAAGTTCTCAATAAGATCATCCTCGGTTTGTGGATCCCCCATGGTAGCTTCCACTATGCACAATGGTGCGGAGTAGACTTCAACCTCATTTTCCTCCTCCAACCAAAGATGTAAGTCATGTTCTAGCAGAGGTTGGGCAGGAGGATATAGGACTAGCTGTTTGGACATATGCCCATTCTTGATGGTCATGCTCCAAGCTCAACAGCTGATGTAGGCATTTGTAGTAGCCAACTAAGGTCTTCCCAGGATGAGAGGATACCCGGTGAGCTTTTCCTTTGGCTGAAGAACCAGGGAGTCATCAGGGTACTCCCACGATTCGATAGAGACCATTACATCTTCCACAATCCCCTCAGAGTTCACGATGGAGTGGTCTGCCAACTACAATACTGTTAAGGTCTTTCTTAGGTAACCCTGAAGGTTGAGTTTGAGCATAGTGTCCCTGGTCATCACGTTAATGGTAGCCCCTAGATTAATTAAGGTGTGGGGATTATGGTGCCATTGATGTGGACATCGACTACAGGACTCCCAGGGTCCAGATATTTCAGACAGATTACCTACCCGAACATTAGGCATCTCTCTTGCACCTGCCTGAGTGCCTGAAGCACTTCTCTTTGATCAACTTATTTTAGATTGGTACACCTTTTATGGCTTGGAGAAGTGGTATTTTTACACATAACTGTTTTAGTTCTCCCAGAAGTTCAGTTTCTTCTGGGGTCGGTTGTGTGGTTCCAGTTAGTCTCTCAGGAAAGGGAGGAATGGTTTTGGGTTCACATTCCTGTCTCTCTTCCTCATTCTCCTTAGGAGGAGGTTAGCTATGTGGGAAAACCTTCGCAGATCGTAGGTTGATCTCCTAAATCTCCATAACATAGGTAGGACATGTTGTTTCTCCAGTATATACCTGCTGGGCCTGTCTATTATTGGGGTTCGGGTTCGGTTGAGCAGTTATTTGGGGTTGTCTTGGAGGAGCAGGAGGTAATGGATGTGGTTAAGCAGGTGGTGGAGGCAAAAGAGCAGGGGGAGAGTTGTATTGGGGCCTCCACCCCTTATGAGGTGCATTCCACTGAGGTTGTGGCTGAGCATAAGAGTGAAATGAATGACCAGCTGGTTGAGTATGATATTGAGATGGATACGACCAAGGAGGGGGTGTGGTTGAGGAAGGATGAGCAGGGGGACCCAAAGAAGGCATGGAAGTTGCTTTAATGGGATTGTAATGAGTCTGGGATGTCCCTTGCATTCCCTGATAGTAAGGTTTGGGTCTATGTGGCCTCCTTTGGTTCATGAAATAGAGTGGTTTAGCGGCTCCTTCAGCCCCTTGGTACATAGCTTTGAATCTGGGTAAGGAAGGGCATTGATTTGTAGGATGGTCTTCTTCACAGACAAAACACACTTCTACGGAGTGCAATGAACATTCATTCCTGGGATGTTTTCTAGTGTACCTGGGACAAAAGATGGCCAAAGCCTTCTCGGCTTCCTCTTGCTTCCTTTGGATGCACAAGGTATCAATTTGCATGGCAAGAGTCTGCCTCATCTCACTTTTGAAATCTTCCATCTGATTTGCAAGTTCATTTTTAAGGGATGAACTAGATAAGGGGTTACTGGCTAAAGGTTGACTTCCCCTACCTCTCTTTTTGGCTACCGTAGAATGGTTTCTAAACACAGTATTTATGTCATCATAAGGTAGTTGGTAAATGTCTCCCCCAGCCAGCTAATGGAGGGTATCTAGAAGGTATTTATGGTATCCTCTGAGCAAAACCAACATCAGAGATTCGGGGTCAAGTGTGCACCTGGCCCTTTTATAACTGAGTTGAAACCTCTTTTCATAGTCTTCTAAAGATTCATCACTTCCCATGGTCATTCGGAAGATATCTTCCTTGGTATCCTTTGACCTGCAGTAGTCCCGATATTTGTTGTCAAAGGCTTGCTGCATCTGAGCCCAAGTTGTGATACTGTTTCCAAGTAACCCAATGAACCAGCATAATGCTGCATCCTTGAGGGTGGAGGGAAAGAGTTTCAACTTCTGATCGTCTTTTGCATAGTCATAGGTTCGACAGCGAACAAAAACTCAAACAAGAAGGTATCAGGGTCTTCGGTAGTCAATCCATGGAAGTGAGGTAAGGCTGAGGGACTTATGTTTTTCATCTTTGTGTCCCCATTGGTCTTTCGGATAGGAAACACACCTTCTATTCTTTCCCCATTTCCTCTAAAGTTTCTGTTTTCACCCATGGTCTTAGGATGAATGGTTTCTTGCTCTTCTTCTGTTATAGGATCTTTGTATATCTCTGGAGGTTCACCTATAGGTTCTTCTAGATCATTGCCACCAAAGAAGAGAGAAGGGTGACTTAGTGATGTGGTGGGGGTTTTGGGTAGGAATTTTCCTGAATTGTCTCTGTTCCTACGAGGCATGAAAGGAAATCTCTTTTTGGGTGATTTTTGTGTTTATTTTTCTGCTTGTACCTGCAAAAACTGAAATGGATTGAATAGCAAATCACAACTAACTAAAATAAACCTTGCCGAAATGAAATTACAGAATTGAAATGAAAGCAAGAAATGCCTAATTTATGCTTGCTGAAATGAAATTGCAGAATTGAAATGAAAGCAATAAATGCCTAATTTACACTTGCTGAAATGAAATTACAGAATTGAAATGAAAACAAGAAATGCCTAATTTACGCTTGCTGAAATGAAATTGTAGAATTGAAATGAAAGCAGGAAATGTCTAATCTACTTTTGCAGAAAGGAAATTACAGAATTGAAATTGCAGAATTGAAATGAAACAACTACTCTACTGTTGCTGAAATAAACTATTTAGCAGAATGTTGTAGTAGAAAATAGAAGAAAAGTAGTAACCACAAAGTACTCTTATGCTTCCCTAGCAATGGCGCCAAAAAGGTGGTGAGCTCTAGTATTGTAGCAATAATTCTGCAACTCCTGGGGCTCCCTTCTTTAATTTTATCAACTCGGTAGTTCGTAACAAACTTGGAAGTGATGGTGCTATATGCACAGGTACTAGCTCTTATTGCAGGCTGTCACTTGATCAGCTGCACAAGTTCACTAAGAGCTTAAGCCAACTTTTATGAGTTCTCAGAAGAATCTTTTAACTGTGATGAAAGAAAGCTAGCTCGAAAGAGGCTATTCTACTTGCAGAAAGAGAATGAAAACTGAAATGAAACACAAACCCTAACAAGCATCTCAACAATTTAAGTAGTTCCGATGTTTTTGTACTAATTTTGTAAAATTAGTTCTGATGTTTCTAGAGTTTTATATTTTTGTATAAATAAATAGTAACTTGATGTATTAACAGTTGAACCCTTGCATGAGTTCTTCTAAAGAATAATTGTATCAAACTAAATTCACTTCACATTAATGGAAGGATTCTAGATTTACTTCAAACAATTTGTCTCTTTGTGATTTGTCTTAATGTTTTCACTTCATCCTTGTTGTTCTAATGTATTTAAGTTTTCTGAAGATAATTGGGTAAGAGAAAACTAAATATCAGTCTATCTTAAATCCCCATGAAGTTATAATATATTCTAGGGAATGGTTTATTGGTTTGTTTGTTTGTTATAAGCTCCTCTACATTTATAAAATTTCAACCCTTCCTCATAAAGTTAAATATATTTTGTTGGGTTGTCAACATTTTTTACTTGCATGCTTCCATGTGATTCTAGTCTGGATATTTAGGAAATCACAACTTCTAACAATTCTTCCTTTCCATACAATATAAATCAAATTACTGCTCAGAGGTAAATAATCATCCCTTTCATAGTATGCAATAATAATAAGGCTTAAACACCCGCCTTAAACTGCTCATCACATTTTTCATCCAAAATATTTTAAAACAAACAAAATATTTTAGATGCTCTGACATCATTAATTAACCTAGAATTATCTTAGAGGATGACAATAGGAAGTAACTTTTCCAATGATTCTCACCACACATCCAACATGTGAGTGGCTATCTTTCCTCAAGTCCATGCCAATCCCCCGCAGGTGGCTGCACATTGATGGGCCTCTAAATTAGACATAAATTAAGGCCCATTCCTCTAAATTAAACATCAATTAAGGCCTACGACCATCCTTCAGCACATTAATCCCCTCTTTTTGCATTAGATAATTTATTTTTAACTTTAATATATTCATTAGGAAGGTTTATGAATAATTGGATATTTGTGCCTAATATTATTTATTTTTATGGAATATTATGAGAATATTGGGCAAATTATGAAGATTTGGAGGAGGAAATAATTTAGGGACTTGTTCCCTACTACTGGAGGATCAATAATAAATAATAAATCAAGAAGATATTATGGAATTATGTCACAGATTGTGGAACTCCAATGATTGAGAAAATCTAGGAACGTGTTCCACTAATCAAGGGACCAGATCCACTAATCAAGGGATTTTGGTGGGGAAATTTTCCTCCATTCACGGGGAATGATTCATAATCATTTTTTATAAGTATAAATTCCAATTTTCCTCTAGGGAATGATTGTGAAAATCTAGGAATGTGTTCCCTTCCTTTTAATGCAAATTCCTAATATTGGGGACCAAATCCATTAATAAAGGGATTTTGGTGGAAAAATCTTCCTCCATTTATGGGGAATGGTTCCTAATCATTTTGTATCAATACCATGTCAAATTTTCCTCTAGGGAGAGATTTTCATTAGTGTTATTGTGGTCAGAGCTTGTATTTTTGCAACTCCATTGTATTTTCTTTCAAGTATGTAAATCTATTGATGAAAATAATTAAGATCGGTGTCATGTTCAGGTTATAAATCTTGTTATCCTCCATAGTTCTTTGATTTTCCTTGGGATTGGCCATCCCAGGAGCCTCAGAGCCCTTTTGTATCATTTTCTTTCCTTCTTTTCAGTTCTTATTCACATGCATCTCTAGCTTTTATTTCTTTCTATTTCTGCATTTAATATTAATGATTTCTTGTTGTCGGATTGAGTTAAATGGTTAATGTAAGTTCTTTTGCAGGATCACAAGAACTATTTCATCCTTGTAAAATCTTTGGAAGTTAATAGTAATCATCGAGCTACTTGGATTAGTCTTCTTATTCCGAAATCTAGATGGTTGGACCTTCTTTTTAGCAAAGAAAAATTAATTTCTGCTATTTTTTAGAGCATGCTAACAAGCTTCAATCGAGTTGGTACCACATGAATTAGATAAAAAAAAATTCTAGTTCATAAAAAACATTACCCCATTGCATTTTCACTTGATTTGGTTAGGCTTTTTTTAGATTTACTAGCTCACTAGTTCTCGAATTTCTAGATTTTTGACTAGTAATGTTTTTTTTTTTTTTTTGCGTGGGTTAAAAAAGGTCTTTTTGAGTGATTCCAATTGCAATAGGGACCTAAGAAATCCTATTTAATAAAAATCAAATTCCCATCCAGTTTGGATTTGATTTTTTTTGTCATTAAACCCTCACCAATTTCATCATTTCACAAGGAAACTTCTCCAAGCTTTTTGAGCAAATCCATCCATCTCCCAACTTTGGTTTTGAGTTCTGAAGTGGTCCTAGGCACTCCCTTGTGTCATTTCATCCACCAAACACCTTAACTAAGAATTACATCACCTTCAACATCCATCATGCTTTTTCTCTCAGCTGTATCTTGTAGGTTTTCAAGGGATCCTGTAGGTTTTTAGTACATCCTGTAGATTTTCCTGTAGTGGCCTCTTTTGAGGCCAAATTGAGGGAAAACCTCTAGGAAGCCACAAAAGGTCACCTAAGGTATTCCAAGCCTTACAACCATCTACCATCATCTCCAAGCCACTTGCCACATCACTAAAAGAGATTAGCTTTCGCACTCTCACATGAAAAAAAACAAAAAAAGAAAAACATATTTATTTTATTCATTTACATGCACAGCAGTAGAAGGTTTGATGGTTTGAATCTGCATGCTTAGGATAGTAGGATTGCATACATGTTAAATTCGAATTATTTTGAAGAAAAACATGTTAGAAGTTAGTTAGAAAATGGTGTGTTTTAGCATTTGATTTCAGTCTCTTTCCTTGTACTTTCTTTCTCTCAATAGGTGAAGGTTCCATTTTAAACATTTCATTTTCTATAGTTAGTTTAGGATTTGACTTCAGTACATGCACTCGATTACATCATGACAGCAAAGGAAGGGCACAATGTATGTTGCAAATATAGGGTCGATACCACTTAAGTTTGTATGAACCCTCGGTTGATAATTAAAGTCAGTAGCCTTGGGAGTTGTAGCATTCTTGTTGCAATATCGAGGCTCATCACTTTTTGGCGCCGTTGCCGGTGAGGTGTCAAGTTATGCATTGTTTTCTTCTCTAGTTGATTCATTCCATTTTACTTTTTACAAAAACAAAAAAAATATTTGCATTAGGCATATTTCATTTCAAAAGTAGTGTGGTGAAGTAAAATTATGAGTGCGGACACAAACAATTCCTCTAGCCCGATAATGGGTCTATCCACAACTGATACATTCTATGGAAGATTTCCTCAGGTTAGAACCAATTAAGAGGGCCTACATCTTAGTACACTTATCCTATTTTATGATGACCTCTCTGGCTTGCTCCAAATATCTCTCGTTTCCTTCTTCAAACACCTAAAACAAGTAAACAACAACTATGATAATAAACAAATTGTAATTCAACCTACTTAACAAGTCAAGAACCATTAAGCCATAAACATGTAAGATGACACGTTATGTAGGAAATAAATTGATAGTTGCATATATATTGAATCAATAAGAGATTACAACCATTATCTTGACGTTGTTGTTCTCCTCCGACAAAAACCAGGTTCCCACACACTTCCATTAGCATTCCATAATGGCCTCAAAATTGATAGTTTTAAGGCTCTTCCCTTTAGGTTTCACACTAAAGAAAATTCACACTTCTCCCTCACACAACTTGAGAGATACAACTATGAATAGCTTGCTATTTGCTCCAAAATTAATTAGCACTAGCACACTAACATCAACACTAGCTTGTGCTTGGGAAAAATGGAGGTTTATATAACATAAATGGATGGGAGATGGTTCCTCTTCTCATGGGAGAAGGTCTTATATCTTGAGGTTGTTCCATCCTTATAGGGGAAAGGATCCCAAACTGACATCCTTGACCCCATCTGGCTAAACCATTTACCAGAATTATGTTACGAAGCTTCTAGAGCATGAAGCTTCGACTCCTTATATTAAAAAAAAATTCATAAAAGGATCGACGGGACTGGAACAAAGCTCAGTCACTCCGATCGGTGCTAGGGACAATGTTAATCCCTGCATATCGGTGCGAAGAGGACAAGTTTCATTAGTGCCGGTCTTGTAAACTAGGAAAAACAAAATATTTTTGGGAATGGGTGCAAAAGGGAATTGTTATGCTCATGAAGAGGGACACAATGGGAGTTTCTTCATGAAGGGAAAGTATGTATGGTTCATTGTAGAGGTCATCCAGGATCAAGGAATGGAGAGTATAGGGACAATGAAAAAATTCTATGTAATAGATGCCCCCTAAAGTGTGAAGGCAAAACAAGAGTGAGCGATGAAACGCTTTATGAATTAGTGTGGGGAACCAGAGTCTGTTGTTGAAAAACCTACAAGAAAGTACAAATACATATACATAACTGAAAACTCTATCAAATGATACATGGATCATGGTATGGACACAACCATCCAAATAATTATCATGTAAATGGATCTAGGCATGGGCACAACAATCCATTAAAGAGGATCATAATGAAATCAAGGTATGGTCACAACCATCCATCTAAAAGAGACATGTATATCAACATAACCATGTCACATCACTTCACAACCTATAATTTTGTGATTTGAGCCTAGAGTCTTGTGCTCCAACACGACCCGATCAAAGTACAAATTCTAACATGTGAATAGATGTGTTGACGTCGAACATGCTATAAATTCACTTGATTACTAGTCAATGATGTAAACTATTAACAAGCACGAGAGAAACCACCAATAATGACAATGGTCCTGAAGGTAATATCAGCACAATCCATGGAGTGTGAATAGAGTAACTCAAGTCGAAGACCCATGAAATCACTCAATCGAAAGCCAATGATGTGAACTTGTCCTCGAGTGCGAAGAAATTTGCATTAGGGGATGTAAGCTCTAAGGTACTGGAAGGGAGTCTCTCGGTAAACTTCCCGAATAATGAGCTGAAGTCGACAGGAAGTGACCTTGTCAAAGGAGGGCCATAATGTATCCCACATCATCGACACAAGACAAACGGATGCAAAATGATTTTGGATGATACAGAGAATCAGAGTTAAGGGTAACTGTAGAAGTACAACGCTTGAACATATCGGCGACATGACTGGAAATTTGGCAGCTTTTGGATCCATAAGATTGGTGCTCATGATAACGTGGAAGAGATCAAATGGAAGGCAAAAATGAATGACCCAACCCAGGGAGTCCAACAATAAAAAGGAATATGTCCCAACCCAACACGATGCAGAAAGTGCCATGTTCAAGAGTGAGCTGCCGACACAACTGATTGAATTTCCAAATTTTTCCTCTACCATTTCTAGAAGGTACGCCAATTATTTTTTAATCACAATCTTGAAGGGGAGAGCATATTTTTGCACTATAAGTTCATTCTTTGGACGAATCTGACCTAGTAAGTTTAACGAGCCCTAGGAAGGAGAAGCTCATGTTCATCATGCTGACGAATCTGATGCCGCTTAATATTTTAACAAGTCCGACAAAGGTGTAACTTGGTATCTTTTTCATGTTTGGAGAGTTTGAAAAAGACACGGAAAAGAAAACTCCACATGGTCCCTTTTCATGCATTTGTGTCTCTCGAGCTCGAAAATGTAGAAAACGATAATTGAGAGAACCACTTGACCATTTTAGTCGAGTACCATTTTCGTAAATAGTGCATCGCATCCCATAAAAGGGGTAAACTTGTACTATGCCCACGATGTTTCACATATGTTAACGAGTTCGAAACGATAAGGGCTCGACTATATTTTTGTTTTTAAACGGTCGGAAAAGAGCCTGAAAGCAGACACCCCATTTTATTCTCTTTTATGAGTCAAAAGGGAAAAATACTTGGAAATCTTTTCATATGAGTTTTACGAGTTGAGAAAAGAGATGAAACATGACTTGGTATCATCGTTGAACATCCATCACCTGTCGCTGCGCAAAAAAAGGTAAAGTGCATTATCCAATTCTTAAGGCATAAATAGGTAAAAACATTTACAAAACCTAATATTTCATGAAAAACTAAATAAAAGGGAGAAAAAGTAATTTTTTTTTACCATTGTGGGAGATCCAGGAGGTCATTTGCCGAGCCGCCAGTTACAGGTAAGAGCCAAAGACCTAAGCTCCATTTTCATACCATTTATTCCTGATTTTATCCATTTTTTGGATTTTTTAGGGAGGTTTTGGCAAACATTTTTCACCCTCGATCGACACGACTTCCGGGCATGAAATCGTGCCGTCCGAGGGTGATTAAAATGGCCTATCACATTGTCGATGCAACTGTTTTTAAAATAGGCGCGTCGGCGCCGTGAATAGGGAAAAAATAATTTCCCCTCAAAACCACTGTTGGAATCCGAATTTTATGGGAAAAAAATGATTATTGAATCAAATCTATTGTTTTTGCAGGAAAGAATCATCGAAAATGGTAAAATGGAAAGAACGTGAGCACGAAGATGTGGACACTCAGGCACTGAATGATACAAATTTCCTAAATTCTTTGAGGAACTGCGGGCTCCTCAAGTTCTTTCTCACACTAGGGATGCGGGCCCAACCTGAGTTGCTTCGGTACCTTATTAGTCTCCGGGACATAAATTGGGAAATATTCATCATTGGTGACCAGGAGCTAGAGTTAGAAACTTCATACATATATTTGATCACAGTACTGTCTCAGAGAGGGGAACCAGTCAACTTATACGGGTCACGACTGATTGGGGCAAGCATATCCATGTTACTTGCCAAACATTGCCATGAAGCCCTCAAATCCAAGAGTGGCAAGATTGAGATTGCCACTGTGCGAGATCTCACACTGAGAGTGCTAGTACTAACTATCAATAGAGTGGTAGGGTCCCAGGCAGTGTATAAGACTAACAAGTTGAAATTCCTATATGCCATGAACTACATAACACCGATGATCTTCAATTGGGTGGAAGCCATGAAGATCAACATAAAACACCAGATGACAAAAGCAAAGGTGGAGAATCTGAAGCAATTTTTCTTTGGGTTCATACTAGTGACCTTTTCCTTGGAACGGGTGCCACTGTTCCAGTACCAGTTGACTGAGGTAGATCCTCCGATGCCACGCAACCCGCAGAAGGCCCGTTGGAGTCATTTGATGCCGAGGATCATTAGGGGCTAGCACATGTCCTACAAGCCCAATTTCTTTTCATGGATACGATGAAAACTGATTGTAGCGAAGGACAAGCCATACAATGGCATCGATTTCTGTGGAGATCAGGACATGCTGCTGCTAGATGGAGAGGATTTTGACGATGAAGGTAAAAAATCAATTTTTTAATTTTTTGATTTTTTTGTTTTTTGTTTTATATATATGTGATCATAACATTTCATTTTGACAATAGAGATGTTGGACCAGAGCATCCTTCTGGGATGTCCCCAATAGCCAGGTGCATTGCCTACCAATTTGATGTTGTCGCTCCTTATTAGGAGGGGAGTGACAATGAGGAGGAGATCGTGAGGAACCTTGAGGGGTTGACTCATGGTATCCTAGAGTATGCTTGGGTGGGAGACATTCCTCGCGAGTACCAGAGGCACACGGTGGGAGTATCGGATCTGATCCACCGATTGCTGACTCATGCTACACAAGCCGTGTCATGCTACCATGATCACCATGCTAATTAGTTCCTAGGTCCAGCATTTTACACTTTTGACGCTTGTGTGCCACAGATATATGAGGCTTGCAAGCCAATGATATTATTTTGGACACACATATTATTTTTTGGGGTTTTGATGTATCAAAAGTTATCACCATATATATATATATATATATATATATATATATATATATATATATATATATATATATATATATATATATATATATATATATAGATATATAGATATATATGTTGTATTTTCTTGCTTACTATGGTACAATCTATTTGTTTTATCTTTTCACATGTTTCGTAAATGTCTATCCAGCACATAATTTGCTAATGCATCTGCCAATGTATTCATGTGTCTAGGAATATGATGATATGTAACGTAATCAAAATGTCTTTCCAGTAGACGAATACAGAGATACATTCTCAATATCTGAGGGTTTTTAATGGAATATTTCCCGTTGAGTTGAAGGATGACAAGCTGTGAATCTTGGTTGATAACCAACTCTCAGATGTCAAGAGAAATGGCTTCTGACAATAGTTTGATGGATCCATTGTACTCAGAAATGTTGTTAGTTGTGTGACCTAAACAAATACCTTGAAGGTCAATCAACTCAACGCGACGGTCATAAAGAGCCCATGCTATAGATGATAATTTCCAAGTACTTTAGAAAGCACCAGCAGAGAAACTAATTTGGGGAGTCATAGACATCTGCAAAGCAGGGAAGACATAGTAAACAGGAAAGTTGTTTGAAAACTAACACTCCAAACCACACTGCACAAAAATGAATGACATTCTAGTGTACACAAGTAACCATGCTAGATGACCTAAGCATAGTACTTCTTAAGAGAGTCCATGCTGGGACTCGGGTAATCAATCAACACAGATGAACACTGAGTTTTACTATTGCCGTGACGACCAAGCATCAACTTGGCTAAATAATGTTGTGGAACTCATATAAGGCTTTGCCCCCATGCCCCTTGGGCGAGGGAGGGTTACGAATCAAATGGCAACCCCATTGCAGTAATGGGAAATTGGGAAAAACTTGGGGAGGGAGAAAAATCCTGAATCCCTGAAGGGACAAAGGTGCCCTCAGTTGAAAGATCTTGACCACGTTAGGATAAACTAACATGTACATAAGGAGCTGAGAAGAGAACTCCTCGAGACTAGTAGACATAACCACCCATCGAGGCAGGAATGAGGAATGATGATGAGTATCATTCCAAGGTGGTTACTCGAGAGACATTACTTCCATGATACTTTCATCAGCAAGAAAAGTCTCGGCTAAGGGATCAGGAGATTCAAAGCGCCAATACTTGGGGATTGACAATCCGTATCAAGAGAAGTCTTTGAAAGAGGAGAATCAGAGGATTCCGAACTTGAGGCTGAAATAATCTCTACGTAATTGATTTTAGCAAGACTAGGTGGCATAACCTTGCCCCACGTATCAACATGATCTAGTGAAGGTATGACCCAAGGATCCGATTTGACTGAGATCATGTTGACAGAGGCAACATGAGGAAGTAGGAGTAGAAAAATTCCCATCAAGGCAGAATCTTTAAGAGACCTACCCCCATGCTTTCATAGGGAGCACTAGTGTGCTTAACATACGGAACACTTCCATCCGAGGAGGAAGAGGCAAAGAAGGACAGCTAGTCGACAATGAAAATCTTCCTTTGATGGGGAAAATGAATCACACTGAAGAGGGAGGAGGCTGTAGCGTGCATGGCATGGGTCCAGCTCCATCTGAGTAGAAGATTATTATAATTGATATTAGCATCAAAAATATCTACCTCGACTTGTATTGTCTTGTTGTCCAAAGTAATGGCAAGGTTAGGTAAGACACCGAAGGGTCACGAATCGTGCCCATCGAAAGCTTCCAAAGTGTCCGAGGATTGGTTCAAAGTAGGAGAACCAATGAGCTTCCAACACGAGATTGACATGATGAAGGTGGATGCACCTTCATCAATGACATTCTGTGGATGGTCTTCTCATTGATGATTACTTGAATGAGAAAGGCAATCTGATGAGGCAAGTGCGGAACATGATTCTTTAGATGAAAACATATTAAATTGGAAGCGGTAGGATCAATACTCCCAATCGCTGATAGCAAATATTTCTGCTAAGATGGACAACTTTGGAGCACCTTGAGAGCTGACATAGTTGACATTGCCTGAGCCAAATCGTCAACAATATTATAGTGCTAAGTGGCTCAAGCATTGGGATTGTATGAGGATTTCCTTAGCACACCTTGAGAGGATGGCTGAATAATGGAATCAGGGTTAGGGTGGTTGATGTGAAGAGGGCTAGAACTAGGGGTGGAAGAAGAATGGGTGGCCTCTTTCTCTTTCTCGACTGTCGGAGCAGGTGTTTGGTAATCTTTTGATCTAGTAGCCACATCAATAGGCGTACTCATCATGAACACTTGAGATCCTAAGGAGGCACATGATTGAGGTTTGTCTACCATTTGAGTCTGCTAAGATGGAAATAGCCCTTTTAGGACAGCTGGTGTTCCTTTGAGCACATGACTAACTTTGGTTCATCGAGGACAATCCTTGGTATAGTGATCCTCCTCGCAAATGAGGCACAAATACTTAGGATTCCATTGTGAAGAATCACCAGTAGATGACTTAGGAGGAACTTGTTTTGAGGCATCGGTTTTACCCTTGCCTTTTTCTTTCTTCTTACCTTTTGAGGATTTTTCTGCTGTGGTAGACTGGGCAATGTGGACCTCTGAGGTTTTAATAGGTCTAGGTGGATTTTGGGAGGAACTGTTGGAAGCAGTGTTTGGGACTGACTTCTGCTTGGAAGAAGATTTAGCAGGGGTCTGGGACACTGAATCAATTACTCCATCAACAGAAGGTGTAGCCCATGATTTTGATGCCGTGGGATCAAATGATGGCCGCGGAGCATCGAGAAATAGCTCATACAAAGTGCCAGACTATGAGTAAACTATATCTAAGTATTGGAAACAAGAAATGGCTTGTTCTTCAGTAATGCATCCACCCATAGCTATATCGTGAGCAATTGGAGCTATGAATGACTTAGTGAACCATTCAGTGAGCAACTAATCAATAATCTCAAATTTGATCAGGCGACGTCTACGTCTCCATTCATGGATGTGGTCGAAGATGTGCGTAATAGTATCTTTCTTAAGCAACGTGAGTAAATAGGTGTCAGATTCATAGCGAATCGGCAACTGGAAATGTGTGAGGAAGGCCATGGCTAAAGAGTTGAAGTCATGGTAAGTACTTAGAGGAAGCTCGATGTACCACTTGGCTGCAGCACCTATGAGGGTTTTTTGGAAAAGATGGAGATGAATAGAATCGTCAACGTACGAATTCAAAGAGCACTAGAAATGATATGTCATCACATGGGCTTAAGGATATTCTTTGGCTTTCCCATCAAACTTAGGACAATTGCTCGAGATCTTGGACTGAACTCAAGGCTAGTATGGCGAATGAAGGATTGGATCATTCATAAGGCGAGACACATCAGGAAACTCTAGTGTGGCCAAGAATGACAATTGAGTATTAGAAAGCATTGGAGGTCAGTAAGCAGGTCCAACCAGAGGAGCCCATACCTGCTTGTAAGGATTTTTTCCCCATAGTGGGGGATTTTTGCCATATGGCATTTGATTTTGCCCCTATTATGGGTTACCTTGGCCATAGGGAGGATTTTGACCTTGAATACCTTGGCACTGTCCAGTCATAGGTTGCTAATAAGAAACATATGGGTAAAGAGGTTGTGGAGTTTGTTGACCTTGGACATATGGATATTGTACATGTTGTTCCTGAACATATGGGTTTTGAACCTGTTTCCCCTAAATAAGAGGATTTTTGACCTGGTGTCCTTGGGCATATAGATTGTACACTTGTTGCCCTTGTACATAGGGATTATGTACCTGCTGCCCTTGGCCAAAAGGATTTTGGACCTATTGACCTTGGACATTAGGATTTTGGACCTGTGGCTACAGGACTTGACCCTGACCTTGTCCTTGCAAGGGTTCACCCGGGTTGGTTTTGCTGCTGTAAGGGTTGACCCGGTGGTTGCAAAAGCTCTCCATCGGGCTACAGAAGTTAGCTCTGCGAACACATAGGCTGGGAGGTTTGCAGAGCATACTACATCTGCTTCTACATGGTTTGTTGCATCTGTTGCAAGGGTTTCCCCTATGGTTGTTGCAGTTAAGATTGGTGCGGTATCATCTGCCCTTGCTGTTGCGTGGATGGCCCTTGCTGAAACAAGGGTTTCCCGTGTCACTGTAGAGGTTGTCCTTGCTATTGGAGGTACTTGAATAGTGCCTAGAAAATTTTTGAACTGAATCTGGCCATAGCCACCCTGAAAAGTGGATGAGACAGGCTGAACATACTACCTAGACTGAAGGACACTAGGCGGATTGACCATCCCTTGAGAAACATATGGAATGTAAGGAGTTTGGTACTAAGCTTGAGATTTAGAAGGCTATAGATACTAGATTTTACTTGACCTAGATGGACCAACGAGATTTTGAACCTATTAGTACTGGACATTGCTTGATCTAGTAGGACCAGCAGGGTTTTGAATAACGCCAAAAGAAGGCTGGTTCATACCAACCATGTGAGCCTATGAGATACTCACATTGGTGGTCCCTGATACCATAGAAACACTAAAATTATTCCCCCCAGGTGGTGGCATAGCCTGGCCACTTACTGGAGGGATTGAAGAACTGATAGAGACATTCTTCAAGATCACCGATTGAACCAGACGGGTGACTGGGATGGACGATACAAGAGGGTTCAGAATGGTGGGTTGAACCGAGATTGAGGTAACTTCCTGTTGGGAGGTCAAGTTTGCAATGAATGTACCTTTAGTAGGCATGGCGCGAGACGCCCAAACAGGGTTATGGTAAAGTAACGAGGCAGTAGGTGTACTTGAAACCAATTGGCCCAAGGGTACATAATTAAGTGGGAATTCTCGATAAACAATGATGGGAATTCTCCCTATATAGGGGAAAATTTCAAGAGGAAATGGATGTTCTTCCTCCTCGACAGTGTGTGGAGTAGAAACTTCTGACTCATCCAGAGAGGTGATTGGAGCATCGCCTTCAGGTTCCATAGCTAGGAACAAATGACGACGAACAACTGAAGAGGTACAAGGGGATAATTCCAAAGGAAAACCCGACTGATTGTACGGACGCTGCGGTGATATCACAATAGGGTCGAATAAAGGATTCAGAGGATAGATGACTAGTCCAAGTGGACCGTCAGTGGTAGGCGAACTCTCAGGAATTTGAATGGCATTGTCTGGAGATTCCGGGCCAAGATCAGCAAGTGACCCAATATCTGAAGTAGGTGGAGGACGTGATGAGAAAGGTTGAATGCTAAGAATGATTCTAAGTTCAACACCTTGGTCCTCGAGTGACTTTGGTAATTCAGGAAATGACTCCTTAGGCAATCTTTCAGATGGAAGAGAGGAAGAGGAACTGGGTGAACTAGATGGTTCAGCCACAATGACCTTGTCTTAGTTAACAAGAAAAGAGAGAGATAAACTTCAAGGCTTCAAAATTTCCTTTAGGGAAAACTCACGATTTGGTCTAGAAAGACTAACATGATGTTATAAGATCGTGGGCAATCAATTTTTTAAGATGCATAAATAGACGGGTGCACTTTCATGTTTTAAGAGTAGAGAAAGAAACAAAGATGACTCTATCACTTTCGATTGGAAACGAGATCAAAAGGACAAGCAATCGAATGATATTTTAAGTTTAATAAGTCAAAAAGATCAAATGACTGCTCTGTATGATCTAGGTAAAAAGGATTACCAGGAAACCATGAACTGCAAAATATCTCTGGGTGAACCGAGAAGTACAAGCAAGCAATCTCCTGGAATGCTACGTTCAATGTAGCATGTTTGCAAGGCGGCCGACTCAGCTTCCTATGGATAAAGGATTTTAGCCTGGAGGGGTCTCCTGTTATATACTCGATGGTAGAGGGAGCACAAATACGTACTAGCGCTGAAGGTAATGACAACTACTAGGTTTAAAGACATCATAACACATCTCTAGCTTAGATCTTCTAGATGTGATCATCAGATTTCAAATGCACCTTAGGTTAATTGAGTTCATTTTAAAGTTTATCTTGAGTTATGTCTGAGTTTTCAGGCCTTAGCTATGTGACTTGAAAAACCATAAATGCAACTAAATGAGACAAGACCCTTTCAATTCGATGAATTTCCTACACTAGAGAGGGTAGAAAACTCACAATCAAATGCAAACAACCAAGCAACCAAAAGAAAAATGATTTTTCACTACTTCACCTTTTGAGAAAATAAACTAATGAAATATACATTCCAATTCCTAATTTCCTGACAAGTACATTCCTAGCAGTCCTTTCAAAAGCAAAGAGAGATCCTTTTCTTTTCAAATGCCAATGCAACCATAGTCTTCAATAATGCTAACTCTCACAGCATATTGATGCAACAAACTAGAATTTTATACTTTTCATGAAATGAATTTTCTCATAAAACACTTCAATGGAAAAGTTTTCAAGATAATCATCTCTTCAAGAAAATGAAAAGCACAAAAATAGAATCTCTTTCAAACTAATGAAACAACAAATTTACCAAAAACAAGACAAGAAATGTGATCCATGCTGGAAAAGAAATGTTTAGACAAGCAAATGAAAACTTTTCAAACTTGTGTAATGGAGGTCGAAGTCATATAAGTACCACAAACAAAATGCAAGGAGTAAATGCACCAAAAACTGGACTCACTGAGTTCACAATCAGCTGAATGGATGAAAATCTAGATGCCCTAGTGCCACTAACCATCCAATGACCCAATAAATCAAGGAGAAAGATGACAAATCAACAAGCAAATAAACCAAATGAAAAGTATCTTTCTAGTCAGGGAGAAGACAGTCTAAAAGGCTCACAGGATTGCAATCATGAGAGAAAAACACACTGGCCAAGATTTGGGGCAAACCCTAATATTCAATTACAGGCATTGGCGTGACTGTCTAACTGACAACAAGCACCAAAATGGGGTTGGAGCGACTACTTCTCAGCATATCGCACTGATCGGCATGACTGTCAGCGAATTAAGTGCGTTGAGCAAGGAAGCTAAGATTTTTTTTTTTTTTAAAGTTGGGATTAGACTTGCTATTATGGATTTCAAACTTAGACCAGTAAGCAAAGGAAAACAAACAGAACCAAAGGGAAAAGACATAACTAGAAAATTTCACACAAACCATGAAATTCCAAGCAAATAAACAAAAGGATTTGATCCCCGGTATGGTCACCAATTTGTGGTGAAGTAAAATTATGAGTGCAGACACAAACAATTACTCTAGCCCAATAATGGGTCTAGCCACAACCAATACATTCTATGGAATATTTCCTTAGGCTAGAACCAATTAAGAGGGCCTACCTCTTAGTACGCTTATCCCATTTGATGATGACCTCTCTTGCTTGCTCCAACTATCTCTCGTTTCCTTCTTCAAACGCCCAAAACAAGTAAACAACAACAAACAACAACCATGATACTAGACAAATTGTAATTCAACCTACTTAATAATTCAAAAAAAATTAAGCCATAAATAAGTAAGATGACACATTATGTAGGAAATCAATCGATAGTTGCATATATATTGAATCAAGAAGAGATTACAACCATTGTCTTGATTTTTTTGTTCTCCTCCGACAAAACTATGTTCCCACACAATTCCGTTAGCATTCCACGGTGGCCTAAACAATGATAGTTTTAAGGCTCTTCCCTTTAGGTTTCACACTAAACCAAATTCACACTTCTCCCTCACACAACTAAAGAGCTACAACTATGAATAGCTTGCTGTTTACTCCAAACTTAATTAGCACTAGCACACCAACATCAACACTAGCTTGTGCTTTTGAACAATGGAGGTTTACAGTGAGCTCCAGTATTTCAGCAATAATGCTGCAACTCCTGGGGCTCCCTTCTTTACTTTTATCAACCCGGTAGTTCGTAACAAACTTGGAAGCGACGGTGTTGTATGCACAAGTACTAGCACTTACTGTAGGCTGTCACTTGATCTGCTGGCACAAGTTCACTAGGAGCTTAAGCCAACTTATATGAGTTCTCAGAAGAAGCTTTTAACTGTGATGAAAGAAAGCTATCTCGAAAGAGCCTATTCTACTTGTAGAAAGAGAATGAAAATTGAAATGAAATGCAAACCCTAGCAAACCCTAGTTTTACCCACTAACCCTACTTTTAAAGAAAAGAGATGGAAACTACTGAGACGGGTGCCATTGACTACTAGAAAGGTAAAATGCATGTATTCAAGCTACTTTGGAAGAGAAATGAGAAAAAATCATCTTTTTGTACTTTTGAGCAATTTTATGTGGAATTGTTATGCTTGTGTTTTAACTAGTTGTGGTTGTGCAGAGGTTTGGTGGTGAAGGGAGATGGAATTGGATTTTTCAGGAGGTGAGGAAGGTGTGGATAGGTCCTAAGAGGTCCTTAGTACCTTTCTAAAGACTTCTATTGTGATCAGACTTCGAAAAATTACTCGCATGAACTTCTACAAGAGGCTGCAGGGGATCTACAGGATGTTCTACAGGACGATCGACAAGAGGAGGCCGAAAGTGGTTTTGGAAGGTTTGAAGGTGGAAAAATGATGGAAAAAGGGAAATGAAGGCTGGATGGAGGTGTTGAGGGGTCTAGGACTCTGTCAATGAAGATAAGAAATGAAGGAGATGGTTGGATTTGTTCAAAGGTCAAGAAAGCATTTTTTCACAAAAACACAGAAATTAGGGCAGTTTGGCGAAATGAGGCGAATGAGTGGGGAAATATTGAGAGATGAACTGGTATAGGCTATGCTATGGAGGAATGATAAGCTAGAGTGTTCTACAAGTGAGGTATACACTTACTTCTCAAAATTGACCCAAGCAAGAACCGAAAAACAAAGTTTTGTCTATTTTAACCTAAATTCTCACCTAAAACCAGAGAAATGCTGAAAATAAATTTATGGATAGAAAATTATGCGAGAAAGCCATGGTAAATGAACAATAAAGGATCTAAGAATGTGAATCCAAACTGATATCAACTTCTCCAACTCGAAATCTCACACTAGAAATTGTATTGGAAAAGCAAAAACAATGTTTTTGGTGGCAGCAAAAGTGCCTTGATCTCAAATCATGGTCCGAAGGAGGGATAAAGGAGATCAAGGCCTGCTTGGTAGCCTTTTCAAATCTTTTCTATTACTGCAGAAAATTATCTAATCAACTTGAAGCAAGAACAACTATTCTAACCATCAAAAGCAACCTAATTAACAAAGCAAGATTTAACCTAAACAACATAAATTATCTCATGAATGCAAGAAAAAGCATATGAATACACAAAGGAGGTGTTGGGCAGCTTGGGTTGGGCCCTAACCCAAGAGCTTTAGCGCTCTAGGAAAGATTAGTGCTGGTTCAAAACTTGATTCATCTTCATTTATCAAAAAGTAGCAGTTACATCACAAAATTGTCTTCACAAAGAGCTCGATAATGAGAGGAGTACAAAGCTACACAAAAGTGCGAAAATCTATTATGAAATGGCTAACCTATTGAGGCTTGAAGCCTTCTTATTTATACAAATGGGGACTCCCAACAATCCTCATAAACTTAAGGAACTCGGATGCCTAAAACTGAAGATAACAACAACTTTACTAGACTTGCTCAGCTGCCCCTTGGAATCATCATTGTGGGCCTTCGTACTCTAAGCTGCTAATGGAGAACTTGAGGAAGGGGTCATTAATGAAGGAGACACCCCTCCTATAAGTCCTCAACCCTATTTCCTTGAGTTTGGTTGCTAATCTGCTCATAAATGCTTGGTCTTTGTCCAAAAATGTCCAAAGATCTGCAATAAACACTCATTAGACTATGTGGAAAAGTGACTATTGCCATTCACTCTATTGACATGAATATATTCAAAAACATGCACAAACATATGGAGAATGGTGGATTAAATGAAAATAATAGGCAGAATGAGCCCATATAGTTACCCATTTCTAGGGCTCATCATCACCCCTGTGCTGAATGGGTTGCTCATCCTCTGAGCAACTAATCCAGTTCTTCATCTTTAATAGATTTAACAGCTTCCCTAACATCCCAAGCTTCTGATGTGATGTCTTCTTCTCTATCATGGAAACCTATTTTTCTGTCCACTTCCTCCCATTGTTTATGTTCTTCCTCCTCGTTAACCCTTTCCAACAGTCCCAGTAGTAGTGGAGGACTGTATTTAAGACCAATCCAGTTGGCTTTCAAGTTTTGCATTGATTGTTTATATAGGGATAATCTCCTCATAACTTCTCTCATTTTGGTTGGGGAGTGATACTCTCGGATCTTTAGGCTATGGGGAAATGTATTCCACCTTCTCATGCAAGCATGAAGGCAGTCATCACCAAATAATCTCTCCATATCTTCAAAATGGGTGATAGCCTGTGATTTCTTATGAAGATAATCAGGAAGAACTTGAGGATTGGCTATTAGGTGTTGGTGGGCATAAATGAGAGCTAATGGTTCTACTGGTTCTGCCCTTATCATCAGGGGCTCACTTAGCTCCTCGGCCATAATCTTCTGAATTTCCATTACTCTGTTTTCTTCATGGCTTAACCAAGAAGCCATAGCGATGAGTTGTAAGTCTCCTAATGCAGCGTTTGGATCAAATAGATTCATGTTAGGAAGTGCCACGTTGTGTAGATAAAATTATACTAGCTTGGCTTTATCTTCGGTTGAACTACTATCGCATAAATGCATAAACTGGCCATAATTTTGGAATGGGATTGTGCCCCTTTGGGCCAATGTTTTAATTTGGAATTGGAGCCACTGGTCTTTGAGATACAGTGCATAGGATCTAGCTAGTTGTCTGCACTGCAAGGCCTCCATTGCCCAGCTGGCCATGCAGGCCATATGGGCCTCCTTTTCCTGCAACTGCTATTTCAAAATCTGCACTTCAGTCACTGCCTGAGATTCCTTTTCTTATTGTTGTTTCATTAGTATTTCAACATCGGTCTATGGCTCTTCCTCTTGCTGCTGTTTCTCTACTGCTTTCTTATCTGCTAGGGGACCTTCTTGCTGTTGCTGCCCTTCCAAGATTGGCAACTTGTCTCCCCCTTGAGTTTCTCGGTCCTGTAACTGCTTTTTCAGTAGTTCATTTTCTTCCTGTAGTTGGGCTCTTCTAATTCTCTTTATGTTCCTTACCATGCCCAAATACCTTCTCAATTCTCTCAACTTATGTTCCATGTGCCCTATATCTTCAACCCCTTTAGATTTATCGATCTACATCGAGGTGTGGGTTTTGACCCTCTCTTTTTCTAATTCAAAGAAAAGAGGCACAATGATTTTTTGTGGGATGATCTTCCCACCTTCTAGAAGATTGTAATAGGAACCTAAATTAGGCTGAGGGCTTGGCTCAAGTATTTCTTTTTCCTTTCCTTCCTCATGTGACTGTTTTTCTGCCTGCTTTTCCAATTTCTCAGTTTCTTAAAGTTTGGCCAGTGTCTCCTATAGAGAGGTTTGCGTTTCCTATAGGACTGCTTTGGAGTCCATCAATTTGATTCTTTCCTTCCAGGTGGAGGTTTTGGGACTCCCCCTCTCGTAGGTGATAGAGATCTTGGAGGGAGATTCCTCCTTCCTCTGAGTAGGTGCATCCTCAATGATGATTGGTTCTTTTCATGGTGGCTAGGGCTTACCCACCTTAATCTTGGTGCTCCTTCTGGCATTGAAATTCATAGAGGTTTTTCTTTTTATTTTTCCCTTTGGTTTTGCTAGAGTGCTTAACGTAGCAAGCACAATTGCTATTTCCCTTGCCAGTGTTTCAGGGGATGTTTCTTCCTGCTGTTCTTCTTCTTTATCTCCTACAATTTTTCCTGTGTCTGTTGTTTTTTCTTTTGTCTCTGCTACCTCTGCTGGTGTTTTCTCCTTTTCTTGTTGAGTCCATACCTTTCCTGTCGCGGTATTTTTCTGGGCTTTCTTCGGCTTTTTCTTTCCAGCCTTTGTCCTTTTCCTCTTCTCTGTTTTTGAGGTTGTCTTCTTTTTTGCCTTAGGCTCAACAATGGTTTTGTCAAGTTTCTCCTCTTATTTCTGTTTCTCCTCTATTTTTCCTTCTGTTTGAATATCTTGTGCCTCCTCATTACTGTTCTTCTCAAGTTCCTGTCTGCTCCTCCTCTTCACTGCTAGATGGGCTAATGTCCTAAGTCAAAGTTTTGATGTCATCTTCTCTGGACATATTCCTGAAAATTTCCCAAGCTATGGGGATGGTGTATGTGTGTAGGGCATCTTCTACCAACAGTTTGATGGGCCCATGGTGGGCCAGCTGGTTTGGGACCCTTGCATTTAGCTTGGTACCACATTCTATCAAAGGCTGGAGGACGAAATATGGGACATTGAGTTTCCTAGCTGCAGGTAGGTCCATCCCATATCTTAATTCATGCAATAACCTGAAGTGATAACCATAAATGATACTGAACCTTCCTTCACAAGTGATGTATTTCATGATCTGGTAGCTGAATTCACTCCATGGAGGAGGTAAGATTGTCCTTCTGACCTCATTCTTATCCTCTATAGGATGTTCATTGGGGTGGAAGAATGTCTTTTTAGCAACCTATCCCAATGGTTTTTCCTCTTTGCTCCAAGGGAGCCCAAGTGGAAGACCTGTGACTCTACTAATAAAATCTGGTGAAAGCTCTAGGGTCAGACCCCTGAAACTGACTGTAGCATGTGTTTTCAAAAGGGGTCTTAAGGACATCAAAAATTCTTCAGTCACCTCCTCATCATACCCATGAATTCTCTCAAAGAAAGACATTTAGTTTTCCCTGGTGAAGAGGGCCACCACCTCGGGGTGCTCATGCAATATGTTGGAATTCAAAGGCTCCTTTCTCATAAAACCTCCTGGCATGGTGTTTAGTGGTTTCTGAGAATGCCCAAGTGATGAGGAAGCCAAAACCAAAAACAGAGGGATAGCTGAGTTTTGTCTCTTTTGTAACCAGAGAGGGAATTTTCCCATGTGCTTCTTCTTCACAACATCAATTTGCAACTTCTCCCTCTCTTCAAACTGTTTTTAACATACATTTGCTTCTTGGTTTTTGAAAAAAAACTCAATATTTTGACAAAACAGAGAATAAATAACACAGTGTTTTTTCTTCAGAGAGTAGATAGACTTGAAAATTCGGTTTTGTCATAGGTTGGTTTCTATAGTTGCATCCATTTTTTTCTTTACTGTGGAATGTGAGAAAGAAAAAGACAGACTTTGAATGTAGAGAAGAAAACGGGGAGATTGTGTAGAACTCAGAAAAATACAGGTAGACTTTTAAGCTTCACTTTCTTTTTTCAACCCAATATTGTGTCTTTAATCCACCACCTTATATAAATATATCATATGCTAAGTGGTTTCCCAAGCCTACCTCTTTTTAAGCTCAAATTTGACAAAAATCTAAGATTTTTCTTCTGCAGAGCTGCTTTTTGCCCTTCCTGTAGAAAGCCTCCTGTAGATGGTGTTCTTGCTGCTGTAGAATGCAATAGTGCTCTTATAGAGCCTGATAGGTGGGAGGGTTTTGCAAGCCTGGAAAAAACTGGCAGAAAATGACTGGTTCGCTGTTCTGAAGGTGGTAGGTGAGTACTGCAGTCGAGAACTTCGTAAATGAAAATGAAACAAAGGTTGGTGGAGGCTTAGACAACACTGTACTTAACTGTTGGCGTAATCCTTAGTCCCGTTATACGCTGCCACCACTACCGGTTATGAGCTTTTTCTTCCCGATTTGACGGGCCACACGTGATGCCTGCACTACCGGTTATGAGCTTTTTCTTCCCTCAAAAACTGAGCTACTTTTTCTTCTGTTGTTGCATTGATTGCCTTTGCTTCTGTCCATTTTGTTAGGTAATCCGTACACACAATTATGTAAGATTTTTGTTTTGAAGGAGGGTTGATAGGACCCACAAAGTCCATGCCCCACTTCCCAAATGGCTCGAAAGTCACTTGAGTTGTAGGGGCATCTCATTCGTTGGAGTAGGTTTCCCCATCCTTTGACATCGGTCACATTGGCTGATGTATCTCCTGACATCTTGATGAAGAGTGGGCCAATAGTAACCTGCCTGCAGAATTTTTAAGGTAGTTCTCTTTGCTAAAAATTCAAGTTAGGAGGATATCAAAAACTTCCTCCTCCCTGACACATCACCTCAAAATCTGATCTGGACCAAGTTTAAAAAGATTGCCCCCAATCCAGGTGATTGGGGCACTTTTCCTCACAATCTTGCTCTTCTCTTTTGAGAACAGGTGTTGCGGAAACTGTGCTAAAACCAAATAGTTTGCTATATTAGCAAACCATGGAGAGAGTACTGAAATAGCAAATAGTTTTTCATTTGGCATTTGATCATCCACCATTCCTTCTTCACCTGCAGGCAGATCTAGTCAAGACAGAAAATCAGCAACAACATTTTCCTTACCTGGCTTATCAACAATGGTCAAATCAAATTGCTGCAATAAAAGTAACCATCTAATGATATGAGCATTTACATCAGGTTTATTCATCAAATACCTAATTGCAGCATGATTAGTGTGTATGAATGTTTGATAGCCAGTGATGTAGTGTCTGAAATTGTTTAGGGAATGGACTACATCTAGGAGCTCTTTTTCGGTTACAGTGTAGTTTAACTCTGCCTTGGACATGTTTTTACTGACAAAATATATGGCATACGACAGCTTCTCTTCCACTTTCCCTAAGGCTGCTCCTATAGCTTTGTTCGAGGCATCTGTGTGAATGTTGAAAGGTAGGGCCCAGTTTGGACCTCTCAAGATTGGGGCAGTTACCACCTTACCTTTCAAGGCATCCATAGCCTCTTGACAGTTGTTAGTCCATATGAGCTTAGTATCTTTTCTCAAAAGGCCAAACAATGGAAAGGCTAGCTTACTAAAATCCTTAATGAATCTTCTATAATACCTTGCTAAGCTTAGAAAACTCTGAACATCTCTTACCTTTTGAGGAGGTGGGACCCTTTGGATGATAGCAATCTTGTTGGGATCTACCTGTAATCCTTGCTGAGAAATTGTAAGACCTAGCACGGTCCCTTCAGTCATTAGGAATTCGCATTTTTCAGGACTGAGGGATAGGTTCATTTCAATACACTTAGCTAAAACTTTCCTCAGGTTAGTCAAAGCTTCCTGGAAGTTAGAACCATAAGGGTTAAAGTCATCCATATAGATTTCAACTGAGTCATGAACCAATTCAGCAAATATGCTCAGTACTGCTCTCTGGAAAGTGGCGGGAGCATTGCACAACCCAAAAGGAAGGACCCGATAGGCAAAGGTACGCCATGGACAAGTGAAAGTGGTCTTATCTTGGTCTTCCGGGCTGATTTGGATCTGGTTGTACCCGCTAAACTCATCTAGGAAGGAAAATAACTTCTTCCCTGCCAGGCCATCTAACACTAGATCCACGGATGGCAAAGGGAAATGGTCCTTCTTGGTGGCCTTGTTTAGTTCCCGATAATCAACACAGATTCTCCACTTCCCATTTTTCTTTGGCACTAGCACCAAAGGAGAAACCCATTCACTGTCAGAGATGGGGTAGATGAATCCTGCATCAAGCAACTTTTGCAGTTCTTCTTTGACAATGTCCTTAAGGGCTGGATTCATCCTCCTTTGAGGCTGCTTGACTGGTTTACAATCTTCTCTAATGTAAATGTGATGACTACAAATTGAAGGATGGACCCCTTTCATCTCCTTATAGCTCCAAGCAAAAGCATTCAGGTGGTTGTTCAATAAGCTACACAGTTCTTTCTCCTGAGAGGTGGATAGGGATGTGTTGATCTTCAAGGTTTTTTCTGGGATGAATTCCACATTCATAACTCGGAGAGAGGTTGGATCAGCCACACAGAGATCAACTAAAGCATGGGCTTAGGTTTCTTCCACCAACTCTTCTAATGGAAACACACTGGGGGGTGGATTCTGAATCAAGTTCTCAATAAGATCATCCTCGGTTTGTGGACCCCCCATGGTAGCTTCCAATATGCACAATGGTGCGGAGTATACTTCATCCTCATCTTCCTCCTCCAACAAAAGAGGTAAGTCATGTTCTAGCAGAGGTTGGGCAGGAGGATATAGGACTAGCTGTTTGGACATATGCCCATTCTTGATGGTCATGCTCCTAGCTCAACAGCTGATGTAGGTATCTATAGTACCCAACCAAGGTCTTCCGAGGATGAGAGGATACCCGGTGAGCTTTGCCTTTGGCTGAAGAACTAGGAAGTTAGCAGGGTACTCCCACGAGTCAATAGAGACCATTACATCTTCCACAATCCCCTCAGAGGTCACGGTGGAGTGGTCTAAAAACTGTAGTACTGTTAAGGTCTTTCTTAGGGAACCATGAAGGTTGAGTTTGAGCATAGTGTCCCTGGTCATCATGTTAATGATAGCCCCTAGATCAATTGGGATTATGGTGCCATTGATGTGGACATCGACTACAGGACTCCTAGGGTCCAGATATTTCAGACAGATTACCTTCCCGAACATTAGCTTGGATAGTTGTCCTATGACATTGATAGTTGGGGCATCTCTCTTGCACCTGCCTCAGTGCCTGAAGCACTTCTCTTTGATCAACTTGTTGTAGATTGGTACATATTTTATGGCTTGGAGAAGTGGTATTTTTACACATAACTATTTTAGTTCTCCCAGAAGTTCAGTTTCTTCTGGGGTCGGTTGTGTGGTTCCAGTCAGTCTCTCAGGAAAGGGTGGAATGGTTTTTGGTTCACTTTCCTGTTTCTCTTCATCATTCTCCTTAGGAGGAGGTTGGCTATCTGGGAGAACCTTCACAGATCGTAGGTTGATCTCCTAAATCTCCACAGCATAGGTAGGACATGTTGTTTCTCCAGTATATACCTGCTGGGCCTGTCTGTTATTGGGGTTTGGGTTCGGTTGAGCAGGTATTTGGGGTTGTCTTGGAGGAGTAGGGGGTAATGGGTGTGGTTGAGTAGGTGGTGGAGGCAAAAGAGCGGGGGGAGAGTTGTATTGGGGCCTCCTCGCCTGATGAGGTGCATTCCACTGAGTTTGTGGCTGAGCATAAGAGTGAAATGAATGAGCAGCTCGTTGAGTATGATATTGAGATGGATACGACCAAGGAGGGGGTGGGACGAGGAAGGATGAATAGGGGGACCCCAAGAAGGCATGGAAGTGGCTTGATTGGGATTGTAATGAGTCTGGGATGTCCCTTGCATTCCTTGCTGGTAAGGTCTGGGTCCATGTGGCCTCCTTTGGTTCATGAAATAGAGTGGCTCAGTGGCTCCTTCAGCCCCTTGGTACATAGCTTTAAATCCAGGTAAGGAAGGGCACTGGTTTGTAGGATGGTCTTCTTCACAGACAAAACACACTTCTACGGAGTGCAATGAACATTTGTTCCTAGGATGTTTTCTAGTGTACTTGGGACAAAAGATGGCCAAAGCCCTCTTATCTTCCTCTTGCTTCCTTTGGATCCACAAGGTATCCATTTGCATGGCAAGAGTCTGCCTCATCTCTCTTTTGAAATCTTCCATTTGATTTGCAAGTTCATTTTTAAGGGATGAACTAGATAAGGGGGTACTGGCTAAAGGTTGACTTCCCCTACCTCTATTTTTGGCTAACCTAGAATGGTTTCTAAACACAGTATTTATGTCATCATAAGGTAGTTGGTAAATGTCTCCCCCAGCCAGCTAATGGAGGGTATCTAGAAGGTCTTCAGGGACTCCTCTAAGCAGAACCAACATCAGAGATTTGGGGTCAAGTGTGCACCTGGCCCTTTTATAACTGAGTTGAAACCTCTCTTCATAGTCTTCTAAAGATTCATCACTTCCCATGGTCATTCGAAAGATATCTTCCTTGGTATCCTTTGACCTACAGTAGTCCCGGTATTTGTTGTCAAAGGCTTGCTGCATCTGAGCCCAAGTTGTGATACTGTTTCCAGGCAACCTGATGAACCAACATAATGCTACATCCTTGAGGGTGGAGGGAAAGAGTTTCAACTTCTGCATAGTCATAGGTTCGACAGAGAACAACAAACTCAAACAAGAAGGTATCGGGGTCTTCGGTAGTCAATCCATGGAAGTGAGGTAAGGCTGAGGGACTTATGTTTTTCATCTTTGTGTCCCCATTGGTCTTTCGGATAGGAAAGACACCTTCTATTCTTCCCCATTTCCTCTAATGTTTCTGTTTTCAGCCATGGTCTCAGGATGAATGGTTTCTTGCGCTTCTTCTGTTATAGGATCATTGTATATCTTTGGGGGTTCACCTATAGGTTCTTCTGGATCATTGCCACCAAAGAAGAGAGAAGCGTGACTTAGTGATGTGGTGGGGGTGTTGGGTAGGAATTTTCTTGAATTGTCTCTGTTCCTACGAGGCATGAAAGGAAATCTCTTTTTGGGTGATTTTTTTGTTTCTTTTTCTGCTTGTACCTGCAAAAACTGAAATGGATTGAACAACAAATCGCAACTAACTAAAATAAACCTTGCTGAAATGAAATTACAGAATTGAAATGAAAGCAGGAAATGCCTAATTTATGCTTGCTGAAATGAAATTGCAGAATTGAAATGAAAGCAGGAAATTCCTAATTTACACTTGCTGAAATGAAATTGCAGAATTGAAATGAAAATAGGAAATGCCTAATTTACGTTTGCTGAAATGAAATTGCAGAATTGAAATGAAAGAAGGAAATGTCTAATCTACTTTTAAAGAAAGGAAATTGTAGAATTGAAATTGCAGAATTGAAATGAAACAACTACTCTACTCTTATTGAAATAAACTATTTAGCAGAATGTCGGAGTAGAAAATAGAAGAAAAGTAGTAATCACAAAGTACTTTGACGCCTCCGAGGCAATGGCGCCAAAAAGGTGGCGAGCTCTAGTATTGCAGCAATAACGTTGCAGCTCATGGGGCTCCCTTCTTTACTTTTATCAGCCCGGTAGTTCGTAAAAAACTTGGAAGCGATGGTACTGTATGCACAGGTACTAGCTCTTATTTCAGACTGTCACTTGATCAGCTGGCACAAGTTCACTAGGAGCTTAAGCCCACTTTAATGAGTTCTTAGAAGAAGATTTTAACTGTGATGAAAGAAAGCTAGCTCGAAAGAGGCTATTCTACTTGCAGAAAGAGAATGAAAATTGAAATGAAATGCAAACCCTAGCAAGCATCTCAACAATTTAAGTAGTTTTGATATTTTTGTACTATTTTTGTAAAATTAGTTCTGATGTTTATAGAGTTTTATATTTTTGTATAAATAAATAGTAACTCGATGTACTAAAAGTTGAACCCTTGCATAAGTTTTTCTAAAGAATAATTGTATCAAACTGAATTCACTTCACATTAATGGAAGGATTCTAGATTTACTTCAAACAACTTGTCTCTTTGTGATTTTGTCTTAATGTTTTCACTTCATCTTTGTTGTTCTAATGTATTTAAGTTTTCTGAAGATAATTGGGTAAGAGAAAACTAAATACCAGTCTATCTTAAAGCCCCATGAAGTTATAATATATTCTAGGGAATAGTTTATTGGTTTGTTTGTCGTTATAAGCTCCTCTACATTTATAAAATTTCAACCCTTCTTCACAAAGTTAAATATATTTTTTTGGGTTGTAAACATTTTTTACTTGCATGCTTCCATTTGATTCACTAAAAATCTAGTCTGGATATTTAGGAAATCACAACTTCTAACAATTCTTCCTTTCCATACACTATAAATAAAATTACTTCTCAGAGGTAAATAATCATCCCTTTCATAGTATGCAGTACTAATAAGGTTTAAACACCCGCCTTAACCTTCTCATCACATTTGTCATCTAGAATATTTTAAAACAAACAAAATATTTTAGATGCTCTGGCATCATTAATTAACCTAGAATTATCTTAGAGGATGACAATAGGAAGTAACTTTTCCAATGATTCTCACCACTCATCCAACATATGAGTGGCTATCTTTCCTCAAGTCCATGCCAATCCCCCGCAGGTGGCTGCACATTGATGGGCCTCTAAATTAGACATAAATTAAGGCCCATTACTCTAAATTAAACATCAATTAAGGCCTATGACTATCCTTCAACACATTAAACCCATATTTTTGCATTAGATAATTTATTTTTAACTTTAATATATTCATTAGGAAGGTTTATGAATAATTGGATATTTGTGCCTAATATTATATATTTTTATGGAATATTATGGGAATATTGGGTAGATTATGAAGATTTGGAGGAGGAAATAATTTAGGGACTTGTTCCCTACTACTGGAGGATCAATAATAAATAATAAATCAAAAAGATATTATGGAATTATGGCACAGATTGTGGAACTCCAATGATTGAGAAAATCTAGGAACGTGTTCCACTAATCAAGGGACCAGATCCACTAATCAAGGGATTTCGGTGGAGAAATCTTCCTCCATTCACGAGGAATGATTCATAATCATTTTTTATAAGTAAAAATTCCAATTTTCCTCTAGGGAATGATTATGAAAATCTAGGAATGTGTTCCCTTCCTTTTAATGCAAATTCCTAATATTGGGGACCAAATCCATTAATCAAGGGATTTTGGTGGAAAAGTCCTCCATTCATGGGGAATGGTTCCTAATCATTTTTTATATGTACCAAGTCAAATTTTCCTCTAGGGAGAGATTTTCATTAGTGTTATTGTGGTCAGAGCTTGTATTTTTGCAGCTCCATTGTATTTTCTTTCATGGATATAATGCTATTGATGAAAATAATGAAGATTGGTGTCATGTTCAGCTTATAAATCTTTTTATCCTCCACAGGTCTTTGATTTTCCTTGGAATTGGTCATCCCAGGTGCCTTAGAGCCCTTTTGTATCATTTTCTTTCCTTCTTTTCAATTCTTATTCACATGCATCTCTAGCTTTTATTTCTTTCTATTTCTGCATTTAATATTAATGATTTCTTGTTTTCGGATTGAGTTAAATGCTTGATGTAAGTTCTTTTGCAGGATCACAAGAACTATTGCATCCTTGGAAAATCTTTGGAAGTTAATAGTAATCATTGAGCTGCTTGGATTAGTCTTCTTATTCTGAAATCTAGATTGTTGGACCTTCTTTTTAGCAAAGAACAATAAATTTCTGCTATTTTTTAGAGCATGCTAACAAGCTTCAATCGAGTTGGTTCCACATGAATTAGATATAAAAAAATTCTAGTTCATAGAAAACATTACCCCATTGCATTTTCACTTGATTTGTTAGGCTTTTTTTAGATTTACTAGCTCACTAGTTCTTGAATTTCTAGATTTTTGACTAGTAATGTTTTTTATTTTTTTTGCATGGGTTAAAAAAGGTCTTTTTGAGTGATTCCACTTGCAATAAGGACCTAATAAATCCTATTTAATAAAAAAAAAATTCCCATCCAATTTGGATTTGATTTTCTTGGTCATTAAACCCTCACCAATTTCATCATTTCACAAGGAAACTTCTCCAAGCTTTTTGAGCAAATCCATCCATCTCCCAGCTTTGGTTTTGAGTTCTGAAGTGGTCCTAGGCACTCCCTTGCATCATTCCATCCACCAACCACCTTATGTAAGATTTACATCACCCTCAACATCCATCAGGCTTTTTCTCTCAGCTGTATCCTGTAGGTTTTCAAGGGATCCTGTAGGTTTTTAGTACATCATGTAGGTTTTCTTGTAGTGGCCTGTTTTGAGGCCAAATTGAGGGAAAACCTCTAGGAAGCCACACAAGGTCACCTAAGGGAATTCCAAGCCTTAAAACCGTCCACCATCATCTCTAAGCCACCTGCCACATCACTAAAATAGATTAGCTTTCACACTCTTACATGAAAAAAAGAAAAAAAGTAAAACATATTTATTTTATTCATTTACATGCACAACAGTAGAAGGTTTGATGGTTTGAATCTGCATGCTTAGGATAGTAGGATTGCATACATGTTAACTTAGAATTATTTTGAAGAAAAACATCTTAGCAATTAGTTAGAAAATGGTGTGTTTTAACATTTGATTTCAGTCTCTTTCCTTGTACTTTCTTTCTCTCGATAGGTTAAGGTTCCATTTTAAACATTTCATTTTCTATAATTAGTTTAGGATTTGACCTCAGTACATGCACTTGATTACATCATGAACGCAAAGGAAGGGCACACTGTATGTTGCAAATATAGGGTCGATACCACTTAAGTTTGTACGAACCCTCAGTTGATAATTAAAGTCAGTAGCCTTGGGAGTTGTAGCATTCTTGTTGCAATATCGAGGCTCATCACTTTTTGGCATCCTTGCCGATGAGGTGTCAAAATATGCATTGTTTTCTTCTCTAGTTGATTCATTCTGTTTTAATTTTTACCAAAACAAAAAAATATTTGCATTAGGCATATTTCATTTCAAAAGTAGTGTGGTGAAGTAAAATTATGAGTGCGGACACAAACAATTCCTCTAAGCCGATAATGGGTCTAGCCACAACCGATACATTCTATGGAATATTTCGTTAGGTTAGAACCAATTAAGAGGGCCTACATCTTACTACACTTATCTTGTTTGATGATGACCTCTCTTGCTTGCTCCAACTATCTCTTGTTTCCTTCTTCAAACACCTGAAACAATTAAACAACAACAAACAACAACTATGATAATAGACAAATTGTAATTCAACCTACTTAACAAGTCAAGAAACATTAAGCCATAAACATGTAAGATGACAAGTTATGTAGGAAATCAATTGATAGTTGCATATATATTGAATCAATAAGAGATTACAGCCATTATCTTGACATTGTTGTTCTCCTTCGACAAAAACCAGGTTCCCACACACTTCCATTAGCATTCCATAATGGCCTAAAAAATGATAGTTTTAAGGCTCTTCCCTTTAGGTTTCACACTAAACAAAATTCACACTTCTCCCTCACACAACTTGAGAGATACAACTATGAATAGCTTGCTATTTCCTCCAAACTTAATTAGCCCTAGCACACCAACATCAACACTAGCTTGTGCTTCGGAAAAATGGAGGTTTATATAGCATAAATGGATGGGAGATGGTTCCTCTTCTCATGGGAGAAGGTCATATATCGTGAGGTAGTTCCATCCTTATAGGGGAAAGGATCCCAAACTAACATCCTTGACCCCATCTGGCCAAACCATTTACCAGAATTTTGTTACAAAGCTTCTAGAGCTGGAAGCTTCAGCTCCTTATTTAAAAAAAAAATCATAAGAGGATCAACGCGACTGGAACAAAGCTCAGTCGCTCCGATCGGTGCTAGGGACAATTTTAATCCCTGCATATTGTTGTGAGGAGGACAAGTTTCATTAGTGCCAGTCTCGTAAACTAGGAAAAACAAAAGATTTTTGGGAATCGGTGCAAAAGAGAATTGTTCTGCTCATGAAGAGGGACACAATGGGAGTTTCTTCACGAAGGGAAAGTATGTATGGTTCATTGTAGAGGTCGTCTAGGATCAAGGAATGGGGAGTATAGGGACAGTGAAAAAAATCTATGTAACAGATGCCCCCTAAAGTGTGAAGGCCAAACAAGAGTGAGGGATGAAACGCTTTATGAATCAGTGTGGGGAACTAGAGTCTGTTGTCGAAAAACCTACAAGAAAGTACAAATACATATACATAACTGAAAACTTTATCAAATGATACATGGATCATGGTATGGACACAACCATCCAAATAATGATCATGTAAATGGATCCAGGCATGGGCGCAACGATCCATTAAAGAGGATCATAATGAAACCAAGGTATGGTCGCAACCATCCAATAATGAGAAGGATCACATATGATAACTCATGGTATGCTCGCAACCATCCATCTAAAAGAGACATGTATATCAACATAACCATGTCACGTCACTTCACAACCTAGAATTTTGTGATTTGAGCCCAGAGTCTTGCGCTCCAACACGACCCGATCAAAGTACAAATTCTAACATGTGAATAGATGTGTTGACGTCGAACATGCTATAAATTCACTTGATTACTAGTCAATGATGTAAACTATTAACAAGCACGAGAGAAACCACCAATGATGACAATCGTCCTCAAGGTACTATAAGCACAATCCACGGAATGTGAATAGAGTAACTGAAATTGAAGACCCATGAAATCACTCAATCGAAAGCCAATGATGTGAACTTGTTGTCGAGTGCGAAGAACTTTGCATTAGGGGATGTAAGCTCTAAGGTACTGGAAAAGAGCCTCTCGGTAAACTTCCTAGATAATGAGCTAAAGTTGACAGGAAGTGACCATGTCAAAGGAGGGCCATAATGTATCCCACATCATCGACACAAGACAAAGGGATGCAAAATGATTTTGGATGATACAGAGAATCAGAGGTAAGGGTAACTGTAGAAGTACAACACTTGAACATATTGGCGACACGACTAGAAATTTAGCAACTTTTGGATCCATAAGATCGGTGGTCATGATGATGTGGAAGAGATCAAATTTAAAGGAAAAAATGAATGACCCAACCCAGGGAGGCCAACAATAAAAAGGAGGATGTCCCAACCCAACATGATGCAGAAAGTGTCATGTTTAAGAGTGAGCTGCCGGCACAACTGATTGAATTTCCAAAAAAAATTTCGACCATTTCTAGAAGGTACCCCAATTATTTTCTAATCACAAGCTTGAAGGGGAGAGAATATTCTTGCACTATAAGTTCATCCTTCGAACGAATCTAACCTAGTAAGTTTAACGAGCCCTGGGAAGGAGAAGCTCATGTTCATCATGGTGACGAATCTGATGCCATTTAATATTTTAACAAGTCTGACAAAGGTGTAGCTTGGTATCTTTTTCATGTTTAGAGAGTTTGAAAAAGACACAGAAAAGAAAACTCCACATGGTCCCTTTTCATGCATTTGTGTCTCTCGAGCCCGAAAAGGTAGAAAACGATACTTGAGAGAATCACTTGACCATTTCAATCAAGGAGTACCATTTTCGTAAATAGTGCATCGCATCTCATAAAAGGGGTAAACTTATACTAGGCACACGATGTTTCACATATGTTAACGAGTTTGAAATGATAAGGGCTCGACTATATTTTCGTTTTTAAACGGTCGGAAAAGAGCTTGAAAGCAGACACCCCATTTTATTCTCTTTTATGAGTCAAAAGGGAAAAATACTTGGAAATATTTTCATATGAGTTTTACGAGTTGAGAAAAGAGATGAAACGTGACTTGGTATTATCGTCGAACATCCATCACCTGTCGCTGCACAGAAAAAGGTAAAGTGCATTATCCAATTCTTAAGGCATAAATAGGTCAAAAAATTTACAAAACCCAATATTTTGTGAAAAACTAAATAAAAGGGAGGAAAAGTAAATATTTTTTTACCATTGTGGGAGATTCAGGAGGTCATTTGCCGAGCTGCCAGTTACAGGTAAGAGACAAAGCCCTAAGCTCCATTTTCATACCATTTATTCTTGATTTGATCCATTTTTTGGATTTTTTAGGGAGGTTTTGGCAAACGTTTTTCACCCTCGGTCGACACGACTTCCGGGCATGAAATCACCCCGTCCGAGGGTGATTAAAATGGCGTATTGCATTGTCGGTGCAACTGTTTTTAAAATAGGCATGTCGGCGCTGTGAATAGGGAAAAAACAATTTCCCCTCAAAACCACTGTTGGAATCCGAATTTTATGGGCCAAAAATGATTATTGAATCAAATCTATTATTTTTGTAGGAAAGAACCATCGAAAATGGTAAACTGGAAAGAACGTGAGCACGAAGATGTGGACACTCAGGCACTGAATGATACAAATTTCCTAAATTCTTTGAGGAATTGCGGGCTCCTCAAGTTTTTTATCACACTAGGGATGCGGGCCCAACCTGAGTTGCTTCGGTACCTTATTAGTCTATGGGACATAAATTGGAATTATTCATCATTAGTGACCAGGAGCTAGGGTTAGAAACTTCACACATATATTTGATCACAGGACTGTCTCGGAGAGGGGAACCAGTCAACTTATACGAGTCATGACCGATTGGGGCAAGCATATCCATGTTACTGGCCAAACATTGCCATGAAGCCCTCAAATCCAAGAGTGGCAAGATTGAGATTGCCACTGTGTGAGATCTGACACTGAGAGTGCTACTACTGACTATCAACAAAATGATAGGGTCCTAGGCAGTACATGAGACTAACAAGTTGAAATTCCTATATGCCATTAACTGCATAACACTGACGATCTTCAATTGGGTGGAAGCCATGAAGATTAACATAAAACACCAGATGACAAAAGCAAAGGCAGGGAATTTGAAGCAATTTTTCTTTGGGTTCATACTAGTGACCTTTTTCTCGGAACGGGTGCCATTGTTCCAGTACCAGTTGACTGAGGTAGATCCTCCGATGCCACGCAACCCGCAAAAGGCCCGCTGGAGTCATTTGATGCCTAGGATCATTGGGGGCTAGCACATGTCCTACAAGCCCGCTTTCTTTTCATGGCTACGATGACAAATGAATGTAGTGAAGGACTAGCCATACAATGGCATCGATTTCTGTGGAGATCTGGACATGCCACTGCTAGATGGAGAGGATTTTGATGATGAAGGTAAAAAATCAATTTTTTAATTTTGCGATTTTTTTGTTTTTTGTTTTATATATATGTGATCATAACATTTCATTTTGTCAATAGAGATGTTGGACCAGAGCATCCTGCTGGGATGTCCCCAATAGCTAGGTGCATTGCCTACGAGTTTGATGTTGTCGCTCCTTATTAGGAGGGGAGTGACAATGAGGAGGAGATAGTGAGGAACATTGAGGGTTGACTGGTGGTATCCCAGAGTATGCTTGGGCGGGAGACATTCCTCACCAGTACCAGAGACACATGGTGGGAGTATCGGATCTGATCCACCTATTGCTAACTCATGCTACCACGATCACCATGCTAATTAGTTCCTAGGTCCAACATTTTACAGTTTTGAGGCTTGTGTGCCATAGATATATGAGGTTTGCAAGCCAATGATATTATTTTGGACACACATATTATTTTTTGGGGTTTTGATGTATAAAAAATTATCACCATATATATATATGTGTGTGTGTGCGTGTGTGTGTTGTATTTTCTTGATTACTATGGTACAAATTATTTGTTTTATCTTTTCACATGTTTCGTAAATGTCTATCCAACACATAATTTGCTAATGCATCTGCCAATGTATTCATGTGTCTAGGAATATGATGATATGTAATGTAATCAAAATGTCTTTCCAGTAGACAAATATAGAGATACATTCTCAATATCTGAGGGTTTTTAATGGAATATTTCTCGTTGAGTTGAAGGACGAAAAGCTGTGAATCTAGGTTGACAACCGGCTCTCGGATGTCAAGAGCAATGGCTTCTGACAATAGTTTGATGAATCCATTATATTCAGAAATGTTGTTAGTTGTGTGACCTAAACAAGTATCTTGAAGGTCAATCAACTCAACGCGAGAGTCATAAAGAGCCCATGCTATAGATGATAAGTTCTGGGTACTTCAGAAAGCACCATCAGAGAAACTAATGTGGGGAGTCATAGACATCTGCAAAGCAGGGAAGACATAGTAAACAGGAAAGTTGTTTGAAACTAACACTCCAAACCACACTGCACAAAAATGAATGACATTATAGTGTACACAAGTCACCATGCCAGATTACCTAAGCATAGTACTTCTTGAGAGAGTCCATGCTGGGACTCGGGTAATCAATCAACATAGATGAACACCGCCTTTTACCATTGCCATGACGAGTAAGAATCAACTTGGCTAAATAATGGAGTGGAACTCATATAAGGCTTTGCCCCCATGCCCCTTGGGCGAGGGATTGTTACGAATCATATGGAAACCCCATTGCAGTAATGGGAAACCGGGAAAAACTCGGGGAGGGAGAAAAATCCTGAATCCCTGAAGGGAGAAAGGTGCCCTCAGTTGAAAGATCTTGACCATGTTAGGATAAAATAACACGTCAATAAGGAGTTGAGAAGAGAACTCCTCAAGACTAGTAGACATGACCACCCATCGAGGTAGGAACAAGGAATGATGATGAGTATCATTCCAAGGTGGTTCCTCGAGAGACATTACTTCCATGATACTTTCATCAGCAAGAAAAGTCTTGGCTAAGGGATCAGAAGATTCAAAGTGCCAATACTTGGGGATTGACAATACGTATCGAGAGAAGTCTTTGAAATAGGAGAATTAGAGGATGCAGAACTTGAGGTCGAAATAATCTCTACGTAATTGATTTTAGCAGGACTAAGTGGCATAACCTTGCCCCAGGTATGAACATGATCTAGTGAAGGTATGACCCAAGGATCAGATTTGACCGAGATCATGTTGATAGAGACAACATGAGGAGGTGGGAGTGGAAAAATTCCCATCAAGGTAGAATCTTTACAGAGACCTGCCCCCACGCTTTCATAGGGAGCACTAGTGTGCTTGACATACGGAACACTTCCATCCGAGGAGGAAGAGGCAAAGAAGGATAGCTGGTCGACAAAGAAAATCTTCCTTTAATGGGGAAAATGAATCATGCGAAAGAGGGAGGAGGCTATAGCATGGATGGCATGGGTCCAGCTCCATCCGAGTAGAAGATTATTATAATTGAGATTAGCATCAAAAATATCTACCTTGACTTGTACTATCTTGTTGTCAAAAGTAATGGCAAGGGTAGGTAAGACACTGAAGGGTCACAAATCGTGCCCATCAAAAGCTTCCAAAGTGTCTGAGGATTGGTTCAAAGTAGGAGAACCAATGGGTTTCCAACATGAGATTGACATGATGAAGGTGGATGCACCTTCATCGATGACATTCCTGTGGACGGTCTTCTCATTGATGATTACTTGAATGAGAAAGGCAATCTGATGAGGCAAGTGAGGAACATGGTTCTTTAGATCAAAACATATCAAATTGGAATCGGTAGGATCAATAACCCCAATAGCTGACAGCAAAGATTTCTGCTGAGACGGACAACTTTGGAGCACCTTGAGATCTGACATAGCTGACGTTGCCTAAGCCAAATCCTCAACAATATTATAGTGCTGAGCAGCTCAAGCATTGGGATTGTATGAGGATTTCCTTAGCACACCTTGAGAGGATGGCTGAATAATGGTATCAGGGTTAGGGCACTTGATATGAAGAGGGCTAGAACTAGGGGTGGAAGAAGAATGGGTGGCCTCTTTCTCTTTCTCGACTGTCAGAGTAGGTGTTTGGTAATCTTTTGATCTAGTAGCCACATTAATAACCATACTCATCATGGACACTTGAGATCCTAAGGAGGCACATGATTGAGGTTGGTCTACCATTTGAGTCTGCTAAGACAGAAATGGCTCTTTTAGGATAGCTAGTGTCCCTTTGAGCAAATGAGTAACTTTGGATCGTCGAGGATAATCCTTGGTATAGTGATCCTCCTCGCAAATGAGGCACAAATACTTAGGATCCCGTTGTGAAGAATCACCAGTAGACGACTTAAGAGGACCTTGTTTTGGGGCATTGGCTTTACCCTTGCCTTTTTCTTTCTTCTTACCTTTCGAGGATTTTTCTGCTATGGTAGACTAGACAATGTGGACCTCTGAGGTTTTACTAGGGCTAGGTGGATTCTGGGAGGAACTATTGGAAGCAGTGTTTGAGACCGACTTCTACTTGGAAGAAGATTTAGCAGGGGTCTGGGACACTAAACCAATTACTTCATCAACAGATGGTGTAGCCTAGGATTTCGATGCCGTGGGATCGAATGATGGCCGCGGATCATCGAGTAATAACTCATACAAAGTGCAAGACTGCGAGTAAAATAAATCTAAGTACTGGACACGAGCAATGGCTTGTTCTTCAGTAACGCATCCACCCATAGCTATATCATGAGCAACTGGAGCTATGAATGAGTTAGTGAACCATTCGGTGAGCAACTGATCAATAATCTCAAATTTGATCAGGCGACGTATACGTCTCCATTCATGGATGTGGTCGAAGATGTGTGTAATAGTATCTTTCTTAAGCAACGTGGGTAAATAGGTGTCAGTTTCATAGCGAATCGGCAATTGGAAATGCATGAGGAAACCCATGTCTAAAGAGTTGAAGTCATGGTAAGTACCTAGAGGAAGCTCGATGTACCACTTGGTTGCAGCACCTGTGAGGGTTTGTTGGATAAGACGGAGATGAATAGAATCGTCAACGTAAGAATTCAAAGAGCACTAGAGGTGATATGTCATCACATGGGCTTAAGGATATTCTTTAGCTTTCCCATCAAACTTAGGAAAATCGCTCGAGATCTTGGATGGAACCGAAGGCTAGTATGGAGAATGAAGGATTGGATCATTCATAAGGCGAGACACATCTGGAAACTCTAATGTGGCCAAGAATGACAATTGAGTATTAAAAGGCATTGGAGGTCGGTAAGAAGGTCCAATCGGAGCAGCCCATCCCTACTTGTAAGGATTTTTTCTCCATAACGGGGGATTTTGGCCATATGGCATTTGATTTTTTCCCCATTATGGGTTACCTTGGCCATAGGGAGGATTTTGACCTTGAATGCCTTGGAACTATCCAGTCATAGGTTGTTGATAATAAACATATGGGTAAAGAGGCTGTTGAGTCTGTTGACCTTGGACATATGGATATTGTACATGTTGCCCCTAAACATATGGGTTTTGAACCTGTTTCCCCTAAATAAGAGGATTTTGGACCTGGTGTCCTTGGGCATAAGGATTGTACACTTGTTGCCCTTGTACATAGGGATTATGTACTTGCTGCCCTTGGCCAAAAGGATTTTGGACCTATTGACCTTGGACATTAGGATTTTGGACCTGCGGCTACAGGACTTGACCCTGACCTTGTCCTTGCAAGGTTTCACCCTATTGTTGTGTATACAAGGGTTGATGCTGCCTGGGTTGGTTTTGCTGCTGTAAGGGTTGACCCTGCGGCTGAAAAAGCTCTCCCTCGGGCTACAGAAGTTAGCTCTGTGAAGACATAGGCTGGGTGGTTTGTGGAGCATACTACATCTGCTTCTACATGGTTTGTTGCATCTGTTGCAAGGGTTTCCCCAGTGGTTGTTGCAGCTAAGCTTGCTGCGGTATCATCTTCTCTTGCTGTTACATGGATGGCCCTTGCTGCAACAAGGGTATCCCGTGTCACTGTAGAGGTTGTCCTTGCTATTGCAAGGGTACTTGAATAGTTCCTAGAAAATTTCTGAACTGAATTTGGCCATAGCCACCCTCAAAAGTGGATGAGCCAGGCTGAACATACTACCTAGACTGAAGGACATTAGGTGGATTGACCATCCCTTGAGAACCATATGGAATGTAAGGAGTTTTGTACTAAGCTTGAGATTCAGAAGGCTATTAATACTAGAAATTACTTGACCCAGATGGACCAATGAGATTTAAAATATTGGTACTGGACATTGCTTGATCCAGTAGGACCAGCAGGGTTTTGAATAACGTTAAAAGAAGGCTGGTTCATACCAACCATGTGAGCCTATGAGATACTCACATTCGTGGTGCCTGATACCATCGAAACACTCAAATTATTCCCCCTTGGTGGTGGCATAGCCTGGCCACTTACTGGAGCGATTGAAGAACTGACAGAGACATTCTTCGATATTACCGATTGAACTGGACGGGTGACTAGGATGGACGATACAAGAGGGTTCAGAATGGTGGTTTGCACCGAGACTGAGGTAACTTCCTGTTGGGAGGTCAAGTTTGCAATGAACGTACCTTTCGTAGGCATGGTGCCAGACGCCCAAATAGGGTTATGGTAAAGTGATGAGGCACTAGGTGTACTTGAAACCAATTGTCCCAAGGATACACAATTAAGTGGGAATTCTCGATACATAGTGATGGGAATTCTCCCTATATAGGGGAAAACTTCAAGAGGAAATGGATGTTCTTCCTCCTCGACAGCGTGTGGAGTAGAAACTTCTGACTCATCCAGAGAGGTGATTGGACCATCGCCTTCAGCTTCCATAGCTAGGAACAAACGACGATGAACAATTGAATAGGTACAAGGGGATAATTCCAAAGGAACACCTAGCTGATCGTATGGGATGTACAGATGATGCGGTGATATCACAATAGGGTCGAATAAATGATTCATAGGATAGATAACTAGTCCAAGTAGACCGTTAGTGGTCGGTGAACTCTCAGGAATTTGAATGGCATTGTTTGGAGATTCCCGGCCAAGATTAGCAGGTGACCCAATATCTGAAGTAGGTGGAGGATGTGATGACGAAGGTTGAATGCTAAGAATGATTTTGAGTTCAACACCTTGGTCTTCAAGTGACTTTGGTAATTCAGGAAACGACTCCTTAGGCAATCTTTCATATGGAGAAGAGGAAGAGGAACTAGGTGAACTAGATGGTTCAGCCATAATGACCTTCTCTTAGTTAACAAGAAAAGAGAGAGATAAACTTCAAGGCTTCAAAATTTCCTTTAGGGAAAACTCACGATTTGGTCTAGAAAGACTAACAGGATGTTATAAGATCATGGGCAATCAATTTTTTAAGATGCATAAATAGACGGGTGCTCTTTCATGTTTTAAGAGTCGAGAAAGAAACAAAGATGACTCTATAACTTTCGATTGGAAACGAGATCGAAAGGACAAGCACTCGAATGATATTTTAAGTTTAATAAGTCAAAAAGATCAAATGACTGCTCTGTATGATCTAGGTAAAAAGGATTACCAGGAAACCGTGAACTGCAAAATTCCTCCGGGTGAACCGAGAAGTACAAGCATGCAATCTCCTGGAAGGCTACGTTCAATGTAGCACGTTTGCAAGGCGGCGGACTTGACTTCCTATGGATAAAGGATTTCAGCCTAGAGGGTTCTCCTCTTATATACTCGACGGTACGGGGATCACAAATGCGTACTAGCGCTGAAGCTAATGACAACTACTAGGTTTAAAGATGTCAGAACACATCTCTAGCCTAGATATTCTAGATGTGATCGTTAGATTTAAAATTCGCCTTAGGTTAATTGAGTTCATTTTAAGGTTTATCTTGAGTTATGTCTGAGTTTTCAGGACTTAGCTATGTGACTCAAAAAACCCTAAATGCAACTAAATGAGACAAGACCCTTTCAATTGGATGAATTGCCTACCACTAGAGAGGGTAGAAAACACACAATCAAATGCGAACAACCAAGCAACTGAAAGCAAAAAGATTTTTTACTACTTCACTTTTTGAGAAAATAAACTAAGGAAAAATACATTCCAATTCCTAATTTCCTGTCAAGTACATTCCTAATAGTCCTTTCAAAAGCAAAGAGAGATCCTTTTCTTTTCAAATGCCAATGCAACCATAGTCTTCAATGATGTTAAATGTCATAGCATACTGATGCAACAAACTAGAATTTTATACTTTTCATGAAATGAATTTTCTCATAGAACACTTCAATGGAAAAGTTTTTGAGATAATCTTCTCTTCAAGCAAATGAAAAGCATGAAAATAGAATCTCTTTCAAACTAATGAAACAACAACTTTACCAAAACCAAGACAAGCAATGTGATCCATGCCAGAAAAGAAATGTTTAGACAAGCAAATGAAAACTTTTCAAACTTGTGTAATGGAGGTCAAAGTCATATAAGTACCACAAACAAAATGCAAGGAGTAAATGCACCAAAAACGCGACTCGCTGAGTTCACAATCAGCTGAATGGATGAAAATCTAGATGCCTTAGTGCCACTAAACATCCAATGACCCAATAAATCAAGAAGAAAGATGACAAATCAACAAGCAAACAAACCAAATGAAAAGTATCTTTCTAGTCAGGGACAAGATAGTCTAAAAGGCTCACAGGGTCGAAATCATGAGAGAAAAACACACTGGCCAAGGTTTGGGGCAAACCCTAATATTCAATTACAGGCATTGGCGTGACTGTCTAACTGACAACAAGCACCAAAAGGGGTCGGAGTGACTACTTCTCAACATATCGCACTGATCAGCATGATTGTCAGCGAATTAAGTGCGTTGAGAAAGGAAGCTAAGATTTTTTTTATTTTTTTTTATTTTTTAGGTTGGGATTAGACTTGCTACTATGGATTTCAAACTTAGACCAGTAAGAAAAGGAAAACAAACAGAACCAAAGGGAAAAATCAGAACTAGAAAATTTCACACAAACCATGAAATTCCAAGCAAATAAATAGAAGGATTTGATCCTCGGTATGGTCACCAATTTCTGGTGAAGTAAAATTATGAGTGCGGACACAAACAATTACTCTAGCCCAATAATGGGTCTAGCCACAACTGATACATTCTATGGAATATTTCCTTAGGTTATAACCAATTAAGAGGGCCTACCTCTTAGTACGCTTATCCCATTTGGTGATGACCTCTCTTGCTTGCTCCAGCTATCTCTCGTTTCCTTCTTCAAACACCCAAAACAAGTAAACAACAACAAACAACAATCATGATACTAGACAAATTGTAATTCAACCTACTTAATAATTCAAAAAAAATTAAGCCATAAACAAGTAAGATGACACATTATGTAGGAAATCAATCGATAGTTGCATATATATTGAGTCAAGAAGAGATTACAACCATTGTCTTGATGTTTTTGTTCTCCTCTGATAAAACTATGTTCCCACACAATTCCGTTAGCATTCCATGATGGCCTAAACAATGATAGTTTTAAGGCTCTTCCATTTAGGTTTCACACTAAACCAAATTCACACTTCTCCCTCACACAACTAGAGAGCACACCATCATCAACACTAGCTTGTGCTTTTAAACAATGGAGGTTTAGGGTGATCTCCAGTATTGCAGCAATAATGCTGCAACTCCTGGGGCTCCCTTCTTTATTTTTATAAACTCGGTAGTTCGTAACAAACTTGGAAGCGACGGTGCTGTATGCACAAGTACTAGCTCTTACTGTACGCTGTCACTTGATCAGCTGGCACAAGTTCGCTACGAGCTTAAGCCAACTTCTATGAGTTCTCAGAAGAAGATTTTAACTGTGATGAAAGAAAGCTATCTCGAAAGATGCTATTCTACTTGTAGAAAGAGAATGAAAACCCTATCAAACCCTAGTTTTACCCACTAACCCTACTTTTGGAAGAAAAGAGATGGAAACTACTGGGATGGGTGCCATTGACTACTGGAAAGGTAAAATGCATGTATTCAAGCTACTTTGGAAGAGAAATGAGAAAAAATCATCTTTTTGTACTTTTGAGCAATTTTATGTGGAATTATTATGTTTGTGTTTTAACTAGTTGTGACTATGCAGAGGTTTGGTGGCGAAGGGAGATGGAGTTGGATTTTGCAGGAGGTGAAGAAGGTGTGGATAGGTCCTAAGAGGTCCTTAGTACCTTTTTGAAGACTTCCATTGTGATCAGACTTCGAAAAATTACTCGCATGAACTTCTACAGGAGGTTGGGGCGATCTACAGGAGGTTCTACAGGACGATCTACAAGAGGAGGCTGAAAGTGGTTTTGGGAGGTTTGAAGGTGGAAAAACGATGGAAAAATGGAAATGAAGGCTGGATGGAGGTGTTGAGGGGTCTAGGACTCTGTCAATGAAGATCAGAAATGAAGGAGATGGTTGGATTGTTCAAAGGTAAAGAAAGCAATGTTTCACAAAAACACAGAAATTAGGTCAGTTTGGCGAAATGAGGCGAATGAGTGGGGAAATCCCTAGAGATGAACTAGTATAGGCTATGCTATGGAGGAATGATAAGCTGGAGTGTTCTACAAGTGAGCTCCACACTTACTTCTCAAAACTGACCCAAGAAAGAACCGAAAAGCAAAGTTTTGTCTATTTTAGCCTAAATTCTCACCTAAAACCAGAGAAATGATGAACATAACTTTATGGACAGAAAATTATGCGAGAAAGCCATGGTAAATGAACAAGAAAGGATCTAAGCATTTAAATCCAAACTGATATCAACTTCTCCAACTCTAAATCTCACACTAGAAATTGTATTAGAAAAGCAGAAACAATGTTTTTGGTGGCAGCAATAGTGCCTTGATCTCAAATCATGGTCCGAAGGAGGGAGAAAGGAGATCAAGGCCTGCTTGGTAACCTTTTCAAATCTTTTCAGTTACTGCAGCAAATTATCTAATCAACGTGAAGCAAGAACAACTATTCTAACCATCAAAAGAAACCTAATTAACAAAGCAAGATTTAACCTAAACAACAGAAATTATCTCATGAATGCAAGAAAAAGCATATAAATACACAAAGGAGGTGTGGGTAGCTTGGGTTGTGCCCTAACCCAAGAGCTTTAGCCCTCTAGGAAAGATTAGTGCTGGTTCAAAACTTGATTCATCTTCATTTATCGAGAAGTAGCAGTTACATCATGAAACTGTCTTCAAAAAGAGCTCGATAATGAGCTAAGTACAAAGCTGCACAAAAGTGCAAAAATCTACTATGAAATGGCTAACCTACTGAGGCTTGAAGGCTTCTTATTTATACAAGTGGGGACTCCCAACAGTCCTCATAAACTTAAGGAACTCGGTTGCCTAAAACTGAAGATAACAACAACTTTATTAGACTTGCTCAGCTGCCCCTTGGAATCATCATTGTGGGCCTTCGTACTCCGAGCTGCTGATGGAGAACTCAAGGAAGGGGTCATTAATGAAGGAAAAACCCCTCCTATAAGTCCTCGGCCCTATTTCCTTGAGTTTGGCTGCTAATTTGCTCATAAATGCCTATTCTTTGTCCAAAAATCTACAATAAACACTCATTATACTATGTGGCAAAGTGACTGTCCCCATTCACTCTATTGACATGAATTTATTCAAAAACATGCACAAAACTATGGAGAATGGTGGATTAAATGAAAATAATAGGCAAAATGAGCCCATATAGTTACCCATTTATGGGGCTCATCATCACCCCCGTGCTGAATGGGTTGCTCATCCTCTGAGCAACTAATCGAGTTCTTCATCTTTAATAGCTTTAATAGCTTCCCTGACATCCCAAGCTTCTGATGTGATGTCTTCTTCTCTGTCATGGAAACCTAGTTTTCTGTCCACTTCCTCCCATTGTTTCTGTTCTTCCTCCTCGTTAACCCCTTCCAACAGTTCCAACGGTAGTGGAGGACTGTATTAAGACCAATCCAGTTGGCTTTCAAGTTTTGCATTGATTGTTTATATAGGGGCACTCTCCTCATAGCTTCTCTCGTTTTGGTTGGGGAGTGATACTCCCGGATCTTCAGGATATGGGACAATGTATTCCACCTTCTCATGCAAGCATGAAGGTAGTCATCACCAAATAATCCCTCCATATCTTCAAAATGGACGATAGCCTGTGCTTGCTTATCAACATAATGAGGAAGAACTTGAGGATTGGCTATTAGGTGTTGGTGGGCATAAATGAGAGCTAATGGTTCTGCTGGTTCTGCCCTTATCATGAGGGGCTCACTTAGCTCCTTGGCCATAATCTTCTGAATTTCCATTGCTCTGTTTTCTTCATGGCTCAAACAAGAAGCCATAGTGATGAGCTGTAAGTTTCCTAATGCAGCGTTTGGATCCCAAAGATTCATGTTAGTAAGTGCCATGTTGTGTAGATAAAATTATACTAGCTTGGCTTTATCTTCGACTGAACTACTATCGCATAAATGCATAAACTGGCCATAATTTTGGAATGGGATTGTGCTGGTTTGGGCCAATGCTTTAATTTTGAATTGGAGCCACTGGTCTTTGAGATACAGTGCATAGGATCTAGCTATTTGTCTACATTACAAGGTCTCCATTGCCCAGCTGGCCGTGTAGGCCATTTGGGCCTCCGTTCCTACAACTGCTATTCCAAAATCTGCACTTCAGTTGCTGCCTGAGATTCCTTTTCTTGTTGTTGTTTCATTAGTATTTCAACATCAATCTATGGCTCTTCCTCTTGCTGATGTTTCTCTGCTGCTTCATTATCTACTAGGGGACCTTCTTGCTGTTGCTGCCCTTCCAAGATTGGCAACTTTTCGCCCCCTTGAGTTTCCCGGTCCTGTAACTGCTTTTTCAGCAGTTCATTTTCTTCTTGCACTTGGGCTCTTCTAATGCTCTTTATGTGCCTTACCATGCCCAACTCCCTTCTCAATTCTCTCAACTTATCTTCCATGTGCCCTATATCTTCAACTCCTTTAGATTTAGCGATCTACATCTAGGTGTGGGTTCTGCCCCTCTCTTTTTCTAATTCAAAGAAAAGAGGCACAGTGAATTTTTGTGGGATGATCTTCCCACCTTCTAGAAGATTGTAATAGGAGCCTAAATTAGGCTGAGGGCTTGGCTCAGGTATTTCTTTTTCCTTTCCTTCCTCTTGTGACTATTTTTCTGCCTGCTTTTCCAATTTCTCAGTTTCTTTAAGTTTGGCTAGTGTCTCCTGAAGAGAGGTTTACGTTTCCTGTAGGACTGCTTTGGAGTCCATCAATTTGATTCCTTCATTCCAGGTGGAGGTTTTGGGATTGCCTCTCTCATAGGTGATAGAGATCTTGGAGGGAGATTCCTCCTTCCTCTGAGTAGGTGCATCCTCAATGATAATTGGTTCTTTTGATGGTGGCTGGGGCTTACCCACCTTAATCCTGGTGCTCCTTCTGGCTTTGAAATTCATAGAGTTTTTCCTTTTTCTTTTTCCCTTTTGTTTTGTTGGAGTGCTTCATGCAACAAGCACAACTGCTACTTCCCTTGCCAGTGTTTCAGGGGATGTTTCTTCCTGCTCTTCTTCTTCTTTATCTGCTACAATTTTTCCCGCGTCTGCTATTTTTGCTTTTGTCTCTGCTAGCTCTGCTAGTGTTTTCTCCTTTTCTTGTTGAGTCCTTGCCTTTCATGTCATGGTCTTTTTCTAGGATTTCTTGGGCTTTTTATTTTCAGCCTTTGTCCTTTTCCTCTTCTCTGTTTTTGAGGCTGTCTTCTTTTCTGCCTTAGGCTCAACAGTGGTTTTGTCAAGTCTCTCCTCTTCTTTCTATTTCTCCTCTGTTTTTCCTTCTGTTTGAATATCTTGTGCCTCCTCATTACTGTTCTCCTCAAGTTCCTATCTGCTCCTCCTCTTCACTGCTAGATGGGCTAATGTCCTCAGTCAAAGTTTTGATGTCATCTTCTCTGGACATATTCTTGAAAATTTCCCAATCTATGGGGATGGTGTATGTGTGTAGGGAATCTTCTACCAACAGTTTGATGGGCCCATGGTGAGCCAGCTGGTTTGGGACCCTTGCATTTAGCTTGGTACCACATTCTATCAAAGACTGGAGGAGGAAATATGGGAGACTGAGTTTCCTAGCTGCAAGTAGGTCCATCCCATATCTTAATTCATGCAATAACCTGAAGTGATAACCATAAACGATACTGAACCTTCCTTCACAAGTGATGTATTTCATGGTCTAGTAGTTGACTTCACTCCATGGAGGAGGTAAGCTTGTCCTTCTGACCTCATTCTTATCCTCTATAGGATGTTCATCACGGTGGAAGAATGTCTTTTCAGTAACTTGTCCCAATGGTTTTTCCTCTTTGCTCCAAGGGAGCCCAAGTGGAAGACCTGTGATTCTGCTAATAAAATCTGGTGTAAGCTCTAGGGTTAGACCCCTGAAACTGACTGTAACATGTGTTTTCAAATGGGGTCTTAAGGACATCAAAAGTTCTTCAGTCACCTCCTCATCATGCCCATGAATTCTCTCAAAGAAAGACATCCAGTTTGCCCTGGTGAAGAGGGCCACCACCTCGGGGTGCTCATGTAATTTGTTGGAGTTCAAAGGCTCCTTTCTCATAAAACCTCCTGGCATGGTGTTTAGTGGTTTCTAAGAATGATCAAGTGAGGAGGAAGGCAAAACCGAAAACAGAGGGATAGTTGAGTTTTGTCTCTTTCTAACCAGAGAGGGAATTTTCCCGTGTGCTTCTTCTTCACAACATCAATTTGCAACTTCTCCCTCTCTTCAAACTGTTTTTAACCTAAATTTGCTTCTTGGTTTTTGAAAAAAAACTCAATATTTTGACAGAACAAAGAATAAATAACACAGTGTTTTTTCTTCAGAGAGTAGACAGACTTGAGAAATCGGTTTTGTCATAGGTTGGTTTCTATGGTTGCATCCCTTTTTTTCTTTACAGTAGAATGTGAGAAAGGAAAAGACAGACTTTTAATGTAGAGAAGAAAACGAGGAGATTGTGTACAACTCAGAAAAATACAGGCAGATTTTTAAGCTTCACTTTCTTCTTTTCAACCCAATACTGTGTCTTTAATCCACCACCTTATATAAATATATCATATGCTAAGTGGTTTCCCAAGCCTACCTATTTTCAAGCTCAAATTTGACAAAAATCTTGGATTTTTCTTCTGCAGAGCTGCTCTTTGCCCTTCTTGTAGAAAGCCTCTTGTAGACGGTGTTCCTGCTCTTGTAGAATGCAGTAGTGCTCCTATAGAGCCCGACAAGTGGGAGGGTTTTGCAAGGCTGGAAAAAAACTGGCAGAAAAAAACTGGTTCATTGTTCTGATGGTGGTAGGTGAGTATTGCAATTGAGAACTTCGTAAATGAAAATGAAACAAAGGTTGGTGGAGGCTTAGATAGCATTGTACTTAACTATTGGCGTAATCTGCAGTGAGGAGGTGAGGTGGCTAGATGGGTACATTATCCCCATCTGGACCATTGGTCCTACGCCAGTGTCATTATGGTTCTTAATGTCGTCTGACTGCCATCACCTCCCTTAGTCCCGTTATACGCCTCCACCACTATCGGTTATGAGCTCTTTCTTCCCGATTTGATGGGCCACACGTGCTGCCTGCACATCTAATCCGTGGTTTGAATTTGGACGAGGCTAATTTGTACTCCACGAGGGCATGTGAACTGAACTAGGGTGGAAAATTAGCTGGCCACCGATTCTGTTTAATCGTGACCATTCCCATAGTTTATGCAGTTTGTAAATAATATTCATGCAATCGAGGAATAGGTTTAGCCACTTACCTGTGTTGTTTTGTTCTTCATGCTTCGGACTTTGGAACTTTATTTCCTCGTTGCTATTGCTGCTGGTTCTCTGCATGCTCAACCTTCTCTTATGCTTCATACATCCTGCTGCGCTGACCCTGTCTCTGGAGTTTGTTTTTCAAAGGGATCAGCTGCTATAGGAATCCTGTGGGATGTCCTGTCGCTGCTTCTCCTTTTGAAATTCAGGCTAATGCTTGAGTGGGGGCTAAAAACTACTGAAGAAGGTCTCAAATGGAAAGAAATAGTAGCTGGAAGTTATCAGGTAGGAATAAGCAAAGAACACTGCTACTTTATTTATCACCCTTTTCTTGTGTTTACAGACTGAAAGAAACATAATTTCTGTATTTCTCTATGCAGGGAAAGAAAAAAACGAGTTAAAATCTGGGTTTTTAGGGATGGAATGGAGAAATAGGAGGATGGATGGTGGCAGGGAGGTTCACAAGCCTTCTAGACAAATTTCTAGCCCTCGGGTTCTTCTCTAAACTTGATTTTGGCCTCTCTGTGATTTCTACAGCAGCCTCCTGCAGAACACACGTAGTTTCCTGTAGGATGCGAAATTTTCAGAACAAATGAGACCAAGGCTTGGGAAAGGATAAAAACGATGGAGGGATGGACTATGAAGGGTGTATGCAGCCTGACCATGTCTTTTTCTCTTGTGTGACCCTCCTGCAACATGCAATTTATTCGAAAGAAGTTAGGTTTTTTCTTTTTTTCTTTTTATCTTTTTTCTTCTTTTTTTTGAGACAGATAGGGTGCCTCTAGAAGGTTTTCACTCTTACTGCATGCCCTAGGTGCCTCCAGGAGGTTTTCACCAAGGGATATTTTATTCCTTTTCCTTTTTTCTCTCTTTTCCTTTTTTTAATTTTTTAATTTTTATATTTTTTTTCAGGGTGTGGGTGGAGTGGACACAGGACCTGCTCAACTACCAACATTGTTTTACCCAGATTCTCAATAAACTCTTGCTTGGAAAGGGGCTTCATGTAGATCTTCAATCTATGCCCATTGAGGAGCATCGGGATGGCTTCTTCATCTATAGTCTGGATAAGGACTGAACCATTGTGATTGCATTTTTCTACTGTGTATGGTCCCAGCCATCTTGTCCTCAGTTTGCCCTTGAAATCCTTATATCTTGAATCATACAGCAGTGCCCAATCCCTCGGCTGGAATTGTTTTTCTTTGAGGTGTCTGTCATGCCATATTTTTCTTTGAAGTTGGACTAACTCAAAGTGGAGAAGGGCCTGCAATATTTGTTCATCCAATCCATTTAGCTGAAGAAATCTTTCTTTTTGTGCATGGCTGAGATCTAGGTCCAGTTGCGCTACCATCCCTATTGTGTTATATTCAAATTATATGGACAACAAAGCCTTCTTCCCATAGACCAGCTCATTGGGTGTGAAACCCTGGTGGTTTTCCAAGGAGTGTTATAGGCCCAGGTGGCCTCAACCAATCGATCTGCCCAATATTTTCTACTTCTACTCACTAGATTAGTAAAAATCCCTTCCAAAGCTCTGTTAGTGACTTCCACCTATCCATTTACTTATCGATGATAAGGGGTGGAAGTTCTCTGCTTAATCTTGTGATGTGTGAGCAGGTCTTCAATCAGATTGGAGGTAAACTGACTTCCTTGATCCGTGACTAATTCTCTTAGATAGGCAAACTTGTAGAAAATATTTTCCCTCAAAAACTCAACTACTCTTTCTTCCGTTGTTGCCTTGATCACCTTTGTTTCTGTCCATTTTGTTAGGTAATCCGTACACACAATGATGTAAGATTTCTATTTTGAAGGAGGGTTGATAGGACCCACAAAGTCCATGCCCCAATTCTCAAATGGCTCGAAAGTCACTTCAGGTTGTAGGGGCATCTCATCCCTTGGAGTAGGTTTCCCCATCCTTTCACATCGGTCACATTGGCTGATGTATCTCCTGACATCTTGATGAAGAGTGGGCCAATAGTAACTTGATTGTAGAATTTTGAAGGAAGTTCTCTTTGCTGCAAAGTGGCCCCCACAGGACCCATCATGACAGGTTAGGAGGATGTCAAAAACTTCCTCCTCCCTGACACATCACCTCAAAATCTGATCTGGACCAAGTTTAAAAACATTGCCCCCAATCCAGTGAATGGGACACTTTTTCTCGCAATCTTGCTCTTCTCTTTTGAGAACAAGTGTGGCCGAAACTGTGCTGAAACCAAATAATTTGCTATATTAGCAAACCATGGAGAGAGTACTGAAATAGAAAATAGGTGATCATCTGACATTTGATCATCCACCATTCCTTCTTCACCTGCAGGTAGATCTAGTCAAGACAAAAAATTAGCAACAACATTTTCCTTACCTGGCTTATCAACAATGGGCAAATCAAATTGTTGCAATAAAAGTAACCATATAATGATACGAGCATTTATATCAGGTTTATTCATCAAATACCTAATTTCAGCATGATCAGTGTGTACGAATGTTTGATAGCTAGTGATGTAGTGTCTGAACTTGTTTAGGGAATGGACTACAGCTAGTGTTGTGGGGAAAAGTATCCGATGCGGATGACCCTATCCCTACTCTAAAGGTGACAGTCTTTAGCAACAACTGAAAGTAAAGTTTTTATGATTTCCTTTATGAAAGTACAGAGAGACTGAAGAAAGATTAACCAACCTGGTGTCTTTCGCTTAGTCGATCCTTGTCCTCTCTCTTTGTCTCTTGTTCCCAGCTCCTTGCTCTTTTTGCCGGTCCAGCTACACACAGATCCTGCACAAACAAGAGAGGAAACTACAAGATACAAGTACTCATAACTGATACATGGATTAGAGTGAATCAAATATACATGTAAATACAATACATCAATGCAATACAAGTATATAGGAGAACATGCAAAACTTTATTGATAGAAGTAACATGGTTCTGAGAAGGTTACAACCAATGATGGCTCCAATCCAGCAGCACCTCCCCAGCAGCAAGAACTCTCCTCTTCACCTCTAGTAAAACAATCACCCAATAGCTCTGACTGTAAACCAACAGCACCTCCTTGCTTTACACAAAATTCCAGCCTCCTTAGACCTCATAGAAGAGCTCTATATATAGGAGAGAAGAAGAGAGGATGAGTCAGCTTGAGACTGACATGAAGCTGCCTTGTGTCCTCTCCCTCTTCAGTTAATCTTCAGTTCTTGAGTCCACTTGGAGATCCTTGCTTACACATGGTGATCAAGTACCTCTTACTCATCACAGGGCGAATCTCATGAACCAAGTGTCAGTTCGGAAGCTTCCTGGGCAGTTGACACCTTGCAGAATGACTGTGCCACTTGGCCAATCTCGCCCAGCGCAGGTAGCCTTCATTAGATTTGACTTCCAGTGCAGGTACAAGGAGGAGCAGTTGCATTCCAGCGCAGATGCTCAGTGGAGCAGCTGACATGATCCACAATTAGCCTGTTTTGAAGTGTTTTCAGGTGGAGAACTGATTGGAAGTGCTGTTGTTTGATGACCTTGTTCTTTTAGGGGTAAGAACAACATGTTTAGGGACTGAGGATCCCTGTAATTATTGACATTTCATGCTCCATGTCGCGAGGCACAAAAATGTCTATAACAGTTGCCCCCTAAAGTATGAGGCCGTTTATCGGGTGAAATGCTTTATCTAGAGGGTCCGAAGTTCATTCCAGTGCTGAGGAGGCGCCCTGTAATACAATACAATACAATACATTATTTTTCATTCTATTTTCATGATCTAGCTGAGGCGGGCATTCCCATGCTCAGCTTTTATAAATACATTTTGGTACATATGACAGACGATCGTCTGAAGGTAGACTGATAATTTTCTGCTGAAATTATCATCCTTTGAATAGGATGATCATCTGCTGCAATGATGTACATGGCAAATGCTTTTATATTTCCTGAATATATATCGCAGCCCGGATGGATGAAACTAGATCCGGGGTCTTCAAACTCGTTCGATCTTCACTCTAAGTACAAGTCGATCCATGTGAGAATTTTGCTGAAGTCGAACATGGAAAGACATCGCTTGATTACCGGTCAATAATGAAAACCGTTAACAAGCGCGAGAGGAATCACCAATAATGATGATGACCCTCAAGGTACTGCAGTACAATTCACGTGGCGTGAATAAAGGACTTGGCGTCGAACGCCACGCAAAATCTTCTGGTCGAAGGTCATTGATGTATACCTGTCGCCGGAAGTGAGAAACTTGCCATTGAGGCATGCAAGCTTCAAAGTACTGATGGGGGTGTTCCTAGATCAACTTCTTGGATAATGAGCTGAAGTCGACAAGAAGCGATCCGTCAAAGGAGGGCCTTAATGAATCCCACATCAATGACACGGAACGGAGCTAATGACTTTAGTGGAGGTGAAAACAAACTGTGACATATGATTCAGGGTGGCGATCATGAATGGATGAAGGATAATGTATGGCAGTGGATGGGACACGGTTGACACTTTCAGAATGACCCCTCTTGAACATATAATGACACTGATGCGATGGATCGGTAGCATTACCCCAAATGTGGATGGTTTGGCGAGGACCATGGCGATGAGACCGGTGAATGAAACAACCCAACCCGATGTGGTACGGAGGAAAAGTGTCATGTTCAAGAGTGACTTGCTACCATTAAACTTTGATGTTCTCCCAATTTTTCCCCAGTCATTTCTTACCAGTACCTCTTTATTTTTGTCAAGCTTGAGGAGGATAACATATGCTTGTTCTATAACCTGCCCTTCGGGCAAGCCCATCGCTATGATTTAACGAGCCTAGCGATAGGGAAACTCGTTCTCGTCTAAAGACAAGTTTGTCACTATTTAATCAGTTTAACGAGTCTAACGACAAAGAAAACTCGGTCCTTTTCATTTTTAGAGAGTCTGAAAAGGTACAGAAAGTCAACTCCATGATTCCTTTTTCGTCATCTAATCCCTTAAGTCCGAAAAAGTATAAAACAATACAGAAGGGATGGCTATTCGGTACTTTTACGAGCTGAATAAGACAAGCGCTCGATCTTTTTGTGTAATAATCCCTCAGGTCCAAAAAGATTAAAATCTAGAGGAGGGATAGCGTTCCGGTCGTTTTAACGAGCTGGAAGGCCAAAACTCGGCAAACTTTTCATATTTTACGAGTCAGTGAAAAGAGCTCAAAGAAGACTCGTTTTTTGAGGAACAAGTGATAAACAGGGGTAGCAGCAGATTCCAGGTACAAATTGGAATTTTCCAATCACGGTAGTGTCACAAGGATGGCTAGGTGAAATCACTCTTCGCAGCTGTTCCTCAAAAAGGGTAAACACACATATGGGGGTGAACGACCGGCCAAATGAAATGGAGGTGATGGATGAAAACACGACCAAGGCTTTTAAGGCTTATAAATTTACGATCGCAATGGTTATTTACCGAGATAGGTTCATTTTTTTTTTAATGAGCTTGAACTTTGGCGGAAAAACTTTGCTCACACTTTTCTATTTTTTAACGAGCATAAATTCTGTGGTAAAACTGCTCGATTCATGGTCAAATTTAATTTTTTACTTTTACTAGCTTTTCTCTTTTCAAATGTAGCACTTCATCTTCAATTGCTGCAACAAATTTTGTTAGAAATGGACAATATTTGCATGAAAACGAGATTATAACCCTAATATTTAACTTTAAACTGTGTAAAAGTCATAAAAAGGGGTTTTTACCTCTCATTTACCATTTCATTTGCATTTTGCTTGTTGGAGCTCTGGAGGTGCCTCTTTTTCCTTGATTTTCACCAGCTGATTCCGGGAGATTCTGTGGACGATTTTCGGCGCCGTTTGGACCAGGTAGGAGCTAAACCTTATCCCTTCACTTTCATGGTTTCCTTTTTCAGTTTCATGCATGTTTTTCAGGGTTTCTGAGCCCCAGGGGTTTCATCAGGGCGCCCTGGCATCAGCGCAGGTTCCCCTTTCGAAAATTGCGCTGTATTTCAGGCAGCCTTAAGGCAGACTGCCTTACAGCGCAAGGGGAAGCCTCTCTGCCTGCGCTGGGCCTAGAAAAGCTGACCTTGCATGTGTTTTTTGATGATTTTTTCGCCAGATTTTCATCAAAATCAGGAACTTACTCCTTCTCTTGTTTGCTTGCAGGGAACTTTGAACAAAATGTCCCTTACATGGCGAGAACCAGAACATGAAGCAGAGGACATGGTTGCACTCCATGACCCAGTCACGGTGAACGCGCTTCGGAACTGTGGCCTGCTGAAGTTCTTCCGTATCTCTAGCATGAGAGCACAGATTTCTTTACTGCAGTATATGCTTGATGCTTGGGATCCTGTTAACCAAGTATTCCAGATTAGGGGGAAGTCTTTCCCCTTGACCATAGAGGACATGTACTTCTTGACTGGGTTGTCAAGGCGGGGTGCCCCCATTTCTTTGTCAGGTACGGCTCGAGGGACTACTTCCACCAGAGACTATATCCGTCAGTATTGCCGGGAAGGTTCACAGCCGAGCAAAGACGGCAAGATCAACATCCGTGACATCACTGACAGGTCTCTCAGGTCCATTCTGTTTACTATTGGTAGGATGGCCGGTAGCGCAGCTTTACATGTTGCCAACAGATCTTACATGCAGCACGCCTTGGAGTGTCTCCAACCGAAAGTGTTTAACTGGTGTGATGCAGTACTTGTTCAGATGAAAAGTCAATTGACCAAGGTAAAGGACGGGGGGCTGAAGAACTTTGGATTTGGTTCTATTCTGACTGCCTTTGTCTTGGAGAAAATCCCATTGATGCAACCTCAGTACATCTTGCTCGATTTACCTTCTCCGACCGAGCCACGCATGCAGAGGTGGGTTGACCATATGTCCCGGCATGCTGGTCAACCTCATATTACTTTCACTGAGTCCTTCTTTAGGTGGTTCGAGCGTCAGGAGATGGCATTTTCCGAGTATCCATACGTGGGTATGGACTACCGAGGTGATCCGGACTTGGTGCTCCCGGATGGCGAACAATGGGGCGCTATTGGTAAAATCTCTGACCATATCACTGTTTATTGTTTTTATTCATGATGTTACTGTTCAAACTGATCAAACTCTTGGGTGCATGCAGATGTTGGTCCTGTTCGTCCAGTAGCTCGTCCACGATCGCCAGTTGCTGCCCCAGCAGCAGAGCCTGCTAGGAGAGTTGTTATTCGCGACCTTGGTGATACTGAGATACTTGCAGCTGTGCAGGAGCAGGTTGAGAGCCTTACTCGTGGTCTTCCGGATGTACAGATTGACGAGTTACCTTTACAGTTGCAGCGGCACACTATTGGCATGCCTAGACGATGGACTCGTCTCTTGCGCATGATCGCACAGACCGTGACGTACTTTCATGAGCACCACTAGGCTAGGGTGCCCCCTAGCATCTTTTTGAGTTCTAGGTCATATGACCAATTTTGTTTTGATTACAGCACATTATGTACAAACTATAAACAGCTTTATATATTTTGATTTTCGGAGTTTATTTCAGTTTATTTGTGATCCACTTACATAGCACCGATGCATCTCTTTTTATATATGTTGTAAATGTCTACCTAATACATAGTTTGCTAATGAATCTGTTAATGTGTTCAAGTTTCTGGAAATATGTTGGTATTGAATTGAATCAAACTCTCTTTCCAAAATCTTAACTCTTAGAAACATACGATAAATAGCTGGATTGCGGACTGAATATATACCAGTGAGTTGTAGTATCACAAGTTGTGAGTCTAGCCTGACAATTAGTCGGCGTATACCATGAGCGATGGTATCAGAGAGGAGTTCAATCAACGCACTATACTCAGCGATATTGTTCGTTGATCGTCCAATACACACACCTCTGAAACTCACTAACTCGCCGCTTGGATCAAAAATGGCCCAGGCTGCGGAGGACAAATTCCGCGTACTACGACTCGCTCCGTCGGCATATCCCACATATGTATCAGAATAATTCGACATCTGCAACAAACGAGAAAGGTGGATTACTTAACCGAAACAAACATTTTAGCGAAAACAAAATACAACAAAAGCACTCAGGTTACTATTTAGGCATAGTAACGCTTGAGGTACAACCCGTTACGGGGTTGCGCCAGTGGCATTCCGTCATAATCCATTAACTCGTAGGCTCCTTTTGCTAACACCCTTTTAACAATATAGGGACCCATCCATAAGGACTGAAATTTTCCTGCTCCTAATTTGTCGGATTCTTGGTCGTAAAGCAAAACCAAGTCACCCTCGGAGAAGATGCGAGGTTTGACATTCTTGTCAAACTGTGCTTTGATTCGTTTCTTATGGGCTTCGTTCGCTAAAGCAGCGTCACGACGGTTTTTATCCAATTGGATTAACTCCAAGAAACGAGCCTCTTCTTCTGAGGTTTCGGGGAGGAGGTCAATTGCGAGTTTAAGAGACGAAATTTCGCACTGGATCGATAATACTGCCTCTAGGCCATACACCAATTGGAATGGTGTGAACCCAGTGGCGTTTTTTACCGAGGTTCGGTAAGCCCATAATGCTGAGTACAGGATTAGATGCCATCTTCTCTTGTGAACCCCGATCCTCCTTTGCAACATACGCTTCAGGACCTTGTTGATTGCCTCAACTTGTCCGTTGGCTTGTGGATAATATGGGTAGAGCTGTCGTGAGATAGCCCTAGTTTGGCAGCTAATTCAACCATCATGTGATTGCGAAAATGCGATCCATGATCTGTCACTATAGCTTGCGGAACGCCGAACCTGGCGACTACATGATTAAAAAAGAAAAGGGCAGCTGTTTCACCAGTGTTATTCAATGTAGGCATCGCCTCGGCCCATTTGGTAAAATAGTCAACAGCGACTATAATATACCCATGCCCCCCGGTCGAGGTGGGGTTACATTGCATGAAATCGATGCCCCACTTGGCGAAGGGCCCAACAGCAACTATCGGCTGTAAGGGTGCGGGCGGTCTTCTGGTTTTGCTATCAAAGATCTGACATGCATGGCAACTTCTGACAGCTATTATGCAATCTTTAAACATAGTTGGCCAGAAATATCCTGCTCGTAAGATTCTTTGTGCTGTTGCATATCCAGATTGATGTCCCCCGCACGCGCCTGAATGACAATCATTCAGGGCTTTTTCGGCCTCCTCATGGGTAAGGCACCTCCTCAGAACCGTATCGACACCACGACGGTAAAGTGTATCACCGACGATCATGTAGTCTTTAGATTGGTATCGTATACGTTTCCGTTCCGAGTGTGAGGTATTAGGCCTAAATTTTTTGGTTTGGAGATAAATAATGATGTCTCCATACCACTCATCGCTTACCGATATCAGAAACAAATTTTCATCCACGATTGACTCTTCTGATGTTTCATCGTTGGATGACGATGGGAGATCGCATAATAATTCCGCGAAAACTAGAGCTTTCTTCGATTTGGATTTTACAAAATCTAAATCAAACTCTTGAAGGATTGCTATCCATTTTGAGTATTTGCCCCCCAGCAACTGTCGCGACAGTATATATGTCATGGGATTGCAATCTGACAGAACAGTAGTTTTCCTAAAGAGGACATAATGTCGAAACCTTTGAATCGCTTGAACAGCGGCAAGCGCTAGTTTTTCAACATAGGAATATTTACTTTCTATGTCATTTAAGTTTTTACTTAAATAATAAATAGGATGTTCTATTCCATCGACTTCTTGCACTAAGACCATCGCAATGGTCGTATCTGCTGCAGCTAGATACAGGTTAAAATCTCTTTGATAGTCCGGGGCGTACATTAATGATGCTCTTACTAGAGAATCTTTCAGAGCGTCAAAGGAAGCTTGCGCAACCTGGTCCCAGACAAAAGGTACATCCTTTTTCAAAAGACGAGTATAACCTTTGGCAAGTTCTGCGTAATTTGGAATGAACCTCCTCAGAAAGTTTGCTTTCCCTTGGAGTTTCTGAATCTGAAGCAAATTTGAAGGTGGAGGCAAATTAATGATTGCCTGAACCTTACAAGGGTCGAGACGAATCCCGTCCTTAGAGACCACAAAGCCAAGTAAACGACCAGAGCCGACGCAAAACACACACTTGTGCAGATTGAGTCTTATCTTGTAATGTCGGCAACGTAGAAATATTGCTCTCAAATGCCGCGGATGATCAGTCCGCTTCCGCGAATGAGCCGGAAGATCGTCGAGGTAAGGTTGAACAATGTTCTTGATGTCATGGAAGGCATAATTCATTGCCCTCTGAAATGTCGCCCCTGCGTTCTTTAAACCAAATGGTAATTTTCGATAAGCGAATGTGCCCCACGGACAAATAAATGCAGTCTTAGACTGGTCCTGTGGGCGGATATTTATTTGATTATACCCGGAAAATCCATCCATAAAGGAAAAGATTTCACATCCGGCGCATTCATCAATTATCTGGTCGATGAAGGGTGTAGGGTAGTTGTCCTTCGGACAAGCTTGGTTTACATCCCTATAGTCGACGCACACTCTTATCGTCCCTTGTTTTTTCATAACAGGGACAATATTCGATACCCAATCGGTTAGAGGAACCGGGTAGATGAATCCAGCATGGAGAAGTTTTTCAACTTCTGCCTTAATGGCAGCGGCTTTCTTCGGATGTACCTGTCGAAGCCGTTGTCTTACTGGTTTGACATCAGGATACATTTTAATCTCATGTTCAACTATGCTCGAGTCAATGCCTGGCATTTCATCGTATGACCATGCAAAGACATCTCTAAATTCGCGAAAGAGAGCACTATATATTTCCAGTTCTGAAGGGGAACAACTTTTGCCGACATGAATATTCTCAACAACATCAGATTTTGTCGAGATGTTTATGGCTATGGTTTCTTCAATATTGGATAGGTTTCTCTCTGAATCCACCGTGTTTACAGTATTTGTTAGGAATTCAAACACTGAAGGGTGATATAGGTCGTGATGAGTTTCTTCTTCACATTCTGGAAGAAGGGAACGATGGTGGTGATCATTCCATGGTGCCCCCTCAATCATCATTGATTGTAAGATTCCTTCGTCAGTCCCATGAACTTTTGACCATGGATCTAATGGGGTACCATATTCTTCGGACCTATCTACCCAAACGCTTGACGAGCGTTCATTTGGGCTCGCCTCCCATGCCTGAAACATTGATTGCTACAATATTTCAATAGGGCTAGGTGGCAATACCACTTGATGATCCATGACGACTTTGTCTTCTGCGACCTTTGACGAAGATACCATGTTGCATGTTGCTACAAACGGGATATTCCCTTCATGGAAAGGAGGTGGCAACGCGAAAGTTCCCATCATTGTGGGATCTTTTAGCAAGCCTACTCCTATATCTTTTATTGAATGGTCGCTCCCATGGATCAGGGGAATGCTTCCAGTAACTTGTGAACCATTAGGGAGGAAATTCTGTTGGTCGACGATCGTAATCCCTCCTTCAAACGGGAATGCGATCTTCCTAAAATATGTCGACACTACAGCTGCCATGGCATATATCCATGGTCTTCCCAGTAGGATGTTATAGTCAAGATTGCCATCAATGACTTCAACATCAATCTCTACTGTTTTTCCTCCTAGTTCAACCTTAAAGTTATTTAGGATACCGTACGGAGTGTACGACCTACCGTCAAATGCTTTCAATGTCGTCGAAGATCGCGACAAGGTTAGAGATCCAAGAGTTTTCCAGCAACTCATCGACATGATACATGTCGATGCGCCCTCATCAATAATCGTTCTATGAACAGTTTTGTTGAGTGCTTTCACTTGAATAAGGAAAGCTAATTGCGCTGGCAACTGAGGATCATATCCTTTGTGATCAAAGGATACAAGATTGGAATCTTTAGGATCCACTCCACCAATTGCTGACAACAATGCCTGTCTTTGGGATGGGCAATTTTGTAGTACCTCAAGAGTCGACATAGCAGATGGCGATTGGGCCAAATCCTCCACTATATTATAGTGTTGCGCCGCTCTGGCGCGAGGGTTGAATGTCGACTTGTGGACTACTCCCTTAGGCGGCTTTATTGTTAATTCGTGCGTGAGGGGGGGTACAACTTCTGCCAACGTTGTTGTCGAACTACTGGGTTGATCTTTCCCTTTGTCGTTCGACACCGGCGGATTCCCATAATCTTTATTCCTAGTCGAGATCAAAGCATCATTTTGCTTAGAAACCGACAACATAAGCACTTGAGACGGAGAAGCATTTCCACTATCAACCATATTTTGACCTAGGGTGGGAAATGGATCAGTCAACACAGCTGAAGTTTGGGAACTTTTAAAGAACCTCTTTAACTCAGCTTTGAACGGACAGTTCTTTGTTGAATGATTTTCATCGCATATTTGACATGGAGGAAATTGTTTCCCTTGCCCAGGAGGGTTTGAAGAAGTTTTTTGAGGGGATGACCCACCTTTTTTCTTCTTGCTTCCTGGTTGATTGGAGTTTTTGTCTTTATCCGTAGATACAGCATTTACCTCCGAAGCAAGAATTTCTTGATTTGCTTTTTGATTCGAAGTCTTACGGGCTTTCTTATTTGAATCCCTTGTCGACTTAGCATTTGCAGTTCCAATCACGCCATCACCGGCATGAGAGTCACTATTCGATCCGGGAGGAGGAGGGATTGAAAATTCCCGTCTGGGGGCATCAGGTATCTTATCATAGAGCGTGCTCGACTGAGTATACACTAAGTCCAAATATTGAGCACGAGCAATCACTTGCTCTTCTTTTACGACACCTCCCTTGGCCACATCTTCTGTTATTGCCGGCAGAAGCGACTTTATAAACCACTCAGCTAATAGCTGATCTGGAACATAGGTTTTTACCATTCTGCGACGACGACGCCACTCATGTATATGATCAGATATATGTGTGGCTGTTGTCTGCTTGAAATTGGTCAAGATCTCTGTCCCAGTTTCGTAGCTTATAGGTAACTGAAAGTGTGTTAAGAAAGTCGTGGCTAGGGAACTAAAGTTGTCGAAAGAGGCTCTAGGTAATTCAATATACCATTTGGCCGCCGGACCAGTCAATGTCCTCTGGAAAAGATGAAGCCTTATCGAATCATCATTCAAGGTATTCGACGAACACCACAGATGGAATGTCATCACATGATTCGACGGGTCTTCGCCCGGATTTCCATTGAATTTAGGAATGTCCGAAGGAAGCTTGTTAGGAATCGCTGGCCACCAATGGGCATAGGCGATTGGATCGTTCGTCAATCGATGTAAATCTGGTAATTCTAAGGTCACCACGAATGGCAACTGCTGATTCAGGTTTGGCGAGGCGTACCCAGGATATGATGGAATCGCCTGAGCAGTAGGTCTTTGCACACCAGTATAATGCAACTGATGTTGATATGACTGATATGGTTGGTGGGCTTGGCCACTGTAAAGTGGTTGGTTTAACCCATTCTGAATATAGGGTTGCCCACTATTTGCAAAGATCTGTTGCTCAGACCCCTGGTACACCTGTTGAAACTGAGGTTGTTGGTATTGCACCATCCATGGTTGTGAAGCCATGTTTTGTTGTGCGACACTAACCGACGGACCAAGATGCGGGGTTATGGTTCTCGTTTGTATCTGTGTCGTCCCGGCAGTTGGCGATTGTGGTTGTGTTGCAGGGTCAATAGGCTGTTGCATTACAACTTGGGGTTGACATACAACAGGCATCGATTGAACTTGCGACATGGTTACAATTGCTGGCGTTGTCGGGATACTAGACATAGGTACACATTGTTGCATGGAATATACAACTCTTGGTTGTAGGGGTAACATAGGTACCCAACCACTCGTCGTTACTTCAGTCAAACCTGAATGTGGTTGAAAACTGCCGTATGGGTATCCCCCCGGAAGGGGAAGTGAAAGGGCATATTGCCCCCCATACGGTAACAATCCGGAGCTCAAGGGTATAGATGGCCTTTGAGGACTGGATGGCCCAAACTGATTCCCAAAGGGATCAATTTGTCTAGTTTCAACATAAGAATTACCGGGTATTATACCAGAAGAACAAACTGGAACAGACCAAGTTGTCATAATAGTCCCTGGGTGGACTCCTTCTAGTTGATGAGAACTAGTTGGGACAGATGGTATGCCGGCAAACATCGTTGGAGTGGCAGCAGGAGCTTCTGCTATCGCTGTGTCATTTGGCACAGTCCTAGATGTCGACGGTTGTTCAGACATTTTAAGTCTATCCAATAAACTTCCTAACGATTCTTCAGGAACTTCCTGTGGCGATGGACAAACTTCTGATGCAGAAGGAAAAAGAGGGGTACCTACTCCAAAATGAATTGGAGTATTTGCTTGCTGGTCCTCTACGATTTCCTCTATTGCAATCAGACCAGGAGGAAGAGGAAGACCGTCAGGTCCGTAAAAGATTTCTGGTGCCGAAGAAGGGGTTGCTTCGACAGTGACAGTCGTTTGAACAACAAGACTCTGTGGACCGGTTTCAGATGGAACTGGTTCAGTTATGCAAGTACTTGTCTTCAGACTAGGATCAGTACCACTGTCCTTCTGTTGCTATTGAACTTCTTCAATAGAGGCAGGGATTCCAGAAATATTGGGAGTGACCAGAATCTCAGATGTTGTTGGAACTTCCGTTCTAACTTTAAAAGGAGATTTTGACCTGGTCAAGCGAGTTCGCTTCGTCCGTACTACTCTCGGTTCCGGAGACAAAGGTGGTTGACTCGCAAGCCTCCCTGAACGATGGGGTTTTAATTGACTTTCCTCCACAGTTGCGGATTACTTGACCAACTAAAATACAAAAAGGGGAATTATGTTTCCGTATTGAATGAATTTTATTAGACGCTTTTAGACACAACTTTGCTTTTTCATGTTTTAAGAGTCGAGAAAAAGCTAAAGATGACTCTAGTCGCCTTCGATGTATTAACGAGCCCGAAGTGACAAATGCTCGGCTGGACCTTTTCAGTTATAGAGTTTGAAAAGGGCCAAAAGAAACTGCTTTGGAGATCTAGGAAGAGGGTGTGCCAAACCTTTCGCGAAACCACAGAATACGTTTTACGGTACGGGTGGTCGATCTTCGTGAATGCTGTGTTCACTGCATCGCGATCAGTAGGGCGGTCGACACGGCTTCCTAAGGATAAAGGATAAAAGCCTATAGGGGTCTCCCAATATACGCGACGGTACGCGGGAGCTCAAGTCCGTATTAGTGCCACCGACTCTCAAGAGGAATCACCCACCTTCGTAGAGATCGACAGTCACTACGTTTAACGACGCCGGAACACGTCTCTACCTAGACCTCTACTGTGAGTGTTATGTTACAATGCGTTTTTAGATTCATTCAATATATTTTAAGTTGATCTTGTTTATCAGTTTGTCTTTCAGGATCACCACGAGATGTATTGGTACGAATTCCTAAATGCAGCTAAAATGATAAGCAAGCTTTCACAATCTTTTTAGCTTTGAAAATCCTAACTACTGAGGGGAGAGAAAAACAATATCTTTCCACACAGAGCACAAAGCACAAACTAATGCACTTTCTCCTAGATCAGACACACAAACTTATCAAAAATGCAAATGCAAGATGCATGTATTTCTTTCCTTTTCCTTTAATGTTGATGTAGACAAAAGGAAAACTGTTGTATGACTTTCGAATTCAATTTGAAGCGTAAACAAACAAGCTTTGTCTAAATGAAAAGACGCTTTACAAGTACTTGTTTCAACACTCAAAATATATGAATTCAAACCATAAAGTGAAAAACAAACAAACTCAAACAGCCATGAACAGTAATAAAACTAGCTCTTAAGATCACAAAGACACTTTTACAGTTCAGGATCTAAGAGGTCACAACTATACTGGTTCGTTTTTCACAATGGGAAACTGTAACTGAAACAAGAAATACTGAAAGAACATTCACAGTTTCATCACACAACTGAGGCGGAATAATGTCAAGGAGAAGTGGTCTACAGCAAGTACAATGACCAGCAAGCAATCAGCTAAAAATCAGTGAAAACAGGGCCAAGACACAAAGGGAAAGCTGAGCAAGACAATGGCTAACTGGACCAGCGCAGGCTCTGGTCTGTCAGTTTGACTCTCAGCGCAGTTCCCGAAGGGAGCACCTGCGCTGTAATGCAGACTGCCTGTGGACAGCCTGCTCTGGGACACGAGAGTTGCGTCTACAAAGTTTTCCGGGTCATAAAAAGCTCAAAAATGCACTGTTTTTGCTGAAATAAAAAGCTATAGGTCAAGTACAGGCTAAGGGATGATCAAGAGGATGAAGATCTATCACAAAGAGTAAAGAGTCTTTTGTAGATAAGCTCTTCAAATCTTGAATTTGCTCAGCAAATGAGCAAGAGTAACAGTCCCTCTACTTCGCTTTTGATATAGTCAAAAGCTTTTCGATTTGGTACTCTTTTCTTCAAGAAATGAATAGCAAAATACTACAAACACCAACAAGATACTAGGCTCCCCAGCGGAGTCGCCAGTTTGCTGTGGGGAAAAGTATCCGATGCGGATGACCCTATCCCTACTCTAAAGGTGACAGTCTTTAGCAACAACTGAAAGTAAAGTTTTTATGATTTCCTTTATGAAAGTACAGAGAGACTGAAGAAAGATTAACCAACCTGGTGTCTTTCGCTTAGTCGATCCTTGTCCTCTCTCTTTGTCTCTTGTTCCCAGCTCCTTGCTCTTTTTGCCGGTCCAGCTACACACACATCCTGCACAAACAAGAGAGGAAACTACAAGATACAAGTACTCATAACTGATACATGGATTAGAGTGAATCAAATATACATGTAAATACAATACATCAATGCAATACAAGTATATAGGAGAACATGCAAAACTTTATTGATAGAAGTAACAGGGTTCTGAGAAGGTTACAACCAATGATGGCTCCAATCCAGCAGCACCTCCCCAGCAGCAAGAACTCTCCTCTTCACCTCTAGTAAAACAATCACCCAATAGCTCTGACTGTAAACCAACAACACCTCCTTGCTTTACACAAAATTCCAGCCTCCTTAGACCTCATAGAAGAGCTCTATATATAGGAGAGAAGAAGAGAGGATGAGTCAGCTTGAGACTGACATGAAGCTGCCTTGTGTCCTCTCCCTCTTCAGTTAATCTTCAGTTCTTGAGTCCACTTGGAGATCCTTGCTTACACATGGTGATCAAGTACCTCTTACTCATCACAGGGCGAATCTCATGAACCAAGTGTCAGTTTGGAAGCTTCCTGGGCAGTTGACACCTTGCAGAATGACTGTGCCACTTGGCCAATCTCGCCCAGCGCAGGTAGCCTTCATTAGATTTGACTTCCAGCGCAGGTACAAGGAGGAGCAGTTGCATTCCAGCGCAGATGCTCAGTGGAGCAGCTGACATGATCCAAAATTAGCCTGTTTTGAAGTGTTTTCAGGTGGAGAACTGATTGGAAGTGCTGTTGTTTGATGACCTTGTTCTTTTAGGGGTAAGAAAAACATGTTTAGGGACTGAGGATCCCTGTAATTATTGACATTTCATGCTCCATGTCGCGAGGCACAAAAATGTCTATAACAGCTAGGAGCTCTTTTTCGGTTACAGTGTAGTTTAACTCTGCCTTGTACAGGTTTTTACTGAAAAAATATATGGCATATGGCAGCTTCTCTTCAAATTTCCCTAAGGCTACTCCTATAGCTTTTTTCTAGGCATCTGTGTGAATGTGGAAAGGTAGGGCCCAGTTTGGACCTCTCAAGATTGGGGCAGTTACCAGCTTACCTTTCAAGGCATCCATAGCCTCTTGACAGTTGCCAGTCCATATGAGCTTAGTATCTTTTCTCAAAAGGCCAAACAATGGAGAGGCTAGCTTACTAAAATCCTTAATGAATCTTCTATAATACCTTGCTAAGCTTAGAAAAATCCGAACATCTTTTACCCTTTGAGGAGGTGGGACCCTTTGGATGATAACAATCTTGTTGGGATCTACCTGTAATCCTTGCTGAGAAATTGTATGACCTAGTGCGGTCCCTTCAGTCATCAGGAATTTGCATTTTTCAGGACTGAGGGATAGGTTCATTTCAATAAACTTAGCTAAAACTTTCCTCAGGTTAGTCAAAGCTTCTTGGAAGTTAAAACCATAAGGGGTAAAGTCATCCATATATATTTCAATTGTGTCGTGAACCAGTTCAGCAAATATGCTCAGTACTGCTCTCTGGAAAGTGGCAGGAGCATTGCACAACAAAAAAAGGAAGGACCCGGTTGTTACCGGGAAAAGTTTCTATTTAGAATTGCTCTATCCCACTAAGGTGTGACATCTGCCTTAGAAACAAACAAAGAAAACTACTTTTGTATTTCCTTTATGAATTAAAGATAGAGGGGGATAGAATGAACCGACCTGTGTCTTGCGCTAATCCTTTGATCCAATCCCTCTCTTCTTTGACAGCTTCCAGCTACTTGCTCTCTTACTTGCCCAGCTTCACTAAGTACCTGTAAGATCACAAAGGAAGAAAACTATACAAAGACATGGATCTATATTCATAAACAGCTTAGGATTAGATTTAAGCTAACCATACAAATGTAACAAGCATTAATGATACACAAGAATGGAGGAAAAACTCAAATAGTTTTTATTGATATAACAAGGAGATCCAGGAGGAGTTACAACCAATGATTCTTGACCCAGCATCAACCTCCCAGCAAAGAAGCCCCTCTTCACCTCCAACAAAGCATAAATCACCCAATACTCTGATCTCTGTCTCAAAACCAACAACAATTCCTTACAATGCGCAAAATTCCAGCCTCTCGATCTCTGGGATGAGGGATCCATATATAGATGTATTCAAGGAGGATGAGTCAGCTTGTGATTTTATTAGTGGCTTCTCTCTGTCAGTTCTTTCTTCCACTTGGAGACTGAAGGTCTCTTACTCATCCTTGGTCGAATTCAGTGAGGCAAGTGTCATAGGAGAAGATTCTGGAAGCTTCCATTGTCTCTCCACCTCCCGGAATGACACTTCCATTTGTCATTTCCCGCTCAACGCACCCTAATAGTGCATTTAGGTGCGTTTCAATGCACCTAGCTAGTGGATTTAGGTGCTATGCAACGCACTTAGCTAGTGGAGCAGCTGAAATGATCCTGTTTTGACTTATTCTGGGCAGTTTCTGGTGGAGAACTTCTGGGAGAAGCTGTAATTTGTTGACCTTGTTTCTTTAGGGGTTAGAACAACACTTTTAGGGACTTAGGAGCCCTTGGTTTATGGACATTTCATGCTTGGAGCTGCAAGGCACAAAAATGTCTATAACAGTTGCCCCCTAAAGTATGAGGCTGTTTATCGGGTGAAATGCTTTATTATGAGGATCCGAAGTTCTTTCAATGCTGGGAGGAGACCTGTAATAAGATACAATACAATACATTATCTTCATACTGTTTTCATGATCTAGCTGAGGCGGGCATTCCCATGCTCAGCTTTATAAATTCATTTTCATGTACATAGGACAGACAATCATCTGATGGTAGACTGATGATTCTGATAGAGCCATCATCCTTTTGGTAGGATGATTATCTATGCTGCAATGCTGTACATTTTAATGTCTTTATTTTCCTGAATATATATCGCAGCCCGGATGGATGAAACTAGATCCAGGGTCTTCAATCTCGTCCGATCTTCACTCGAAGTATGAGTCGATCCATGTGAGAAATGTTTTGAAGTCGAACATGGAAAGACATCGCTTGATTACCAGTCAATGATGTAAATTGTTAACAAGCACGAGAGGAATCACCGATAATGATAATGATCCTCAAGGTACTGCAGTACAATTCACGTGGTGTGAATAAAGGACTTGGCGTCGAACACCACACAAAATCTTTCGGTCGAAGGTCATTGATGTAAACCTGTCGACGGAAGTGAGAAACTTGCCATTGAGGCATGCAAGCTTCAAAGTACTGAATGGGGTGTTCCTAGATCAACTTCTTGGATAATGAGCTGATGTCAACAAGAAGTGATCCGTCATAGGAGGGCCTTAATGAATCCCACATCAATGACACGGAACAGAGCAAATGATTTTGATGGAGGTAAAAACGATCTGATGATATATGGTTCAGGGTTGCAGTCATGAAAGTATGGAGTATAATGTATGGTAGTGGATGGGACACAGGTGACTTCTCTTGAACATGTCGGTGACACTTATGTGATGGATTGGTAGCATTAACCCCAAATGTGGATGGTATGGCGTGACCATGGCGATGTGACCGGTGAATGAAACAACCCAACCCGACTTGGACACGGAGTGGAAGTGTCATGTTCAAGAGCGACTTGCTACCAATAAAGATTCTTTGAGTTTTCTTCCCAATTTTTCCCCAGTCATTGCTGACCAGTACCTCTTTATTTTTGTCAAGCTTGAGGAGGATAACATATTCTTGTTCTATAATTTTCCCTTCGGGCAAACCCATCGCTATGTTTTAACGAGCCTAGCGATAGTGAAACTCGTTCTCGTCTAAAGACAAGTTTGTCGCTATTAATCTTTTTAACGAGTTTAATGACAAATATAACTCGGTCCTTTTCATTTTTAGAGAGTCTGAAAAGGTACGTAAAGGTAACTCCAAAATTCCTTTTTCGTCATCTAATCCCTTAAGTCCGAAAAAGTATAAAACAATACAGAAGGGATGAATTTTCGATAGCTTTAACGAGCCGAACAAAGAAAGCGCTCGATCTTTTTGTGTAATAATCCCTCAGGTCCAAAAAGATTAAAATCTAGAGGAGGGATAGCACTTCTTGTCCCTTTAACGAGCTGGAGAGGCCAATGGCTCAGCAATCTTTTCATATTTTACGAGTCAGTTGAAAAGAGCCTAAAGAAGACTCGTCTTTTGAGGAACGAGTGATAAAAAGGGTAGCAGCTGATTCCAGGTAAGGTTTGGAATTTTCCAATCACGGCAGTGTCACAAGGATGGCTAGTGAAATCACTCTTCGCAGCTGTTCCTCAAAATGGGTAAACAATCAAATGGAGGTGAATGATCAGCCAATGAAAAAGTGGAGGTGACGGTGCAAACACGACCAAGGCTTTAATGGCTGAAGTACTACATTCACGGTGGTTATTTACCAGAGAATAGTTCATTTTTTAACGAGCTTAAACGCGGGTGGAAACATTTGCTCGGTCCGGGTTTATTTTTTAACGAGCTTGAACCTTGTGGTAACACTGCTCGATTAATCTAGTCATATGATAAGAATGTATCATATACAAAAACGGCAATTTTTAGAGTTTTGCCCCACATCCTTTCTTTATGCAAGTTAGGTGACAACTAATCCTACGATTTTAAAGGGTTAGAGGTCCTAAAATTTTTAAAAATAAATAGTCGCCCTTCGCTTGCACTCCAAAAGGTTTGCATGCCCCCAGGTATAAAACAGAGTTTCAAGGTTACCTCTACTTCTTTCCGCCAAAACATTTGTTTTACCGAGAGAGGCCTACCTCTTACAGGTTACCCAAAGATTGTTCTATTCACACTGCAAAAAAAAAACTTCTTCGACGATGTCTATCGAAACAAACAAAGGTGAGCGACGATGCCCGCCAACTCACATAACTTTGACAAGAGAATCTTGTTCCAGAATAACCCCCTCTTCCAATCATGGATGGGGGTACAGACTAGTCATATTCTCTCGCGGAAACCTACCCTATACCCAAAGTTTTCCTGCTGAAGCAGACTAGGATGCATGCCCCCTGGGTTTCAGTCATATCCCTCTGAATTACTCGCACTTATCGGGAGGACGGACTGGAGATTGAGACATTTCTTCCATGAAAAGACCATTTAGGGATGGTATATGACTATTTGCTATGTGTGATCCAGGAAATGAAAGTTGGTCTACGAGCTTGACCACTCTTCCTTCGTGCGGAAAACACATTACCCTAAAGAGTGAGGAGACAATTGCTTCCATGCAATAAATATAGTCTCGTCCAAGGAGTAGATTGTAATCTAGGGGTGCTTGAACTACCATTACGTTCATGCGAACTGTCTTCCTTCTCAATGTTATGGGTACATCGGGAAGGATCCCTAAAGGTCGACTGGTTCCTTTATCAAAGCCTGTCAGATTTCTCATCTCAGGAAAAAGCGATGGCGAACCAAGCGCTTTCCAAGCAGTTGAGGAAAGGATACTCACAGAAGCCCGCTCATCTATGATGGTACCAGCCATAACCATTCTATATATTTGAACGATAATTTGAAATGGTATGCTTGCTGGTAAACGGGGTCTGCCTAGTTGATTCCAGTCGAAGGAGACAACTAGGTTGCTTGGAGGTGGGACCGAATAGATGGCCAGGTATGGCTCTGACGAACTTCCTTCCTGCGGTAAAGGAACGGGTAAATTGCCCCCATGTTCGTCGGAGTCTGTGTTTATGAAGAGAATTTGGACGGTGTCATCCTTGTTCTCTTCAGTGACTGTATCATCTGAAGATGAAACCTCGAAGGCAAGACCGGGTCAACTGTCGCCTCGACCTTTTGACTTTAATCTGGTATGGATCCAGATGGTTTATATTCAATGATAGGTGCTTCAGCCGACCACCTGAGCGGGCCAGCTGGATTTTCAACTAGTGACGGACTCGGTAAGAGTTTTTTATATCCAGGAGGAAGTCGTAACGGTGAAACCGGACGATCATCCAAAACTTTTTTAGTTTCGTCTAAGAAGGGACAACGGTGGACGACATGATTGCCTTCGCACAGTTTACAAGGAAATCTACATTTCCCTTTTTGTCCTGGGGCTTCACTTTCACTAGTTGACGGTGTGCTTTCAACATGATCATCAGAGGTTGACGACACCGGGTTGTGCAAACGAGGAGACCAGTCCCTTAATATCCGAGGGATGCAAGGACAATCTCTGTGAAAGTGGTCTCCTTTGCAAATGACACATGGCGATTTAGGCCTGGTCGGTGTAGTGTGTGGATTTTCATTAGACGACACTCATTTTCCCCCATTCACCTTTGGCTCCTTCTTCTTCTGTTTCTTCCTCTTTTCTTTCTTCTCCTTAGGAACTTGACGTTTGGCTTTACCAGCCCCATCAAGCGAAGAGGAAGGAGGAGAGGAAGAATTAGAGGAAGTAGAAGGCTGGTGGGCAACTCTGGACTTGTCTAATTGCTGATTCGATTGTTTAGGAATAGTGCTGTTGTGAACGACAGAGGTTGAGAAGAGCCACACTGGCAAACCAATTATCAGCCCTGGAAGCGACAATGTGGCCATATGGGGTGCACCAACATCTCCCCAAGAGGAGAAGGGACTAGGATTTCCACCAAGGGGAATTCCTTGGTTGGTAGACTCCATTTTCTCAACCCAAGATCAACGTAGGAAAGGGGTATGAATATTCCGTTTAAAATAAATTTTTATACGCTTTGACACAACTTGTTTTTTCAGTTTTTAAGAGTCGAGAAAAAACAAAATATGACTCTAGTCTCCTTCGGTTTTTAATGAGCCTGAAGTGACAAGTGCTTAGATGGACCTTTTCCGTTAAAGAGTCTGAAAAGGAATGAAAGGGACTGCTCTGGAGGTCTAGGTAGAGGGAGTACCAAACCAATCGCAAAACTGCAGAATACTTTTTACGGTACGACAGTCAATCTTCCCGAATGCTGTGTTTAGTGCATTGCGATCAGTAGGGCGGCCGACATGGCTTCCTATGGATAAAGGATTTAAGCCTATAGGGGTCTCCCAATATATACTCGACGGTATGTGGGAGCACAAGTCCGTACTGGCACTTATCGTCTCAAAGTGGAGGAATCACCCAACCATCAGTGAGGACAAACAATTACCAGGCTTTACGACGCCATAATACGTCTCTAGCCTAGACCTCTAAATGTTGTGCGTTAAGTTCCAAAGCGTTGTTAGATTCATTGAATTTATTTTAAGTTGATCTTTCTTATGAAGTTTGCCTTTTGGGTTCACCACGAGATGTAGATGTAATTCCTAAAATGCAATCTAAAGATGATAAACAAACTTTTATCTCTTTTCTGCAATGAAAATCCTAGCTACTAGGGGAAAAGAAAGACACAATCTTTTCACAAAGAGCAAAGAGCACACTGTAAATGCACTTTCATAAATCAAGCCAAACAGACTGTCTATATGCAAATGCACATGAATGTATTTGTTTTTCACTTTCTTAGTATTGATGCTAAAAAGAAAGTTGATGTACAAATCTGAATTTGCTTTCAAGCGACAAACACAAACAAGTTTCTTTTCGAAATCAAAAGGTAGAGATGATTACGACACTTTATGATTTTGAAATAAATACTCGTTTTGACACTAGAAAGTCACAAATTCAAACCAAAGGCAATAGTAAAATCATAATCGACCACCAACAACAAATAAACTTTCTCCTATGATCGAAATCGACACTTGCGACAGATCTAAATCAAAGGACGACAGTACGATTATTATACTTTTGCAATGGAAAACTGTAAACGACTCAACAAACACACAAAAACATCTACAGTTCTTTTTTACAAATGAGGCGGAATATCAGTAAGGAAAAGGGGTTTGAAACAGTCATATACTGATCACAGGCTGTAAAATTCAGAGACAAAACTGGAAAGAATGAAGCAAAGAACCTCATCTGCACAGGGCGAGGCTGATCAGCGCACCTGTAACACAGAGAAACTGGATTGCAGCGCAGGTTGCCCTTTCGCGAAGTGCGCTGAAATGCAGGAACTCTTAATAGTACCTGCGCTGGAGCAGAAACAAGAATTCTATCCGGGTTCTGGGTCACAGTTTGCAGTTTAGTCTTTGGCTTTTGGCCAAGTAAAAGCAATCAGTAATGCACAATCAGGGGTAGATCTAAGGAGGGTCTAAGAGCTATCACAAGGGAAATCAGATCATTTGTGGATCAGCTGTTCAAATCATAAACAAATCCAGTGAATGGATAGAAGCAGCAGATGTCTACTTTGCATTTGATATGGCAAATGCAGTTCGAATGCTACTTATAAGTTTATGAAACAAACAACTAGAGATACACAAACAAACTAATAAACAATGGTCCCCAGTGGAGTTGCCATTTTGTTACCAGGAAAAGTGTTTATTTAGAACTGCTCTATCCCACTAAGGTGTGACAGCTTCCTTAGAAACAAACAGAGAAAACTACTTTTGTATTTCCTTTATGAATTAAAGATAGAGGGGGATAGAAAGAACCGACCTGTGTCTTGCGCTAATCCTTTGATCCAATCCCTCTCTTCTTTGACAGCTTCCAGCTACTTGCTCTCTTACTTGCCCAGCTTCACCAAGTACCTGTAAGATCACAAAGGAAGAAAACTATACAAAGACATGGATCTATATTCATAAACAACTTAGGATTAGATTTAAGCTAACCATACAAATGTAACAAGCATCAATGGTACACAAGAATGGAGGAAAAACTCAAATAGTTTTTATTGATATAACAAGAAGATCCAGGAGGAGTTACAACCGATTATTCCTGACCCAGCATCAACCTCCTAGCAAAGAAGCCCCTCTTCACCTCCAACAAAACATAAATCACCCAATACTCTGATCTTTGTCTCAAAACCAACAACAATTCCTTACAATGTGAAAAATTCCAACCTCTTGGTCTTTGGGATGAGGGATCCATATATAGATGTATGCAAGGAGGATGAGTCAGCTTGTGATTTGATTAGTGGCTTCTCTCTGTCAGTTCTTTCTTCCACTTGGAGACTGAAGGTCTCTTACTCATCCTTGGTCGAATTCAGTGAGGCAAGTGTCATAGGAGAAGATTCTAGAAGCTTCCATTGTCTCTCCACCTCGCGGAATGACACTGCCATTTGTCATTTCCCGCTCAACGCACCCTGATAGTGCATTTAGGTGCTTTGCAATGCACCTAGCCAGTGGATTTAGGTGCTATGCAACGCACTTAGCTAGTGGAGCAGCTGAAATGATCCTGTTTTGACTTATTCTGAGCAGTTTCTGGTGGAGGACTTCTGGGAGAAGCTGTAATTTGTTGACCTTGTTCCTTTAGGGGTTAGAACAACACTTTTAGGGACTTAGGAGCCCTTGGTTTATGGACATTTCATGCTTGGAGCTGCAAGGCACAAAAATGTCTATAACACCGGTAGGCAAAGGTACCCCATGGACAAGTGAAAGTGGTCTTATCTTGGTCTTCTTGGCTGATTTGGATCTGGTTGTACCTACTAAACTCATTTAGGAAGGGAAAGAACTTCTTCCCTACCAGGCCATCTAACACTTGATCCATGAAAGGCAAAGGAAAATGGTCCTTCTTGGTGGCCTTGTTTAGTTCCCGATAATCAACACAGATTCTCCACTTCCCATTTTCCTTTGGCACTAGCACCAAAGGAGAAACTCATTCGCTGTCAGAGATGGGGTAGATGAATCTTGCATCCAGCAAATTTTGTAGTTCTTCTTTGACAATGTCCTTAAGGGCTGGATTCATTCTAATTGGAGGCTACTTGACTAGTTTACAATCTTCTCTAATGTAAATGTGATGAGTGCAAACTAAAGGGTGGACTCCCTTCATCTCCTTATAGCTCCAAGCAAAAGCATTCAGGAGGTTGTTCAATAAGCTACACAGTTCTTTCTCCAGAGAGGTGGATAGCGATGTGTTGATCTTCAAGGTTTTTTCTGGGCTGAATTCCACATTCTTAACTCAGAGAGAGGTCAAATCAGCCACATAGAGATCTACTAAAGCATTGGCTTGGGTTTCTTCCACCAGCTCTTCTAATGGAAACACACTGGGGGGTGGATTCTTAATCAAGTTCTCAATAAGATCATCCTCGGTTTGTGGACCCCCCATGGTAGCTTTCATTATGCACAATGGTGCAGAGTAGACTTCATCCTCATCTTCCTACTCCAACCAAAGAGGTAAGTCATGTCGTAGCAGAGGCTGGGCGGGAGGATATAGGACTAGCTGTTTGGACATATGCCCATTCTTGATGGTCATGCTCCCAGCTCAACAGTTGATGTAGGCATCTGTAGTAGCCAACTAAGGTCTTCCCAGGATGAGAGGATACCCGGTGAGCTTTGCCTTTGGCTAAAGAACCAGGAAGTTAGCAGGGTACTCCCACGAGTCAATAGAGACCATTACATCTTCCACAATCCCCTTAGAAGTCACGGTGGAGTGGTCTGCCAACTGTAGTACTGTTAAGGTCTTTCTTAGGGAACCCTGAAGGTTGAGTTTGAGCATAGTGTCCCTGGTCATCACATTAATGGCAGCCCCTAGATCAATCAAGGTGTGGGGATTATGGTGCCATTGATGTGGACATCGAATACAGGACTCCCAAGGTCCAGATATTTCGAACAGACTACCTGCCTGAACATTAGGTTGGACAGTTTTCCTATGACATTGATAGTTGGGGCATCTCTCTTGCACCTGCCTGAGTGCCTGAAGCACTTCTCTTTGATCAACTTGTTGTAGATTGGTACATCTTTTATGGCTTGGAGAAGTGGTATTTTTACACATAACTGTTTTAGTTCTCCCAGAAGTTCAGTTTCTTCTGGGGTCGGTTGTGTGGTTCCAGTTAGTCTCTCAGGAAAGGGTGGAATGGTTTTTGGTTCACTTTCCTGTTTCTCTTCCTCATTCTCCTTAGGAGGAGGTTGGCTATTTGGGAGAACCTTCGTAGATCTTAGGTTGATCTCCTAAATCTCCATAGCATAGGTAGGACATGTTGTTTCTCTAGCATATACCTATTGGGCCTGTCTGTTATTGGGGTTCGGGTTCGGTTGAGTAGGTATTTGGGGTTGTCTTGGAGGAGCAGGAGGTAATGGTTGTGGTTGAGCAGGTGGTGGAGGCAAAAGAGCGGGAGGAGAGTTGTATTGGGGCCTCCACCCCTGATGAGGTGCATTCCACTAAGGTTGTGGTTGAGCATAAAAGTGAAATGAATGAGCAGCTGGTTGAGTATGATATTGAGATGGATACGACCAAGTAGGGGTTGTGGACGAGGAAGGATGAGTAGGGGGACCCCAAGAAGGCATGGAAGTGGCTCGATTGGGATTATAATGAGTCTAGGATGTCCCTTGCATTCCCTGCTGGTAAGGTTTGGGTCCATGTGGCCTCCTTTGGTTCATGAAATAGAGTGGTTCAGTGGCTCCTTCGGCCCCTTGGTACATAGCTTTGAATCCGGGTAAGGAAGGGCACTGAATTGTAGGATGGTCTTCTTCACAGACAAAAAACACTTCTATGGAGTGCAATGAACATTCGTTCCTAGGATGTTTTCTATTGTACCTGGGACAAAGATAGCCAAAGCCCTCTTGGCTTCCTCTTGCTTCCTTTGGATCCACAAGGTATCCATTTGCATGGCAAGAGTCTGCCTCATCTCGTTTTTGAAATCTTCCATCTAATTTGCAAGTTCATTTTTAAGGGATGAACTAGATAAGGGGGTACTAGCTAAAGGTTGACTTCCCCTACCTCTCTTTTTGGCTACCCTAGAATGGTTTCTAAACATAGTATTTATGTCATCATAAGGTAGTTGGTAACTGTCTCCCCCAGCCAGCTAGTGGAGGGTATCTAGAAGGTATTCAGGGACTCCTCTGAGCAGTACCAACATCAGAGATTCGGGGTCAAGTGTGCACCTAGCCCTTCTATAACTGAGTTGAAACCTCTCTTCATAGTCTTCTAAAGATTCAACACTTCCCATGGTCATTCGGAAGATATCTTCCTTGGTATCCTTTAACCTACAGTAGTCTCGGTATTTGTTGTCAAAGGCTTGCTGCATCTAAGCCCAAGTTGTGATACTATTTCCAAGTAACCCGAGGAACCAGCATAATGCTGCATCCTTGAGGGTGGAGGGAAAGAGTTTCAACTTCTGCTCGTCTTCTGCATAGTCATAGGTTCGACAGAGAACAACAAACTCAAACAAGAAGGTATCAGGGTCTTCGGTAGTCAATCCATGGAAGTGAGGTAAGGCTAAGGGACTTATGTTTTTCATCTTTGTGTCCCCATTGGTCTTTCGGATAGGAAAGACACCTTCTATTCTTTCCCCATTTCCTCTAACGTTTCTGTTTTCAGCCATGGTCTCAGGATAAATGGTTTCTTGCTCTTCTTCTGTTATAGGATCTTTGTAGATCTCTGGAGGTTCACCTATAGGTTCTTCTGGATCATTACCACCAAAGAAGAGAGAAGGGTGACTTAGTGATGTGGTGGGGGTGTTGGGTAGGAATTTGCCTGAATTGTCTGTGTTCCTACGAGGCATGAAAGGAAATCTCTTTTTGGGTGATTTTTGTGTTTTTGTTTCTACTTGTACCTGCAAAAACTGAAATGGATTGAATAACAAATCGAAACTAAATAAAATAAACCTTGCCGAAATGAAATTATAGAATTGAAATGAAAGCAGGAAATGCATAATTTATGCTTGCTGAAATGAAATTACAGAATTGAAATGAAAGCAGGAAATGCCTAATTTACGCTTGCTGAAATGAAATTGCATAATTGAAATGAAGACAGGAAATGCCTAATTTACGCTTGCTAAAATGAAATTGCAGAATTTAAATGAAAGCAGGAAATGTCTAATCTACTTTTGCAGAAAGGAAATTGTAGAATTGAAATTGCAGAATTGAAATGAAACAACTACTCTACTCTTGCTGAAATAAACTATTTAGCAGAATGTTGCAGTAGAAAATAGAAGAAAAGTAGTAATCACAAAGTACTCTAACGCTTCCCCGGCAATGGCGCCAAAAAGGTGGTGAGCTCTAGTAATGCAGCAATAACACTACAACTCCTGGGGCTCCCTTCTTTACTTTTATCAACTTGGTAGTTCGTAACACACTTGGAAGCGATGGTGTTGTATGCACAGGTACTAGCTCTTATTGCAGGCTATCACTTGATCAGCTGGCATAAGTTCACTAGGAGCTTAAGCCAACTTTTATGAGTTCTCAAAAGAAGCTTTTAACTGTGATGAAAGAAAGCTAGCTTGAAAGAGGCTATTCTACTTGCAGAAAGAGAATGAAAACTGAAATGAAACGCAAACCCTAGCAAGCATCTTAACAATTTAAGTGGTTCTGATATTTTTGTACTATTTTTGTAAAATTAATTCTGATGTTTCTAGAGTTTTATATTTTTGTATAAATAAATAGTAACTCGATGTATTAATAGTTGAACCCTTGCATGAGTTTTTCTAAAGAATAATTGTATCAAATTGAATTCACTTCACATTAATGGAAGGATTCTAGATTTACTTCAAACAACTTGTCTCTTTGTGATTTTGTCTTAATGTTTTCACTTCATCTTTGTTGTTCTAATGTATTTAAGTTTTCTGAAGATAATTGGGGAAGAGAAAACTAAATATCAGTCTATCTTAAAGCCCCATGAAGTTATAATATATTATAGGGAATAGTTTATTGGTTTGTTTGTCGTTATAAGCTCCTCTACATTTATAAAATTTCAAACCTTCTTCATAAAGTTAAATATATTTTGTTGGGTTGTAAACATTTTTTACTTGCATGCTTCCATGTGATTCACTAAAAATCTAGTTTGGATATTTAGGAAATCACAGCTTCTAACAATTCTTCCTTTCCATACACTATAAATCAAATTACTGCTCAGAGGTAAATAATCATCCCTTTCATAGTATGCAATACTAATAATGTTTAAACAGCCGCCTTAACCTACTCATCACATTTGTCATCCAAAATATTTTAAAACAAACAAAATATTTTAGATGCTCTGACATCATTAATTAACCTAGAATTATCTTAGAGGATGACAATAGGAAGTAACTTTTCCAATGATTCTCACCACACATCCAACATATGAGTGGCTATCTTTCCTCAAGTCCATGCCAATCCCCCGCAGGTGGTTGCACATTGATGGGCCTCTAAATTAGACATAAATTAAGGCCCATTCCTCTAAATTAAACATCAATTAAGGTCTATGACCATCCTTCAGCACGTTAAACCCCTCTTTTTGCATTAGATAATTTATTTTTAACTTTAATATATTCATTAGGAAGGTTTATGAATAATTGGATATTTGTGCCTAATATTATTTATTTTTATGGAATATTATGAGAATATTGGGCAGATTATTAAGATTTGGAGGAGGAAATAATTTAGGGACTTGTTCCCTAGTACTAGAGGATCAATAATAAATAATAAATCAACAAGATATTATGGAATTATGGCACATATTGTGGAACTATAAGGATTGAGAAAATCTAGGAACGTGTTCCACTAATCAAGGGACCAGATCCACTAATCAAGGGATTTTTGTGGGGAAATCTTCCTCCATTCACGGGGAATGATCCATAATCATTTTTTATAAGTAAAAATTCCAATTTTCCTCTAGGGAATGATTGCAAAAATCTAGGAATGTGTTCCCTTCCTTTTAATGCAAATTCCTAATATTGGGGACCAAATCCATTAATCAAGGGATTTTGGTGGAAAAATCTTCCTCCATTCATGGGAAATGGTTCCTAATAATTTTGTATAAGTACCAATTCAAATTTTCCTCTAGGGAGAGATTTTCATTAGTGTTATTGTGGTCAGAGCTTGTATTTTTGCAGCTCCATTGTATTTTCTTTCAAGGATGTAATTCTATTGATGAAAATAATGAAGATTGGTGTCATGTTCAGCTTATAAATCTTGTTATCCTCCATAGGTTTTTGATTTTCCTTGGAAGTGGCCATCCTAGGAGCCTCAGAGCCCTTTTGTATCATTTTCTTTCCTTCTTTTCAGTTCTTGTTCACATGCATCTCTAGCTTTTATTTCTTTCTATTTCTGCATTTAATATTAATGATTCCTTGTTGTCGGATTGAGTTAAATGGTTGATGTAAGTTCTTTTGCAGGATCGCAAGAAATATTTCATCCTTGGAAAATCTTTGGAAGTTAATAGTAATCATCGAGTTGCTTGGATTAGTCTTCTTATTACGAAATCTAGATTGTTGGTCCTTCTTTTTAGCAAAGAACAATAAATTTCTGCTATTTTTTAGAGCATGCTAATAAGCTTCAATCGAGTTGGTTCCACATGAATTAGATAAAAAAAAATTCTAGTTCATAAAAAACATTACCCCATTGCATTTTCACTTGATTTGGTTAGGCTTTTTTTAGATTTACTAGCTCACTAGTTCTCGAATTTCTAGATTTTTGACTAGTAATGTTTTTTATTTTTTGCATGGGTTAAAAAAGGTATTTTTGAGTGATTCTACTTGCAATAGGGACCTAAGAAATCCTATTTAATAAAAAAAAATTTCCCATCCAATTTGGATTTGATTTTCTTGGTCATTAAACCCTCACCAATTTCATCATTTCACAAGGAAACTTCTCCAAGCTTTTTGAGCAAATCCATCCATCTCCCAACTTTGGTTTTGAGTTCTGAAGTGGTCCTAGGCACTCCCTTGCATCATTCCATCCACCAACCACCTTACATAAGATTTACATCACCTTCAACATCCATCCTTTTTCTCTCAGCTATATCCTGTAGGTTTTCAAGGGATCCTGTAGGTTTTTAGTACATCCTGTAGGTTTTCTTGTAGTGGCATGTTTTGAGGCCAAATTGAGGGAAAACCTCTAGGAAGCCACACGAGGTCACCTAAGGGTATTCCAAACCTTACAACCATCCACCATCATCTCCAAGCCACCTGCCACATCACTAAAAGAGATTAGCTTTTACACTCTCACATGAAAAAAAGAAAAAAAGTAAAACATATTTATTTTATTCATTTACATGCACAACAGTAGAAGGTTTGATGGTTTGAATCTACATGCTTAGGACAGTAGGATTGCATACATGTTAACTTAGAATTATTTTGAAGAAAAACATCTTAGCAGTTAGTTAGAAAATGGTGTGTTTTAGCATTTGATTTCAGTCTCTTTCCTTGTACTTTCTTTCTCTCAATAGGTTAAGGTTCCATTTTAAACATTTCATTTTCTATAATTAGTTTAGGATTTGACTTCAGTACATGCACTCGATTACATCATGACAACAAAGGAAGGGCACACTGTATGTTGCAAATATAGGGTCGATACCACTTAAGTTTGTACAAACCTTGGGTTGATAATTAAAGTCAGTAGCCTTGGGAGTTGTAGCATTCTTGTTGCAATATCGAGGCTCGTCACTTTTTGGCACCATTTCCTGTGAGGTGTCAAAGTATGCATTGTTTTCTTCTCTATTTGATTCATTCCATTTTACCTTTTACAAAAACAAAAAAATATTTGCATTAGGCATATTTCATTTCAAAAGTAGTGTGGTGAAGTAAAATTATGAGTGTGGACACAAATAATTCCTGTAGCCCAATAATGGGTCTAGCCACAACCGATACATTCTATGGAAGATTTCCTTAGGTTAGAACCAATTAAGAGGGCCTACATCTTAGTACACTTATCCTGTTTGATGATGACCTCTCTTGCTTGCTCCAACTATCTCTTGTTTCCTTCTTCAAACACTTGAAACAATTAAACAACAACAAACAACAACTGTGATAATAGACAAATTATAATTCAACCTACTTAACAAGTCAAGAAACATTAAGCCATAAACATGTAAGATGACACATTATGTAGGAAATCAATTGATAGTTGCATATATATTGAATCAATAAGAGATTACAACCATTATCTTGATGTTGTTGTTCTCCTCCGACAAAAACCAAGTTCCCACACACTTCCATTATCATTCCATAATGGCCTCAAAAAGGATAGGTTTAAGTCTCTTCCTTTTAGGTTTCACACTAAAAAAAAATCACACTTCTCCCTCACACAACTTCAGAGATACAACTATGAATAGCTTGTAATTTACTCCAAACTTAATTAGCACTAGCACACCAACATCAACACTAGCTTGTGCTTGGGAAAAATGGAGGTTTATATAGCATAAATGGATGGAAGATGGTTCCTCTTCTCATGGGAGAAGGTCTTATATCTTGAGGTAGTTCCATCCTTATAGGGGAAAGGATCCCAAACTGACATCCTTGACCCAATCTGGCCAAACCATTTAGCAAAATTCTGTTACGAAGCTTCTAGAGCTGGAAGCTTCGGCTCCTTATTTAAAAAAAAATTCGTAAGAGGATCGGCGCGACTGGAACAAAGCTCAGTCACTCCGATCGGCACTAGGGACAATTTTAATCCCTGCATATCGGTGCGAGGAGGACAAGTTTCATTAGTGCCAGTCTCGTAAACTAGGAAAAACAAAAGATTTTTGGGAATTGGTGCAAAAGGGAATTGTTCTGCTCATGAAGAGGGACACAATGGGAGTTTCTTCATGAAGGGAAAGTATGTATGGTTCATTGTAGAGGTCCTCCAGGATCAAGGAATGGGGAGTATAGGGATAGTGAAAAAATTCTATGTAATAGATGCCCCCTAAAGTGTGAAGGCCAAACAAGAGTGAGGGATGAAACGCTTTATGAATCAGTGTGGGGAACCAGAGTCTGTTGTCAAAAAACCTGCAAGAAAGTACAAATACATATACATAACTGAAAACTCTATCAAATGATACATGGATCATGGTATGGACACAACCATCTAGATAATGATCATGTAAATGGATCTAGGCATGGGTGTAATGATCCATTAAAGAGGATCATAATGAAACCAAGGTATGGTCGCAACCATCCAATAATGATAAGGATCACATATGAAAACTCATGGTATGCTCGCAACCATCCATCTAAAAGAGACATGTATATCAACATAACCATGTCACATCACTTCATAATCTAGAATTTTGTGATTTGAGCCCAGATTCTTGTGCTCCAACACGACCTGATCAAAGTATAAATTCTAACATGTGAATAGATGTGTTGACGGCGAACATGCTATAAATTCACTTGATTACTAGTTAATGATGTAAACTATTAACAAGCACGAGAGAAACCACCAATAATGACAATGGTCCTCAAGGTACTATCAGCACAATCCATGGAATGTGAATAGAGTAACTAAAGTCGAAGACCCGTGAAATCACTCAATCGAAAGCCAACGATGTGAACTTGTCGTCGAGTGCGAAGAACTTTGCATTAGGGTATGTAAGCTCTAAGGTACTGGAAGGGAATCTCTCGGTAAACTTCCCGGATAATGAGCTGAAGTCAACAGGAAGTGACCGTGTCAAAGGAGGGCCATAATGTATCCCACATCATCGACGCAAGACAAAGGGATGCAAAATGATTTTGGATGATAAAGAGAATCAAAGGTAAGGGTAACTGTAGAAGTACAACGCTTGAACATATCGACGACACGACTGGAAATTTGGCAGCTTTTAGATCCATAATATCAGTGTTCATGATGATGTGGAAGAGATCAAATGGAAGGCAAAAATGAATGACCCAACCCAGGGAGGCCAACAATAAAAAGGAGGATGTCCCAACCCAACACGATGCAAAAAGTGTCATGTTCAAGAGTGAGCTACCGGCACAACTGATTTAATTTCCAAATTTTTCCTCCACCATTTCTAGAAGGTACCCCAATTATTTTTTAATCACAAGCTTGAAGGGAAGAACATATTCGTTCACTATAAGTTCATCCTTCGGGTGAATCTGACCTAGTAAGTTTAACGAGCCCTAGGAAGGAGAAGCTCATGTTCATCATGGTGACGAATCTGATGCCGTTTAATATTTTAACAAGTCCGACAAAGGTGTAACTTGGTATCTTTTTCATGTTTAGAGAGTTTGAAAAAGACACAGAAAAGAAAACTCCACATGGTCCCTTTTCATGCATTTGTGTCTCTCGGGCCCGAAAAGGTAGAAAACGATACTTTAGAGAATCACTTGACCATTTCTGTCAAGGAGTACCATTTTTGTAAATAGTGCATTGCATCCCATAAATGGGGTAAACTTATACTAGGGACACGATGTTTCACATATGTTAACGAGTTTGAAACGATAAGGGCTCGACTATGTTTTCGTTTTTAAACAATCGGAATAGAGCTTGAAAGCATACACCCCATTTTATTCTCTTTTATGAGTCAAAAGGGAAAATTACTTGGAAATCTTTTCATATGAGTTTTACGAGTTGAGAAAAGAGATGAAACGTGACTTGGTATCATCGTCGAACATCCATCACCTGTCGCTGCACAAAAAAAGGTAAAGTGCATTATCCAATTCTTAAGGCATAAATAGGTCAAAACATTTACAAAACCTAATATTTCGTGAAAAACTAAATAAAAGGGAGGAAAAGTAAATATTTTTTTACCATTGTGGGAGATCCAGGAGGTCATTTGCCGAGCCACCAGTTATAGGTAAGAGCCAAAGCCCTAAGCTCCATTTTCATACCATTTATTCTTGATTTTATCCATTTTTTAGATTTTTTAGGGAGGTTTTGGCAAACGTTTTTCACCCTCGGTTGACGTGACTTCCGGGCATGAAATCGCGCAATCTGAGGGTGATTAAAATGGCCTATCGCATTGTCGATGCAACTTTTTTTAAAATAGGCGTGTCAGCGCCATGAATAGGGAAAAAACAATTTCCCCTCAAAACCACTGTTGGAATCCGAATTTTATGGGCCAAAAATGATTATTGAATCAAATTTATTGTTTTTGCAGGAAAGAATCATCAAAAATGGTAAACTGGAAAGAACATGAACATGAAGATGTAGACACTCAGGCATTGAATGATACAAATTTCCTAAATTCTTTGAGGAACTGTGAGCTCCTCAAGTTCTTTCTCACACTAGGTATGCGGGCCCAACCTGAGTTGCTTCGGTACCTTATTAGTCTCTGGGACATAAATCGGGAAATATTCATCATTGGTGACCAAGAGCTAGAGTTAGAAACTTCAGAAATATATTTGATCACAGGACTGTCTCGGAGAGGGGAACCAGTCAACTTATATAGGTAACGACCAATTGGGGCAAGCATATCCATGTTTCTTGCCAAACATTGCCATGAAGCCCTCAAATCCAAGAGTGGCAAGATTGAGATTGCCACTGTGCGAGATCTGACACTGAGAGTGCTACTACTAACTATCAACAGAGTGGTAGGGTCCCAGGCAGTGCATGATACTAACAAGTCGAAATTCCTATATGCCATTAACTGCATAACACTGATGATCTTCAATTGGGTGGAAGCCATGAAGATCAACATAAAACACCAGATGACAAAAGCGAAGGTGAGGAATCTGAAGAAATTTTTCTTTGGGTTCATACTAGTGACCTTTTTCTTGGAACGAGTGCCACTGTTCTAGTACTAGTTGATTGAGGTAGATCCTCTGATGCCACGCAACCCGCAGAAGGCCCGCTGGAGTCATTTGATGCCTAGGATCATTGGGGGCTAGCACATGTCCTACAAGCCCGCTTTCTTTTCATGGCTACAATGACAAATGATTGTAGTGAAGGACTAGCCATACAATGGCATCGATTTCTGTGGAGATTCAAACATGCCGCTACTAGATGGAGAGGATTTTGATGATGAAGGTAAAAAATCAATTTTTTAATTTTGTGATTTTTTGTTTTTTGATTTATATATATGTGATCATAACATTTCATTTTGTCAACAGAGATGTTGGACCAGAGCATCCTGTTGGGATGTACCCAATAGCCAGGTGTGTTGCCTACCAGTTTGAGGTTGTCGCTCCTTATTAGGAGGGGAGTGACAATGAGGAGGAGATTGTGAGGAACCTTGAGGGGTTGACTCGTGGTATCCCAGAGTATGCTTGGGTGGGAGACATTCCTCGCCAGTACTAGAGACACACGGTGGGAGTATCGGATCTAATCCAGCGATTGCTCACTCATGCTACCACGATCACCATGCTGATTAGTTCCTAGGTCCAACATTTTACACTTTTGAGGCTTGTGTGCCACAGATATATGAGGCTTGCAAGCTAATGATATTATTTTGGACACACATATTATTTATTGGGGTTTTGATGTATCAAAAATTATCACTATATATATATATATATGTTGTATTTTCTTTCTTACTATGGTACAAATTATTTGTTTTATCTTTTCACATGTTTCGTAAATGTCTATCCAACACATAATTTGCTAATGCATCTGCCAATGTATTCATGTGTCTAGGAATATGATGATATGTAATGTAATCAAAATTTCTTTCTAGTAGACGAATACAGAGATACATTCTCAATATCTGAAGGTTTTTAATGGAATATTTCTCGTTGAGTTGAAGGACGACAAGCTGTAATCTAGGTTGACAACCACCTCTCAGATGTCAAGAGAAATGGCTTCTGACAATAGTTTGATGAATCCATTGTATTCAGAAATGTTGTTAGTTGTGCAACCTAAACAAATACCTTGAAGGTCAATCAACTCAATGGGAGGGTCATAAAGAGCCCATGCTATAGATGATAAGTTTTGGGTACTTCAGAAAGCACCATTAGAGAAACTAATGTGGGGAGTCATAGACATCTGCAAAGCAAGGAAGACATAGTAAACAGGAAATTGTTTGAAAACTAACACTCCAAACCACACTGCCAAAAAATGAATGACATTCTAGTATACACAAGTAACCATGCCAGATGACCTAAGCATAGTACTTCTTGAGAGAGTCCATGCTGGGACTTAGGTAATCAATTAACACAGATGAAAATTGAGTTTTACCATTGTCATGACGAGTAAGCATCAGCTTGGCTAAATAATGGAGTAGAACTCATATAAGGCTTTGCCCCCATGCCCCTTCGACGAGGGAGGGTTACGAATCAGATGGTAACCCCATTGCAGTAATGGGAAACCGGGAAAAACTCGGGGAGGGAGAAAATTCCTGAATCTCTGAAGGGACAAAGGTGCCCTCAGTTGAAAGATCTTGACCACGTTAGGATAAACTAACATGCCAATAAGGAGCTAAGAAGAGAAATCCTCTAGACTAGTAGACATGACCACCCATCGAGGCAAGAACGAGGAATGATGATGAGTATCATTCCAAGTTGGTTCCTCTAGAGACATTACTTCCATGATACTTTCATCATCAAGAAAAGTCTCGGCTAAGGGATCAGGAGATTCAAATCACCAATACTTGGGGATTGACAATACGTATCGAGAGAAGTCTTTGAAACAGGAGAATAAGAGGATGCAGAACTTGAGGCCGAAACAATCTCTACATAATTGATTTTAGGAGGACTAAGTGGAATAACCTTGCCCTAGGTATCAACGTGATCTAGTGAAGGTATGACCCAAGGATCAGATTTGACCAAGATCATGTTGATAGAGGCAAAATGAGGAGGTGGGAGAGGAAAAATTCCCATGAAGGCATAATCTTTAAAGAGACCTACCCCCACGCTTTCATAGGGAGCACTAGTGTGCTTGACATACGGAACACTTCCATCCGAGGAGGAAGAAGCAAAGAAGGATAGCTAGTCGACAATGACAATCTTACTTTGATGGGAAAAATGAATCACACGGAAGAGGGAGGAGGCTACAACGTGCATGGCATGGGTCCAACTCCATCCGAGTAGAAGATTATTATAATTGAGATTAGCATCAAAAATATCTACCTCGACTTGTACTATCTTGTTGTCCAAAGTAATGGCAAGGTTAGGTAAGACACCGAAGGGTCATGAATCGTGCCCATCGAAAGCTTCCAAAGTGTCTGAGGATTGGTTCAAAGTAGGAGAACCAATGGGCTTCCAACATGAGATTGACATGATGAAGGTGGATGCACCTTCATCGATGAAATTGCTGTGGATGGTCTTCTCATTGATAATTACTTGAATGAGAAAGGAAATCTGATGAGGCAAGTGCGGAACATGGTTCTTTAGATCAAAACATATCAAATTGGAATTGGTAGGATCAATACCCCCAATAGCTGACAGTAAAGATTTCTACTGAGATGGACAACTTTGGAGCACCTTGAGATCCGACATAGCTGACGTTGCCTGAGCCAAATCCTCAACAATATTATAGTGCTGAGTAACTCAAGCATTGGGATTGTATGAGGATTTCCTTAGCACACCTTGAGAGGATGGCTAAATAATGGAATCAGGGTTAGGGCGCTTGATATGAAGAGGGCTAGAACTAGGGGTGGAAGAAGAATGGGTGGCCTCTTTGTCTTTCTCGACTATCGGAGCAGGTGTTTGGTAATCTTTTGATCTAGTAGCCACATTAATAGGTATACTCATCAGGAACACTTGAGATCCTAAGGAGGCACATGATTGAGTTGGGTCTACCATTTGAGTCTGCTAAGACGGAAATGGCTCTTTTAGGACAGCTGGTGTCCCTTTGAGAAAATGACTAACTTTGGATCATCAAGGACAATCCTTGGTATAGTGATCCTCCTCGCAAAGAGGCACAAATACTTAGGATTCCGTTGTGAAGAATCACCAGTAGACGACTTAGGAGGACCTTGTTTTGGGGCATCAGCTTTACCCTTGCCTTTTTCTTTCTTCTTACCTTTCGAGGATTTTTCTGCTGTGGTAGACTGGACAATGTGGGTCTCTGAGGTTTTACTAGGGCTAGGTGGATTCTGGGAGGAACTATTGGAAGCAGTGTTCGAGACCGAATTCTACTTGGAAGAAGATTTAGCAGGGGTCTCAGACACTGAACCAATTACCCCAACAACAGAAGGTGTAGCCTATGATTTCGATACTGTGGGACCGAACGATGGACGTGGAGCATCGAGTAATAACTCATACAAAGTGCCAAACTATGAGTAAACTAAATCTAAGTACTGGGCATGAGCAATTGCTTGTTCTTTAGTAACAAATCCACCCATAGCTATATCGTGAGTAATTGGAGCTATGAATGACTTAGTGAACCATTCGGTGAGCAACTGATCAATAATCTCAAATTTGATCAGGCAACGTCTATGTCTCCATTCATGGATGTGGTTGAAGATGTGCGTAACAGTAGCTTTCTTAAGCAACGTGAGTAAATAGGTGTCAGTTTCATAGTGAATCGACAACTGGAAATGTGTGAGGAAAGCCATGGCTAAAGAGTTGAAGTCTTGGTAAGTACCTAAAGGAAGCTCGATGTACCACTTGGCTGCAGCACCTATGAGGGTTTGTTGGAAAAAGACGGAGATGAATAGAATCATCAACGTAAGAATTCAAAGAGCACTAGAGGTGATATGTCATCACATGGGCTTAAGGATATTATTTGGCTTTCCCATCAAACTTGGAACAATCGCTCGAGCTCTTGGATGGAACCGAAGGCTAGTATGGCGAATGAAGGATTGGATCATTCGTAAGGTGAGACACAACTGGAAACTCTAGTGTGGCCAAGAATGACAATTAAGTATTAAAAGGCATTGGAGGTCGGTAAGCAGGTACAAATAGAGGAGCCAATCCCTGCTTGTAAGGATTTTTTCCCCATAGTGGGGGATTTTGGCCATATGGCATTTGATTTTTCCCCCATTATGGGTTACCTTGGCCACAGGGAGGATTTTGACCTTGAGAACTTGGAACTATCCAGTCATAGGTTGCTGATAAGAAACATATGAGTAAAGAGGCTATTGAGTTTGTTGACCTTGGACATATGGATATTGTACATGTTGTCCCTGAACATATGGCTTTTGAACCTATTTCCCCTAAATAAGAGGATTTTGGACCTAATGTCCTTGGGCATAAGGATTGTACACTTGTTGCCCTTGTACATAGGGATTATGTACCTGCTGCCCTTTGCCAAAAGGGTTTTGGACCTATTGACCTTGGACATTAGGATTTTGGACCTGCGGCTACAGGACTTGACCCTGACCTTTTCCTTGCAAGGGTTCACCCTATTGATATGTATACAATGGTTGATGCTGCCCGGGTTGGTTTTGCTGCTGTAAGGGTTGACCCTGTGGCTGGAAAAGCTCTCCCTCGGGCTACAGAAGTTAGCTCTACGAAGACATAGGCTGGGAGATTTGCGGAGCATACTGCATTTGCTTCTACATGGTTTGTTGCATTTGTTGCGAGGGTTTCCCCTGTGGTTGTTGTAGTTAAGCTTGCTGTGGTATCATTTGCCCTTGCTATTGCGTGGATGGCCCTTGCTGTAACAAGGCTTTCCCGTGTCACTGTAGAGGTTGTCCCTGCTATTGCAAGGGCACTTGAATAGTGCCTGGAAAATTTCTGAACTGAATCTGGCCATAGCCACCTTGAAAAGTGGATGACCTAGGCTGAACATACTACCCAGACTGAAGGACATTAGGTGGATTAACCATCCCTTGAGAACCATATGGAATGTAAGGAGTTTGGTACTAAGCTTGATATTCAGAAGGCTATTGATACTAGAAATTACATGACCCAGATGGACCAACAAGATTTTGAACCTATTGGTACTAGACATTGCTTGATCCAGTAGGACCATCAGGGTTTTGAATAACGCCAAAAGAAGGCTGGTTCATACGAACCATGTGAGCCTACGAGATACTCAGATTGGTGGTGCTTGATACCGTAGAAACACTCAAATTATTCCCCTAAGGTGGTGGCATAGCTTGGCCACTTACTGGAGGGATTGAAGAACTGACAGAGACATTCTTCGAGATCACCAATTGAACCGGACGGGTGACTGGGATGGATGATACAAGAGGGTTCAGAATGGTGGTTTGCACTGAGACTGAGGTAACTTCCTGTTGGGAGGTCAAGTTTGCAATGAACGTACCTTTAGTAGGCATGGCACCAGATGTCCAAACAAGGTTATGTTAAAGCGATGAGGCACTAGCTGTACTTGAAACCAATTGTCCCAAGGATACATAATTAAGTGGGAATTCTTGATACACAGTGATGGGAATTCTCCCTATATAGGGGAAAAATTCAAGAGGAAATGGATGTTCGTCCTTCTCGACAGTGTGTGGAGTAGAAACTTCTGACTCATCCAGAGAGGTGACTGGAGCATTGCCTTCAGCTTCCATAGCTGGGAACAAACGACGTCGAACAACTGAAGAGGTACAAGGGGATAATTCCAAAGGAACATCCGGCTGATCGTACAGAATGTACGGACGCTGCGGTGATATCACAATAGGGTCAAATAAAGGATTCAGAGGATAGATAACTAGTCCAAGTGGACCGTCAGTGGTCGGCGAACTCTCAGGAATTTGAATGGCATTGTCTAGAGATTTCGGGTTAAGATCAATAGGTGACGCAAAATCTAAAGTAGGTGGAGGACGTGATGACAAAGGTTGAATGATAAGAATGATTCTGAGTTCAAGACCTTGGTCGTCGAGTGACTTTGGTAATTCAGGAAACAACTCCTTAGGCAATCTTTCAGATGGAGGAGAGGAAGAGGAACTAGGTGAACTAGATGGTTTAGCCATAATGACCTTGTCTTAGTTAACAAGAAAAGAGAGAGATAAACTTCAAGGCTTCAAAATTTCCTTTAGGGAAAACTCACGATTTGGTCTAGAAAGACTAATAGGATGTTATAAGATCGTGGGCAATCAATTTTTTAAGATGCATAAATAGACAGGTGCTCTTTCATGTTTTAAGAGTCGAGAAAGAAACAAAGATGACTCTATCACTTTCGATTGGAATCGAGATCGAAAGGACAAGCACTCGAATGATATTTTAAGTTTAATAAGTCAAAAAGATCAAATGACTTCTCTATATGATCTAGGTAAAAAGGATTAGCAAGAAACCGTGAACTGCAAAATACCTCCGGGTGAACCGAGTAGTACAAGCAGGAAATCTCCTGGAATGCTATGTTGAATGTAGCACGTTTGCAAGGTGATCGACTCGGCTTGCTATGGATAAAGGATTTCAGCCTAGATGGGTCTCCTGTTATATACTCGACGGTACGGGGAGCACAAATGCATACTGGCGCTGAAGCAAATAACAACTACTATGTTTAAATACGTCAGAACACGTCTCTAGCCTAGACCTTCTAGATGTGATCGTTAGATTTCAAATGCGCCTTTGGTTAATTGAGTTCATTTTAAAGTTTATCTTGAGTTATGTCTGAGTTTTCAGGCCTTAGCTATGTGACTCGAAAAACCCTAAATGAAACGAAATGAGACAAGACCCTTTCAATTCGATGAATTGCCTACACTAGAGAGGGTAGAAAACACACAATCAAATGCAAACAACCAAGCAACCTAAAGCAAAATGATTTTTCACTACTTCACTTTTTGAGAAAATAAACTAATGAAAAATACATTCCAATTCCTGATTTCATGACAAGTACATTCCTAACAGTCCTTTCAAAAGCAAAGAGAGATCCTTTTCTTTTCAAATGCCAATGCAACCATAGTCTTCAATGATGCTAACTATCACAGCATACTGATGCAACAAACTAGAATTTTATACTTTTCATGAAATGAATTTTCTCATAAAACACTTCAATGGAAAAGTTTTTGAGATAATCATCTCTTCAAGAAAATGAAAAGCACGAAAATATAATCTCTTTCAAACTAATGAAACAACAACTTTACCAAAAACAGGACAAACAATGTGATCCATGCCAAAAAAGAAATGTTTAGACAAACAAATGAAAACTTTTCAAACTTGTGTAATGGAGGTCAAAGTCATATAAGTACCACAAACAAAATGCAAGGATTAAATGCACCAAAAACGTGACTCACTAAGTTCACAATCAGCTGAATGGATGAAAATCTAGATGCCCTAGTGCCACTAACCATCCAATGATCCAATAAATCAAGCAGAAAGATGACAAATCAACAATAAAACAAACCAAATGAAAAGTATCTTTCTAGTCAGGGAGAAGACAGTCTAAAAGTCTCATAGGGTCGAAATCATGAGAGAAAAATGCACTGGCCAAGATTTGGGGCAAACCCTAATATTCACTTACAGGCATTGGCGTGACTATCTAACTGAAAACAAGCACCAAAAGGGAGCCAGAGCGACTAATTCGTAGCATGTCAGCGAATTAATTGCATTGAGCAAGGAAGCTAAGAATTTTTTTATTTTTTTTTAAAGTTTGGATTAGACTTGCTACTATGGATTTAAAACTTAGACCAGTAAGCAAAGGAAAACAAATAGAACCAAAAGGAAAAAGCAGAAGTAGAAAATTTCACACAAACCATGAAATTCCAAGCAAATAAACCGAAGGATTTGATCCCCAGTATGGTCACCAATTTGTGGTGAAGTAAAATTATGAGTGCAGACACAAACAATTACTCTAGCCCAATAATTTGTCTAGCCACAAGCGATACATTCTATGGAATATTTCCTTAGGTTAGAACCAATTAAGAGGGCCTACCTCTTAGTACGCTTATCCCATTTGATGATGACCTCTCTTGCTTGCTCCAGCTATCTCTCGTTTCCTTATTCAAACAACCAAAACAAGTAAACAACAACAAACAACAACCTTGATACTAGACAAATTGTAATTCAACCTACTTAATAATTCAAAAAAAATTAAGCCATAAACAAGTAAGATGACACATTATGTAGGAAATCAATCGATAGTTGCATATATATTGAATCAAGAAGAGATTACAACCATTGTCTTGATGTTTTTGTTCTCCTTCGATAAAACTATGTTCCCACACAATTCCGTTAACATTCCGTGATGGCCTAAACAATGATAGTTTTAAGGCTCTTCCTTTTAGGTTTCACACTAAACTAAATTCACACTTCTCCCTCACACAACTAGAGAGATAAAACTATGAATAGCTTGCTGTTTACTCCAAACTTAATTAGCACTAGCACACCAACATCAACACTAGCTTATGCTTTTGAACAATGGAGGTTTATGGTGAGCTCTAGTATTGTAGCAATAATGCTGCAACTCCTGGGGCTCCCTTCTTTACTTTTATCAACCTGGTAGTTCGTAACAAACTTGGAAGCGACGATGTTGTATGCACAAGTACTAGCTCTTACTGTAGGCTGTCACTTGATTAGCTGGCACAAGTTTGCTAGGAGCTTAAACCGAATTCTATGAGTTCTTAGAAGAAAATTTTAACTGTGATGAAAGAAAGCTAACTCGAAAGAGGCTATTCTACTTGTAGAAAGAGAATGAAAACTGAAATGAAATGCAAACGTTAGCAAACCCTAGTTTTACCCACTAACCCTACTTTTGCAAGAAAATAGATGGAAACTACTGAGATGGGTGTCATTGATAGGTGGAAAGGTAAAATGCATGTATTCAAGCTACTTTGGAAGAGAAATGAGAAAAAAAAATCTTTTTGTACTTTTGAGCAATTTTATGTGGAATTATTATGCTTTTGTTTTAACTAGTTGTGACTGTGTAGAGGTTTGGTGGCGAAGGGAGATGGAGTTGGATTTTACAGGAGGTGAGGAAGGTGTGGATAGGTCCTAAGAGGTCCTTAGTACCTTCCCGAAGACTTCCATTGCGATCAGAATTCAAAAAATTACTTGCATGAATTTCTACAAGAGGCTACGGGGGATCTACAGGAGGTTCTACAGGACGATCTACAAGAGGAGGCCAAAAGTGGTTTTGGGAGGTTTGAAGGTGGAAAAATGATGGAAAAAGGGAAAGGAAGGCTGGATGGAGGTGTTTAGGGGTCTAGGACTCTTTCAATGAAGATTAGAAATGAAGGAGATGGTTGGATTTGTTCAAAGGTCAAGAAAGAATTTTTTCACAAAAACATAGAAATTAGGGCAGTTTGGCGAAATGAGGTGAATGAGTGGGGAAATATTGAGAGATGAACTGCTACAGGCTATGCTATGGAGGAATGATAATCTAGAGTGTTCTACAAGTGAGCTACACACTTACTTCTCAAAACTGACCCAAGCAAGAACCGAAAAACAACGTTTTGTCTATTTTAACCTAAATTCACACCTAAAACTAGAGAAATGTTGAAAAAAACTTTATGGATATAAAATTATATGAGAAAGCCATGGTAAATGAACAAGAAAGGATCTAATCATGTGAATCCAAACTGATATCAACTTCTTTAACTCGAAATCTCACACTAGCAATTGCATTGGAAAAGTAAAAACAATGTTTTTGGTGGCAGCAATAGTGCCTTGAGCTCAAATCATGGTCCCAAGGAGGGAGAAAGGAGATCAAGGCCTGCTTGGTAGCCTTTTTAGATATTTTCTGTTATTGTAGCAAATTATCTAATCAACCTGAAGCAAGAACAACTATTCTAACCATCAAAAGCAACCTAATTAACAAAGCAAGATTTAACCTAAACAACATAAATTATCTCATAAATGAAAGAAAAAGCATATAAATACACCAATGAGGTGTTGGGAAGCTTGGTTTGGGCCCTAACCCAAGAGCTTTAGCCCTCTAGGAAAGATCAGTGCTGGTTCAAAACTTGATTCATCTTCATTTATCAAAAGGTAGCAGTTACATCACAAAACTATCTTCGAAACGAACTCGATAATGAGCTGAGTACAAAGCTGCACAAAAGTGTGAAAATCTACTATGAAATGGCTAACCTACTGAGGCTTCAAGCCTTCTATTTATACAAGTGGGGACTCCCAACAGTCCTCCTAAACTTAAGGAACTCGGCTGCCTAAAACTGAAGATAACAACAACTTTACTAGACTTGCTCGGCTGCCCCTTGGAATCATCATTGTGGGCCTTTGTACTCCGAGCTGTTGATGGAGAACTCGAGGAAGGGGTCATTAATGAAGGAGACACCATCCTATAAGTCCTTAGCCCTATTTCCTCGAGTTTGGCTGCTAATCTGCTCATAAATGCCTAGTCTTTGTCCAAAAATGTCCAAAAATCTGCAATAAACACTCATTAGACTATGTGGCAAAGTGACTATCCCCATTCACTCTATTGACATAAATATATTCAAAAACATGCACAAAACTATGGAGAATGGTGGATTAAATGAAAATAATAGGCAGAATGAGCCCATATAGTTACCCATTTCTGGGGCTCATCATCACCCCCGTGCTAAATGGGTTGCTCATCCTCTGAGCAACTAATCCAATTCTTCATCTTTAATAGCTTTAACAGCTTCCCTAACATCCCAAGCTTCTGATGTGATGTCTTCTTCTCTGTCATGGAAACCTGGTTTTCTATCCACTTCCTCCCATTGTTTCTGTTCTTCCAACTCATTAACCCCCTCCTATAGTCCCAACAGTAGTGGAGGACTGTATTTAAGACCAATCCAGTTGGATTTCAAGTTTTGCATTGATTTTTTATATAGGGGCACTCTCCTCATAGCTTATCTCATTTTGGTTGGGGAGTGATACTCCCAGATCTTCAGGATATGGGACAATGTATTCCACCTTCTCATGCAAGCATGAAGGCAGTCATCACCAAATAATCTCTCCATATCTTCAAAATGGGCGATAGCCTGTGCTTGCTTATCAACATAATCAGGAAGAACTTGAGGATTGGCTGTTAGGTGTTGGTGGGCATAAATGAGAGCTAATGGTTCTGCTGATTCTGCCCTTATCATGAGGGGCTCACTTAGCTCCTTGGCCATAATCTTCTGAATTTCCATTGCTCTATTTTCTTCATGGCTCAACCAAGAAGCCATAGCGATGAGCTGTAAGTCTCCTAATGCAGCGTTTGGATCCCATGGATTCATGTTAGGAAGTGCCATGTTGTGTAGATAAAACTATACTATCTTGGCTTTATCTTCGGCTGAACTACTATCGCATAAATGCATAAACTGGCCATAATTTTGGAATGGGATTGTGCCCCTTTGGGCCAATGTTTTAATTTGGAGAGCCACTGGTCTTTGAGGTACAGTGCATAGAATCTAGCTAGTTGTTTGCACTGCAAGGCCTCCATTGCCCAGCTGGCCATGCAGGGCATCTGGGCCTCCTTTTCCTACAACTGCTGTTTCAAAATCTGCACTTTAGTCGCTGCCTGAGATTCCTTTTCTTGCTACTGTTTCATTATTATTTCAACATCGGTCTATGGCTCTTACTCTTGATGTTGTTTCTCTACTGCTTCATTAGCTGCTAGGGGACCATCTTGCTGTTGCTTCCCTTCCAAGATTGGAAACTTGTCTCCCCCTTGAGTTTCCCAATCCTGTAACTGCTTTTTCAACAGTTCATTTTCTTCCTGTAGTTGGGCTCTTCTAATGCTCTTTATGTGCCTTACCATGCCCGACTCCCTTCTCAATTATCTCAACTTATCTTCCATGTGCCCTATATCTTCAACTCCTTTAGATTTAGCAATCTACATCCAGGTGTGGGTTCTGACCCTCTCTTTTTCTAATTCAAAGAAAAGAGGCACAGTGATTTTTTGTGGGATGATCTTCCCACCTTCTAGAAGATTGTAATAGGAGCCTAAATTAGGCTGAGGGCTTGGCTCAGGTATTTCTTTTTCCTTTCCTTCCTCATGTGACTATTTTTCTGCCTGCTTTTCCAATTTCTCAGTTTCTTTAAATTTTGCCAGTGTCTCCTGTAGAGAGGTTTGTGTTTCCTGTAGGACTGCTTTAGAGTCCATCAATTTAATTCTTTCCTTCCAGGTGGAGGTTTTGGGACTCCCTCTCTCATAGGTGATAGAGATCTTGGAAGGGGATTCCTCCTTCCTCTCAGTAGATGCATCCTCAATGATAATTGGTTCTTTTGATGCTGGTTGGGGCTTACCCACCTTAATCCCGGTGCTCCTTCTGGCTTTGAAATTCATAGAGGTTTTCCTTTTTCTTTTCCCTTTCGTTTTGCTGGAGTGGTTAATGCAGCAAGCACAACTGCTACTTCCCTTGCCAGTGTTTCAGTGGATGTTTCTTCCTGCTGTTCTTCTTCTTTATCTCCTACAATTTTTCCTGTGTCTGCTGTTTTTGCTTTTGTCTCTGCTACCTCTGTTGGTGTTTTCTCCTTTTCTTGTTGAGTCCCTGCCTTTCCTGTCGCGGTCTTTTTCTGGGCTTTCTTGGGCTTTTTCTTTTCAGCCTTTGTCCTTTTCCTCTTCTCTATTTTTGAGGTTGTCTTCTTTTCTGCCTTAGGCTCAACAGTGGTTTTGTCAAGTTTCTCCTCTTATTTCTGTTTCTCCTCTGCTTTTCCTTCTGTTTGAATATCTTGTGCCTCCTCATTACTGTTCTTCTCAAGTTCCTGTCTGCTCCTCCTCTTCACTGCTAGATGGGTTAATGTCCTCAGTCAAAGTTTCTATGTCATCTTCTTTGGACATATTCCTGAAAATTTCCTAAGCTATGGGGATGGTGTATGTGTGTAGGGCATCTTCTACCAACAGTTTGATGGGCCCATGGTGGGCCAGCTGGTCTGGGACCCTTGCATTTAGCTTGGTACCACATTCTATCAAAGATTGGAGGAGGAAATATGGGAGACTGAGTTTCCTAGCTGCAGGTAGGTCCATCCCATATCTTAATTCATGCAATAACCTGAAGTGATAACCATAAACGATACTGAACCTTCCTTCACAAGTGATGTATTTCATGATCTGGTAGCTGACTTCACTCCATGGAGGAGGTAATCTTGTCCTTCTGACCTCATTCTTATCCTCTATAGGATGTTCATCAGGGTGGAAGAATGTCTTTTCAACAACCTGTCCCAATGGTTTTTCCTCTTTGCTCCAAGGGAACCCAAGTGGAAGACCTGTGATTCTACTAATAAAATCTGGTGTAAGCTCTAGGGTGAGACCCCTGAAACTGACTGTAGCATGTGTTTTCAAATGGGGTCTTTAGGACATCAAAAATTCTTCAGTCACCTCCTCATCATGCTCATGAATTCTCTCAAAGAAAGACATCCAGTTTGCCCTGATGAAGAGGGCCACCACCTTGGTGTGCTCATCCAATTTGTTGGAGTTCAAAGGCTCCTTTCTCATAAAACCTCCTGGCATGGTTTCTAGTGGTTTCTGAGAATGCTCAAGTGAGGAGGAAGGCAAAACCGAAAATGAGGGATAGCTGAGTTTTGTCTCTTTCTAACCAGAGAGGGAATTTTCCCATGTACTTCTTCTTCACAACATCAATTTGCAACTTCTCCCTCTCTTCAAACTGTTTTTAACTTAAATTTGCTTCTTGGTTCTAGAAAAAAAAAACTAAATATTTTGACAGAACAGAGAATAAATAACACAGTGTTTTTTCTTCAGAGAGTAGACAGACTTGCAAATTCGCTTTTGTCATAGGTTGGTTTCTATGGTTGCATCCCTTTTTTTCTTTACAGTATAATGTGAGAAAGAAAAAGACAGACTTTGAATGCAGAGAAGAAAATGGGGAGATTGTGTAGAACTCAGAAAAATACAGGCAGACTTTTAAGCTTCACTTTCTTTTCTTCAACCCAATACTGCGTCTTTAAACCACCACCTTATATAAATATATCATATGCTGAGTGGTTTCCCGAGCCTACCTCTTTTCAAGCTCAAATTTGACAAAAATCTCGAATTTTACTTCTGTAGAGCTGCTCTTTGCCCTTCCTGTAGAAATCCTCGTGTAGATGGTGTTCCTGCTCCTGTAGAATGCAGTAGTGCTCCTATAGAGCCTGATAGGTGGGAGGGTTTTGCAAGGCTGGCAAAAACTGGCAGAAAATGACTGGTTCGATATTCTGAAGGTTGTAGGTGAGTACTGTAGTCGAGAACTTCATAAAGGAAAATGAAACAAAGGTTGGTGGAGGCTTAGATAGCACTGTACTTAACTGTTCACGTAATCCGCAGTGAGGAGGTGAGGTGGCTAGATGGGTACATTATCTCCATCTAGACCATTGGTCCTATGCTAGTTTCATTATGGTTCTTCATGTCATTTGACCGCCATCACCTCCCTTAGTCCCATTATACGCCACCACCACTATCGGTTATGAGCTCTTTCTTCCCGATTTGACGGGCCACACGTGTTGCTTGCGCATCTAATCAGTGGTTTGAATTTGGATGAGGCTCATTTGTACTCCACGAGGGTGTGTGAACTAAACTAGGGTGGACAATTAGCTGGCCACCAATTCCGTTTAATTGTGACCATTCCCATAGTTTATGCAGTTTGTAAATAATATTCATGCAATCGAGGAATAGGTTTAGCCACTTACTTATGTTGTTGTGTTCTTCATGCTTCAGACTTTGGCACTTTATTTCCTTGTTGATGTTGCTGCTGGTGCTCTGCATGCTCGACCCTTGTTTTATGCTTCATACATCCTGTTGCGCTGACCCTGTCTCTGAAGTTTGTTTTTCAAAGGGATCAGCGACTATAGGAATCCTGTGGGATGTCCTGTCGCTGCTTCTCCTTCTGAAATTTAGGTTGATGCTTCAGTGGGGGCTAAAAATTGCTGAAGAATGTCTCAAATGGAAATAAATAGTAGCTGGAAGGTATTAGGTAGGAATAAGCAAATAACACTGCTACTTTATTTGTCACCCTTTTCTTGTGTTTACAGAATGAAAGAAATAGAATTTTTGTATTTCTCTGTGCAGGGAAAGAAAAAAATGAGGCGAAATGTGGGTTTTCAAGGATGGAATGGAGAAATGGGAGGATGGATGGTGGCAGGGAGGTTCACAGGCCTTCTAGACAAATTTCCACCCCTCGGGTTCTTCTCTGAACTTGATTTTGGCATCTTTGTGATTTCTACATGAGCCTCCTATAGAACACACACAGTTTCCTATAGGATGCAAAATTTTCAGAACAAATGAGACCAGCGCTTGGGAAAGGATAACGACGATGGAGGGATGGACTATAAAGGGTGTATGCAGCCTGGCCATGTCTTTTTCTCTTGTGTGACCCTCCTGCAACCTGCAATTTATTCAAAAGAAGTTAGGTTTTTTATTTTTTATCTTTTTTCTTCTTTTTTTTTGAGATAGCTAGGCCGCCTCCAGGAGGTTTTCACTCTTACTGCCTGCCTTGGGTGCCTCCAAGAGGTTTTCACCAAGGGATATTTTATTCCTTTTCCTTTTTTCTCTCTCTTTTTTTTTAATTTTTTAATTTTTATTTTTTTCAGGGTGTGGGTGGAGTGGAGACAGGGACCTGCTCCACTACCAACACTGTTTTACCCAGATTCTCAATGAACTCTTGCTTGGAAAGGGGCTTCCTATAGATCTTCAATCTATGCTCATTGATGAGCATCATGATGGCTTCTTCATCTATTGTCTAGATAAGGACTGAACCATTGTCATTGCATTTTTCTATTGTGTATGGTCCCAGCCATCTTCTCCTGGGTTTGCCCTTGAAATCCTTATATCTTGAATCCCCTTGCTGGAATTGTTTTTCTTTGAGGTGTTTGTCATGCCATATTTTTATTTGAAGTTGGACTACCTCGGAGTGGAGAAGGGCCTGCAATATTTTTTCATCCAATCCATTTAGCTGAAGAAATCTTTCTTGTTGTGCATGGCTGAGATCTAGGTCCAGCTGAGCTGCCATCCTTAATGTGTTATATTCAAATTCTATGGACAACAAAGCCTTCTTCCCATAGACCAACTCATCGGGTGTGAAACCCGTGGTGGTTTTCCAAGTAGTGTTATAGGCCCAGGTGGCCTCAACCAATCGATCTGCCCAATCTTTTCTACTTCTACTCACTACCTTAGTAAAAATCCCTTCCAAAGCTCTGTTAGTGACTTCCGCCGATCCATTTACTTATGGATTATATGGGGTGGAAGTTCTGTGCTTAATCTTGTGATGTGTGAGCAGGTCTTCAATCAGATTGGAGGTAAACTGACTTCCTTGATCTGTGACTAATTCTCTTAGATAGCCAAACTTGTAGAAGATATTTTCCCTCAAAAACTCAGCTACTTTTTCTTCCCTTGCTACCTTGATCACCTTTGTTTCTGCCCATTTTGTTAGGTAATCCATACACACAATGATGTAAGATTTCTATTTTGAAGGAGGGTTGATAGGACCCACAAAGTCCATGCACCACTTCTCAAATGGCTCGAAAGTCACTTGAGGTTGTAGGGGCATCTCATCCCTTGGAGTAGGTCTCCCCATCCTTTCACATCGGTCACATTGGCTGATGTATCTCCTAACATCTTGATGAAGAGTGGGCCAATAGTAACCTGCCTACAGAATTTTGAAGGCAGTTCTCTTTGCTACAAAGTGGCCCCCACGGGGCCCATCATGACAGGTTAGGAGCATGTCAAAAACTTTCTCCTCCCTGACACATCACCTCATAATCTGATCTGGACCAAGTTTAAAAAGATTGCCCCCAATCCAGGTGAATGGGGCACTTTTCCTCACAATCTTGCTCTTCCCTTTTGAGAACAGGTGTGGCGGAAACTGTGCTGAAACCAAATAGTTTTCTATATTAGCAAACCATGGAGAGAGTACTGAAATAGAAAATAGGTGTTCATTTGGCATTTGATCATCCAACATTCCTTCTTCACCTGCAGGCAGATCTAGTCAAGACAAAAAATCAGCAACAACATTTTCCTTACCTGGGTTATCAACAATGGTCAAATCAAATTGCTGCAATAAAAGTAACCATCTAATGATACGAGCATTTACATCAGGTTTATTCATCAAATACCTAATTTCAGCATGATCAGTGTGTACGAATGTTTGATAGCTAGTGATGTAGTGTGTGAACGTGTTTAGGGAATGGACAATAGCTAGGAGCTCTTTTTCAGTTACAGTGTAGTTTAACTCTGCCTTGGACATGTTTTTACTGACAAAATATATGGCATACGACAGCTTCTCTTCAACTTGCCCTAAGTCTGCTCCTATAGCTTTGTTCGAGGCATTTGTGTGAATGTGGAAAGGTAGGGTCCAGTTTGGACCTCTCAAGATTGGGCCAGTTACCAGCTTACCTTTCGAGGAATCCATAGCCTCTTGACAGTTGTCAGTCCATATGAGCTTAGTATCTTTTCTCAAAAGGCCAAACAATGGAGAGGCTAGCTTACTAAAATCCTTAATGAATCTTCTATAATACCTTGCTAAGCTTAGAAAACTCCGAACATCTCTTACCTTTTGAGGAGGTGGGACCCTTTGGATGATAGAAATCTTGTTGGGATCTACCTATAATCCTTGCTGAGAAATTGTATAACCTACCAGGGTCCCTTCAGTCATCAGGAATTCGCATTTTTCAGGACTAAGGGAAAGGTTCATTTCAATACACTTAGCTAAAACTTTCCTCAGGTTAGTTAAAGCTTCCTGGAAGTTAGAACCATAAGGGGTAAAGTCATCCATATAGATTTCAACTGATTCGTGAACTAGTTCAGGAAATATGCTCAGTACTGCTCTTTGGAAAGTGGTCGGAGCATTGCACAACCAAAAAGGAAGGACCCGGTAGGAAAAGGTACCCCATGGAAAAGTGAACGTGGTCTTATCTTGGTCTTCTGGGCTGATTTGGATCTGGTTGTACCTGCTAAACTCATCTAGGAAGGGAAAGAACTTCTTCTCTGCCAGGCCATCTAACACTTGATCCATGAAAGGCAAAGGGAAATGGTCCTTCTTGGTGGCCTTGTTTAGTTCCCGATAATCAACATAGATTCTCCACTTCCTATTTTTCTTTGGCACTAGCACCAAAGGAGAAACCCATTCACTGTCAGAGATGGGGTAGATGAATCCTGCATCCAACAACTTTTGTAGTTCTTCTTTGACAATGTCCTTAAGGGTTGGATTCATCCTCCTTTGAGGCTACTTGACTGGTTTACAATCTTCTCTAATGTAAATGTGATGAGTACAAACTGAAGGGTGGACTCCATTCATCTCCTTATAGCTCCAAGTAAAAGCATTCAGGTGGTTGTTCAATAAGCTACACAGTTCTTTCTCTTGAGAGGTGGATAGGGATGTGTTGATCTTCGAGGTTTTTTCGGGGTTGAATTCCACATTATTAACTCGGAGAGAGGTTGGATCAGCCACACAGAGATCAACTAAAGCATTGGCTTAGGTTTCTTCCACCAACTCTTCTGATGGCAACACACTGGGGGGTGGATTCTGAATCAAGTTCTCAATAAGATCATCCTCGGTTTGTGGACCCCCCATGGTAGCTTCCACTATGCACAATGGTGCGGAGTAGACTTCATCCTCATCTTCCTCCTCCAACCAATGAGGTAAGTCATGTTCTAGCAGAGGTTGGGTAGGAGGATATAGGACTAGCTATTTGGACATATGCCCATTCTTGATGGTCATGCTCCCATCTCAACAGCTGATGTAGACACCTGCAGTAGCCAACCAAGGTCTTCCCAAGATGAGAGGATACCCAGTGAGCTTTGCCTTTGGCTGAAGAACCAGGAAGTTAGCAGGGTACTCCCAAGAGTCAATAGAGACCATTACATCTTCCACAATCCCCTCAGAGGTCACGATGGAGTGGTCTGCCAACTATAGTACTGTTAAGGACTTTCTTAGGGAACCCTGAAGGTTGAGTTTGAGCATAGTGTCCCTCGTCATCACATTAATGGTAGCCCCTAGATCAATCAAGGTGTGGGGATTATGGTGTCATTGATGTGGACATCGACTACAAGACTCCCAGGGTCGAAATATTTCGGACAGATTACCTGCCCGAATATTAGGTCAGATAGTTGTCCTATGACATTGATAGTTGGGGCATCTCTCTTGCACCTGCTTGAGTGCCTGAAGCACTTCTCTTTGATCAACTTGTTGTAGATTGGTACATCTTTTATGGCTTGGAGAAGTGGTATTTTTACACATAACTGTTTTAGTTCTCCCAGAAGTTCATTTTCTTCTGGGGTTGGTTGTGTGGTTCCAGTTAGTCTCTTAGGAAAGGGTGGAATGGTTTTTGGTCTAGTTTCCTATTTCTCTTCCTCATTCTCCTTAGGAGGAGGTTGGCTATCTGGGAGAACCTTCGCAGATCATAGCTTGATCTCCTAAATCTCCACAGCATAGGTAGGACATGTTGTTTCTCCAGTATATACTTGCTGGGCCTGTGTGTTATTGGGGTACGGGTTCAGTTGAGCAGGTATTTGAGGTTGTCTTGGAGGAGAAGGAGGTAATGGGTGTGGTCGAGCAGGTGGTGGAGGCAAAAGAGTGGGGGGATAGTTGTATTGGGGCCTCCACCCCTGATGAGGTGCATTCCACTGAGGTTGTGGCTGAGCATAAGAGTGAAATGAATGAGTAGCTGGTTGAGTATGATATTGAGATGGATAAGACCAAGGAGGAGGTGTGGATGAGGAAGGATGAGTAGGGGGACCCCAAGAAGGCATGGAAGTGGCTTGCTTGAGATTGTAATGAGTCTGGGATGTCCCTTGCATTCCCTGCTGGTAAGGTCTGGGTCCATGTGGCCTCCTTTGGTTCATGAAATAGAGTGGTTCAGTGGCTCCTTTAGCCCCTTGGTACATAGCTTTGAATCCGGGTAAGGAAGGGCACTGATTTGTAGGATGGTCTTCTTCACAGACAAAACACACTTCTACAGAGTGCAATGAACATTCATTCCTAGGAAGTTTTCTAGTGTAACTGGGATGAAATATGGCCAAAGCCCTCTCGGCTTCCTCTTGCTTCCTTTGGATCCGCAAGGTATCCATTTGCATGGCAAGAGTTTGCCTCATCTTGCTTTTGAAATCTTCTATCTGATTTGCAAGTTCATTTTTAAGGGATGAACTAGATAAGGGGGTACTGGCTAAAGGTTGACTTCCCCTACCTCTCTTTTTGTCTACCCTAGAATGGTTTCTAAACACAGTATTTATGTCATCATAAGGTAGTTGGTAAATTTCTCCCCCAGCCAACTAATGGAGGGTATCTAGAAGGTCTTCAGGGACTCCTCTGAGCAGAACCAACATTAGAGATTCGGGGTCAAGTATGCAGCTGGCCCTTTTATAACTGAGTTGAAACCTCTCTTCATAGTCTTCTAAAGATTCATCACTTGCCATGGTCATTCAGAAGATATCTGCCTTGGTATCCTTTGACCTACAGTAGTCCTGGTATTTGTTGTCAAAGGCTTGCTACATCTGAGCCCAAGTTGTGATACTGCTTGCAAGTAACCCGATGAACCAGCATAATGCTGCATTCTTGAGGGTGGAGGGAAAGAGTTTCAACTTCTGCTTGTCTTCTGTATAGTCATAGGTTCGACATAGAACAACAAAATCAAACAAGAAGGTATCAGGGTCTTTGGTAGTCAATCCATGGAAGTGAGGTAAGGTTGAGGGACTTATGTTTTTCATCTGTTGACAATAATACTGAGAGGGGGGGTGAATCAGTATTATCTAATTCTTTTAACAAATCTTCCTTATTTGTTCTTTGAATTATTTTTGCATGTCAGTACCATAAAATAATGAGCATGAACAAAGAAAACAGATAGTCACACCAAAGAACACAAGATGTAAGGTGGAAACCCAATGTGGGTGAAAACCACCTGCTGCAATATGTCTCTATCTTCTTTCAAATTAGAAACTTCTTTTACAATGGTTTTGTACTGGTGCAGTCCTTTACCAGTACGCAGGCTGCAACCTGCAGAGAGCTACAACTCTCTCTCTCTCTCGTTTTCCAGTCTCTCCTGGAAGGGAGCTACAACCCCCTACTTCTTTTCATAAAGCATCAAATGATCATCAAGTACATAAAAGTTACAGACCACTATAGTTATCAGATCAGCAATAACAGAACTAACCCAGAACACCTTATCAACAGAAAAATTCAGTCAACAGAAAATTTAAGACAGATACGCAGTTTTCCCTTCTGTGGCCTGCGTCACTATCCAGTTCACCTTCTGCTTTACTGCGTATACCCGCAGGGATCCTTCTGCCGAACTGCGTGCCCACGCACTGTTCCTTGAACTGTTCTGCGTACTATTACTGCAGGGACACACCCAGAGATATTATCGTGTCGTGGACGCACCTGAAAATACTATCGCGCCGCGTACTTTTACTGCACGGACGCACTTGAACCTTAGCTGCTCTGCGCAGTTCTCCTTCTTCTGCGCTGCGTACCGACGCAGGTCTCCTTCTTCTGCTCTGCGTACCGACGCAGGTCTCCTTCTTCTGCTCTGCGTCCCCACGCAGATCTCCTGTTTCTGCACTGCGTACCCACGCAGCTCTTCTGTTAAACACCTGCGTCCTTCTGATTAGGGCCGAATAGGCAGTCTACCAGAATGGCACAGTTGCTCAGATCTGATCATGCACTTGAGAGATCACCCTTCACAGATTCGCCTTCAACCTCCCTTTCATATAGATCAAACTTTTAAGACCATAACCCAATATTTCAGATCTAAAGATATTCAATTGCGAAAGATGCTTAGCCAAGTGATCTCCTTTGCTTTATATAGGCAAGCTCCTCCTAAAATCATGGAACAATACCACGAGCCGACACCGTAATAACCCAAAACCGTCGGCTAAATACCAAGAGTAAAACATAAGAAACCCCACGTGTGCTTTTCTCTGCCTTGAAATGTGTGCACTGGGGGGACGCACCTCCTGAACGGCTGGCCTGCGTATCTGGACGCGGTCCCTGCATGGTGTACCTGTGGGTACGCACCTTCTGAACTGATTTCCTGCGTACTTCTTTATTTTCAACAAATTGAGGGCCTTGCCACGGGAGTTGCCATCAAGTACAACATTTGTAACATATAGCCATACCAGAAACATAATGCCAACAATCTCCCCCTTTGGACTTGATGGCAACCTCACAAACCTCAACTTCATTCTCCCCCTTTGACATCAAGGGCAAAGGGGTATGCTCCCCCTAAGATCATGCTCCCCCTGAAAATGAACCAGATCTGCAACAAAGAACCATAATCCACCATGAAAGAGATAGAGACATATTGCAGCTATTTCCAAGATCTCCTTCTGACCATTCTCCATAATGCCAACAATGCATTATATGCTCCCCCTGAACCTGTACCATCAATCAGAAAAGGTTCAACAATAAGATGATGCATCAACAACCCCCAGCTTTTGCCTGAGGTATTCAAAAGTGTCCCTGGGCAATGGTTTGGTGAGAATATCAGCAACTTGTTCCTTAGAAGGAACATACTCCAACTTGACGTTTTGTTCAAGTACTTGTTCCCGGAGAAAATGGTACTTGATTGGTATGTGCTTGGTTTTTGAATGCATAACAGGATTCTTTGAGATGCTGATTGCACTTGTGTTATCACATAAGATGGGGATTGGTGGTTTACAAGTGATTTGAAAATCCTGCAAAGTTTGCATCATCCAAAGGAGTTGGGTGCAACAAGATGCAGCAGCAACATATTCCGCTTTAGCTGTAGACAAGGCAATTGAACTCTGTTTCTTGCTGAACCAAGATACCAGTCTGGAACCCATAAAGAACGCACCACCACTTGTGCTTTTCCTGTCATCCACGCTTCCGGCCCAATCTGCATCTGTATAAGCATGAAGTGTAAGATCTGTATCTCTAGGATACCATAAACCATAATTTTGAGTCCCTTGAAGATATTTAAAAATTCTCTTCACTGCCTGAAGATGAGTCTCTTTCGGATTTGCCTGAAATCTTCCAACTATTCCAACTGCATGCATGATGTCCGGTCGGGTACCTGTCAAATAAAGTAAACTTCCAATCATAGATCTGTAGGTTGGTTGATGTACTGCTGCAGATTCATCATTTGCACTGAGGCTACATCCTGTGACCATGGGTGTACATACTGGTTTTGCATCTTCCATACCATATTTCTTCAAAATCTGTTTGAGATACTTGGTTTGAGATAAAAAGATTCCTCCTTCTTTTTGTTGGATTTGCAAACCAAGGAAATATGTCAGTTCTCCTAGCAAGGACATTTCAAATTCTTTCTGCATGACCAAGGCAAAGTTTTGACTCATAGCTTCTTCATTGCTCCCAAAAATGATGTCATCTACATACACAAGAAGTATTAGCAATTTGTCATTTTCAACTTTTATATAAAGATTGCTATATGTCGATCGTTTTGAAAAACCTTGTTGATGAAGATATTTGTCCAAACGGTAGTACCAAGCCCTTGGAGCTTGTTTGAGACCATAGAGAGCCTTTTTCAATCTGCATACAAGATTTGGATCATTTCCAAGAATGAACCCATCTGGTTGTTCAATGTACACTTCTTCTTCCAAATCTCCATTCAGAAAGGCTGATTTCACGTCCATTTGAAATACTTTGAAGTTTTGAAAACTTGAGAGAGCAAGGAAGATTCGGATGGCCTCAAGTCTTGCAACAGGAGCAAAGGTTTCTTCAAAGTCTATTCCTTCTTGCTGCGCATACCCTTTACAAACAAGTCTGGCTTTGTTTCTAATTACTTCCCCATTTTCATTCAATTTATTTTTGAAGACCCATTTTGTTCCGATAACATTCTTATCCTTTGGTCTAGGAACCAGCTCCCAAGTGTTGTTCTTTTCGATCTGCTCAAGTTCTTCATCCATTGCCTTCACCCAACATTCATCTTTGCATGCCTCTTTCACACTTTGTGGTTCAGTAGAGGAGAGTAATGCCAAATAGCTTGAAGCTTCTGCAACTGTTCTTCTTGTTTGTACACCTGCTTCTTTCTGCCCCATAATCTGAGATTCTGGATGATTCTTCTGAACATATCTGGATGGAGTCTTTTCTTATATTCTTGTCTGCTCCTCTGGTCCTTCTTGAGGTTCTTCTTCTTCATCATTCTGTCTTTGAGGGTAGCCTTCATCTTCTTCGATGTCTTCATGATGTACTTGCCTAGGAATGTATCCCTTCTCATCAACCACTACATCAATGTTGTCAACAATTTTGCCAAGTCTTTTATTGTAGCATTTGTATGCTTTGCTATGTGGAGAGTAACCAAGAAGAATGCCTTCATCTGCTCTAGGTTCAAGTTTTCCAAGCTGCTCATCAGTATTCTTGATATAGCATTTGCTCCCAAAGATTTTGAAGTGCTTTACCGAAGGAGTCTTACCACTCCAGAGCTCATGAGGAGTTTGAGTGCTGTTCACCCAGACATTTGTTTTGTTGAGAATAACAACCGCAGCATGTGCAGCTTCACCCAAGAAAGTTGCGGGAGTTCCTGATTCATCAAGCATAGCACGAGCCATTTGTTGGACTGTTCTGTTCATTCTTTCCACAACTCCATTTTGCTGAGGTGTTCTAGCTGTAGAGAATTCTCTTCTTATCCCATGTTCTTCACAGAAATCGAAAAATTTGTTTGAGGTAAACTCCCCACCTCTGTCGGATCTGAGGCACTTAATTTTGTGACCTGATTCATTTTCAACCAAGGCTTTGAAGGATTTGAATTTTTCGAATGCTTCATCTTTGTGCTTCATAAGTCCTAGCCAGACAAACCTGGAGAAATCGTCAATGAATAATATCAAGTATTCTTCTCCTCTAGGTGTTCTTTTCCTGAATGGACCGCATGTATCTGTATGAACTAGCTCAAGAGGCATGCTAGCTGATCCTTCCTTCTCTGGAAAGTTAGTTCTGGTTTGTTTTCCAAACTGACATGATTTGCATATGGTGTTGTCAGGAATTTTGATATCTGGAATATCACGAACTGCCTAATATTTTCATGCTTTCCTTATTTGTGAAAAGCTTAGATGCCCCAACCTCCGATGCCATAACCAGTGCTCATCATCCTTGCTCAGATAGCATTGTTGTTGTCCTTTTTCAAATATGTACAGATTATTTGGAGTTCTTTTACCTTTGATCACTGTTTTACCTGTATCAAGATCACGAACAAGACATCCATTTGATCTGAATATAACCTCGGTTCTTTGATCACACATCTGGCTGACACTTAGAAGATTATGCTTCAAACCATCAACATACAAAACATTTCCAGCCTTGACCTTTTCTTTTAACTGAGCAATGCCCTTTCCTTTTATAGTTGCAGGAGTATCATTTCCAAAAGAGACTTTCTTTCCCTTTTCTAGAGCAGAATAAGACTCAAGTTTTTCTTTATCACCTGTCATATGCTTTGAACATCCACTGTCAATGTACCATAGATTTTCCTGTCCCTCTGCATAAAAAGCTATCCCACATCTTTCTGTTTGAGGTTCCTTTATTCTCCATGTTTTGGTGCTTGAGGCTTGTTCCTTTTTCTGCTAAAACCTGCTTCTGCATTCAGAGTCTTCATGACCAAAGTTATTGCAAATAGAACATTCAACTTCATTTTCAAGAACCGAAAAGTTGTTATAGGTCCTTTTTGTAATCCCTGTCATACTTCGTTGTTTTTGAGCTTCCCTAGTCATGATCGTTTTATATGCAACACATTGAGCTGCTTTGTGACCAAAGTTATGGCAAGAAAAGCATTGTCCATTGAAGAAACTTCTACGGTTATCGAATCTACCAGCCAACTGATTGTAATTTCTATTTTCATCTATTCTTGAACCAAATTGAGAAGATTTTACCTGTGGCTGGTTGTAGCTTTTGTTCACCCTTAAGATGGATTGCCCCTGATAGTTTCTGTTTGTAATTCCTCCCTGCTTTACCTGATGATCTTCATTGTTCTTTTGCTCATTTCTTCTTGCTGCATCAAGATAACTTTTTGAGGTGGATGCTTGAGAAGTTTCTCCATTATAGCCCAGACCTGTCTTGTTTAGTGGAGACCGCTGCACATTCATAATCTCATCCAAAGTTTCAGATCCTTTGACAAACTTGAGATTAATAGCTTTTGTTTTCTCAATCTCTTTTCTAAGACCAACAATTTCACCTTCTAATTTTTGAAGATGTTTTTCCTTCTCATCAATTTGAAATTGTAGAGTATCAATGATCATGTTCTTTTCTTCTATACATCTCTTGAGTCTAGTAATTTCATCATAAAGGTTATCCACATCTATAGCATCCATATAATCATCATCTTCAAATGCCATTAACAACTTATATTCATTACCTTGTTCATCTTCATCACTGTTTGATAGACCATCACTATCTTCATGAGTGTAGTAGCTTTTCTTATTTGCGTTCTGTTTCTTGTTCCATCTAGTAGGTTCCTTTGCTTTATCCTTATACGGACATTTTGCAGCATAATGACCTACTCTTCCACAAGCAAAGCATTTAAAAGGTAACTTACCTCTGAACCTTCCAGAACCCCTTTGAAGATTTCTGACGAAATTTGATTCTTCTTCCTCTTCTTCTGGGACGTGGCTTGCTTCATAATAATCTCCTTTGCCTGATGCCTTGAAAGCAGCTTCTCTTCTGTCTGATGGACCTCCCTTTCTCATTTCATAAGCAGTTAGAATCCCATGTAGCTGAGACATAGTAAGAATTCGTAGATTTTCCTTTTCTTCTATTGCAGATACTTTAGATTCAAATTTGGGGGACAATGATCTTAGGACCTTTTCAACCAGAATAGCCTCTTTTATTTCTTCACCCAAATTTTTCATACAATTAACAACCTCATCTACCCGAAGAAAATAGTTAGCCACACTTTCATCATTATACATTTTGAGAGTCTCATACTGAATTCTGAGAGTTTGAAGTTTAGCACGCTTTACCTGTTCGTCTCCTTCATAGCTCGTGACAATTTTGTCCCATATTTCTTTTGCGGATTTATAGTGCATTACCTTCATGAATTCTGATTGAGATATACATCCTAATAGAGTACTGACTGCTTTCGCATTTGTTTCATACTTCTTTTTCTCGGCTGCATCTATAGGAGTAGCTGAAGGGAAAGCATAGCATGTCTCTACGATGTCCCAAACTTCTGTACCAAGAGATTGAAGATAGGCAGTAACTCTTACCTTCCAATAATTGAAGTTTGTCCCATCAAAAACCAGTGGCCTGATTGATGCTTCTCTTGTAGTTGCTCATGATGAACGATCTACCTTCAAGCGATCAAGCTTCTCTGAAGGACCTGCTCTGATACCAATTGTTGACAATAATACTGAGAGGGGGGGTGAATCAGTATTATCTAATTCTTTTAACAAATCTTCCTTATTTGTTCTTTGAATTATTTTTACATGTCAGTACCATAAAATAATGAGCATGAACAAAGAAAACAGATAGTCACACCAAAGAACACAAGATGTAAGGTGGAAACCCAATGTGGGTGAAAACCACCTGCTGCAATATGTCTCTATCTTCTTTCAAATTAGAAACTTCTTTTACAATGGTTTTGTACTGGTGCAGTCTTTTACCAGTACGCAGGCTGCAACCTGCAGAGAGCTACAACTCTCTCTCTCTCTCATTTTCCAGTCTCTCCTGGAAGGGAGCTACAACCCCCTACTTCTTTTCATAAAGCATCAAATGATCATCAAGTACATAAAAGTTACAGACCACTACAGTTATCAGATCAGCAATAACAGAACTAACCCAGAACACCTTATCAACAGAAAAATTCAGTCAACAGAACATTTAAGACAGATACGCAGTTTTCCCTTCTGTGGCCTGCGTCACTACGCAGTTCACCTTCTGCTTTCCTGCGTATACCCGCAGGGATCCTTCTGCCGAACTGCGTGCCCACGCACTGTTCCTTGAACTGTTCTGCGTACTATTACAGCAGGGACGCACCCAGAGATATTATCGCACCGCGGACGCACCTGAAAATACTATCGCGCCGCGTACTTTTACTGCACGGACGCACTTGAACCTTAGTTGCTCTGCGCAGTTCTCCTTCTTCTGCGCTGCGTACCGACGCAGGTCTCCTTCTTCTGCTCTGCGTACCGACGCAGGTCTCCTTCTTCTGCTCTGCGTCCCCACGCAGATCTTCTGTTTCTGCACTGCGTACCCACGCAGCTCTTCTGTTAAACACCTGCGTCCTTCTGATTAGGGCTGAATAGGCAGTCTACCAGAATGGCACAGTTGCTCAGATCTGATCATGCGCTCGAGAGATCACCCTTCACAGATTCGCCTTCAACCTCCCTTTCATATAGATCAAACTTTTAAGACCATAACCCAATATTTCAGATCTAAAGATATTCAATTGCGAAAGATGCTTAGCCAAGTGATCTCCTTTGCTTTATATAGGCAAGCTCCTCCTAAAATCATGGAACAATACCACGAGCCGACGCCGTAATAACCCAAAACCGTCGGCTAAATACCAAGAGTAAAACATAAGAAACCCCACATGTGCTTTTCTCTGCCTTGAAATGTGTGCACTGGGGGGACGCACCTCCTGAACGGCTGGCCTGCGTATCTGGACGCGGTCCCTGCATGGTGTACCTGCAGGTACGCACCTTCTGAACTGATTTCCTGCGTACTTCTTTATTTTCAACAAATTGAGGGCCTTGCCACGGGAGTTGCCATCAAGTACAACATTTGTAACATATAGCCATACCAGAAACATAATGCCAACATCATCTTTGTGTCCCCATTGGTCTTTCGGATAGAAAAGACACCTTCTATTATTTCCCCATTTCCTCTAACGTTTCTGTTTTCAACCATGGTCTCAGGATGAATGGTTTCTTGCTCTTCTTTTGTTATAGGATCTTTGTATATCTCTGGAGGTTCACCTCTAGGTTCTTCTGGATCATTGCCACCAAAGAAGAGAGAAGGGTGACTTAGTGATGTGGTGGGGGTGTTGGGTAGGAATTTTCATGAATTGTCTCTGTTCCTACGAGGCATGAAAGGAAATCTCTTTTTCGGTGATTTTTGTGTTGATTTTTCTGCTTGTACCTGCAAAAACTAAAATGGATTGAATAGCAAATCGCAACTAACTAAAATAAACCTTTCCGAAATGAAATTACAGAATTGAAATGAAAGCAGGAAATGCCTAATTTATGCTTGCTGAAATGAAATTGTAGAATTGAAATGAAAGTAGGAAATGCCTAATTTACGCTTGCTGAAATGAAATTGCAGAATTGAAATGAAAACAGGAAATGCCTAATTTACCCTTACTGAAATGAAATTGCAGAATTGGAATGAAAGTAGGAAATGTCTAATCTACTTTTGCAGAAAGGAAATTGCAGAATTGAAATGAAACAACTACTCTACTCTTGCTGAAATAAACTATTTAGCAGAATGTTGCAGTAGAAAATAGAAGAAAAGTAGTAATCACAAAGTACTCTGACGCTTCCCCGGCAATGGCGCCAAAAAGGTGGTGAGCTCTAGTATTGCAGCAATAATGCTGCAACTCCTGGGGCTCCCTTCTTTACTTTTATCAACCTGGTAGTTCGTAACAAACTTGGAAGCGATGGTGTTGTATGCATAGGTACTAGCTCTTATTGTAGGTTGTCACTTGATCTGCTGGCACAAGTTCACTAGGAGCTTCAGCCAACTTCTATGAGTTCTCAGAAGAAGCTTTTAACTGTGATGAAAGAAAGCTATCTCGAAAGAGGCTATTCTACTTGCAAAAAGAGATGGAAACTAATGAGATGGGTGCCATTGACTACTGGAAAGGGAAAATGGATGTATTCAAACTACTTTGGAAGAGAAATGAGAAGAAATCATCTTTTTGTACTTTTGAGCAATTTTATGTGGAATTATTATGCTTGTGTTTTAACTAGTTGTGATTGTGTAGAGGTTTGGTGGCGAAGGGAGATGGAGTTGGCTTTTGCAGGGGTTGAGGAAGGTGTGGAGAGGTCCTAAGAGGTCCCTAGTACCTTTCTGAAGACTTCCATTGCGATCTAATTTCGAAAAATCACTCGTATGAACTTCTACAGGAGGCTGCAGGGGATCTACAAGAGGTTATACAGGAGGATCTACAAGAGGAGGCTGAAAGTGGTTTTGGGAGGTTTGAAAGTGGAAAAATTATGGAAAAAGGGAAATGAAGGTAGGATGGAGGCGTTGAGGGGTTTAGGACTTTGTCAATGAAGATCAGAAATGAAGGAGATGGTTGGATTTGTTCAAAGTTAAAGAAATCAATTTTGCACAAAAATGCAGAAATTAGGGCAGTTTGGTGAAATGAGGCGATTGAATGGGGAAATCTTGAGAGATGAATTGGTATAGAATATGCTATGGAGGAATGATAAGCTGGAGTTTTCTACAAGTGAGCTGCACACTTACTTCTCAAAACTGACCCAGGTAAGAACCGAAAAACATAGTTTTGTCTATTTTACCTAAATTCTGACCTAAAACCAGAGAAATGTTGAACAAAACTTTATCGAAATAAAATTATGCGAGAAATCCATGGTAAATGAACAAGAAAGGATATAATCATATGAATCCAAACTGATATCAACTTCTCCAACTCGAAATTTCACACTAGCAATTGCATTAGAAAAGAAAAAACAATGTTTTTGGTGGCAACAATAGTTCCTTGATCTCAAATCATGGTCCCAAGGAGGGAGAAAGGAGATCAAGGCATACTTGGTATCCCTTTTGGATATTTTCTGTTACTACAACAAACTATCTAATCAACCTGAAGCAAGAGCAACTATTATAACCATCAAAAGCAACCTAATTAACAAAGTAATATTTAACCTAAACAACACAAATTATCTCATGAATGCAAGAAAAAGCATATAGATACACAAAAGAGGTGCTGGGTAGCTTGGGTTGGGCCTTAACCCAAGATCTTCAGCCCTCAAGGAAAGATCAGTGCTGGTTCAAAACTTGATTCATCTTCATTTATCAAAAAGTAGCAGTTACATCATAAAACTGTATTCAAAAAGAGCTCAAAAATGAGCTGAGTACAAAGCTGCACAAAAGTATGAAAATATACTATGAAATGGCTAACCTACTAAGGCTTCAAGCCTTCTTATTTATACAAGTGGGGACTTCCAATAGTCCTCCTAAACTTAAGGAAATCGGTTGCCTAAAACTGAAGATAACAACAACTTTAATAGACTTGCTCGGCTGCCCCGTGGAATCATCCTTGTGGGCCTTTGTACTCCAAGCTGCTGATGGAGAACTTGAGGAAGGGGTCATTAATGAAGGAGACACCCCTTCTATAAGTCCTTAGCCTTGTTTCCTCGAGTTTGGCTGCCAATCTGCTCATAAATGCCTGATCTTTGTCCAAAAATGTCCAAAAATATGCAATAAACACTCATTAGACTATGTGGCAAAGTGACTATCCACATTCACTCTATTGACATGAATATATTCAAAAAATTGCACAAAACTATGGAGAATGGTGGATTAAATGAAAATAATAGGTAGAATGAGCCCATATAGTTACCCATTTCTGGGGCTCATTAGTTTATGTAGCATGAATGGATGGGAGATGGTTCCTCTTCTCATGGGAGAAGGTATTACCTCTTGAGGTAGTTCCATCCTTATAGGGGAAAGGAGCCCAAACTGACATCCTCAACCCCATCTGGCCAAACCATTTACCAAACTTTTGTTATGAAGCTTTTAGAGCTGGAAGCTTCAGCTCCTTATTTAAAAAACTTTCCATAAGAGGAACAACACAACTAGAAAAAAGCCCTGTCACTACGGTCGGCACTAGGGACAGTGTTAATCCATGCATATCGATGCAAGGAGGACAACGGTCATTAGCGCTAGTCTCGTAAACTAGGAAAAATAGAAGTTTTTGGGGAAATGGTGCAAAAGGGAGTTGTTCTGCTCATGAAGAGGGACACAATGGGAGTTTCTTAATGAAGGGAAAGCATGTATGGTTCACTGTAGAGGTCCTCTAGGATCAAGGAATGGGAAGTAAAGGGACAGTGACAAAATGCTATGTAACAAGTAGAAAACTGCATTGCATTATAGTTTTCATTCAATCATAAAAACAAAAAATTCTGCAACACCAACCCACCCCCCCATTTGATCACGTGGTGCAGTAAGAGCCACATTACCATTCACTTTTGCAAGTAGAAGAAGAAGATAGCAAAGAATGTAGAAGAAATGGATGGATATGATGAGGAAGATCCTCTCAGACTTCCCATTCAAGATACTGATGGTAGTGTGCACATGAAAAACATCCCTCCTTCTTTTCTTCCAAAATTTCGTGGTCTAAGGTCAGAGGATACGAAAACCTGTCTCTTTGAATTTGAAATTGTTTGTAGATATTATGGTTACTTATTAAAAACTCATAAACTGAGATTGTTTCGGGTAACATTGAAGGATAAAGCTCTTAAATGGTTCATGAGTTTAGGGACTAATTCAATAAGATCATGTAACGATATGAAAAATCTATTTCTAGAAAAATATAAAGATCGTGATATTAAAGAAGAAATATTTAGAATGAATCAAAGAGAAGATGAGAACCTTGAGGATCTAATAGAGAGGTTCATGCATAATGTTAAGAGGGAGAAACTACATCATTTAGGATCTGACACACTAAAAACACTTTTAATTAGAACAATTAAGGATGGATGGCTTGATCTCCTTAATCTCTTAAGTAGAGGTGATGTATACCAATTATCATTTTATGAAATTTGTGAAACATGAAAACACATATCAAGAGGAAAGGCAAGAGTAAGTCAATCAACATCAAGATCGGTAAGTCAAGCTAAACTTGGAAATTTGTTTGATAGCTTTAACATAAAATTCTTAGGAATCTAACCAAACAAGTAGGAATGTTAAGAATAAAAAATGAGCATAAATAAGTTTTTGTGTTGTCCATGTATAATCACATGATGTTAAATGTTTCTCCTCATTACCAAGGTTGAAGGAAGTTCACGAAGAGGACAATGGAGCAAGTCAATTGCCAATGCAACAATGTTATGTAGCTCCAAGAGGACCATGGCAGCCTAGTCAGCCTGATATGATGCAAGAGCCTAATTCACAATTTCAAGCTTATGCACATCCACCTCAAAGTAATTGGAACACACCCTTTTCTTGGAAACATTGGCCATCTCAACCCCAAAACCAATCTTGGCAACAAGGTTGGCAAGGAACTTATGGGAGACATCCGCAATATCCTCATAATATTCCTCAATATCCTCCATACCAAAATCCATGTTATCCTTACCATTCACCTCCTCCACAACCATAACCCCATCCACACTCATCTCAAATTTACACTCCCACTCAACTACCTATACCACCATTTCCAAACCCACACATTGAAGTAGCTCAGCCCACTTACAATGTTGAGATACAACACTTCCAAACATCTCCTCTTGAGCTCATTGGTATTCACCATAGCTTAGGAAGATTATTACAAAAAAGTGATTCTCTTGATGCCATTGAGGGACAACATGCAGAGAAATAAGATTTGAAAGAGAAGATCAGAGAATCATGGGCAGCACTTGACGAAGAGCAGACAATAAAATCAGATATTGAGAAATCTCCCTCATGGTTATCATCAAGTCCTCCATATGTTCAAGAGAACAATCAGCAAAAAGAGGAAGATTTGAAGGTCATGGAAGAAGAAGACATCCAAGATGATTCAAATCAGTAAGTGGACTAGGGGCATCACAACTATATTGAAATATGGTTCCAGACAGTCATTAAGTTGCAGCAATACCCTCTTCTTCAAATGTGACTGATATCATCAAAGTCAAATCATTTGATCTTTCAAATCTAGGTACATGTCAAAGCATACATTTCAAACCTCCACATAATTTTATCTGTCATCTTGACGTGCACATGTATTTATTGGAAGTATTCTTATACTTGAAAGTGATTTTGTTTTTCAAGTAGAGTAGGGTAAAAGAAATAAATGAAAATAAAAAATTGAAAAATAAGAGAAAAAAAAAATCTTAGGTGAAAACCTCCTTTGAGGCGCCTTAGATTGGCTCATTGATTGAAAACCTCCATGAGGTGGTCAATGGGTTGGAAAAGAAAAAGAAAAGATGAAAAAAAAAGATCCTAGGTGAAAGCCTCCTTTGAGGTGCCTAGGAAAACCTACTAGTTGAAAAACTCCTTGTGGCAGCTAGTAGGCCTAGAAGGAAAAAAATAGAAATAATAAAATAAATCCTTGCTCCATGCAGCGCTTTGATGAATGCACGTACTCTCCAACATCTGAAAGCAACAAGAACAAGTTGGTACGAAAGGGAAAATTGGTCAAGCCTAGTCAAAAGAAGTCAAATTTTGACTTTCTCCTCCTTTGTTCAAATGCTCCAACAAGACAAAAGCCATGCCAATCAATCACCCTCATCTATTTCACCATCCACCCATCATTCTCTAGCTTCTACCATTCAGTTTTCTTTTTTTCCTAAAAACTATAGGATGCTCTATTTTACTACAAGATACAAAAATACATAGAGCAGAAATATTTTTTTGCCATAACCTGAAAACCATGCATCCATTTGCCAAGCTGTTTCAGTGGGAGTTGAATATGGATGATGGTAGCATGCTTAAGAAATTTCAACAAATTCCAGTGCACAGTTTTTGAGAAATCAGCCTCCATCACCGACAACCATTTTTTCATTTTCTCGATATCTGTGCATCCATTTATAAACCTGTTTCATGGGGAGATGCAAATGGATGATGGTAACATGCCCAAGGAATTTAAGAAAATTCTAGTTCACAGTTGGCAAGAAATCAGCCTCCATAACCTTCAGCCATGTTTATTTTTTCTTGAGATCTGTACATCTATTGAATAATTTTTTTTTATGGATAGGTGCCTAATGATGATGACAACATGCTCAGAAATTTTCAGATCAATCCATTCTACCATTTTGGAGATATAGACAAAACAAGTCGTTGTCCTAAAAACCTATAGGATTCCCTGAGATCCTATAGGATACAGAACAACACCTATAGGATTGGCAGTGAGTATTTTTTAAAGGGAAAAATAGAGGTTGGCTTCATCAAGTAGTGTTAAGGAGGTAGGATCTACATTTCCCCACATTTTTCCAAGTGAAAGGAACATAAAAACCCTTCTAGTATGTTGAAAGTGATTGCAGCATAAGAGAATTGTATACATAGAATTTTTAAATTTGGTATCAGACCTATACAAACCTCCATCGATCAGAAAAAATGATAGGGAGAACCCATCAAGACAGTGAGGATTCATCAACACCCTCCTGTATAAGAGATATTCACCAAGCACAATTGGATGGGTTTCTTTGAAAAATTGAGGGGATATGATGATGAAGTAGCCAGAGATTTGCAATCAGTTTTAGCATGGAGATCCAGAGGTCAAATAAGCTCCTCTAGAGTTTAGCAACATCATCAGGATCATCAGCATCACCATCCAACACTTGCACATCAAAAGCAACTCAACAGTAGCATGCAAGTCTCTCCAACAACCATCAGGTAGGTACAAGTATGAAATATTCTTGACCTCTTCTCTTGAGCATATTATAGTTAGAAATTTGTTGTCAATGCATGATCTGATAATCACCCTAGGAGTGACCTCAGTTAAAGATTTATTGAATAAAGGTATTATAGACTCGTGCTAGTGTGTGTCTATGTTATTTAGGCAATGGATCGATCAGATTGCAAATACATAGACACTTGAAATGGAAAGATAGCAGAGAAATACAGTAAGCAAATACAAGAACACAAGAAATTAATAAGGAGTTCACCCTATCCTCCAGGGCTATGTCCCCGGACCAGCTCTCAGTGGTGGACTTATTTTATTGTGTCTTAAATAGGGAATTACAATGCAGGAGCTCAATGTGAGTTTCTTGAAATAGATTTTATTGGCAGGGTGTTTCTTGGATTCCCTAAGCCACTTGAGTGCACAGACTCTTTTGCCTACCAGCTCTTTGACCACTCTGGTCTGACAGATCCTCTTGGGCATGGCTTGAATCTCTCAAGCTCTCTGGTGCTCGACGCTACCTTTGGTCAACTCGGCCCTCTGTCTTCTTTCTGCTTTTCTTTGCTTTGCTGTCTTCTTCACTTCTCTATCTTTTGTCTTCGGTTCTTCCTCTCTGTGTGTCTTCTGTTCTCTGTTCATGGCTTTAAGGCCATTCGAGCTCATGGCTGTTCGATTCCTCTGCCACTTCCCGTCGGATCACCCGCTGTATCTGCGCTTAGAGTTCCCTATTCGGAGTCATCATCAGGCTCACAGCGAGTGGCCACATGTCCTCCTATAACTGCGCCAACCTACTTCGTCGATTCAATTCTTCCGTTACGTCGTGGAATGAGTCTTTCACCACCGTTGCGGTCAAAGTGGACTTCAAATCCTTCCAAATCACGGCTTATTCCCTCGTTAAATCCAATCTTGCCATTGGGCGCGATGTCAACCGTCAAATCTAGATTCCCCAGATCCAATGCCATCCGCTCATTTCGCGCAGTGAACTTGCTCGACTGTTAGTGCGTGATGAGCAACGGTTTTCTCTCTCCTCCGCTTGCCACGCGTCGACTCCTGAGTGGGATCGCTCCAATTTCATCAATTTTTCTTACTGCTTGAGGGTACCCCCAATCAATACCACTGGTTTTTCAGAGCGTGGGTCCCGCCTTGTCCTTTAGCCTTTTTACCTTTTGTCCCACGGTCTTCCCAGCTCCGCATGTGACCGAGCACTCAGGGCTTCTCTATTTTGAGGGTATTCGCCGAGCAATGTGCTAAGCGTTAATCGTGCATCAAAAACTCCCTCTGTTTCCTGATCGAAGCCTCACAGGGGCTAATTTCCCCTCCCGCACAGTCTCGATGGGCCTCGGTTAGCGTACTTTGACTGAGGTCCTCGTCGTTCCACGCTGGCTGCCAACTGCCATTGGTTTAGAGGTGTTTTTTGATCGCTGTTTCAAATTCTTTGATGTCTATCCTGACCTGATACAACCATGGTTCTTTTGATTATTCTTCATGGATCCAATTCAAATCACGGCCTTCCCACTGAAAAGCTTTTGGACCACCAAAAGTTGGTTTTCAGGCATCGACTAAGTGAGGGTATTGTTTTTTCACTTGTCCATTCTCAATCCACTTTGCACTGCTCAGCTTTGAACCTTTGAGCCCAATCCCGAGTTACTCCACATCTCCCCTGTGCATCGTCTTCACCTTCCTATCCAACACTATGTCTTCTTGCAATTCATTAAGATATTTAGGTAGCAGGTCATCAATAGAAGGCAATTGACTTTGCTCTTCAGGGTCCTCAATCATTGAAGGTTCAAACAATATGCATTTATGACTGAGTAGATGTGCATGTAAGCTGGTAGATCAAGGTGAAAAGAATTTTCACCAATCTTCTCAAGTATCTTGAAGGGTCCATCCCTGATAGGCTTTAGCTTCTTACCTTCACCTTGCATCCTGTCCTTGCTGATATACAACCAGACCTGGTCACCAACTTGAAAACTATGCTCCATCCAATGCTTATCATGCCTAGCCTTGTATTTGGCTTGGCTCCTTTCCAGTTGTTCCTGTACTGCCTGGTGGATCCCGTGGATCTGTGTAATGAACCTAGTTGCCCTGTCCACATCATTGTGTCCATCAACCATGGTATATTTACCAAAGATAAAATCCAAAGGAGACCTTGGTGTGAAACCAAAACAGGTCTCAAAAGGAGATCTCTGTGTGGAAGAATGATTTGCTCTGTTGTAAGCATGTTGCACATAGCACAAATGTTCATCCCAATGCTTAGGATGTTTGCTGCAATAGCCTCTCAGTAACTGGATCACTGTCTTGTTAACTACTTCTGTCTGGCCATTAGTTTGTGGATGCAAAGCTGTGCTTTTCTTCAGTTTGGTGTCCATAAGTTCCCACATACTTCACCAAAACTTCCACACAAATCGGGTGTCTCGATCAGATACAATAGAAGTGGGTAATCCAAAATGAACCCATACATGTTCAGAGAACAATTTTGTAGTTTGTTCAGCTGTAATCTGTTTATTACAAGGTATCAAAATACACATCTTGCTGAACCTATCCACAACAACATATAGATAATCATGACCTTTCGTAGATTTAGGCAGCCCTCCAACAAAATCCATGGAAACACTTTCCCAAGGGTGAGAAGGAACTGGAAACGGAGTGTACAAGCCTAGTTTTCTATTACTGGGCTTGCTTTTAGCACACATAGCACACCCTCTTACATATCTAGAAACTGTCTCATTCATTTTCGACCAATAACAAAACCTTTGTAGCTGTGCAATGGTTTTACTTACCCCAAGTGACTGGATGTCAGAGAAGTATGTGCTTCCCTAATTATCTTTATTCTCTCTGTTTGTGGAATGTATAGTTTCCCACAATGATATAAGAGTCGGTCCTTCACATGGTAATTCAATTCTTCTACTCTTTTTCCTTGACTCAAAGTTGCATATACATCTTTGAAGTGCATATCCTAAGCATATTGTCCAATGTAGCTTTCATGTAGTACAAAATTATGCTTAAGTATGGTAGATGCATTTATAGTGGGTCTAGATAACATGTCTGCAACTTTGTTATGTATGCCCTTTTTATATTTGATGACTAAATGAAATTGTTGTAGAAAACCCATCCATTTGTAATGTCTTCATTGCTGCAACTTAGTTTGGCAGTGTAGATATTGAAGTGGTTGATGATCAATATGTATTACTGTCTCTTTTCCCATTAAGTAATGTTTCCACTTTTTCACACTCTGAGCTAATGCATACAATTCTCTATCATATGTAGGATAGTTAACTACTGTAGGATTAAAAGTCTCAGAATGATAACATATGGTTTTACCGTGCCGAGTCAACACTGCTCCCATGGCGTAGTCACTAGCATTTGTTTGGATCTCAAATGGTCTTTGCAGATCATGTAGTGCTAGTACAGGTGCTGTACTAATCTTTTCTTTCAAGGTGTCAAAGGATTTCTGATGTTTGCCTCCCCACTAAAACACCTTGTTCAATCCTGTTAAAGCATGTAAGGGAGTTGCAATTGAGGAAAAGTTAGAAATGAACTTCCTCCAATATTGTGCTGCTCCTAAGAAGCTTCTCACTTCTGTAGCAGACTTGGGTTTAGGCCAATTTACAATGACTGCCACTTTAGAGGGATCTATTTTCAATTCACCACCCCCTACTATATGTCCCAAGTAGTTTAGAGATGTCTTGCCAAATTCACATTTTGAGAGTTTAACATAAAGTTTTTCTCTTTTCAAAACATCTAGTGTCTGCTTAACATGCTTTAAATGTTCTTCCCACGTTTTACTAAAAATCAGAATGTCATCCAGGTACACAATAAAAAAATCATCAAGAAAAGGTCTGAGTACATCATTCATTAATCTCATGAAAGTAGCAGGAGCATTCGTCAAGCCAAAAGGCATAACCAGCCATTCAAACAATCCCTGTTTTGTTTTGAAAGCAGTCTTCCATGCATCTTATTCTGCAACCCTGACCTGATGGTATCCACTATGAAAGTCTAGCTTGGTGAAATAAACAACTTCCTTCAATTGATCTAAAAGGTCATCTATACAAGGAAGGGGATAACAATTTTTGATTGTTATCTTATTCAGTGCTCGGTAATCAATGCACATTCTCCACGGGCCATCTTTCTTTCTCACCAAAACAATTGGTGACCCACATGGTGATGTGCTAGGCTTGATAAGCCCCTTCTCGAGCAACTCCTGCACCTGCTTCTTGATTTCAACATTCTCTAAAGCAGATAACCTGTACATCCAATATTAGGCAATGGAACATCTTGCTGCAAAATAATATAATGTACTATTCCCTTTTTGGGTGGCAGACCTTTAGGTTCTTGAAATAAAACATCACACTCTTAAACAACCTTTTCTATATTAGCTTGCTGTTCAACATTACAACCCTCAAATACATTGGTTTTATTAGGTTTCTTTTCCTTTACAACCATCAATAAGAATTGTTTGCATAAATTTATCATTCTTTTCATTTGCCCTGAGTTTCTAAGAGTATAATTATTATTGAGCTTATGAGCTCTTACAAAGTATTCGATTCCATGTTTAACAAGTAGATACTTGTTCTTAGCTCTATATAAAATAGCCTTTCTATCATACAAGTAAGGACTTCCTTAAACAATGCCACATATATCCAAAGGAATTATGTCTAACTCAGCCTCATCTACAAATTCTGACCCAAAGGAAAACTTGAGTTTGCATTGTCTAGTCACTTATAGTTGTGCTTTATCATTCAACCATCCTAATGGGTATGGTTTCTTACGAGGTGTAGTTGCTAATCCCAATTTCTTTACAATTGCTTCAGAAATTAAATTTACTTGTGAGCCACTATCAAACAAAGTATCAATCTTTTGATGTTTGGAAAGAACTCGAATGTGGAAAAGCTCATGTCTTTTTTTCTCATTTTCTTCATCAATAATAGATTGAGTAGAATTACTGGTAGATGCTTCAGAATTATTACCTTTTATACCTGTGGCTGCAATAGTTGTTTCATCTCCCGAGTCTGACCCCAAATCTTTCTGAATAGCTGCAGTAGTCTTCTTCTTCTTGCCCTCGGACTTATTAGGTCTCAGCTTTGGATGCAGAATCCAACAATGCTCATCATCATGCCCATCCTTTTTACAATGAGTGCATGAAGCTTTGATTTTATGTGCAGTGTTAGCCTTCCTTGCTTTCCACTTCTGCTTTCTTTTCTCCTTGCTCTTGCTTGCAGTGGGTTGGGATGGTCCCTCAACTTCTGGATTTCCTTTCTTTCCTCTAGCTTCTAGATGAGTAGCTTGTATAGGTACCTTATCTATACTAGTGGGATTAAACATGAGGATGGTATGCCTCATGTAGCTGTGTAGACCACCAATGTACTTCAAAAGAGTCTCTTGTGAGTCTAATGAGATCCCTAGAATAAATGCTCTCTTTCTAAATTCTTGAGTGTACCCTTGCATGTTTTTCCCTTTCAACTGTCGAAGAGTTTGCCAACTCATCATGGCTTGTTGCATGTAGGCCAATGGATAGAACTGCTTTTTGATTGCAGAAACAAATTCACTCCAGACAGAGATAGTATTACCATGTCTTTTCATATCGTCTTGGGTTCTTCCTTCCCACCAAACTAAGGTAGTGCCTCCTAGGCGTAGGCTTGCCAACTGAATCTTTCTCTTGTCTGAGTCAATGTTCTGTACTCTGCAATACACATCAATTTGTCTAATCCAATTGTCCAACTTTTCAGCATTTAACTCCCCATCATATAGAGGCAAGTCAAATTTAACATCTAGCTTGATCAAAGATGCTTTCTTATTATGCACAGGGCTATTAGGAAGTGTGAGAAAGCTTTCCTCTTTCCCTTTTCCCTTGGAGTGGTCATGGGAGTGAGACTCATCTTCTTCTTTGTCTTGTTTAGAACCTGATGAATCCTCATCCTTATGCTTTCTAAAGTCCCTATACATTTCTTCTACCATAGACTTTATAACTAGGAAACTTTCTATGAAGTGAAGGTCTGGCCCCACAGAACCTTCCTCTGACATTGTCTTCTGACAATAGACTCTCCCAATTTTAGGATTAGTTTCGACCAACTCTCCTTCTCCTAATTTGAGCTTTGATCTAGTGAAAATTCAATAGCTAAACCAACACAAACTTGTCTAACCTTATAGCCTCGAGCTCTGATACCACTTGATCTGATAATCACCCTAGGAGTGACCTCAGTTAAAGATTTATTGAATAAAGGTATTACGGACTCATGTGCTAGTGTGTGTCTATGTTATTTAGGCAACAGATCGATCAGATTGAAAATACACAAACACTTGAAATGGAAAGACAGCAGAGAAATACAGTAAGCAAATACAAAAACACAAGAAATTAATAAGGAGTTCACCCTATCCTCTAGGGCTATGTCTTCGGTCCAGCTCTCAGTGGTGGCCTTATTTTATTGTGTCTTAAGCAGAGAATTACAATGCAGGAGCTCAATGTGAGTTTCCTGAAACAGATTTGCTTGGTAGGGTGGTTCTTGGATAACCCAAGCCACTGGAGTGCACAGACTCTTTTACCTACCAGATCTTTGACCTCTCTGGTCTGACAAATCCTCTAGGGGATGGCTTGAATCTCTCAAGCTCTCTAGTGCTCGATGCTACCTTTGGTCAGCTCGGCCCTCTGTCTTCTTTCTGCTTTTCTTTGCTTTACTGTCTTCTTCACTTCTCTGTCTTCTGTCTTTGGTTCTTCCTCTCTGTGTGTCTTTTGTTCTCTGTTCATGGCTTTAAGGCCATTCGAACTCATGGCTATTCGATTCCTCTTCCACTTCGCATTGAATCGCATGCTGAAGCTACGCTTGGAGTTCCCTATTCAGCGTCATCAATAGGCTCACAGGGAGTGCCCACATGTCCTCCTGTAACTGCGCCAACCTGCTTCGTCGATTCAATTCTTTGGTTATGTCATGGAATGAGTCTTCTACCACCATGGTGGTCAAATAGGACCTCAAATCCTTCCAAATCACGGCTTATTCCCTCATTAAATCTGATCTTGCCATCAGGCACAATGTCAACCGTCAGATCTGGATCTCCCAAATCCAACGCCATCTGCTCATTTCGTGCGTTGGACTTGATCGATCGTTAGCGTGCGATGAGAGGTGGTTTTCTCTCTTGTCCACTTGCCACGCGTTGACCACTGAGTGGGATCACTCCAATTTCGTCAATTCCACTTATCGCTTGAGGGTAACCCCGATCAATACCGCTACTTTTTCAAAGTGCGGGTCCCGCCTTGTCCTTTAGCCGTTTTGCCTTTTGTCGCACGGTCTTCCCAACTCCCCATGCGATTGAGCGCTTGGGGCTTCTCCATTTTGAGGGTTTTCACCTAGTGATGTGCTAAGTGCTAATCACGCATCAAAAACTCCCTCTGTTTCTCGATCTGGGCCTCCTAGGGGCTAATTTCGCCTCCTGTGCAGTCTCCATGGGCCTCGGTCAGTGCACTTTGACTGAGGTCCTCATCATTTCATGTTGGCTACCAACTACCACTGGTTTAGAGGTGTTTTTTGATCGTTGTTTTGAATTCTTTGATGACTATCCCGACCTGATACAACCATGGTTCTTTTGATTATTCTTCATGGATCCAATTCGGATCAATGCATGAGAGATGAGGTTTCATAAGCTAAGGATAGGTCAGAAATATCAACCACCTTGAACTAGTTAATTGCAACTCACTCCTTCAGTCATGCAATGTTGAAAAGTCAAATTATGAAGGGTGATGATTTCAAGAAACGAGGAAAATAGTTAAAAGAAGAATTTTTTCAAAGGCCAAGTCACCACAACACTCCAAGCCCTCCATCCACATCATATTCACTATTTATTCATCATTCATCCATCCCATTTCATTCTTGAAAAAAAGAACTGAGCATGCTCTCCATTTCAGAAACCTACACTACTCCCTTTGAGCCCTAGAATCATCATCCAATCCCTCTTCATCATTTCTCATCACTCCCATGCAGTTAGAAGACCCTGAAAGAGGAGGAATGACTACTATAAGAAGGTAGAATGTTGCTACAAGAAGGAAGAAATGAACAAAGATGGCAGAGCTTAAGAAATATCTAATCAAAACCAACAACTCCAAGGCCAATAGGAAGCCATCTAGGCCACAAGAAGGCAACAAAAGGAAATCAGGCATTGACCATCAAAACAAAACTAAAACTGCAGTGATGAAAATATATTTTCCAAGAGGACTCAAATCTCTTTTTAGCTTTTGTCCAAGGCCTAAAAATGGGAAAAAGGCATGGAATTCAAGTTGAGGGCCTTCCGTAACCTCGGACTATCATTTATGCTCAAAGCTAGTATCCTGTAGTTTTAACAGGGTTTCCTATAGTTTTGACAGGAATTACTACAGGATGTCCTAGTTCTCATCTAAATTCATTTTGAGGGTGTTAGAGGTGTCCAAATGGTGGAAGAAGGTAGCAAAAGGTTGATAAGGGTGTGAAAAACCTTGCCAAACTAAAAAATATTCATGAACCCATCTTGAATAAGGGGAAGAAGGCAAGCTAATGGTCTCAAGAAGCAACGATTTTTCTTTGCACAAATATGTTTTTGGGATTGTACTTGCAGAACTTACAACCAAGATTCTTAATGCACAAGAGAGAGGCCACCAGGGCCATGAATGAGGAACAATGAGGTTAGTAAGTTGCTCAGAGAATGAGCAACACTTTCAGCAGGGGGGTATGATGGGCCTCTAAATTAGACATAAATTAAGGCCCATGCCTCTAAATTAAACATCAATTAAGGCATATGACCATCCTTCAGCACATTAAACCTCTCTTTCTGCATTAGATAATTTATTTTTAACTTTAATATATTCATTAGGAAGGTTTATGAATAATTGGATATTTGTGCCTAATATTATTTATTTTTGTGGAATATTATGAGAATATTGGGCAGATTATGAAGATTTGGAGGAGGAGATAATTTAGGGACTTGTTCCCTACTACAAGAGGATCAATAATAAATAATAAATCAACAAGATATTATGGAATTATGGCCCAGATTTTGGAACTCCAATGATTGAGAATATCTAGGAATGTCTTCCACTAATTAAGGGACCAGATCGACTAATCAAGGTATTTTTCTGGGGAAAGCTTCTTCCATTCATGGGGAATGATTCCTAATAATTTTGTATAAGTACCAAGTCGAATTTTCCTATAGAGAATTCTTGAGAAAATCTAGGAATGTGTTCTCTGCCATTTAATGCAAATTCCTAGTATTGGGGACCATATCGACTAATCAAGGGATTTTGGTGGGGAAAGATTCCTACATTCATGGGGAATGATTCCTAATTTTTTTATAACTACCAAGTCGAATTCTCCTCTAGGGAGATATTTTCAATAGTGTTACTGTGCAGAGAGCTTGTAGTTTTGCAACTCCATTGTATTTTCTTGCAGGGATGTAATTCTATTGTTGAAAATAATGAAGATTGGTGTCATGTTTAGCTTCTAAATCTTGTTCTCCTCCATAGGGCTCTAAGTTTCCTTGGGATTGGCCATCCCAGGAGCCTCAGATCCCTTTTGTATCATTTTCTTTCCTTCTTTTCACTTCTTATTTGCATGCATCTCTAGTTTTTATTTCTTTCTATTTCTGCATTTAGTATTAATGATTTCTTGTTGTAGGATTAGGTTAAATGGTTGATGTAAGTTCTTTTTTAGGATCACAAGCACTATTTAATCCTTGGAAAAGCTTTGGAAGTTCATAGTAATCATTGAGCTCCTTGGATTAGTCTTCTTATTCCCAAATCTAGATTGTTGGACCTCCTTTTTAGCAAAGAACAGTGAATTTCTGCTATTTTTTAGAGCATGCTAAAAACCTTCAATTGAGTTGTTTCCACTTACATTAGATCAAAAAAACATTTTAGTTCATAAAAAACACTACCCCATTTCATTTTCACTTGATTTGGTTCGGCATTTTTTAGATTTACTAGCTCACTAGTTCTCGAATTTCTAGATTTTCGACTAGTAACGATTTTTTATTTTTTTTGCATGGGTTGACAGAGGTCTTTTTGAGTGATTCCACCTAGAATAGGGACATAAGACATCCTAGTTAATAAAAAAAATTGTCCTATCCAATTTGTATTTGATTTTCTTGGCCATTAAACCCTCACCAATTTCAACATTTCACAAGGAAACTTCTCCAAGCTTTTTGAGCAAATCCATCAATCTCCCAACTTTGGTTTTTAGTTATGAAGTGGTCCTAGGCACTCCCTTGCCTAATTCCATCCACCAAACACCTTCCCTAAGCTTTCCATTACCTTCAAAATCCATCCTTTTACTCTCGGCTGTATCCTGTGGGTTTTTAAGGGATATTGTAGGTTTTTAGTACATCCTGTAGGTTTTCCTATAGTGGCCTGTTTTGAGGCTGAATTAAGGGAAAATCTCCAGGAAGCCACACAAGGTCACTGAAGGGTCCTCCAAGCCTTCCAACCATCCACCATCATATCCAAGCCACCTTCCACATCACTAAAAGAGATTATCTTTCACACTCTCACATGAAAAAAAGACAAAAAGAAAAACATATTTATTTTATTCATTTACATGCACAACAGTAGAAGGCTTGATGGTTTGAATCTGCATGCTTAGAGCAGTAGGATTGCATACATGTTAACTTAGAATTATTTTGAAGAAAAATCTCTTAGCAGTTACTTAGAAAATGGTTTGTTTTAGCATTTGATTTCAGTCTCTTTCCTTGTACTTTCTTTCTCTCAATAGGTTAAGGTTCCATTTCGAACATTTCATTTTCTGCAATTAGTTTAATATTTGACTTCAGTACATGCACTTTATTACATCATGACAAAAAAGGAAGGACACATTGTATGCTGCAAATATAGTGCCAACACCTCTTAAGTTTGTATGAACCTTGGGTTGATAATTAAAGTCGGTAGCCTTGGGAGTTGTAGCATTCTTGTTGCAATACTGAGGCTCATCACACATGACCTTTCTCCCCTTGACCAATTTTTTGCTAAAATCGACCTTCACTATATGAGGCCACACCTTCTTTGTTATCAACAATATTTTTGGGCCATTTCTTCTTGTCTTTCCTATTTCCCTCTGATTTCCAATCACTTTTATAATCAAGCCTCCTCCTGGCTTACTCATAACATTTTTTGAATTTCTTGATGGCTTTGTCCAAATTCTATGGTTCATAGTATTTGATGTGGTCCCTAAATGACATGGTAAACCCATGAATAAATTGTTGAACCTTGGCCTTCTCATCCTTGAGATATGACACATATCTCAATAACCTAAGAACTCTGGTAATATACTCTTCATTTGACAAGTTTCATAACTTCATATCATAAAGCTCATTTTCTTTGTTGTCATAATATTTGTTTGATAAATAATTCTCCCTTAAGAGATTTTCAAAATCCTTCCAAGTTAGTCCTTTTGTTATGTTTTTAACCTTTTTTCAAATCTTCCCACCATAGGCACTTTCTTTATTTTAGGCTATAGGTGGCTACCTTTGCCTTCATGTTTTCTGAATAGTCATGAACTCTGAAGAACATTTTCATCCCAAGCAATCAAGATTATGCATATTTAGACTTATTCACCTTTCCATCAAATGTAGGTTGTTAATTTTTCTTAAATTCTTCGGGCATGTATCCTCTTCCCCTCATCTTATAATAATAATGGTGAGAATGATAACAATGAGGGTGATAATGATAAGAATGATCCTCTATGCTAGCAAATATAGAATGCCTATGAAACTGGTTCCCATGAGTACTAGTTCTTCTTTATGGGGTATTTAATGGTGCATTTCCCTTCACATTATCTTCACTTTCCCTTTTGTGAATATTCCTGGGTATACCACCATTCACCCCATTTGTTCTCTCTTTTGATTCAAAAGGTCCCAGCTTGCCTCTGTGGCTAGCCCCCAACTCATGTTTCTTCTGTCTCTATAAGTCTGAGAGCCTTTGTAGTATGACTGCATTTATCTCTGATTGCCTCTCTTGGGCATTTGCCAACCTTTCATTTTCTTCCTTGAAGCTTCTTATCTCAACCTTCAAGCTTCTCAAGGAGAGTTGGATCCTCCCCTATTTCCGACTAATTTTTCTTCCTCATTCATGCATGCCCCTTCATATCCATCATGTGACCTATCAGAGTCCTCATAATTTAATTATTTTTTATTTGTGATGTGCTACCATCCATACATGATTGTTAGGGGCATAATATCATAATCAAATAAACAAAATCTTGACCTTGAACTTGCTCTCTTGGAGCTTCCACAAAAGTATAGTTGTAACAAAATAGGCCATGTTAGTGCATTAATAAACATTAAAATCTTATTAATAATCAATGCCATGTTGCATATGAAATCGCAACCAATTAATTTAAAACTAGATTTTAACACCTAAACAACAGTTTAGTTATTTTTCTGAAAAGAATAATCATAAAATCTCGTGGAGGAAATATGGTACTAGCTTGCTCATGATAGAGCCTATCTAGTCCAAGTGATGAAACTAGATACTCTAATACCAACCTGTAACACTCCCTCCTAAGCCCATAACCCAACCTGGATTATAAGGAGGTAGTTCTTATATAGATCCAACTCCCAAAATACAGCTATGTGAACGAGACCTAAAATTTTTAACTTTTCCCCACCTTAGTAAAACTTCAATTAGTGTTATAGACATTTTTGTGCCTTGCAGCATTGAGCATGAAATGTCCATAATCTAAGGGATCCAAAGTCCCTAAACACGTTGTTCCTACCCCTAGAGGAACAAGGCTAACAAACCACATCAATTCACAGAAGTTCTCCACCAGAAACTGCTCAAAAACAAGTCAATTCAGGATCAATTCAGTGGCTCCACTAGCTGTTTGCGCTGAATGTCAAAGCCAACACTGGCTACCTGCGCTGAATGTCAAAGGTAACACTGGCTACCTGCGCTGAGCGAGAGTGGACATGTGGCAAGTTCATTCCACAAGGTGTCAAAACCCAGGAAGCTTCCAAAATGACACTTGCCTCAAGGAATTTGACTGGTGATGAGTAAGGGGTTCCAAATCTCCAAGTGGAAGCAAGAACCTCCAAGTGGAATCAAGAACTGACAGAGGGAGAGGACACTAGTCAGATCTCAAGCTGACTCATCCTCTCTCCAAACATCTATATATGGATCTCTCCTCCATGAGATCTAGGAGGCTGGAATTTTGTTATTGCAAAGAATTGTTGTTGGTTTGAGATTGGAATCATTGGGTGCTTAATGCTTTGAAGGGGGTGAAGATAGGAATTCCATTTGCTGGGAAGGAGATGCTGGATTGGAGCCCTCTGGGTTCTATCTCTTCCCGAACCTTGTTATTCATCAATAAAGCTATCTTGTTTTCTCCTATATATTGATGTATCTTTGATGTATGATTGCATTAGTATGTTTAGTTTATTTTTAATCCTGAACTAGTTATGAATGTGAATCCATGTCTTGTGTAGTGTTCTCTCCTTGTGATCTTGCAGAAACCTCTTGAAGCTGGGCGAGCGAGAAGGCAAGTAGCTGGGGAACTCTCCAAGAGAAGAGAAACTGGATCGAGGGACAAACGGAAGACACCGGTTAGTCCATCCATCTCTCTTCATTCTTAATTCATAAAGGAAGAATACTAGAATAGCTGTCTCTGTTTGTTGCTAAGGCACTGTCACACCTTAGGTGGATAGGATCGTCCTGCATAGGCATTTTTCCCCACAACAAATTGGTGACTCCACTGGGGAGATCTGTTTAGTCATTTTATTTGTGTTTCTATCATTGTTTATTTCATAGACTTGACAGCAACAATCGAACTGCATCTGCTATTCTCGGATGCAAAGTAGACAGTTGCTGCTTTGATCCAATCACTGGACTTGTCTATGATCTGAACAATGGACTCACAAATGATTTGATGATCCTTTGTGATAGATCTTAGTACCCCCTCAAATCATCCCTTTGATTGTACCTTTCTTGTTGCTTTTATTTGGCCTGAAACAGTAGATTAAATAGCAATCTGTGACCCAGAACCAGTGAGAAACGAGAGTTTCTCCTTCAGCGCAGACCCAGTGAAGGGATTCTGCATTTCAACGCAGGTCCGGTGAAGGCTACCTGCGCTGAATGTCAAAACCCCTGTGTTGAGGTTGCACTGAACCAGTTTGCCCTTATGCAGCTGGGGTTCTCTGCTCTGTTTTGCCTTGTTTTGATCTTTGAGTTTTTGCAGCCTATAACCAGCATAGGTACCAATCTGATAACTCCTTTTCTCTGCTTAAATTCCGCCTCCTTTTGTACAAAAAGACTGTGAGTGTTTTTATGTGTTTGTGGCATCATTTGCAATTTTCCTTTGCATGAGTAAAATAATCATCCTGTAGCCCTTGATTTAGATCTGTTGATTGTGATCTTAGAAGAGAGTTCATTGGCTTTTTGTAGTTGATTATACATTTACTCTTGCTTATTGGTTTGAGTTTGTCTCTTTTAAGTGTCGAAACAAGTATTCATTTCGAAAATCGTTAAGTGTTGTGATCTCTTCTACCCTCTCTGATTTCGAAAAAGTAAACTTGTTTGTACTTGTCATTTAAAAGCAAATTCAAAGTTGTACAAAAAGCTTTCTTTGTAGGCATCAATACTAAGAAAGTGGAAAACAAACACCTGCATTGTGCATTTGCATGTTGATAGTTTGCATGATTGATTTAGGAAAAGTGCATTAGAGTGTGCCGATTTCTCTTTGAGAAAAGATGGTGTCTTTCTTTTCCCTTAGTAGCTAGGATTTTCAAAGTTGAAAAGATATAAAGCTTGCTTATCATCTTTAGACTGCATTTAGGAATTGTATCATACATCTCGTGGTGAACCTTGAAAGGCAAACTTCTAAAAAAAGATCAACTTAAAATAAATTGAATGAACTTAACAACGCTTTGCAACATAATGCACAACATAGAGGTCTAGGCTAGAGACGTGTTTCGGCGTCGTAAAGCCTGGTGACTGTCGATCTCGTGGATGGTGGGTGATTCCTCCTGAGGGACGATAGCGCCAGTACGGATTGTGCTCCCACGTGCCGTCGCGTATATATTGGGAGACCCCTATAGGCATAAAACCTTTATCCTTAGGAAGCCGTGTCGGCCGCCCTACTGATCGCAATGCATTGAACACAGCATTCAGGAAGATCGACCGCCCGTACCCTAAAAAGTATTCTGCGATTTTGCGAAAAGTTTGGCACACCCTCTGCCTAGAACTCCAGAGCAGTTCCTTTTGGCCTTTTTCAGACTCTATAACGGAAAAAGTCCATCCGAGCATTTGTCACTTCGGGCTCATTAAAACATCGAAGGAGACTAGAGTCATCTTTAGCTTTTTCTCGACTCTTTAAAATTGAAAAAGCAAGTTGTGTCTAAAGCGTCGTTAAAATTTATTTTAAACGGAACAATCACCCTGTATTCCTGCGTTGATCTTTAGGTTGAAAAAATGGAGCACGCCAACCAAGGAATTCCCCTTGGTGGAAATCCTAGTCCCTTCTCCTCTTGGGGAGATGTTGGTGCGCCCCATATGGCCACATTGTGGCTTCCAGGACTGACAATTGGCCTGCCGGTCTAGCTCTTTTCAACCAATGTCGTTCAGAACACCACTATTCCTGAACAGTTGAGTCAACAGTTAGACCAGACCAGAGTTGCCCACCAGCCTTCTACTTCATCTAATTCTTCCTCTCCTCCTTCCTCTTCATTTGACGGAACTGGTAAAACAGAAAACCAAGTTCCTAAGGAGAAGAAGGAAAAGAAGAAGAAAGAGAAGAAGAAGAAGGAGCCAAAAGCGACTGGGGGCAAACAAGTGTCGTCTGACAAGAATCCACACACAACACTGACTAGGCCGAAATCGCCATGTGTCATATGCAAGGGAGACCACTTCCACAGAGATTGTCCTTGCATCCCTCGGATACTAAGGGACTGGTCTCCCCGTTTGCACAATTCGGTAGCGTCAACCTCTGATAGCCATGTTGACTGCTCACCGTCAACTAGTGAAAGTGAAGCCACAGGACAGAGAGGGAAAGCTAGATTTCCCTGCAAACTGTGTGAAGGCGACCATGCCATCCACCGTTGTCCCTTCTTAGACGAGGCTAAAAGAGTTCTGGAAGATCGCCCGATTTTACGAGCGCAACTTCCTCCTGGATATCAAAAACTCCTGCCAAGTCCTTCACTAGTTGAGAACCCGGCTGGCCCGCCCAGGTGGTCAGCCGAAGCACCTATCATTGAAGATGAACTGTCTGGATCCATGCCTGACGAAAGTCAAAAGGTTGAGACAGCAGTTGACCCGGTTTTGCCTTCAGAGGGTCTATCTTCGAATGATACCATCAGAGAGGAGAATAAATACGACACCGTCCAAATTCTCTTCATCAACACAGACTCCGACGAACAAGGGGGCAATTTGCCCATTCCTTTATCGCAGGAAGGAACTTCGTCAGAGTCATACCCGGCCGTCTATTCGATCCCACCACCAAGCAACCTAGTTGTCTCGTTTGACTGGAAACAACTAGGCAGACCCCGGTTGCCAGCAAGCATACCATTCAGAATTATCGTTCAAATATACAGAATGGTAATGGCTGGCACTATCATTGATGAGGGGGCATCTGTGAGTATCCTTTCCTCTATTGCTTGGAAAGCGCTTGGTTCACCAGCGCTTTTGCCTGAAATGAGAAATCTATCAGGCTTTGATAAAGGAACCAGTCGACCTTTAGGGATCCTCCCCAATGTGCCCATAACATTGAAAGGGAAGACCGTTCAAATGAACGTGATGGTCGTTCAAGGACCCTTGGATTATAACCTACTCCTTGGACGAGAATATATATATTGCATGGGAGCCATCGTCTCCTCACTCTTTAGAGTAATGTGTTTTCCGCATGAAGGAAGAGTGGTCAAGCTCGTGGACCAACTTTCATTTCCCGGATCACGCATCGCAAATAGTCATATACCATCCCTAAATGGTCTCTTCACTCAAGAAATGTCTCAACCCACGGTCCGTCCTCCTGATGAGCGCGAGTAATCCAGGAGGATATGACCGGAACCCAGGGGGCATCCGTCCTGGTCTGCTTCGGCAGGGAAACTTTGGGTATAAGGTAGGTTTCCGCGGGAGAATATGACTAGTCTGTACCCTGCCCATGCTGGAAGAGGGTTATTCTAGAATAAGATTCTTTTGTCAAAGTTATGTGAGTTGACAGACAGAGTCTCTCACCTTTGTCTATTTCGGTAGATATCGCCGAAGAGGTGTTTTGTTTGAAAGATTAACGAGACAATCTTTGGGTAACTTGAAAGAGGTAGGCCTCTCCCGGTGAAACAAATGTTTTATTGGACTAAGAAGGGGTAACCTTGAAATCGTACTTTATTCCTGGGGGCATGCAAACCTTTTGGAACGCAAGAAAGGGGCGGCTATTTATTTCTTTAAATTTTTAGGTCCTCCCTTTAAACCTGTAGGTCTAACCCTTTAAACTTGTAGGATTAGTCGTTTCCGAACTTGCATAATGAAAGGATCCAGAGAAAAGCTTTGTAAGATATAAGCTCCATAAAAAATAGCATCTTCAATGAGACATTCTTATCATATGACTGGGTAATCGAGCAGTTTTAGCACACAGTTCATGCTCGTTAAAAAATAAACGCAAGATCCGAGCAGTTTTAGCGCATAGTTCATGCTCGTTAAAAAATAAACATAAGATCGAGCAAGTGTTTCAATCCGCGTTCAAGCTCGTTAAAAAATGAACTACCCGGTAAATAACCACAGTGAATGTAATATCATCAGCCATTAAAGCCTTGGTCGTGTTTACACTGTCACCTCCACTTTTCCATTGGCCGATCGTTCACCTCCATATGTTTGTTTACCCATTTTGAGGAACAGCTGCGAAGAGTGATTTCACCTAGCCATCCTTGTGACACTGCCGTGATTGGAAAATTCCAACCTGTACCTGGAATCAGCTGCTAACCCTGTTTATCACTCGTTCCTCAAAAGACGAGTCTTGTTTAAGCTCTTTTCATCTGACTCGTAAAATATGAAAAGATTGCCGAGTTTTGGCCTTCCAGCTCGTTAAAGCGACCGGAAGAGCTATCCCTCCTCTAGATTTTAATCTTTTTGGACTTGAGGGATTATTGCACAAAACGATCGAGCGCTTGTTTTGTTCGGCTCGTTAAAACTATCGAAAACTCATCCCTTCCGTATTGTTTTATACTTTTTCGGACCTAAGGGATTAGATGACGAAAAAGGACTTTGGGAGTTAACTTTATGTACCTTTTCAGACTCTCTAAAAATGAAAAGGACCGAGTTATCTTTGTCGTTAGACTCGTTAAAATCATTAAATAGCGACAAACTTGTCTTTAGATGAGAACAAGTTTCACTATCGCTAGGCTCGTTAAAACATAGCGATGGGCTTGCCCGAAGGGCAGGTTAAAGAACAAGCATATGTTATCCTCCTCAAGCTTGACAAAAATAAAGAGGTACTGGTCAGCAATGACTGGGGAAAAATTGGGAGAAACTCAAGAAAACTTTGATGGTAGCAAGTCGCTCTTGAACATGACACTTTTCCTCCGTACCACAATCGGGTTGGGTTGTTTCATTCACCGATCACATCACCATGGTCTCGCCATACCATCCATATTTGGGGTAATGCTACCGATCCATCGCATCAGTGTCGCCATATGTTCAAGAGAAGTCGTTCAGAAAAGTCAACCGTGTCCCATCCACTGCCATACATTATCCTTCATCCTTTCATGACCGCCACCCTGAATCATATGCCATAGATCGTTTTCACCTCCGTCAAAATCATTAGCTCCGTTCCGTGTCATTGATGTGGGATTCATTAAGGCCCTCCTTTGACGGATCGCTTCTTGTCGACATCAGCTCATTATCCAAGAAGTTGATCTAGGAACAACCCCTTCAGTACTTTGAAGCTTGCATGCCTCAATGGCAAGTTTCTCACTTCCGGCGACAGGTATACATCAATGGCCTTCGACCGAAAGATTTTGCGTGGTGTTCGACGCCAAGTCCTTTATTCACACCACGTGAATTGTACTGTAGTACCTTGAGGGTCATTATCATTATCGATGATTCCTCTCATGCTTGTTAACGGTTTACATCATTGACCGGTAATCAAGCGATGTCTTTCCATGTTCGACTTCAGAACATTTCTCACATGGATCGACCTGTACTTAGAGTGAAGATCGAACGAGTTTGAAGACCCCGGATCTAGTTTCATCCATCCGGGCTGCGATATATATTCAGGAAAGATAAATACATTGACATGTACATCATTGCAGCAGATAATCATCCTACTCAAAGGATGATAATTTCATCAAAATTATCAGTCTACCATCAGACGATTGTCTGTTCTATGTACAGAAAAATGAATTTATAAAGCTGAGCATGGGAATGCCCGCCTCAGCTAGATCATGAAAGCAGTATGAAAAATAATGTATTGTATTGTATCTTATTACAGGTCTCCTCCCAGCATTGGATGAACTTCGGATCCCCCTGATAAAGCATTTCACCCGATAAACGGCCTCATACTTTAGAGGGCAACTGTTATAAGCATTTTTGTGCCTTGCAACATTGAGCATGAAATGTCCATAATCTAAGGGATCCAAAGTCCCTAAACACGTTGTTCCTACCCCTAGAGGAACAAGGCTAACAAGCCACAACAATTCACAGAAGTTCTCCACCAAAAACTGCTCAAAAACAAGTCAATTCAGGATCAATTCAGTGGCTCCACTAGCTGTTTGCGCTAAATGTCAAAGCCAACACTGGCTACCTGCGCTGAATGTCAAAGGCAACACTGGCTACCTACGCTAAGCGAGAGTGGACATGTGGCAAGTTCATTCCACAAGGTGTCAAAACCCAGGAAGCTTCCAAAATGACACTTGCCTCAGGGAATTCGACTGGTGATGAGTAAGGGGTTCCAAATCTCCAAGTGGAAGCAAGAACCTCCAAGTGGAATCAAGAACTGACAGAGGGAGAGGACACTAGTCAGATCTCAAGCTGACTCATCCTCTCTCCAAACATCTATATATGGATCTCTCCTCCATGAGATCTAGGAGGCTGGAATTTTGTTATTGCAAAGAATTGCTGTTGGTTTGAGATTGGAATAATTGGGTGCTTAATGCTTTGAAGGGGGTGAAGATAGGAATTCCATTTGCTGGGAAGGAGATGCTGGATTGGAGCCCTCTGGGTTGTATCTCTTCCTGAACCTTGTTATTCATCAATAAAGCTATCTTGTTTTCTCCTATATATTGATGTATCTTTTATGTATGATTGCATTAGTATGTTTATTTTATTTCTAATCCTGAACTAGTTATGAATGTGAATCCATGTCTTGTGTAGTGTTCTCTTCTTGTGATGTTGCAGAAACCTCTTGAGGCTGGGCAAGCGAGAAGGCAAGTAGCTGGGGAACTCTCCAAGAGAAGAGAAACTGGATCGAGGGACAAACGGAAGACACCGGTTAGTCCATCCATCTCTCTTCATTCTTAATTCATAAAGGAAGAATACTAGAATAGCTGTCTCTGTTTGTTGCTAAGGCACTGTCACACCTTAGGTGGATAGGATCGTCCTGCATAGGCATTTTTCCCCACAACAATTAGGCACCATCATTATGTTTTCCTCATCGAGACGACTCCAACAATATCAACCTTGCCTCAATCCAACCTATGAATTGAGATTTATTCCTTCTTAAAGATAGGCCTTTCTCACCTTCCATTTCAACTTGCCCTCCACAAGGTAGCCACCTATGGTCGATGCGATAGGTGATTGGGGGTGCCACCACTGATGTTCCCCATCAATAGCTATATTAAAAGACCCATTTTTATATCCTCCAGCCTCTAATTTCTTATTTTCTCAGATTAAGTAACACCGTTTGGGGCTATAATGTGCTTAATAGGAAGATTAAATGATTTTTTTCATACTTCGTGGCCTAATGTGGTTAATTTGTAGGAAAAAGAGCACTTTTGAGTGAATTTACTATGCAAAGGCATGTTGGAGGAAGCTAGAGAGGATGTAGGAGGTTTGTACCCTACATTTACTCTCCTTCAACTAGAATTGATCCCTCAAATCACTCATATACAGCTTGAAGTCTACTAATAGCCAATACACTCAAGTAATTATGAAGATATAAGGGAGATAGATCCATTTTTTTTAGATTTTGGAGGGAAGTAGTCCTCTTTCCAAGGAGGCTACCCCTCAATCATATTTGTATAAATAAAAAATCCTAAGGTCTCAATATGATTCAAATTTTTCAGCAAGGGAAGAGATACTAAGCGTTAAGAGCTTGAGACTATCATTCTCATTTTCCTTTGCGTGATGTACTTAAACTTTATTTTATGTCAATGAAGGTTTACTATTACCTCACATCTGGGTTTGTTCCAGAGGACTAAGTCCCTTTGGGTGATGGCCCAACCCAGAGGCTCCATTCTTTCTTTTTGTATCTTATCTGGGATTACTTTTAGTAGCATCATCTCTTTCTCTCTTAGTAGAAGTTTGCTTGCAAAAATTATTGTTGCAGGACTGGTTACCACCTCTCTTGTGGGAAGTGTGTTTGAAGAGTATGCAGTAGCAAGCCAAAAATATGTAGCTATTGTCACACGGAATAAGTCGATCTTGCGGACAAGATAGACCTTCCTAGAATCTAAAGAAGACCTAATGACAAGCAAACCAACCAGACACTATCTTTCTCTAAATATGCTTTTAATAAACAATGGCAAACAAGTGTTTTTAGGGCCTACCTTAGGTCCAATGCAAGTTTGTGGATGCCCTCGCTCCTTCGATCCAAATGATCTCCTTTGTCGCGAATCTGCAAACACAAACAAGGCAAACAAATTAGATAGCACCTGAAAAGCCAATATCATAAAACATATTTAACATGAAAGTCAAGGAGTCCATGAAACAAATAACATGAGATACTTGTTGAGAAAAATGAGTTTGATTGTATTAATTCAAAATAAGAATAACTTTACAACCTGTGCCTTGACGCTGTACAAGCTCCTCCCAGGGTCCAGCAAGAAGTCTCCTCTACTTTGAGAAGTTTCACTCACTCCCCAATGAAGCCAAAAAGGTATGTGATCCATCCTCTTAAGCTCAACTAGGAAGTCTTGATTTCACCAACATTTACCCTAAAAAATGTTCAGCTTATAACCTCTCCAGCAACCAGCCCAATGCCTGAATTTATAGTGCAATGGAGGGAGGTTACTAGGTCCTCCCTCAAAGGGATAAAGCCCTCCTTCAAAGGGATAGCTCCTCTCATCAAGGGATTAGCTCCTTCTCTTTTGGGATGCATGAACCACCTCATAGCAAACAATCCACGTCAAAATTCCTTCTAGAATCCTCTAGAATTAACCCAAAGTGAGTTTTTTAAGATAAAACTTGCGCCTTTTGACTTTCACAGGGGTTCGCACCCACACCGTTAGGGACAGAGCGGGCAGGTCCGCAGTTTTTGTAAACAGAAGGTGTGGGACCGCAGGTGATAGTGAGAGAAAGTGCAGAACCAGAGTTTCATTGATTTTCAATGTCTTTATCCCATTTTCAAAGCTTGACTTGAAGAGCTGAGGTCTAAGACTTGCTTAGGAGTACAGTACAGGTGATGATAGACCCATACTAACTGCAAATAATCATGGTGACGATATTTTCGTGTAACAGATTGCCCCCTAAAGTGTGAAGTCTGTAGTGGATGAGGATTTCATTGATCATTTAGGAAGAGTGAAGTAATTTATCATTTCGAGGATCATCTTGTGGAGAGCCCGGTTGGAACCTGTAAAAACATTCAATGCAAGATATATATATGAGATCATATCATCGTTGAGGTAGGAATTCCCATACTCAGATCAAAACTGACTAGAAAACTAACTACTGCTCTGATACAGGAATGATCTTGTAAAACATCACAAGTATAGACTCATGTGGACACAGTATGGACACAACCACCTGTTTATGAATAGTCCATTATATAATGACTACAAAATTCCTCGCAGTCCTGGATTGTGGAAACTAAATCCAGGGTCTTCATTTCTTCTTCCCAAAATAGTACGATTCTATCCATGCGAATGAATGTGTTGATGTCGAACATGGTAGAAACCACTTGATTACCAGTCAATGATGTAAACTGCTAACAAGTGTGAGAGAAACCACCAGTGATGTCAATGGCTCTCAAAGTACCCAGTACAATCCATGAGATGTGAATAAATGTGTTGATGTCGAACATGTCACGGAATCCTTTGATCGAAGGTCAATGATGCAACCTGTCGTCAAAGGCGAGAAACCTACCATTGAGGCATGCAGATCTCAAGGTACTGACGATTTCCAGATCATCTTTCTAGATAATGAGCCGAAGTTGATAGAAAGCGATCCGTCGTAGGCAAGCCCACAACACGAAATCATAGATAAAGTCGAAGAAATTTAGTTGCAAGGAATGACTCAGGGATGGTCAAGATGGATGACAGATATTTTGTAGATGAATGGCTTATTGGCAGTGACCTCTTGAACACATAATGACACGACAGATGGTTTGGTGACAATTGACCCAAAGTTAATACCCAGAAACCGACAGAAGGCTTTCAATGTGGTTTGATCAACTGTTAGGCATAGGATTTCCCAACCCAGGTGTATAAAAGTGTCGTGTTCAAGAGTGGTTACAAAGTGTGACAAACAGGCTCATTTTTTTCTCTTTTCCCCCACCATTTCTGGCAAGTACCTCTTTATTTTTGACAAGCTTGAGGAGGATAACATTTGCTTGATTATAAGCTCATCCTTCGGATGAGTCCAACTTAGTTTAAATTCGAACCCTAAGAAGGAATGGTTTGTTCCTATTTGTAATTGAACAGGTCCTTTACTGTGAAATTTTAACGAGTCCAGTATAGGAGAAACTCGGCGTTTTTCAATTTTAGAGAGTCTGAAAAAACTTAAGAAGACTCCAGGGTTGACCTTTTTCGTAAATTTGTGTCTCCCAAGCCTGAAAAAGTATAAAATAATACTTGAGAGAACTGCTTGATATTTTACGACCAAGGAGTACTTTTCGTCATTAGTGCCCTTGATTCAAAAAAGTAAAAAAATGATCAACGACACGTCGTTTTATAACCAATATCGAATTTGAAACGACAAAAATCTGGCAATCTTTTCATGTTTTTACGGTCGGAAAAGAGCTGTAAGTGGACCATCTTTTAATTCTGTTTTAACGAGTTTAAAAGAAAAACTTGGCGATCTTTTCATGTTTTAGGAGTCAGAAAAGAGCTTAAAGGTGACTCTAAATGTTTTTCGTCGAAAATGATAGATTTCGCCTGAATAATCCATTATCCTGCACAAAAAACACAAACATTACTCATACCTATTTGAAATGGATAAAATTGTCGCAAAAATACCTTTCCAAAGTGAAACATAAACAAATTTGCAATTTATTTACTCAAAAAACTTATAAAAAGGGCCTTCGTCAATTCATTTTTATCGTTTGAGTTTTGGGTGAGAAAATAGTGCTTTTGCTCAGAAAACTTCCCATGAAGATTGCGGAAAATCCAACCGTCGGAATCGAACGTCGTCTTCTCCAGGTAATCCACATCATCCTACTCTTCATTTTTAACCGTTTCAATTTTTGTTTTAGTCATTTATTTCATTTTTGGGAGGGTTTTTAGGCTTAAAACCCGCACACAGGGGCCCGCAGGTTTACCACTGCTGGCTTGCGAACCCCGACTTTTTCTCCATTGGGAAAAAGCTCGGGGTCCGCACCTTCCATGTAGACAAGGTGCGGTCCCACGCACTGTGTCTAACCCGGAGGGTGCGGTCCCCGTCGCAAGGGTTTTTAACCCAAAAATTCTCAAAAATGGACCAATCAAAATAATTTCTAGCAATTTAATTTATCCTTATACTTGATGCAGAGAGTACATCATGCTAGATTGGCGCGAACGAGAGCATGAGGACGTGGATGTTGCCGCATGGAATCATCAGCCTTCACTTGATGCTTTGAGGGCGTGTGGCTTGTACAAATTCTGGACCATTCCTAGCATGAGGGCTCAAGTGGATTTCTTACAGTGGTTGGTTGACAGATGGAGCATACAGGACCAGTGCTTCTTCATTGGTGGCCACCAGCTCGAAATCAAGCCGGCGGACATATATTTCTTGACTGGTTTGCCTAAGAGAGGCGAAGACTTGACTCTGTTTGGGGCTAGGCCAGGTGGCCAGTCTGTCGATAGCCTCCGGCTAGAGTACTGCAACAGCCAGGCTAGAGACAAAGGGATAGACATAAAGACCATATCCTGTCCTGAACTCATGGTGATTGCGTTTACTATCACCAGACTTTGCGGGGCTGCCACATTACATATTGCCACCAGATCCCAGATGCGTATGGCAGTTGATTGCTTCCGAGGCACCATCTTCAACTGGTGCGATGCCGTGTTGGCCAATCTGAAAGGCCAACTGACCAGGGCCAAAAATGGACAACTAAAGACCTTTGGTTATGGGGCTTTGGTTGTGAGTTTTGGCTTAGAGAGGGTTCCTATGTTGATCCCACAGCACCTTACTGTTGGAGCTGGGCTTCTTCGAGAGCCCAAACTGATGCGATGGTTCGCAGTTATGGCCCGTCACTCGGACGAGAGGACAGAGGTTGCTCGATTCAAACCTGCGTATTTCTAATGGCTGGAAAACCAGGTCTTTTCTATTTAGGACTTCCCTTACGCTGGGATAGATTTTCATGGTGACCCCGACATGGTTCTTCCACTAGGAGAGCAGTGGGATGACTCAGGTAAAATTATTTTCAACATTTTTCCTATTTTAATTTTTATTATTATTTTTCCATCATCTCAAAACTGATAGCAAAAGTTTCAAATGCAGATGTGGGTCCACAGCGACCAGCCGCTCACTGGCCTTACGAGAGGAAGCAACCAGTTGCACCCGCACCAGCCCCACAGGACGAATCAGCAGAGGTTTTGGCCGAGTTGGCTGGTCATCTTGAGCGCTTGACAGGAGATATTCTGGAGACCACTATAGATGACATTCCTCGTCAACTTCAGCGCTATGTGATTGGAGTCCCGGGACCTTTTAGGAGGTTCCTTTGCAAGGTGGCCCGTGCAGTGGTTTCTTATAGAGATCATCACCAGTGATAGGATGATCGCCTATTGTGGGCACATGTGACATTTTTGTTTTTTGTACTTATCATTTTTGCCGATCATAAGGTGTTTTTCAACCTATGATCGAGGATGATGTATTTTTTGACACACTCCTATATATATATCACTATTACCGGCTTATCTTGTAAATCATGTTATGGAATGGTTTTAAATTTACATGTATGATTATTGCAAATGTCTATTTAACATTCGAGAAGCAATTGCATCTGCTAATGTATTTAAAGATCTTGGAATATGATGATATTCAATATAATCAAATTCACGTTCCAAGAGACACACTCTCAAAAATAATCTTAATAACACTGGATTTCTAATGGTATACACTCTATTAAGCTGTAATACAACGAGTTCAGAATCTAACCTCACTATCAAACTCTGAATCCCAAATGAAATAGATTCAGATAATAACTCAATCACTGCACTATACTCGGCAATGTTGTTCGTTGTTTGACCGAGGCTTACCCCATGCATAGATACTAACTCGTCAGAGGGCGAATAGATAACCCAAGCTGCGGAAGAAATGTTCCATGTATTACGACAAGCACCATCAGCGAAACCAATGTATGTTTGGAGAGGCATCGACATCTACAATATCAAGAGTAAAACCAAGATAAGCAGGAATAATGACAAAAAAAATACTCTCTAAGCTAAGCACACTGTTTAAACTAAAACACACCAGCTAGAAAGAAAAACTATCCTAACTAAAAATCTCCATACCCATTCTTTAAGCATAATAACTCTTCAAGTAAAGACCATTTCTAGGTTTACCCAAAGAGTCCCCGTCAAAGTCTACCAATTCATAGGCCCCTTTTGCTAGCTTTCGCTTGACAACTTAGGGACCATGCCACATAGGAACGAATTTTCCAGCGCCTAATTTATCATTAGCTTGATCGTAAACTAAGACCATATCTCCTTCCGAAAAATTTCGAGGGGTCACATTTCGATCATATTGAGCTTTCATGCGTTTTGCATGAGTCTCGATCGCCATTGCAACATCACGTCGATTCTCATCTAATTGAGCCAAGTATAACAAATGCTTTTCCTCTTTGGAAGTGGCTGGAAGTAACTCGATGGCCATTTGCAGTGACGGGATTTCGCATTCAATGGGTAACACAGCTTCCAAACCATAGACTAGTTGGAAAGGAGTGAACCCTGTTGATGTTTTCACTGAAGTTCAGTACGCCCAAAGCGCTGAAAATATCATGTTATGCCAATTCGACCGATGAATCCCAATGATTCATCGGATCATGATAACTGAAACTTTGTTGATGGATTCAACCAGACCATTAGCTTGTGGATAATAAGGGGTTGAACTATCGTGACGTAAACCAAGCTGGCCTGTAAGTTCGGTCATCATAAAGTTTCGAAAATGATTCCCATGATCAGTGATTATCATTTGTGGGACACCAAACCTAGCAATTATATGATTGAACACAAAAATTGCAGCTTTCTTGCCGTCTGCCTCAAATGTAGGCATCGCCTCGGCCCACTTGGTAAAATAATCTACCGCAAGGATGATATATGCATGCCCCCGGCCGAGTGAGGGTTACATGTAATAAAATTGATACCCCATTTGGCAAAAGGACCAACGGAAATTATAGGGTGGAGAGGAGCAGGTGGAGCGTGCATCTTTCGATCAAAAATTTGGCAGTTGTGGCATTTTCGGACCGCCGTAATACAATCTTTAAATAAAGACGGCCAGAAGTAGCCAGCATGCAATATATTTTGGGCTGTGGCATACCCAGACATATGACCGCTACACGCTCCAGAGTGACAGTCATTTAGAACCCTTTCAGCTTCCTCGTCAGTTAAGCAACGTCGAAACACAGAGTCCACCCCACGGCGAAAAAGAGTATCTCCAATAATCCTGAATTGTTGGGACTGGAATCAAATTTTTCGACGTTCTGACCTTGAAATTTCTTGCCGAAAGGATTGGGTTTGGAGATAAATTATGGTATCCCCATACCACGGATCTAAACTGCTGATTAGAAACAAGGATTCATCTGCAATGGGCTCCTCTGCCACAGTTTCCGTGTCAACACGCAGGAAGTCACACATTAACTCCGCAAAAACTAAAGATTTCTTAGACTTGGATTTTTCGAATTCCAAGTCGAACTCCTGCAGGATAAAAATCCATTTAGAGTACTTGCCCCCTAGCAATTGCTTGGTCAAAATGTAGATCATAGGGTTGCAATCCGAAATTACTGTAGTTTTACGTAGTAAAATGTAGTGCCGAAAACGTTGGACAGCTTGAACAAATGCCAGTGCCAATTTCTCCACATGTGAGTATTTTAGCTCAGTTGGATTTAAAGTTCGACTAAGGTAATATATCACATGTTCAGTTCCGAATTCATCTTCCTGAACTAAGACCATTCCAATGGTGGAATTAGAGGCGGCGAGATACAAGAAGTAATCCTGGTTGTAGTTGGGAGGATGCAATAACGGTGCATGGGTCAACGCGTGTTTAAGTGCAACAAAATATTTCTGAGCTATCTCATCCCAATAGAATGGAGTATTATGTTTCAACAACCGGGTAAAACTCTTTGTAACCTCGGCGTAGTTAGGAATGAATCGTCGTAAAAAGTTTGCTTTCCCTTTCTAACTTTGGAGTTTGCGAAGACTCGAAGGAGGAGGCAATTTGATGATAGCTTCGACCTTAGAGGATCAACGCGAATGCCGGCTTTCGAAACTACAAACCCCAGTAATCGACCTGTTTCTATACAGAAGACACATTTGTGTGGGTTCAACCGAATCCGATAATGCCTACACCTCATAAAGATTTCTCGTAAATGGACGAGGTGATCATCGATGTAATGAATGAGCAGGCAAGTCATCGAGATACGGTTGCACAATGTGCTTGATGTCATGAAACGCATAAGACATGGCCCTTTGAAAAGTTGCTCCGGCATTCTTGAGCCCAAAAGGTAACTTGCAATAAGCAAATGTCCCCCATGGACAAATGAAAGCCATTTTTGGTTGATCGACAGGTAGAATATTGATTTGATTGTATCCGGAAGAACCATCCATGAAGGAGAATATTTTGCGGCCAGCACAATCATCAAGAATTTGATCGATATAGGGAGTTGGGTAATTGTCCTTTGGACAGGCTCAATTAATGTCCCTATAATCGATGCATATTCTTATTGTTCCCTGCTTTTTGTTAACCGGAACAATATTCGATACCCAATCTGTTAACGGGATCAGATAAATGAAACCTGCTTTGAGTAATTTTTCAACTTCTGCTTTAATTGCAGTAGCTTTTCGTGGGTGAATCTGATGCAAACGTTGCCAGAGGGGTTTAGCGTTCGGGTAAGTCTTGATCTCATGAACAACAATCGCGGGATCAATTCCTAGCATTTCCTCATAGGACCAGGCAAACACATCATGGAATTCTTGAAATAGGGCCTTATATAGTTGAATTTCATCTTCTGTACACGAGGCACCTATATGAATGTTCTCAACAACTCCGGGCTTAACCAAAATGTCAATAGGAATAGTTCGAGAGATTTTTCCCAAATTTAACTCTGAATCGGGATGTTTCATTGGATTCTGAGGTTCCTTGACATATTTAGTTGTAAAAATTGATGAGAAATCATTTTCAAAATGATCATTCTCAGGTAAAAACGAAGATCTATGATGGAGATCTTCCCATGGTAAATCATCTACACATATGATTTCATGAATTTGCTCATCAGAATGAACAAGTTCAGAAAACGTGATTATATCCGAGCTTGATGTGAAAAGTGATTCCTCACGGACCACATTCATGAAGTCAATTTCGGTTGAAGATGGGTCGGTAAACGATTGCATGGCCTCATACACAATTTCATATGGACTCAAAGGCATGACATCACCAAATGAGTCTATCTCAAATTCAGAAGGAATGATCCAAGGATCATCATAAACAATGTTGTCTGATGTAATCATATGAATGGTTGCAAATGAAGACGATGCATTGATCAGAGGAAAAGGAAAAGTTCCCAGTTAACCGGCATCTTTAACTAGTCCTACTCCAACATCCTTATATGGGATAGTCGTTTTACCGACATGCTGAATACTCTCAGAAGAGGCTGGGTCAGATGAAAAGTAAGCCCGTTGGTCTATTGTTACGATCTTTCCATTATGTGGAAACTTTATTACTCGAAAGACCGATGAAATGACCGCTGTCATAGCGTAAGACCAACTTCGACCCAAGAGAAGGTTGTAATCTAGAGGGGCATCAACCACCTCCACATCTAGACTAACGGTTTTTCCTTCAACCCCTATAGGAAAATCCTATAGAATACCAAAAGGATGAAACCCACGACCATCAAAGGCCTTTAGAATCGCCGGGGATTGATTTAGCGAAGGAGAACCAAGTGATCTCCAACACTGTATCGACATAATACACGTTGAGGCTCCCTCATCAATTACAATCTGATGAATAGGCCTGTTTTTAACTATCACTGGAATCTGGAAAGCCATTTGATGAGGCAAACGCGGTGTACTATTTTCTAGATCGAAAATTATTAGGTTTGGGTCCTGAATGTCAACAACTCCTATAGCCGACAAAAGTAATTTACGTTGTGCTGGACATGATTGCAGCACTTCCAAAGCCGACATTGCTGAGGGTGGAACAGCTAAATCCTCAACAATGTTATAATTCTGAGCCGCTCTTGCATGTGGATTGAAAGCTGACTTTCGAAGTATACCCTTGGCGGGCGGTTTGATTACCAAGTCTAGATTAGGTTTCTCGATCTGTAGTGGATCAGAACCAGGAGCTAAGGTTGATGGATTAGAATGAGAAGATTCTACTTCTTTACCATCAACAAGACTTTTACTACCATAATCTTGCGATCGAGTCGCAATCCTAACATGGGACATCATCAGTATGGGTTCTTCATTGGCACTCGAGGACGAACCTATCATCTTACTATCTTGAGCTGGAAAAGGATCCTTCAAAACAACAGGAGTTTGGGAACCTTTGACAATCTTCGCAACCTCTGCACGATGAGGGTAGTCTCTTGTAAAATGTTCATCGTCACAAATGAGACAAGGATAACAAGGTTTGCACTTTTCATCATTGGATTCCGAATTTTCAGGTTTCTCCTTTGAATTTTTGTCTGTTTTATTCTTCTTCTTTCCTTTCTTCTTCCCACTGGGTTTTGATTTGGCTATAGATGACTCTACAACGTGAATATCAGCGGAAATCTCTGCAGAAGAATCTCCTGTTGGGGAATCAGGCAAGGTTATGATGGGAGAAGAATTCTTGGAAGACTTCTTCTTACTTTTAGTATTAACCGTGCCAATCATACCATCGGCGGCATGAGATCCTGAAGGAGCTGCAGCGATTTGATTTTGCTTGGGAAGATCAGGGATTTTCTTTTGTAATGTACCTGACTGAGTATAGACCAAGTCAAGGTACTGTGCTTGAGCAATTACTTGCTCCTCAGTAACAACTCCGACTTTAGCAACATCTTCAGTGATCTTTGGCAACAAAGATTTTACAAACCACTCGGCCAAGATCTGATCCCTAATAAACACCTTCATTAAACGCCGTCGACGTCTCCACTCATGAATATGATTTGAAATGTAAGTGGATGTCGATTTTTTTAATGAAGTTAACAATTCTGTGCCATTGTCATATCGGACTGCCAATTGAAAATGAGTTAAAAACGAGGTAGTTAACTGACTGAAATTATAAAAAGTGCCTCGTGGAAACTCAATGTACCACTTGGCCGCGAGACCAATTAGAGTGTGCTGGAAAAGTATAAGATGGATTGAATCATCTGAAATGGAGTTAGACGCACACCAGAGGTGGTAAGTCATCACATGGTTCGACAGGTCCTCTCCTGATTTACCTTCGAACTTAGGAATGTCACTGGGCAACTTATTCGGCATTGGCGGACAAAACGAAAGATAATTAATGGGATCATTCGTTAGGCGCGACAAGTCAGGTAAGTCCAAAGTTGCGATAAACGGTAACTGCCGATTAGGATCCCTAAAACTCTGGGTCATGAGACCAGCCCCAGGAGGAGGATATCCGGGATAACTAGGAATAGGAATTGCGTTTGGGATATTGTATCCTCCCGGAAAACCAGTATTAACCGGACCATACTGGGGTTGTTGAGGTTGTTGATAAGTGTACCCAGGCTACGGTTGATACTGATAGACTGGCTACTACACAGCAGGACCGAATTGGTACTGTCCTTGGTACGGTTGATAAGTAAATTATGGTTGACTTGTGACAACCGTACTTGAACTAGGTTGTCCTACAGGCATCTGAACCGAAGTTTGAATTGTAGATCCAGATGGTGGTAAAGATGTCTGAGGAGTAGATACAGGAACAGTAGAAACCGGAGCTGTCGATACTCTAAAAGTAGGTGGGTAGATTGAACAGATGTTGCAGCAGTTGTAGTAGTCGTTTGAGGTGGAGTACAAGGCGTACTAGGCCCAGGCTGAGAAACTACCGAAGGTACAAAAGTTTGAATGTTAGACTGGACTGGTTGCTAGGGTGTACCAGAAACTAAGGGTTGTCCAGTTTGAGATGACAACTATACATTTGGCTGCAACACCTGTTGAGTTTGTGATGGATCCCACACTATATTCATTCCGGGGTACTGACCCATAGCAGGTTGAGAATATTGAGGACCATAACCAGGTTGAGGGTAGTATTGGTAATTGAAAGGTATATTTCCCATTCCTTGAACATATGTTTGACCGGAAGGTGGTTGGAAACCTTGGTTCGAGTATTGACCTTGGGGTTGGTACCCTTGAGGCACGTATTGATACTGGGGTTGACCTTGAGGTATAAATTGATACTGGGGTTGACCTTGGGGTACATATTGAGTCTGGGGTTGACCTTGAGGAACATATTGTCCTGTAGGTATGTACTGTCCTTGAGGTTGCCCCCCAGATGCAAATTGTGTACCTTGAGGTTGCCCCCCAGGCGATAATTGAGGCTGCCCCCCAGGCGGTAATTGGCCACCTTGAGGTTGAGGATTGGGAATAGAACCTGACATCATGAGAATGTCTTCTACGCTCAACGGCTTAGTACCATTTCTTCCAGTTAATAACCCTTGCTCAATGGGTTGAGGAGATGCTCCCGAAAAAGTACCAGAAAGGGACTGATACCCAGAGGGAACAGAAGGACCGTCGTACAAAAAGGATTCGGGCGATTGAGTAAACATGGACTACTGATTTGACATATTTAATGAAGGATAATAACCTCTAGGTGTTGGGTGATAAGGAGCGTGAGGTGGTGAAAAACTTAACCCTGGGTTTTCTAAGAAATTAGTCAAAGAAAGATACCAAGTACTGCTCCTAGGTGGACTGTAAAAAATTGATTCACGCTCCCTTAGCTCAATAATAGGTTGATTTTCAGGGATAGGAATGCCTACTTCTTCTTTTGGAGTAGCAAGTTCTTCAATAGCAATAAGTCTAGAAGGAAGATCTTGGGTGATTACTCTTTCTACCCTAGGTGAACCAGGACCACTAGAAGCTGGAGAAACAAACCCCGATGTCGGAGTAGCAGCAAATTCACTTTCAGCTCGGATATTTCAGGTTCCTCACCTATATCACTAGTAGATGAAAAGCTACCAGTAACTTCCGAAACAGACACTGACTGTGGATTATAATCTTCCACTAACGTTTAAAAATCAGGATGTACTATCAAAGAAGATTCTCCTTCTTCAGGTGACCCAATTCTACTGTCTCTAGGAGTTACGAGGACTTTCAAGCCTTCAAGCTCGCTCAGTACTTCCTTAGGAGGTTGGCCCTGAAGTCTACGGGACTTCCTCAGTAAATCAGCCATGTTTACAATCTCAGGAGGTTGGCCCCGAAGTCTACGGGACTGCCTTGGTAATTCAGCCACAGTTAAAAACTTGTAACTACTTCACACGCAAACAAAGTAAAATCTCAATGAAAATCACCTAAAGTCTCTAAAGAACCAAACAAATTTGAATCACACGCCTAAAGAATCTAGGAGATCAAACACACATAAACAGTAACTTTCCGTACTGAAACACTAGTTGGTGATGAAATCCAACGTCGTAGAGTTCAATACAGAAATGGTGGTTGGAACAGTTACCCCAGCAACCTGCTTAATGAATAGACTGGCACAAGTTCCTCCACTTAACCGTCTCGAGTGATGAGAACCCCCCAGAAAATCCAAGTGAGTCTAGCTGACGTCTACTCCAGGTACAGTGGGATCTTCCCACCACTATCACCTTAGGAAGAATCCTAAAGAATATGGCCACTAAGGTTACCAACTGAAACAAATATACCTGGGGGAACAGTATACGATCCAATACGCACGCAAGGGCAGAGTAGCAAGCTCAATCCCCTTGAAGGCTCCTTGACATAATCCAAGGTTTACCAACAAGTGACCCCAGGCTCCTTGACAATGGTTAATTCGAGGTTTACCATTTTTAATACGTGAATATCTGCGTTGTTCCCAATGAGGAAGGATTGATTCCCACACTGGTTCGGACACGATCTCGTGCTTCTCCTTTAAGAGGAGCTTTGCCAGAGCATAAATGCAACAATTTGATTTCTTCCCTACCACAAGATACAGCTACTTATTTGTTTTTACTGTCTTGGAGTGTTAATTACTCTCCTACTCCAAGACACTAACCTAAGCTAAGTTGGTGTATCAGAGCCCTAGAAATAAAAATGTTACTAGATGAATTTTACTTTAAGCGTTATTTTTTATTGGTTTTTGTTTAAGTCAAAAGGTGGGGAGATGAAACTCGTGGTATGAAGACTCGACTGAAAATCACTAAAAATGCACCTAAGATGATTTAAACAATCTTTTTCTCTTCGATGAACTTCTAACTAAGAAAGAGTTTGAGAATGAAAATACTTTATAAACAAAAATCTTTCTCAATCAAACAAATTAAAAGAAGAGCTTTTGCCTTTTCCAATACACTCAAAACGAGACAACTAGTTATTTCACAAAAATTTCCCTTTTTCGTTTCAAAGCACTCAACCACTACAAAACAAACTTTTTTCAAAAGACATTTTTTATATTTTTTATAAAACCCTAAAAACTATGGAAATGACCGACTTTGAGATCTATAAACTATAAAAACCTATTTGAAGTCAAAGCCTACTAGATGTCTTTTTTAAGGATGTTTTACTTAGCTAGATGTAAGCTAAGAACCAATTTATGCAGAATCACAAATAAGTCAAGAACAACCAATTTTGTTTTCTTTTTGAAAATGAAAATCCAAACTTTTAAACACAAGATTTTCGAAGTTTTGTAAAGAGAAAACTCAAAGCGGATTCCTCAACAAGGGGAGATTTCATAAATGGTCAGACTCATAAGAAGGTTGGTAGGCACTGAGGTGATCTGAAGTCCCTACAACTTCTAACCTTGTTATCCTAGGAATTTCACCTAAAACCCTAACACTAATGGAATCAACCTAAGGAAAGCTTCTGACAAGTTATATGTAGGTCTGGGCAGTGGATAACAATTTCTAAACAAAGACTAAGCTGACTAACAGAGGAAATATTAGGTTTTTCAAAATTTTGACAGGGTCTGCAGGCCCACAGTTGACACAGGTGCGGTCCCGCTCTGTGCTAAAAGCAAAGGTGCGGATAGGTATGCATTGTGTCAAACGGCTAGGGTGCGGTCCTCTCCCAAAGCTATGAAAAACAAAAAATAACCATGGATCTACAAACTCTACCCAATTTTACACACAACAAGCCAAAAACAGAAACAAAAACACAGTTTCTCAGGTCAAAGTAAAAACAAGGAAAACAATCAAGTCCCCAGTATGGTCACCATTTTGTCACATGGAATAAGTCAATCTTGCGGACAAGACAGACCTTCCTAGAATATAAAGAAGACCTAATGACAAGCAAACCAACCAGACACTATCTTTCTCTAAATATGATTTAATAAAAAATGACAAACAAGTGTTTTTAGGGCCTACCTTAGGTCCAACGCAAGTTTGTGGATGCCCTCGCTCCTTCGATCCAAATGAGCTCCTATGTCGCAAATCTGCAAACACAAATAAGGCAAACAAATTAAATAGCACCTGAAAAGCCAATATCATAAAACATATTTAACATGAAAGTCAAGGAGTCCATGAAACAAATAACATGAGATACTTGTTGAGAAAAATGAGTTTGATTGTATTAATTCAAAAGAAGAATAACTTTACAACCTGTGCCTTGACGTTGTACAAGCTCCTCCCAGGGTCCAGCAAGAAGTCTCCTCTACTTTGACAAGTTTCACTCACTCCCTAATGAAGCCAAAAAGGTATGTGATCCCTCCTCTTAAGCTCAACTAGGAAGTCTTGATTTCACCAGCATTTACCCTCAAAAATGTTCACCTTCTAACCTCTCTAGCAACCAGCCCAATGCCTGAATTTATAGTGCAATGGAGGGAGGTTACTAGGTCCTCCTTCAAAGGGATAAAGCCCTCCTTCAAAGGGATATCTCCTCTCATCAAAGGATTAGCTCCTTCTCTTTTGGGATGCATGAACCACCTCAGAGCGAACAATCCACGTCAAAATTCCTTCTAGAATTCTCTAGAATTAACCCAAAGTGAGTTTTTTAAGATAAAACTTGCGCCTTTTGACTTTCACAGGGGTCCGCACCCACACCGTTAGGGATAGAGCGGGCAGGTCCGCAGTTTTTGTAAACAGAAGGTTCGGGACTGCAGGTGACAGTGAGAGAAAATGCAGAACCAGAGTTTCATTGATTTTCAATGTCTTTCTCCCATTTTCAAAGCTTGACTTGAAGAGCTGAGGTCTAAGACTTGCTTAGGAGGATAGTACAAGTGATGATATACCCATACTGACTGCAAATAATCATGGTGACGATATTTTTGTGTAACAGCTATTTTCCTTTGTAGATTGCTAGACATTAGTTTTTTTCTCTTTTACATGCTCTATTTTTGTATATTTAGGAGTTGAATCACATTCTTCTTTAAGATTTCATGGATGTAGTTTAGATGCATGTTGCAAGATAGATTGAATTTTGATGAAATAAAATTCAACTCATCCTTTTGTGTTATTTGGTTTCATAAAATTCAACTCATCCTTTCTTATTTAGTTCATTTTGCTGCAATTGTATCATTAGTTTGGCATTCTTTTTAAGTGAAAAAAAAAGGATTGTTTTCTGGTCTACAGGTACTACTAGTGGCTTGCAGGGTTGGCACACTCACCCTACATTCCTCTTGGCATAATCAACCTCTTCCTTTTCATCTCACATTTGCCTCAAAACTTTACCACCAAAACCATATTTCTAGTTCATTCAAGGACACCATGTGCATTTGTTTTTGTGCAAGATGGGCCTCTTAGAGGTGCTAGCATTGGAAAAAACCTCATCCAGCCTTGATATACCTCATCTACCCTTTCCCACATTCCATTAGAGATTTTTTTAGGTCTAAAGTGTGCCTCCTAAGGAATGCTATAAAATAATAGTGGAAATAATAAAATAATATTAGATTACCTCATCAAATTCTGGAGGGAAAAAAGAAAAACCTACATTTTCAACTCGTATTTTAACTTATTTCTCTATGTTTTTACTCAAGTTTCAAGTGAGAGCTCTCATTGGATGAAAAATTATATTTTTTATCCAAGGAGTACCCATGTTGCATACTTTTGATGGACCCTACTATAAGAAAAATGTGAAATACATGAAAAAACATGATTGCAATCAATGTTTTTCATATATTTCACATTTTTCGGGTATTGGGGTCCATCAAAAGTATGAAACATGGGTAGTCATTCGATGAAAAATTAAATTCTACATCCAGCGAGTGTTTCCACTTGAAAAAGTATTTTTTTTAATCCTTTTTAATCTTTTTCCTTTTTTGCTCCAAAAATGGTGAATCATCCTCCAAATTTAACATCATCATATTGAATCTTATTGGTTCTTATGAAGTTGATTTTTGTTGTACATGTTTGCTTTGAGGCCCATTTTTAACCTCAAAACTTCTCTAACGAGGACACATTTTCCACCCTCAATATGCTCACAGATCCAATCCTATAGCAAAACAGGGAATCATGTAACATGCTATAACAATTCTATAACATTCCTTTAGAATCCTGTAGCACAATGTGAACTTGACTAGATTTTCTCTAAAAGCTTGATTTTTGTCTCTTAGTCTTGAATAATGACCCCTATGCTCTGAATTCCTGATTGAGGAGGACCAAAGTCCACTCTAGACCTTCCTTTTGTTCACTATAACACAATTTTTACAATTAGGGTTATAGGACAGATTTCCAAATTTGAATGGTAATGATGATTTTCTTATGACATGTACATGGACTCTGCCACTAAAGCTAAGTTTCTTTGAACACAATGATTAAAAAGGTGGTTTATTAGTGCGTAGTAGATTAGGCCTGTTTCATTGAATTCAAGTTCCTTTGGGATTTCAATTGGAAGAATTGTTATTTCATAAGTTCATTTCCTTTTCAAATCAAGTTTTCACCTTCTACAATTAGACCAATTTTCACATTCTTTCAAGTAGCATAGAGTTTACATTTTGCAAGTAGATGAGTCTTTCCACTTCTGCAAATAGCACAATCTTTACATTCCTGCAACTGCCATTAGCCTTTACAATTGGATAAATAGAATTTTCATTGCTTCAAGTACAATAATGTTTCCATTCTTGTAATTAAAATAGAACTCTCTCTTTTCATGCAATTGTTTTCCTTAAGGTAGTTGAAAAAGTGGTCGATGTATGCCTTAATATGGTCAATTGCTTGAAGGTGGCATGAATAGAACTTGACTAACAGTGCATATAGAATTGTCACCTCTTAAGTTTGTACGAACCTCAAGTTGATAATTAAAGTTGGTGGCCTTAGGATTCTCAACATTCTTGTCATGATACTTAGTCTCATCACTTTTTGGCACCATTGCTAGGGAGGTGTCCAATTAGGTTTTGTTTCTACTTAGAAGTTGCCTTTCTTTTTCATATATTTTTTTGCATTAGCATTGGTTGATTTAAAAAACTACAAAAAAAAGGAAAACACAAAAAAACAAGTTATTTCATGCCTCGTAGGAGTAGGGATAATCAAGGGAAATTTATACCAAAAACCTCCACCCCTTCATGATGTCAACCATCATTGTTCCTTGGTGACTGTGAACTTCCCCTTCTGACCACAAAGGACTTAGATAATCCTCCAGGTGAGCAACTTGAAATTTTTGAAGAACCTATAGGGGAGGAAGAGCCTATCTCACTTATACAAAACATGGCTGAAAATAGGAAAAATGAGTTATTTCCTATTTGAGAGACCAACATCGAGATTGGAATGAAGAATATTATCCCCACTGCCCTTCCACATTTCCATGGCCTAGCCTCTGAGGAGCGTGACACATTCATGTTTGATTTTGTTGTAGTTTGTAGGATGTATGACTATACCTCTGATGAAAAAAATTGAAGGTATTTCCATCCGCCCTCAAGGATGCAATCTTGCACTGGTTTATGACCCTACTTAGAGGAAACATCACTACCTAGGAACAAATGCAACAAGCCTTTAATGAAAATTACATGGATTACTGTAGTTCTAAGGAGACAAAAGAATAAATATTTAGGATGATCCTAAGGCCATATGAGTCCTTAGAAGATAATGAGGAGAGGTTCCAACTCATCCATAAGAGGGAGAATTTTACCCTTGACCCTAAATCACTCAAACTTGTATTTCTCCAAGGGGTTAAGGAGGATGCAATGGAGACGATGTTATTTCTGGAGGAGATATTTACCAGCTGACCTATGATGACATTAAGAAAATATTCAAGAATATTTACAGGGTTGCTAGGAAAATAGAGAGGTCTAGGCAAGGCCTGGTCAACCCTTCTCCCTCCTTCTTGACCATTAGACATGATATAGGGAGTACGTTGGAAGACTTTAAGAGCGAAATGTTGCATAATTTTACCTTATAGATGGATACTATGAATATTAAAAGGAAGAAGGAGGAAGCATAAAGGGAAGTAGCCATCTTTTTCCCTAGGTTCACTAAGAGGCATCCCAAAAATGACTATCCACTGAGCACCACAGAGGTTTGCTCCGTCTGTGAGGAGAACCATTCAAAAGATAAATTGTCCTCTTGTCCAGGCCTAAAGGTTGTATACCAAGCAGAGAATGGCTTGGAGAAACTCTGCTTCATTAACCAAATGAGGCCACAAGGCCCTCGACCATATCAATAAGGCATGCATGGTGCACAATATCCTCATTGTAATCCAAATCAGAGTGCACCTTTCTAGCCTTGGTACCCTCCAACTCATCCATCATGGTACATGCCCTCTCCTTGGTCCTATGCCCCTGAATACCCTCCTTAGACTATTTTTGGGACAATTAATTATTCTAAATAATCAACTAGCTACCACACATTAAATTTTCAACCCAAGGATTTTTCATTTCAAGGCTTTCTGAAAATTATATGGAAGACATGGTCCTGAAAATAACAATGACTAATTCTCTAACAAAAATAAAACTAACTATAATGAAAGAATAAATTCCTAACTTGAGATACACATTCAAAATATCTGTCTTTCAGATAAACTGTATTTTGTAGAAAAATTCAAAAGTATAAAATTCTAATTACTCTTCACATGAAACAACAAATAAAGCTATTGAATGCTAAGCAACTACTTAGTAAACAACTATGAAAAAATGGAAAGAAGAAATTGCAATGAAACTTACATACTGAAACTAGTAGCTCATAGGTGAGAAAGCTACACCTAGAGACTACTGAAGTAGTACCACTCTATTCAATTAATCATTAAATTAGAAATATATAAGCTTAAATTCAATTTAGGGAGATCAAACTATCTCCTAGAAAATAGGAACTAAGTCTAAACTAAGACACACACACAATCGTGAAACAAAATTTCTCCATTATTTTCAACTCTCCCCCTTAATGGAGAAAGGATTCTCATGCACACCTAACATCTCCCTAAAGAATTCAAATTCATCTTCCCAAGAGGCTTGGTGAATATATCAGCTGCATTTTCACAGGTGTTACAATACTCAAGAAAAACATCTCTGGACTGAACCTTTTCTCTAACAGAATGAAATTGAGTATCAATATGTTTTTTTATTTATGAAAAACAAGATTATTTTCCAGCTTGGTTGAACTTTGGTTGTCACATTAAATCTCTGTAGCATCCTTTTGTTCTTCTCCTGCAACATGAAGAAGTCTTCTCAACCACATTTCTTCACAATTGGTTGCACATATAACTTGATACTCTACTTCTGCATATGATAAATATAAAATACTCTGCTTTTTACCGCTCCAAGAAATGACCCCGAACCCAATATTGAAAGCATACCCAGTTATAGATATTCTATCATCCAGATCTCAAACCCATATGAATTTGAATAGCTTGTCACTTTAACATTAAAAGAATTAACATATTTAATGCCAAAATTTATGGTTCCTTGAAGATATCTCAGGACACCTTTTGCTGCCACCCAATGATTTTCAAAAGGTTTTGTCATGAAATGACTCAACAAACTAAATGAATATGCTAAGTCAAGTCTGGTTATAGTCAAATAAATTAAACTTCCAACTATTTTTATGTAGAGTGTAGTATCCACCTCCTTAGAACCATCATCACTTTGAAATTAACATTTTGTTGTATACGTACTAGAGCAGCCTTACACTGATCCATTCTGAATTTCTTCAAGAATTGCCTAACATGCTTTCCTTGAATAACAAAAGTCTGGCAAGAATCCCTCTAGACTTCAAGACCCAAATAGTAATTCAGTTCTCCAAGTTCTTTCATTTCAAATACCTATGCCACCTTCAGTTTAATTTATTCAACCAATTCATTAGAATTTCCAGTAACAATTAAATCATAAACATATATGGAAATCAACACAATCTTCCCCTTTGAATCAAATGCGGTATATAGATTTGTATCATTTTTACTTCTCTTATAACCATGTTGCAAGAAGAAAGTGTATATTTTCTCAACCAAGATCTAGGACCCTTTTCCAATCCATACAATTCCTTCTTTAATTTACATACCAAGTGTTCCTTCCCCTTTTTAATGAACCCTTAAAGTTGTGTTAAATATATCTCTTCCTTTAATTATACATTTAGGAAAGCATATTTTACATCTAGCTAGTGTAAGCTCCAATGGTAATTTGTAACTAGATATATTAACATCCTAATAGTATTTAAATTAGCTATAGGAGAAAAGGTCCCCTCATAATCAATTCCTTTTTTCTGTGAGTACCCTTTGGCCACCAATTGATGAGCACCAATATTGCAGCAAGAATGCTGCAACTCCTGGGCTACCACCTTTACTTTATCAACCCGGGGTTCATACAAACTTGAAGGTGATAGTGCTATATATACAAGTAGATGTGATGGGTCCACTCTTTGTCATTGTTAAGCTAGCGATAGACCACAATGGTTTCTCAAACCCACCTTCTATTGATTCAAAAGAAGCTTGATTAGTTATGAGGAAAGGGGAAGTTTTCACTACTTGGGAGTATTGAAATAGAATCTACTGCAGTAAGGAAAGAATAAAATCAAATGCTTTAAACACACCACTCATCTAACTAATTTCTAAGAGATTTTGCTTCAAAAAAAATATATGTTAACATGTGTGTAATCCTAACTTTCCTAGGCATGAACTTCGATATAACTAAACATTCTACTGCTGTGCATATGAATGACCACAATAACTCTTTTTCTTTTTGTCCCTTTATTGTGAAATTGTTAATGCTAAACCTTCTTGGTGATGTGGAAGGTGGGTTAGAGATGGAGGTGCAAGGTCGGATGGCATGGGAGGCCAGTAGGGGTCGTATCCTATCCTTCATGATGATTTTTCCACAAATCGGCCTCAAAACATACCACTATAGGTTGTCCAACATGATGTCCTAATGCTTCTTATAGGATGTCCTAATGCTCTTATAGGATCCCTTGTGTTCGTACAGGATCCGGCCGATAGCAATAGGAGTGATTTATAAGGTGGTATAGGGCTTAGGGAAGGTGAATGGTGGAAGAAATTAGGCAGGGGAGTGGCTAGGAGTTTTTCAGAGCTCAAAACAGAGTTTGTTAGATGGTTGGTTTTGCTCAACAAACCTGGAAAGTTGTTCTTATGGAATGATTAATTGATTGAGGGACATAGTGGCTTTTGGTGATCATGGATGGATGAGGTTAGGATGGGGTTGCTGGTCATGATATATTCTTGCATTATTGAAACTCCTACACTGCATCAATCACTGGCATTTATCCATGAATCATGTCAAACAAGAAAGATTTTCAATCAACTTAAGAAAACAAATTTTCTTTATCTAGTTGTATAGTTCATGCATGGAAATACTTGCAGAATAATGTGAAACACTATGAGAATAAAAGGGAGAATATATCATAAATGACAATTAAATCCTATTCTTGAAAACTGAAAAGGCATTGGCCTAAGTAGCAGAAAACCGTACATTTCATAAGAAATCATAATTCTATCTTTTTGGGGCTGCATAGGAGTTCTTTGCTCAAACCATGGTCCCTGAAGGGGGAGTGAGGCCAAATACACCTGCTATCAACTTTTTTGGTATTCCTTTATCTTTCTAAGATACTACTAAAGAAATGCACAAATGCAAGCAAACTAATCAAATTCACAACTACTTGCAATGAAACAATGCTAAAACCAATTCAACCATTGATATTTGAAATCACCTAAACATACAAGTACAAGAAGAGTAGCCTTTTCTACTATGTTTGGGCTCTAACCCAAGAGCTTTAGCCCTCTAAGTCAACTCAATTTTGGATCAAGGAAATGCTCATTATCATTATCATATCAGAAAAATTACATAACAATGTTTTTCCACAAAACTTGAACTCGAAAATGCTTAGTGCTATTACATAAAAAATCTGAATCCTAATGAGGCTCTAGGCCTCCTTATTTATACAAATGAATTCTCTAATGACTTTTTTAAATCTAGGGAGGCTTGGCTTCCAAACTCAAGATGAACTGGCTCTTAATTGTCACTAGCTCGGCTGCCCATGATCTCCATGACTCGACTGCTTGCAACTCCGAGCTAGTGTGATTTGATTGAGGAATATTCGAATGAGAGGATTAAATGAGGAGGATCTATCTCCTATAATCTCTCCTCCTTGTCTCATTCAATTTTTTGCCCTTAATTAGTCAAAATTGCCATTATTTGCTCTCAAAAACCTGCAATCAATGCACATTAGACCACTAGACATAACATCTTACTTTTACTCATCTCATTAAGAAAAATATAATTAAAATATGTAAGGAATTATGAGAAGAGTTGATTTTAATAAGCTTGGAGGTGTATTAAGGTCCATATAGTTACCCAATGATGAGGCTCAACATCACCCCCATAATGAAGGTGTTGCTCATCCTCTGAGCAACTTAATCTATATCCATATCCTTCATTGCTCTGGTGGCCTCCCTAACATCCCATGCTTCTGCTATAGTTTCTTCTTCTTGTGAATAAAATCATGACTTCCTCTCTATTTCTTCCCACTGCTTTCTTTCTTCCTCTCCTTTACTTCCTTCCAACATTCCTAATAGCAGTGGTGGACTAACTCTCAAGCCAATACAATTGACTTGGAGTATTTGTAGATCTTTCTTGTACATGGTTGCTCTATTTAGTGCCTCTCTCATGCTCTAGGGAGAATGGTATTCTATGATTTTCAGGCTGTAAGGCAATGCATTCCATCTCCTTTGGCAAGCTTGCATGTTGTCATCTCCTAGAAATCTGCACATGTCTTCAAAGTGTGTGATTGGTTGCTCTTGTGTAGCAAAGTAACTAGGTGTAAACTTAGGATCATTTGCAATAAGGTTGTGGGTGCTGATGACAATCATTGGATTAGATTGCTTAACTCTTATAATGAGGGGCTATGTTTCTTCTCTTTCCATTAGCTTTTTCGTTTATGCAGCTCTTCCCTCCTCATGATTCATCTATGATTCTAAATCCATCAATTGTAATTCCCCTAGTTTTGAATTTGGGTCCCACACATTCAAATCTTTCAAGGCCATGTTGTGCAGGTAAAACTCAGACACTTTCGCTCTATCTTCCAAGGTGCTTTGGTCATAGAGACCAATGAATTGTCTATAGAATTGGAAGGGCATAGTTTCTCTCTATCCTAAATTCTTAATTTGGAATTGTAGCGATTTTTCCTTGAGATACAAGGCATAAGACTTTATTGGCATCCTGCATTAGATTGCCTCTAAGGATAAACTAGCCATAGCTTCCAACTAACTTTCCCTTTCTTGTAGTTGTCCCCTTAGCCATGCATTCTCTACCTCCAATTGATCTTTCATCATTGCCTCTCTGTCTCTTATGCTTCTCAGTTCTTTGCCCATCTCCTTCAATTTCTCCTCCATGTGCCCTACATCCTCCACTCCTTTTGATTTGGAAATCTGCATCCACCTGTGTGTCCTTTCCCTTTATTTCTCAAGATCAAAGAATAAGGGGATGGAAAACTTTTGTGGGATGACCCTACCCCCTTCAATGAACCTATACTAAGAGTTGAGGTTGGGTTGTGGACTATGTCCTCTTAGTTCTGGGTCTTCCTTTTTTGTTTCTTGCTCAGTGATACCCTCTTGGTCCATTTTCTGAGTTTCTTGTAGGTTTAGAAGAGTTTCCTGTAGGATGGAATCTGCTTCCTGTAGGTGTTCTGTGTATCCTGTAGGATAGATTTTCCCTTTGATGAGACATACCTTGTGATAGGCCTCCTAACATAAGTGATGGGAGATTTGGGAGAGGCTAGTCCTAATGATCCTTCTCCTTGATTTTTCTCAAGAGGAGCTACCTTTTCTTGCTGCTTTGGAGAGTCTTCAATGACAATAGGAATTTTTGTGGGTGTTTGACGTCTTCGTTGCTTGATCGTTGTGCTTTTTCTTGTCCTAAAGTACAATGGGGTTTATCTCTATCTCTTCCCTTTTGACATGATAGGTGTACTTAGGGTAGTAAGAGCAGATACTTCCTCTTTTTCAATGGGTTCTAGAGATACCCTTGGTGATTCCTCCCCTTCTTTGCCTTGAAATGTAGACCTATGTTCTTCCTTCACTTTTTTTTCCTCTTTTCCATTCTCATTTTCATCCTTGTCTTTCTGTTTCTCTTCTTCCACTAGTTCCTCACTCTGATCATCTATCTTTTCTTTTGTTTTCTTCATTTTCCTCTTCCTTTTCTTCATATTTTTCCTTTGTTTCCTCTTCATCTTCTCCCTCTGTTTCTTCATCCCTCTCACTAGAAGTGGGTCTTTTGTCATATTCAAGTGCTTGAATTGCTCCCTCTGCCTACATGTCTCTAAAAGTTGTCCATGTAATAAGGAGTCTTATGTTTTGTAGAGAATCTTCTATGATAAGTTTGATTAACCCATGATGAGCTAGTTGTTGATGTTTTCCCTCTTGCACTTTGATGCTCATATCTATCATTGATTGAAGAAGAAAGTAGGGTATACTTATTTTGTTTTGAGGAGGTGTGCCTACTCCAAATTTCAGTTCTTGGAGAAGTGTGAAGTGGTATCCATACACCACACTGTATCTCCCTTCACATGATATGTATTTAATGAGGTGTTAACTAAATTTATTCCAAGGGTGTGGAAGGCTTTCCCTTATAACCCCATTTTTGTCCTCCATTGCCTCCTGCCATTCCAAACATAATTTCTTCTTTGCAAGGGTGTTGTTACCCTTATCTTCGTTTCTCCAAGGTAACCCTAAAGGGAGTGTGTTGATTCTACTTATAACTTTAGGGGTGATTTCTACTAATAGGCCTTTCACCAAAACAGTGGCATGGGTCCTAGTGAGGGGTATGAGTGAGAGATAAAAGTCTCTGGCAAACTCATCATTGTATCCTCTCATTCTTTCAAAGAAACCCATCTAATTGTGCCTTGTGAAAATTTCTACTATAGGAGGATGCACATGAATTCTTACTGTGTTTCTAGGTTTTCTCTTGTTAAAGCCCCCTATCATCTTTCCCTGGTAATTGTGGAGGCTTGTATGGATATAATTCAAGAATATAGTGGGTGAGAGATATTTAAATGATGACTCTGCAATATAATTTTCCTAGACTACAACTTCCTTTAACCAAATGGAGGAGTTTTTTCTTTTTTCTTTTTTCTTTTTTTTCTTAACTGCAAAATATGGGAAAGTATAGAACCTACCTCACTAGTTACTTTCTGATGAGGAAAACCTTTGATATCTCCTCCATTAATGCCCATTGATAATGTTGTAGATGACTTCTTTGTATCATGTAGGTCTTCCTGTAGGATCTTGTAGGTTTTCTTGTAGGATCCTGTAGGTGCCTCTGGGCTGCAAAATGCTCACTGTCTCCTATAGGTGCTGCTTCAAGAAGGTCGAGGCAATCCTCTTTTCGATGAATTATTGAGATTGATAATGCTCTTTTAGTGTGGGAATCAATGTTTTATTTCCTTATATGGATGATCGTGTGGGATGGTGTGTTGAATGTCTATGTAAGAACACCTCCTTTTGGACCGTTGGTCCCACTATCATTCCATCATTTCCCTCACCTCATTATCATCGCCCACTTCATTCCTCATAACTTAACTATTTTTTGCATTATCTCCTTTTTCTTCTGTTTTGACTGCTACCACGTGTAGAGTGGTCTAATTTTTTTCTCCTTGTTGATTGGCCGAAGGTGGCCAAGTTAACTGGCCACCTTCGCTTATAAAACCAACTCTTACATAATCCTACATTTTTTGATCATATTGTGCTAACGAGATAGCATGAGTAAGATGACATACCTATGGGTAAGATTCTCTGATGATGATGTTTGGTGGAGAATGATGTCCCTGTGCTATGTATTTGTTGCATATTTTTTTGTATTGGCCTCTTTTGATGCTTGTTGCCTTTGACGTGTAGGTATTGGAGAGTGATGCTGATGATCCCACTGCTACTATTAAGCTCTGGAGGAGCTTCCTTGACCGTTGAATCTCCATGATGAAGATGGCTGCAACCCTATGTAATTTCCTTTGTGGGATAGGTTGCTATATGATTTCCTAAAGGAAACCTACAGGATGCACTATAGCTGCCTCTCCCATAAACTTTCATTATTTTTCACTTTTGGAGCATGAAGATTGTTGACATGGGTAGAGAAGGGGTCTAGTGATTGGTAGCCGAGAGGTATAGCCTTCAGGTATTTTTCCCTTGTCCTCTAACTCACCCTCTTCTATTTGTTTTTTTTCTTCTTCTTTGAAAATTGTAATCTTTTTGAATTCACTTAATGAATGGATGCAGGGGTAACATGGTAATGAGAGGCATGGTGATGAGGTGGTGGAGTAAACATTTTAATTTTTGACATAGGCTGGTCATCCCCTTGCTCTAGGGTCACTTTTCTTGGGATTCCCAAGCCACTGTAATTCCTACAGGAAACTCCTGTAGGTTTTCAAGGAATCCTATAGAAAACACAGAGCCTATGTAAACTGAGCTGGAGGAGTTCATAAATGGAGGGATTGATGGGATAATGAAGAATATGGGATGGAGGAATGAAAATATGGATTGTGTAGGTCCTTTTGTTCCTCTCAAGTTGCTCTGATCCTCCTCCTCCTGACCTGCAAACAACATTTTCAATCTTTTTCTTTTCTCATTTTTTGTTTTGTTTTTTGAAAACAACTAGTCTGCCTCCAAGAGGTTTTCATCCTAACTGCTTGCCCTGGGCGACTCAAAAGAGGTTTCCACCTAGAAATATTTTTATTCTTTTCTTTTCTTTTCAACACCATTGGGCCGCCTCAAGAGGTTTTCAACCCAACTGTGGGACTTAGGTGCCTCATGGAGGTTTTCACCCAAGTCTCTTTATTTTATTTTTTATTTTTTTTAGGGACTTGATGGGGTAGAAGCTAAGACTTGCTCCACCATCATAGTTGTCTTGCTGATTCCATTGATGAATTCTTGTTTTGACAAGGGCTTCTTATAGACCACCAATCTGTACCCATTGACAAGGAAAGGGATAGCCTTTGCATCAATGGTTCTTATCTATACTAAACCATTGTCATGACATAAGGCCCTAACCATCTAGTCCTTAATTTGCCTTTAAAATCCTTGTATCTGGAATCATACAACAAAGCCTAATCACCTTCTTGAAACTATTTTTTCTTTATGTTCTTGTCATGACAAGTATTCCTTTGAACTTGAGTCACCTCTGTGTGCAGGAGGGCCTGCATTCTAAATTCATCTAATGAGATCTAGATCAAGTTGTGCTGCCATTCTTAAGGCGTTGTATTCAAATTCAATGGACAACAAGGCCTTCTTCCCATAGACCAACTCATAAGGAGTGAGTCCAATGGTGGTCTTCCAGGTGGTATTGTAGGCCCAAGTGGCCTCAACTAATCTATATTCCCAATCCTTTCTACTGCTGCTAATCACTTTGGTCAGAATTCCTTCCAGTGCTTTGTTAGTTACCTCCACGTGCTCATTAGCTTGTGGGTGGTAAGGAGTGGATGTTCTATGCTTGATCTTGTGTTCTCTTAACAAATTTTCAATCATGTGAGATGTAAACTTACTGCCTTGATCAATGACCAGTTCTTTAGGGTACCCAAACTTATAAAATATATTTTCCTTAAGAACTTAATCACTTTATCTTTTGTTGCTGCTTTGATGGCCTTTGCTTTAGCGCACTTGGCTAAATAGTCAGTGCACACAATGATGTACTGCGTTTTCCTGGATGGAGGGTCAATGGGTCCAATGAAATCAATGGCCCACTTGTCAAATGGATCGAAAGTCACTTGAGGCTGCAGAGGCATTTAATCACTTTGGGTAGGTTTCCCCATCCTTTGGCATCGATCACACTGGCTAGCTTACCTCCTCACATCCTGGTGAAGAGTGGGCCAGTAATAGCCAACTTGTAGCACTTTGAACGCTGTCCTTTTGGCTGTAAAGTGACCTCCACAAGGCCCATCATGACAGGTGAGAAGGATGTCAAGGACTTCCTCCTCCCCGACACATCTTCTCAGAATTTGATCTGGGTCTAGTTTGAAGAGGTCTCCCCCAATCCACATGAATGGGGTGCTCTTCCTCACAATCTTTCTCTTTTCCTTAGAGGAAAAATTTGGTGGAAACTGTGTAGACACGGAGTAATTTTCTATGTTAGAAAACCATGGACAGAGAATTAAAATGGAGAATAACTATTCATCCAGTAGCTAATCATCAACCATTCCTTCCTCCCCTATAGGAAAAGTCAATCTAGATAAAAAAATATGCCCCAACATTCTCCCTGGTAGGCTTATCAATAATAGTTAAATCAAATTGTTGCAATAAAAGTAACCATCTAATAATCCGAGCATTTACATTAGGTTTATTCATCAACTATTTAATTGCAGCATGGTCAGTGTTGGGTGTGGTTTTTTACCTATTTTATGCACATTCTTTCCCCAATTTTGACCCTTCTGTCCTCTAGGCTTATGACTTTACATGATCAATTTCCATGTTTTATCACCTTTATAACATATTCTACTATCATGTTACTTTTCCATTTTTTACTGAGTAATATGATGCTTTATTCCTTTTTGTGGTTAAGTGGGAGAGTATTGAAGAAGTATTTTTGGAAGCTATTCTTCTTTTCAGGTGATGGCTTGTGAGAACAAAGCTATGCAGCAGACAAGTAGCACATATTAACTACAGAGAAGGGTAGAACAGTTCTCTGTTACACCCTGGATGCTGTCATAAGTTTTTGTTCCACATTGGATGTTGTTACACTACCCGCTGATACAAGAGTCCGTTGTTACACCAAAACTGTTGTCGCCAATGATGTCGCAACATGCCGAACCATTATTCACTCGATGTTGTTGCGCCGAAGATGACAAATGTGGGTACTATTCCACATAACAGCTGTCAAAAGTAGGGATTGTTTATTTTGGAAGCAACATACCCAAGCGGTTGCAATCCTAATTACTGCATATTTGTATTTAGAAATAGTTTGTAACTAATTTTATTTTTTATTAGCATGAGAATCGTGAGATTCTCATGAATGATCTATTTCTAATTTTGGGATGTAATAATTATAAAGGAACTCGATTTTTCATGTACAAGGACACGACATATAGAAAAGTACTATTACTCTACTTCTGTAATCCTGAGTTTATTTTTAACATTAATCAGTGCAGTGATGCTGTTACTGCTCTTCAACTGATTCGTTAATTACTTTTATGTTACTCCTACACTTGGCTGAGGAGGAAGGGCCCTCCTCTTTGGCAGGGATTGCAGTGATAGAGGTAGTGTACATTCTAGTTTAGCTAATTTATTTATGGTTTCTCATTGTTGTTGTACACATCATGGATTAAATTCACTGCTTTTTCCATTTATATTATGTTGTTACACTGAGTTAATCAATAGAGTGGTAGTAACCAACTAGAGTAGACATTAGTTCCTACATGTCGTGCCTTTACTTTAATAGTTGCGAAATGTGATTAATTTTGTAGAGTGTTTTTATGTCTACATGAATGGTTTGATTAAGCAATTTCGTTCAGTGTCATCTTTTACTGTTTTATGCATTTTCTTATTCTTGGTTGTGGTGTATCAACACAGACAGTGAAAACTCCATTGAAACAACAAGACCAACCTTGGGTTGACAATTAAATGTTGCAGTCTCGGTCAATTAGGATTGATTAAAAAAATAGTACAATTTGGCATTGTTACCAGGGATGGAAGTTGACGATATAGTCAGCCAAGTTGTTTGTTTGATGTAGAATGTTCCTAGACCACACTTGCTGGGCGGTAAGACGAGAGGTAAGAACCTGTGCATTGCTCTAGAATACCTGGGTGGGCTCACCATGGTGATCACTAGGGCACATAGGGAATTTTGGTGTTTCGTTTAGCATGATTTTAGCTCTTCAGTTGTTGGGTGGTAAGACGAGAGGTAAGAACCTATGCATCGCTGTAACATACCTGGGTGGGCTCACCACTATCAAAGACTGAGGCACTTAGGGTGTGAGTTAATACACATAGGGTCCATGTGTGCAACTGTAGAAATTATAGAGACACCAAAACTACCCCCACTCTAATTAGTCACAGGAAAAGCGGATCATAAAAATGAAAGGAAGAGTGTAGGTTTGGGAAGGAAAACATCCATCTAGGAACTAATCTCTAAGGTAGAAAAATAATAGTCTAGATCTCAAAGGGATGCAAGGAAAATAGGGCTACAGAAAGCTGTTACTCCCATAAAAAAAGCAGAAACCTTTGATTCCTCTATCTCGAGACCATATCATTCTAAGGCTAGTTCCCATACCTCCAAGACCAAGAATCCAATTCAAGGGTAGGAGGGGGGAGCTAGTAGCCAGAATTTGAGGACCGAGGGGCAAGGGGAAACTAAGGGGGAACATCGAACACCTGGGATGGAAGAACACCTATTGGTTTATCAATACCTAGATACAGGTAGTGCAGTAAAACAACCAGCCCCAAGAACATCTGAGCCACTAATCACATCTACGAGACCATCACAAGAACAGTTTGAAGGACATCTGCTACAACAAGGGTTAGAAGGATTAGTCATGGGGGACAACAATGACAACAATGCTAAAACAGATGCTACTATCACCACCTTTGAGTTCCCAATTGGGGATATCAGAGGTGAAGCTCCTATGAAAAATATTCCTCTATCATCCTTACCATCCTTCCAGGGGATGACTGTGGAAGATCCAGACACCTTTTTATTTGAGTTCGATGTCTTATGTAGAAGTTATGATTATACCTTAGATGCACAGAAATTAAAATTATTTCCTGCTACTTTAAAAGGGGCAGCCTTGAGATGGTTCATGGGATTGGGTTTCGCTTCTATTCGAACATGGAATGATATGAAGGAGACATTCTTATCAAAGTACCAAGACTATTGCAGAACCAGGGACTTAAGGGAGGAGATATTTAGAATGACACAGAAGGAGGATGAAAGCCTAGAAGATTATGTGGAGAGGTTCCACTATAATCTGTAGAGGTCTAAACATAGTGATCTAGACCAGGAGATCTTGAAGACTATATTTATTATAGGAATGAGGGATGACTGCCTTGATACCATGAACCTATTAGGGAAGGGGGATATATCGTAAGAACCATTCACTAAAATTCTAAAGCTCTGTCTAAGATGCTCTAGAATATTGTCTAAGGGGAGGAGCACAGTTCTAGATGCCTCCGCCCATATACAAAAATTTGCAGGAAAGGGAGCAACCAAAGCATAAATTGGGAATTTCATTGAAAATTTCAAGACTGATATCCTCAGTACTCTCTTTGCCCAGATAACGACATTGTATATCAAGAAGACACAAGAAAAAGCTGACACACCTCTGGCTATGTTCTGTCTAAATTGCCGGAAGAAACATCCTTTTGAGGAAATGCAAATTAAAGAGCATCATCTTGTGCAATATTTGTGAGCTAGAACATTCAATAGGGAAATGTCTCGAGCTTCCTAGAATAAAGGGAGTACTTAGAGATTCAAGCGAGGAAGTGCAATCCTCTTATTTCATCGCACCAAGGAGACCTTGGAAACCACGACCTCCAGGTATGTTTCAATATTTTTCCTCTTTCAATCCATGGAAAAATGCATATAATACTCAACAATATCCGTGGCAATATCCCACTCCTCCTTCAGCATAGTTTCCTTCACCCTAGAGCTACTAGTATCCATCTCCCTCTGTCCAATATCCTCAACCTCAACCATATCCTTGGAACCAAAATTGGAGAGGAAATGCCGAGAATTCAGCTCTGCCTGGATTACCCATGCAACAACAGCTGTAGTTACCTCCTTTCCAAATGCCTGCTCCTCCACCACCTGTGCGACCCCAACTACCTGAGTAACCTAACCCAAACTCGAACAATAAATCATCTCAGGGCATAGAGGCTCCAAGTACCTTCCCAACCTACCTTATTACCCCCATGGGACTTAATGAAATACAATTGCAATCAAGTAAGGTAATTAAACCAAGTCACTCCCCTAGCATTACAGAGGAGGAATGTGAACCATCAAGAAGAGATGTTGGAGGTTCTGAGATGGCTATTGTGCCTACAACAATCGATATAGAGGAAGTTGTTACATCTATAAAAAACAACCCAAAAAGGATTGTTACTGCTGTAACAACCAACTCTGGAAAGTTTGATACACCTCTAACAAATGATTCAATTGTCGTAACTTAGGACCCTCCATATCCTCAGAGATTGGCTGAACCTAGGATGACTTCACAACCCAAATCTGATTTCCTTCTGGAGTTGCAAAATTTTCATGTACAAATTCCTCTACTACAAGCCCTTAAGGAAGTACCTATTTATGCTAAAACAATGAGAGGTTTGTGCATCAAGAAACCTGGGAGGAAGCCTAAAGACCTCTCCACCATACATGTGATAGGGAAATTAACCAAATTGATGTTTTCTGAGCCTCTCCTAACTAAGTATATTGATCTCGGAAATCCTACGGTCACTGTCTACAATAATGATCAATCCATAGCTAACACATTGATCGATATCGGGGTTGCCATTAGTGTAATGACAAAGGACCTCTCTACCGCTTTCAGGCTACAGGGACTTAAACATAATCCTACTATACTTGAATTGGCGGACAGGTCTCATGTCAAACCCGAGGGGGTTTTGGACGATATTGTGATTGCAATAACTTCTTGAAGGTACCGACTGTATTTCTTATCTTGCAGCCCAAATCCAATTTCGGGGGACATCCTTTGATTCTAGGGATACCTTGGCTAGCCACTGCAGATGCATTTATAGGCTGTAGATTGGGATCTATGGTGATCTTAGATGACCAAGCAACAAAGAACCTTAGCCTTTACCCCCCAAAACCAAATATGGATGTATACAACCCTTGGTGGGATGAGTTTGAGCCTGAGTTAGATCTTTCCCTGCCACTCCTCACTCTTGGGAAGGCCTAGTATTTCAAGGATGAGACAAAAGATGATGTCATCAGTGGTTGTATTAGTAACTCACTTTCTGTCGCTTCTCTTAAGAATGAAAATGAGGAAGAAGAGGTGGAAGATATATATTTTGAACAAATGAGAAACACTTTGAATATTGGTAGCAGTCCAATTGAGATAGAATCTAGAAAGCTTTTGAATATTAACCCCAACCTAACTACTGAGAAAAACCAACTACTATTACAACTGTTACAGAAATACAAAAAGGCATTTACATGGGACTATATGCATATGAAAGGGATCCACCCTAACCTATGAAATTAACATATTTATTTGAAGGATGGCTACAAACCAGTTAGACAACCACAGTGCCGCATGAACCCTACACTAAAGGTGGTGGTGAAGGAAGAATTACAAAAAAACTTGAGTGCCAATTTTATTTATCCAATATTTAACAGTCAGTGGATGTCATTACTTGTCATCGTTTCTTAAAAGAATGGAAAGTGGAGAGTCTGTGTTGATTACAGAGAACTCAATGAGGCCACTCAGAAGGACCACTTTCCCTTACTATTTATAGATGAGGTCCTTGATACCCTCTCCAGAAAGAAGTTATTTTCATTTTTGGATGGATTTAGTGGCTATAGTCAGTTAAAGATTGCCTCAGAAGATCAAGATAAAATGATATTTACTTGTCCTTGGGTAACCTACGCATATAGAGTACTTCTATTTGGACTCGATAATGCGCCAGCAACCTTTCAAAGGGAAATACTGGGAATCTTTTATGATTTTTTGAATGACTGCTTGGAGATCTTCATGGATGATTTTACGCCTTATGGAGATGCTTTTGAAACATCATTAGTCAATCTAGAAAAAGTGTTGGAACAGTGAGTACAGACTAATGTTGCTTTGAGCATTGAAAAATGTCACATGATGATGACTAAAGGGATCGTTCTTGGAAACTACATTTCTTCTAAAGGAATCAAGGTAGACCCTACAAAAATAGAAGTAATCTTGAAAATCCCAACCCCCAAAATGCAAAAAGAGGTACGTAGTTTTTTGGGGCATGCAGGGTATTACAAGAGATTTATAGAAAACTTTTCAAAAGTTGCATCGCCATTATTTTCCTTTCTCATGAAGGATGTTGATTTTTTGTGGACAGGGAAGTGTGAGAAGGCCTTTTTAAAGCTGAAATGCTGTATATCAGTAGCTCCAGTCTTGCGAGGACCTAATTGGGAACTGTCGTTTCACATAGCTACAGATGTGTCTAATATTGTTGTACGTGTTGGTTTGGGCCAACTGGAGGATAAGAAACCTTATGCTATTTACTCCATAAGCAAAAATCTAACCCCAACTAAGCTCAACTACACAGTTATCGAGAAGGAGTTCTTAGCAGTTGTGCATGCCATCAATAAATTTCGACATTATATCACCGAGTATCAAGTATTTGTACACACTGACCACTCTGCCATTCATTTTCTAATGAATAAGCCAATTACCAATGGTAGGATTACATGTTGGTTATTGCTGTTACAAGAATTTGATATCACAATTGTCGATAAACATGGAAAAGATAATGTAGTGGCTAATTTTCTTTCTAGGTTAACTATTGATGACAATTGCATTCCTACTGAGGATTCTTTCCTAGATGAATATATTTTTTCTATTTCTACTTACTCACCTTGGTATGGAGATATAGCCAATTATATTACTGCAGGGAAGTTTCCACAATATTTGTCCTCCAAGGAGAAAAGAAAAATCATACAACAAAGTGCTACATATACCTAGATAGATGGAAACCTCTATCACACTGGACCAGATTTCCAGATCAGACATTGTGTTAGGGAAGATGAGGTCTTTGACATCCTTAAATCCTGTCTTGAAGAACCTTGTGGAGGGAACTTCATAGACAAATGGATAGGATACAAAGTTCTTTCAACAAGGTATTATTGGCCAACAATATTTTAGGATTCCAAGAAGTTTGTGAAGGGATGTGATAGTTGTCAAAGGATAAGCCAACCACTGCAATCAGATGAGATGTCATTACAACCCAAAATCATCTTAGAACCTTTTGAGAAGTGGGTTCTAGATTTTGTGGGACCAATTAATCCCTCATCTAGACAGAAATATTACATCTTTGTATGCACTGACTATTTCACAAAATGTGTTGAGGCAAACGCACTGACTAGAGCCACAACGCAGCCTGTCTCAGACTTTCTGTTTTAAGACATCTTTGTTGGTTTAGCATACCTAGGGAGATAGTCACAAATGGAGGGCCCCAGTTCACATCTCATAAGATCCAGGAGTTGGTTGAAAAATATAAAATCCATCATAGAATCACAACACCTTATCATCCACAAGCAAATGGCCAAGTGGAAAGCACTAACAAAGTCATTGAGGGGATCCTTACTAAGACTGTGGCCAGTCACCGAAGAAATTGGGTTGATAAACTTCCAGAAGTGTTGTGGGAATACATGACTACATGGAGGAATACCACTGGATTCTCACCATATGAACTTGTGTATGGTAAAAACCCTTTATTCCCCATTGAATTTGAAATCAAGACACTAATAAAAACATTGCAGGTCAATTTGGATTTGGCCACAACACAAAAGCAGAGATTGAATCAACTCAATGAATTGAAGGAGAAACAGTTAGCTGCTATCCAACAAACAAATATTATCTAGCAACAGAGAGCTAAGTCGCATGATAGATTCATCAAGAAAAAGAAGTTATATAAAGGAGATTGGGCTCTCTTTTATGACTTAAGATTTAAATACTGCAAGGGTAAGATCTACACCAGATGGCTAGGTCCCTGTGAGGTAGATGCAGTCTTTGACAATGGGATTGTAAATTTGGTGACCATTGATAGTGCGAGGACACCATTGCTTGCAAATGGGTACCATCTTTGGTTATATCACAAACCTGCTTCAAGGGATTCATTTGTCAACATTGTCACAAATTCAGATCTTAAGATTACAGGAACAGGGGAAATCCCCCCTGTGCTGCAGAATTATAATTTTTCCAATAAGTGTAACAATTGAAAATCAACTGCAGTTGGTGGCTCTTACACCTTCAAATCTTTAAAATAAAAATAAAAATATCAATAATAATAATAATAGCAATTTGGTTGTGAAAACCTTTTCCGGGCACAGGCAGACACTTTTTGTAGCAGTTGAAAACCACCTTGTGGCAACTGTTACACACTTTGTAACAGCATCTGTTATTTCAAAGAATGCCTTATGATAAGTGATGTTACATGATGTTGACTATGTGGGGCCTGACCGAGGTTTAGAAATGAGTTTAGCCAAGCAAATCCTGGTACTATTGGCCCTTTCGGCAACATTCCACGGAGCGCAGATTGAGGTCTCACCCGAAGTAGTATGGGAGGGTGCTAGAACCAGGTTTACACACCCTAGGGATGTCTAATATGGGTGATAGGCACACAATTAAACCTTCGCTCTTACTATATTACACGCATTAGCGGGCTCCTTGGGTCTTCGTGCAGATCCAGTTGCAGTGTGAGCAGTATTAATTACCCAAGTCTTCCTTAGTTAGGTTCTGTTCATTAATTTCTTAGAAAATTTTCATAAAAATACATACAAGTGGGTGCATATAGATAATGCTGAACATCAAAATATAGATCTACAAAATAGATGCACAATGATGCCAAATCAACTTAGCTTTATTAATGATCCCTTTCAAGTTTCGTTCAATACAGACTCGACTTCGCCCTATGCACTCAGCTACAGGGGTCCGCGCACTTAGCTACAGACTCTACTAGGCCTTTGTGCACTCAGCTGTAGAGCCTTTACCTACTACTACGACCCAATACCTTCAGATCCACTTCTATCGTCTAACCATGCCTTTGCAACTATCTATTATTTTTCCAAAAACTCAGAACTATCTTTACACTTAGAGCCTCGCTCTATTTATATAATCCCATGGTCCACAGACCATGGGTAGGCCGACACAATTTACATTCAATTTCATTATTTTAGGGCGGAAAACCCTATGACTCATCCTAAACTTTCACGCTCTACGCTCGCATTTCGTGGAGTCTTTACATTATATTGACAAACACTCGGGCTTTAAGCCCCAAAAACATGCTATGGGGGGATCCGCTGCCCTACAGGCCCCTAACACAATCATTGTGACTCATCCTGAGTCACTTTGTTGGTGCGGCGATCTTGGCACGAAGTCCATCTAGGAGGTCGTGCGCATCTTGGGTGTCTGCAACACACTGTTTGGCTGTCTGCTATATTTGCTGTACACTTAGCTCTGAACCTTCATGAGTATGGTCACCTTCCTATCCAACCGTATATAGTTCCTGCATCTGTGCTAGCTTCCCTTCAATGGTAGTTGTAATTGTGAACGCTTCATTGATCCATGGTTGGATGTGTTCTTTAAGTAGGGCTTCTTTTTGGCGTGCGATGTTTAATTGGTCCTTCAGTGCCCTTTCCTATTGTAGTCTGGTGAGTTGTTTATTAAGGACCACCATTTTCATGGTGCCCCAGACAATGTCATACTCGTACTGCAACTCACGCGCCTCAGTCTCTAGGTGCTTCAGATTCAGGTCTTCCTACAGATGCGTAAGCATGCTGAGTGCTTGCTCCAACAGCCTAGTGCAATCCTGTGTTGCCTGGCCAATTTGTTCCAACCCCATTTAGATAGCACGAGTGCACTGCTCTCTGACTTCTAGGGGCATGGAGGGCTGTGTCTTCAATCACAGCTCGATGATCTACAGGTCCAGCTCCAACTAAACCTTTACCATTTCCTCCTGGGCTTCGTAGACTTTGACCGCCAATCTATATACCTGTTCTGCTACTGGGAGCTCTATTGGCATGACCAACTCTGGAACACTCTTACATGCATCTTCTATAACCTGCTCTAGTCCGCAAGCCTGTGTAACCAACTCATCTTGATGGATGCTAGGCTGGTCCATGTTGATTTTCTGTTCATGCAAGACTTGGATCGCTCGGCCTTCTCGGGTGTAGAGCTTTGCAATGACCCTATCTTGCAGTTGGTACAAAATTTCACGTGGCAGGGCAGCCAAGTTCAAGCCGATGCCTTTCATGCTGCTCATCGCAGCCTAGTCACCCTCAATTATTGTTGCTAGCGTGCCTTCCGGCAAGATGATGGTGTTGCCCATATGGGCACACAGCGTCTGTTTGGCCTCAGTGGTTCATGCTGCGACATACTGGGCCATTATGCATGTTTGGGGGTGTTGTACCTATAAACCTTGTAGCTGCACACTGAGCACCCCCAACACAGTGTTCTTCTCCATTCGTAATCCCTGGAGCACATCCTTTGTGACCTCATGAATCGTTTCGCTGATATCCAATAAATCACCTTCTGTGAGCGTGATCGAGTCGACGAACATCTTTGTGGCTTTTCCCTTCTTCCAGGGAGCTGTTTTCTCAGGGTCACACGACCGCTTGAGTTGGGTTGATGCGGGACCGAGGTCTACGCATTCCTGAGTCCTATCCCCTTCCACTATCTACTGCCCCGTGGACATCTCCTGGTCCTCCTCGAGCTCTCAGCTCACAGATGGAGTAACCAAACCCTCTCCACATTGCGCAACCATTTCTACTTCCTTAACCTCTCCGCGGCCAACTGTGGGAACTTCTCACTGTCCATGAGGTCCCAATCTTCAAACTTCATAGTAGGTACTCATCGCAACAATGGACCTTCAAACCATATATCGTTGGGGAGGAGTGGGGTCTGGAGTGCACTCTTCGTGGCCTCTAGGTCCTTCGGTACCTTGGCTTTCCCCTTCCATGGGGGGGTGTAAGGAGGTAACTTTTGTCATGGAAGGCATTTGGGAGACATCTTCCACCTAATCATCTTGCACCTCAATTTGGGTAATCAGATCTTGCAAGTCTTCCTCCTCCTTCTTTGTTTCAATGGTGATATCTTTTCCCTTCTCTTCCATTGACAATTTGCCAAACCGTGGGTTTCTTGGGGATACAAGGACTGGCCCCATCATTTTCTTATCTTTCTGTGGCCATGGCGTGCATGGTGATTTTGGAAATTCTAGCATTGTTTCCGCCTCTCCAGGATCCTCATGGCCATACGGGGCTCCGTAGTAACTTCAACGAATCACACTCTTATTCTAGCAACTGTCATTGTGTCTACACTTGAGGATGGTAAGAGTATGTGACGCTCAATGATCTGTACTTGCTCAATTCTCAAACAACCAAGTGTTGCCTTATGGCTATCCCTAGGGGTTTTATAGCATCTTTTGAATTTGAATTTGACCTTTCCCCCCATTTCTAAGTCATTAATGCCTTCTTGGCAGTAGATCGTCCTAAATCTAGCTCTTAATTCGTGTCTTAATTGCCTGTCGCCCGCTCCTTTTTGCCTTAGATTGGACCTCTTGTCATGAATAGTGACACCAATGGTCACCTCCCAACCTACCCATGTAGTAGTGCAACCCCCTATGCATAGTCGCGACCCCTATTACATATTGATCCTGCGTGCAACCTCCGTATCACGCAACTCCCATACAGACTCTTTTATAGTCCTGCGCTCTCTTTCAACTACTTGGAGCACTAAGACTGTGCTCTCCACAGATAGTCAGGTGGTCACACCACCTGTGTGAGGCTTCAATTTATCTTCTAGCCCTATTTGCGGGCACCCCTCGATTACCCTCACGTCCATCAGTGCGTCACGTTCTTCCTTGTATGGTGCACTCCCCTGTTTACTTTGTCTAGTAAGGCGTAGTTGTAACCATGGTAGCAAGGCCACAAATTATTCTAATGTAGTAGTATGGCTAGCTATACCTTGTCCTACCGTGCTTAGTTTCTCAGTGCAGCATGCTTGCATGATTTCGATTTCTATTTTTTTGATTTCTTCGTCCAATAACATGCTTTCCTTTCCGATCCGTATCCAATCTTCTTCGATTTCACGAAGTTTCAAGTTCCCTCGTCGAATAGCTTCCTGTAACTACATAATTCCTTTACCCGGGTCCTCACGTATTGTCCCAACTGTGGGAGTTTCTGTATGGGGATTCTTCTCTACTCTTATGGTCTCGTCTCTTCTATTCAGTGTTGGAGTCGTTTCTGTGCTCAGGTTTTTGCTCATGGCCCTATAGGCCCATCGAACTGCTGGTACACATAGGTCCCAATCAATTTGTCTCGCCTGGTGAACTCTATTCATGATTTTGCATAGATTTTTGAATGCTTTGACGTGGAATATTTGTGGTGTCCATTGCTTTTCCTGCTGTTATGTCTGGTTCCGATTTTCGATCGTTAGTCTGGGGTGTGCTTACATAGCACACGTCTGCACCCATCGACACAGGTGGGTGCGCAAGCTGCTTTGTCTTGGCTGCTTGGCTTTCGTTCGACGCTGGGGGCTTCCAAACCATAAGTGCATCCACATTCTACATTCACGCTAGTTTACAATGGTCTCCTAATGTGCACTCCACCATTGTGTGAGTGTTGTACACATTGCCCATTACAACGCACTATACTATTGCTGTTCCGGTACTGCGGTTTCAAATTTGTCTAGGAATTCATCCACTGCTATCACTCCATCATATGTTAGCAGTTCCCTGGCCTCTATCGTCATGCAACACAGTGATCTAATCATCATGTTGCAATTCAGTGTTGTCACATCATGCAACTGGTTCTACCAGTGCTCTACTTCTTCGCTGAATCCGAAGTACAAGAGCTCTCGCACTCCCATGAGATTCTCCCATCTGTAGTTGGGTTCACCCGATCCTAGTCTCACACCGTTATCTAGTAAATATAGTCCAGCTCATCGCCGCTTTCATCGTCGCGCACTGGTTTAGTGTAGCGCGCTCCTTTGGCTGGGCCTAGCGGGACTACTACGTGTAGGGACTTTTTCTCAAATATCATCTTCTACTTCTTCAGGTTGATGACTCCATTCATATCAGTGGCCTAGTCTATTCTTAGCAACGTGGGATAGGGATTGCTATCATCGACAATCTCTATTACTTCAAAGTCTGTCTTTGTGCTCGCGCCTTCGATATCAACTGTTATCCCTTGCAATCTCCCCATGGGAAAAATATTCTTTTGGTTAGCCATTTGTAATTTAATATGGCACCACTGCAACATGGTCCTACCCATGCTTTCCCATGTTTTCTTTGATAACACATTCACATCTGATCCCAGATCTAGGATGACCTGGTCCATTTCATACTCACCATTCTACATCATCAATCTCATTTCCCCCCCGGTGTGCAATGCATGCTTTCCCAGTTTTTGGACTACGTGTGGTTCCCCTGACCCTGCACACCTGGTGATCAACTCCTGGAGTCCCTTAATTTCTTTATTGTCGTGCAACAATTTCATGCATGTCTCCGAAAAGGTAGTGAGCATGGAAGGATCCATTCCTGTCTCTGGTTGATTATTACTACCTGAAGTGGAGGTATTTGTGAAGCTCTTCTTAGCTTCCATGAACGTCTCCTTTGCGTGTTCTAAGTCAAACTCGGGTTCCTTTATGGGAGCCTTACGAACCCATGTATCTTCCTTAGGTTGCTTCTCCTTATTTTCCCCTGTGGTTGCGCCACTTCTGAGCATCATGTTCACATTTGGGTCTTCTTTGCACGTTTAGACCTCATCATTTGGATATTTTGAGTCAGTGGAGGCTAGAGTACGCCTTTCTCACACATTTGCGGGATCAACGTAGGACAATCTATCATTTCATGATCAAACTGAGCACAATATGAATAAGATATTCTCGTCAGGTTGGTACAATCGTGGGCGTAGTGCCCTGGTCCTCCGCACTTGTAACAAATCAACTGTCTGCGGCCCCTTCCTGGTACCATTCCTCCTCATCCTTGACCTCACCCCTGAAATCTAGCGTGGGCCATCCCCGCAGCTGGGTCAAGGGCTTGTGTTTCTATCTGCATCCTATAGGTTGGGGTCCGATCCATCATTAACTCGCAAGTGCGACAAGTGCACTCGTCGTGGCCTACTAACCTACAGAAATTACAAAACAACTGCTAGGGAGTCTGTGTATACTTCTACAACAAATGACAATTATCCGTCGTGTGTTTTCCTCCTATCTGATAGATCGTGCACCATAATGTGGGTGTCACACTTGGCCCTGCTTGTGCCTTCAATCTCATTGGCATTAGCCCCCCTCCTGCCAAGTAGTTCACGAATACTGGACAATGGTCCTTGTCATGGCCCTGGCCTTTGCATTTTACACACCATACTTCCTCGTGCGCCTCTACCCACAGTGCCCTATCCCACTTCAAGCTCTACATTTCTAGGTAGAGATTCTATAGTTGCACGTGGAATTGTTGAACTCCCGACCCAGGATCTTGTATCGAGCTCTCATGCAACATCATTGCCATTTCCAACGCTTTGGCCTGGGTGGAAAGTTTCAGTTGTGACAGCGCCGTCGTCAAGTGCGGTGTCAGGGATTCCACAAACCATGCATGATGTTGTGAATTCGTGAGCATCATATTAGCCTCGCGGATTGTATTCTTCAGCCACTAATCCAGATCTAAGGGGGTCTTGCCTGGAAGCATCACGATCTCTTTAAACTCGATGATTGACTGTGTCTCTGATTTCGGCTGGCTAAATTCTCTGTTCAATGCATTCTGGATCTCTGCTATCCCTACGTTTGGGTGGTCATTAGAGTGCTTGATATACCATGTCAACGTGCGATCCTGTAGTGTGCTCACTAATGTATCTTTCTTAATGTTGTCGTCTGTTCCTCCTTGCGCTTCCCACACTGCTCTTACCATGAACCAGAACTGGTTTAGATCCTCATTCCCTACTCCTCTGAATATAGGTAGATTGATCATGCTCGCCATGTTGAACTGCGGGGTTGGTGGAGGTGGAGTGGGTGTAGATGGAGGTGAGGGAGATGAAGTGAGTGGTGGCATGGGTGGAGGTGGTAACTGCAAAATGTGATACCTTATCAAGATGACCGCACTTCTCAGAGAGAACTGAGAAATCTCTTCCTCGTTTTCTCGCGAAGGTGAAATTAAAGGGCTATTTTCTAATTCCCCGCTACCTTTGTGTATCTTTCTACTCCACATTGTCCCAAACATTAATGTATTCGCACAACCCGTTTTTCACATAACAACATCTTAATCCAGATATTCAAAGATTTAATATACCTACCTTGTGGTCCATTGAGAAAACGTCATTCTGCCTCATTGTAGCCCATGGTCATGTCCACCACAAACTCAGTGATAAATTCCCCTATTATCCGGTCGAGCCAATGGTCCACAGCTCACGTGATCTTGTCTTTTGATGCCTCCAGTCTATGCACTAATTCCGGAGTCCACACTATCGGTTGGCTGATCTTCCACCTTCCCTGGCTATCAGCTAATATCGCGATCCACTCATACAGTTCAGAGGGAAAGTATGCAAAGAAAATCTCGTGGATTTTTGTATACACATAATGATCCAGCCACCTTTTCTCAAATACCTACGGAGTTGTATTTTCCTATGTCACGAACTCGTGAATCTTCTTGTCCAACCACTCTTCAATTTCCTTCTTTGTTGGGTTCCAATGGCATGACATCAGACATCACTTAGGTAGATCCATGTCCTGGAAATGGAACCATTTGTTAGCTACGTGGGGCTTGACCTAGGTTCAGCAGTGGATTTAGCCAAGCAAATCCTAGTACTACTAGCCCTTTTGACAGCAGCCTGTGGAGCGCGGACTGAGGTCTCACCTGAATTAGTATGGGAGGGTGCTGGAACTAGGTTTCCGCACTCTGGGGATGTTTGATATGGGTGATAGGTACATGATTCGGCCTTCACACTTACTAGATTACACGCACTAGCGGGCTCCTTGCATCCTGTGGGACTACCTTTGCACAGAACCAGCCACAGTGTGACTAGTATTAATTACCCAAGTTTCCTCAGTTAGGTTCTCTTTGTTAATTTATTAGAAATTTTTCATAAAAATACATAAAAATGCACACATATAGATAAATATATACCATTAACGCCGAACATCAAAATATAGATCTATGAAATAGATGCACAATATGCTAAATCAACTTAGCTTTATTAATGATCCTTTTCAAGTTCCATTCAATATAGACTCGACTCCACCCTGCGCACTCAGCTGTAGGGGTTCGTGCACTCAGCTATGGGCTCTACTAGGCCTCTGTGCACTTAGCTACAGGGGTTCACGCACTCAGCTATAGACTCTACTAGGCCTCTGCACACTCAGCTGCAGAGCCTTTACCTACTACTACGACCCAATACCTTTAGATCCACTTCTATCGTCTAACCATGCCTTCGCATCTATCTATTATGTTTCCAAAAACTTAGAACTGTCTTTACAGTTAGAGACTCGCTCTATTTATACAATCCATGGTCCGCGGACGATGGGTAGGCTGACATAATTTACATTCAATTTCATTATTTTAGGTTGGACAACCCTATGACTCATCCTAAGCTTTCACACTCTGCACCTGCATTTCGCGGAGTCTTTACATTATATTGACCAACACTCGAGCTTTAAGCCCCAAAAACATGCTATTGGGGGATCCGCTGCCCAACACATGATCTTTTCTTCTTTATTTTCTTGTAGAAATCAAAATAATATATATATATTAGTTAAAAAATGAATGACATATTTTATTTGAAATAAATAATGACCATCACCATGATCCTTGTCATCAGAATTAAATTCGTGCATCGTGTGTTGCGCCACCCATGACTTCTCCCCACGTCACATAGGTACATCATCAAAAGGTAATATTGAATTCAGTTTATTTAGTAATTATGGCAACTTAACATGACTCTTGACGACTGAGAATGACTGTCACATTTAAGCCAGGGGCAGGGCAAGCGAATCATATTGCGACATGACCATTGCATGCTTTGTGATTATTCAAAAAATCCTATAATTAAGGCATGATGACCTGGTAGTTATTGTTACTTAATGCCCGATCATACCAAAATGGGGAAGTGTACCTTCTATGAGACCTCCCATGACTCACCATTAATAAGGAAAATTTACTGTGCAAGTACGAATCATGAGTGCAAAATTCCAATATGAAATCCTCACCTGCGCCACCCTACCACCCTACCATTTAGCCCTCCTAGAAGCACTGAATCCCCATTCAAAGTGCTCAAAGAAGTGGAAGATAACAGTGCAGGCTGAAACAACTAGGTTGTGTGTCAACTACCTCGAAATGTATAAAGGAATGGAGAAGGAGGTGAAACAACACTGAATTTGCACAAGAAATCGGTGGAGCAGCAGTACAACATGAGCCATGGTCCACAAAAGCCTTGAAGGATTGCCCTGAAGCATGCCAAATTTTCAAGGACACAGGGTGACTCAAATTCTTCCGGAGGTTGGAGGGATAAAACGATGAAGGAATTTGCAAATAATTTGGAGAGAAACTGGATGGAGGTCAGAGGGTTGAAGCTAGAGGTCATCGAAGAAGTGATTTCTAGAGTGTTACCATTGGAAGGAAAGAGGTGGTTCAGTAGGAAGGTCAATGACCCCTCCCTGAAAAGGGGATTTCCTCCAAGAAGAAGAGTCACCAGTAAGAAAGGAAGGGGAATTGATAGATTGTCACTCCCCCATCCATGGGCTGATGTTGCCCTCTACATCATCATGTACATTACTTGTGAGGGAAGGGAAACAATTGTGTTCAATTACCACTTTCCATTGTTGAACCACCTTCGACATTAGCAGCTGATCAATCTTCCTTACTTCTTGCTAGGAAACATTAGGCATATGGTCGCAGCTGTGAAAACAACTGCGCATCCAGAAATGTGCATCACCAACCATGGCCTTATCAAGCTCATTGTGCTGGACGCCTTGATCCACTAGGGAAGTAATTGGGAAGAATTCATGAGGAAGAAGGCCAAGACCACCCGCAAGAGGCAAACCAGGACGGCTGAGGAGGCTCCAGCGGTGAGAAAGGAGCAGTCCCAGCCCTTGGCAGTAAGGGTTGGTAAGAGGCCAATTGACAAACCAATTGGTGATAGGTGGCTGAAGTAGAGGATAAGGGTTAGTGGGCACCTAGAGTCCCCATCCATGTCAAGGAAGAACAAAGAAGTAGAAGAGCAGACAGATGAGGAGCAGGCTTAGCCAGAGAAACCTTATTCATCTAGTAAGAGTAAAACCCAATCCTTGTTGTCAAGAATTGAAAAGTTAGAAAAAGAAAATAGAAATGTAAGGGAACAACTAGTAGAGGGAAAGACAAAGCCGAGAGCCCCAGGGTTAGATACTTTGCTTGAGGTCGTGGATAGGGCTAGAAAGGGAGATGTTTCAGGAATTGTGTGTGTAGCATGTGCCGAGAAGCTAGTGGCAGTAGGATTTAAAGTCTGTGTAGAAGACACCACCTCGAGGGAAACACAAACTAAAATCTAGGAAGCTGATACACAATAACCCATTGATGATGTTGTTGTTACACAAGAACCAGCAACTGAGATGGCACAATCCACAAAAAGTGATCGAGTAATGGATACACAGGAGCCCTTGGCTAACACTACTATTTCACCAGGACCAGCAGTGGGGGAGTGTTATAGACATTTTTGTGCCTTACAGCTCTAAGCATGAAATGTCCATAAACCAAGGGATCCTAAGTCCCTAAAAGTGTTGTTCCGGCCCCTAAAGGAGCAAGGTCAACAAATTACAGCTTCTCCCAGAAGTTCTCCACTAGAAACTGCACAGAATCAGTCAAATCAGGATCATTTCAGCTACTCCACTAGCTAGCTGCGTTGCATAGCACCCAAGTACACTAGATAGGTGCATTGCAATGCACCTAAATGCACTACCAGGGTGCGTTGAGCGGGAAATGACAAATGGCAGTGTCATTCCACGAGGTGGACAGACAATGGAAGCTTCCAGAATCTTCCCCAATGACACTTGCCTCACTGAGTTTGACCAAGGATGAGTAAGAGGCTCTCAGTCTCCAAGTGGAAACAAGAACTGACAGAGAGAAGCCACTAGTCAAATCATAAGCTGACTCATCCTCTTTGCATACATCTATATATGGATCCCTCATCCCAGAGATCGGAGGCTGGAATTTTGGACATTGCAGAGAATTGTTGTTGGTTTAGAGATAGATATCAGAGTATTGGGTGGTTTATGCTTTGTTGGAGGTGAAGAGGGGATTCCATGCTGGGAGGTTGATGCTGGATCAGGAATCATCGGTTGTAACTCCTCCTAGATCTTCTTGTCATATCAATAAAACTATTTGAGTTTCTCCTACATGCTTGTGTATCATTGATGTTTGTTACATTTGTATGTTTAGCTGAAATCTGATCCTAAGATATTTATGAATATAAATCCATGTCTTTGTGTAGTTTTCTTCTTCTGTGATCTTACAGGAACTTGGTGAGGCTGGGCAAGTAAGGGAGCCAGTAGTTGGAAGCTGTCAAAGAGGAGAGATATTGGATCAAAGGACTAGCGCAAGACACAGGTTGGTTCATCCTATTCCTCTTCGTTTATAGTTCATAAAGAAGAATACGAAAGTAGTTTTCTCTGTTTGTTTCTAAGGTCACTGTCACACCTTAGTGGGATAGGGTCGTTCTGAGTAGACACTTTTCCCGTTAACAAAATGGCGACTTCGCTGGGGATCGTGTCTAGTTAGTTTGTTTGTGTTTCTCTTGTTGTGTGTTTCATAAACATAGAAGTAGCAATCGAACTGCATTTGCCATTAACAAATGCAAAGTAGACATCTGCTACTTCAATCCATTCACTGGATCTGTTTATGATCTGAACAACTGATTCACAAATGATCTGATTGTCCTTTGTGATAGCTCTTGGACCTCCTTTAAATCTACCCTCTGATTGTGCATCACTGATTGCTTTTACTCGGCCAAAAACCATAGATTAAACTGCAAACCGTGACCCAGAACCCGAATAGAATTCTTGTTTCTGCCCCAGCGCAGGCTCTGTGAAGAGATTATGCATTTCAATGCAGTTTCCGAGAGGGCTACCTGCGCTGCAATCCAGTTTCTCTGTGTAACAGGTGCGCTGATCAGCCTAGCCTTGTGCAGCTGAGGTTCTTTGCTTCATTTTTTCAGTTTTGTCTCTGATTTTGCAGCCTGTGATCAGTGTATGTGTCTATTTAAAAACCCCTTTTCTTTGCCTTAATTCCGCCTCCTTTGTACAAAAAGACCGTAGATGTTTTTGTGTGTTTGTTACATCATTTACAGTTTTCCATTGAAAAAGTAGAATAGCCATACTGTCGTCCTTTGATTTAGATCTGTTGTAAGTGTCGATTTTGATCATAGGAGAAAGTTTATTTGATTTTGATAATCAATTATGCTTTTAATTTTGCCTTTGGTTTGAATTTGTGACTTTCTAGTGTCGAAACGAGTATTTATTTCAAAATCATAAAGTGTCGTAATCATCTCTACCTTTTGATTTCGAAAAGAAGCTTGTTTGTGTTTGTCACTTGAAAGCAAATTCAGATTTGTACATCAACTTTCTTTTTAGGCATCAATATTAAGAAAGTGAAAAACAAATACATGCACATGTGCATTTGCATATTGATAGTCTATTTGGCTTGATTTAGGAAAAGTGCATTTACAGTGTGCTCTTTGCTCTTTGAGAAAAGATTGTGTCTTTCTTTTCCCCTTGTAGCTAGGATTTTCATTGCTGAAAAGAGATAAAAGTTTGCTTATCATCTTTAGATTTCATTTTAGGAATTACATCTACATCTCGTGGTGAACCCAAAAGGCAAACTTCATAAGAAAGATCAACTTAAAATAAATTGAATGAATCTAACAACGCTTTGGAACTTAACGCACAACATTTAGAGGTCTGGGCTAGAGACGTATTCCGGCGTCATAAAGCCTGGTAACTGTTGTCCTCACTGATTGTTGGGTGATTCCTCCACTTTGAGACGATAAGTGCCAGTATGGACTTGTGCTCCCATGTACCGTCGAGTATATATTGGGAGATCCCTATAGGCTTAAAACCTTTTATCCATAGGAAGCCGTGTCGGCCGCCCTACTGATCGCAATGCACCGAACACAGCATTCAGGAAGATTGACTGCCGTACCGTAAAAAGCATTCTGCAGTTTTGCGATTGGTTTGGTACTCCCTCTACCTAGATCTCCAAAGCAGTCCCGTTCGTTCCTTTTCAGACTCCTTAACGGAAAAAGTCCATCTGAGCACTTGCCACTTCAGGCTCATTAAAAATTGAAGGAGACTAGAGTCATCTTTTATTTTTTCTCGACTCTTAAAAATTGAAAAAACAAGTTGTGTCAAAGCGTCTAAAAATTTATTTTAAATGGAATATTCATACCCTTTTCCTACGTTGATCTTAGGTTGAGAAAATGGAGTCTACCAACCAAGGAATTCCCCTTGGTGGAAATCCTAGTCCCTTCTCCTCTTGGGGAGATGTTGGTGCACCCCATATGGCCACATTGTCACTTCCAGGACTGACAATTGGCTTGCTAGTATGGCTCTTCTCAACCAATGTCGTTCAAAACACCACCATTCCTGAACAATCGAATCAGCAATTAGACGAGTCCAGAGTTACCCACCAACCTTCTACTTCCTATAATTCTTCCTCTCCTCCTTCCTCTTCGCTTGATGGGGCTGGAAAAGCCAAAAGTCAAGTTCCTAAGGAGAATAAGGAAAAGAAGAAGAAAGAGAAGAAGAAGAAGGAGCCAAAGGCGAATGGGGGAAAATGAGTGTCGTCTAACGAAAATCCACACACTGCACTGACCAGGCCTAAATCGCCATGTGTCATTTGCAAATGAGACCACTTTCACAGAGATTGTCCTTGCATCCCTCGGATACTAAGGGACTGGTCTCCTCGTTTGCACAATCCGGTGTCATCAACCTCTGGTGATCATGTTGAAAGCACACCGTCAACTAGTGAAAGTGAAGCCCCAGGACAAAAAGGGAAAGCTAAATTTCCTTGTAAACTGTGCGAAGGCAGTCATGCCGTCCATCGTTGTCCCTTCTTAGATGAAGCTAAAAGAGTTTTGGAAGATCGTCCGGTTTCACTGTTACGACTTCCTCCTGGATATAAAAAACTCATGCCGAGTGCGTCGCTAGTTGAGAATCCAGCTGGCCCGCTCAAGTGGTCGGCTGAAGTGCCTATCATTGAAGATAGACCATCTGAATCCATACCAGATGAAAGTCAAAAGGTCGAGGCGACAGTTGACCCGGTCTTGCCTTCAGAGGTTTTATCTTCGGATGATACAGTCACTGAAGAGAAAAAGGATGACACCGTCCAAATTCTCTTCATCAACACAGACTCGGACGAACATGGGGGAAATCTACCCATTCCCTTACCGCAGGAGGGAAGTTCGTCAGAGCCATACCCGGCCGTCTACTCGGTCCCACCTCCAAGCAACCTAGTTGTCTCCTTCGACTGGAATCAACTAGGCAGACCCCGTTTACCAGCAAGTGTACCATTCTGAATTATCGTTCAAATATATAGAATGGTCATGGCTGGTACCATCATAGATGAGGGGGCTTCTGTGAGTATCCTTTCCTCTATTGCTTGGAAAGCGCTTGGTTCGCCATCGCTGTTGCCTGAGATGAGAAATCTGACAGGATTTGATAAAGGAACCAGTCGACCTTTAGGGATCCTTCCCGATGTGCCCATAACATTGAGAGGGAAGATAGTTCGCATGAATGTAATGGTAGTTCAAGGACCCTTGGATTATAACCTACTCCTTGGAAAAGACTATATTTATTGCATGGGAGCCATCATCTCCTCACTCTTTAGAGTAATGTGTTTTCCGCACGAAGGAAGAGTGGTTAAGCTCGTGGACCAGCTTTCATTTCCCGGATCACGCATAGCAAATAGTCATATACAATCCCTAAATGGTCTCTTCACGCAAGAAATGTCTCAATCCCCAGTCCGTCCTCCCGATGGGTGCGAGTAATTTGGAGGGATATGACTGAAACCCAGGGGGCATGCGTCCTGGTCTGCTTCGGCAGGAAAACTTCAGGTATAGGGTAGGTTTCCGCAGGAGAATATGACTAGTCTATACCCCGTCCGTCGGTGGAAGAGGGGTTATTCTAGAATAAGATTCTCTTGTCAAAGTTATGTGAGTTGGTGGACGTCATCACTCACCTTTGTTTATCTTGGTAGACATCGCCGAAGAAGTGTTTTGTTTGAACCGCGAATAGAACAATCTTTGGGTAACCTGTAAGAGGTAGGCCTTTCCTGATAGAAAAAATGTTTTTTCTGCAAATTGAGGGGTAACTTTGAAACCATATTTTATACCTGGGGGCATGCAAACCTTTTGGAGTGCAAGCAAGGGGCGGCTATTTATTTTTTAAATTTTTAGGACCTCTAACCCTTTAAACTCATAGGATTAGTCGTCACCTAACTTGCATAAAGAAAGGATGTGGGGCAAAAATCTAAAAGTTGCCATTTTATATGAGACATTCTTATCATATGACTGGATTAATCGAGCAGTTTTAGCGCATAGTTCAAGCTCGTTAAAAAATAAACATAAGACACGAGCAAATGTTTCCACCCATGTTTAAGCTCGTTAAAAAATGAACTATTCCCCGGTAAATAACCACCGTGAATGTAGCATATCAACCGTTAAAGCCTTGGTCGTCTTTTGCACCGTCACCTCCACTTTTCTATTGGCCGATCATTCACCTCCATTTGATTGTTTACCCATTTTGAGGAACAACTGCAAAGAGTGATTTCACTAGCCATCCTTGTGACACTGCCGTGATTAGAAAATTCCAAACCTTACCTGGAATCAGCTGCTACCCATTTTATCACTCGTTCCTCAAAAGACGAGTCTTTTTTAAGCTCTTTTCAACTGACTCGTAAAATATGAAAAGATTGCCGAGTTTTGGCCTTCCAGCTCATTAAAGCGACCGGAAGTGCTATCCCTCCTCTAGATTTTAATATTTTTGGACCTGAGGGATTATTGCACAAAAAGATCGAGCGCTTGTTTTGTTCGGCTCGTTAAAACTATCGAAAATTCATCCCTTCTGTATTGTTTTATACTTTTTCGGACTTAAGGGATTAGATGACGAAAAAGGAATTTTGGAGTTACCTTTACGTACCTTTTCAAACTCTCTAAAAATGAAAAGGACTGAGTTATCTTTGTCGTTAAACTCGTTAAAATTATTAATAGCGACAAACTTGTCTTTAGACGAGAATGAGTTTCACTATCGCTAGGCTCGTTAAAACATAGTGATGGGTTTGCCCGAGGGGCAAATTATAGAACAAGCATATGTTATCCTCCTCAAGCTTGACAAAAATAAAGAGGTACTGGTTAGTAATGACTGGGGAAAAATTGGGAAGAAAACTCAAAGAATCTTTATTGGTAGCAAGTCGCTCTTGAAAATGACACTTCCATTCCGTGCCTAAGTCAGGTTGGGTTGTTTCATTCACCGGTCACATCACCATGGTCACGCCATACCATCCACATTTGGGGTAAATGCTACCAATCCATCACATAAGTGTCGCCGACATGTTCAAGAGAAGTCATCCAGAGAAGTCACCTGTGTCCCATCCACTACCATACATTATACTTCATTCTTTCATGACCGCCATCCTGAACCGTATATCATCAGATTGTTTTCACCTCCATCAAAATCATTTGCTCCGTTCTGTGTCATTGACATGGGATTCATTAAGGCCCTCCTTTGACGGATCGCTTCTTGTCGACATCAGCTCATTATCCAAGAAGTTGATCTAGGAACAACCCCTTCAGTACTTTGAAGCTTGCATGCCTCAATGGCAAGTTTCTCACTTCCGGTGACAGGTATACATCAATGACCTTCGACCAAAAGATTTTGCGTGGTGTTCGATGCCAAGTCCTTTATTCACACCACGTGAATTGTACTGCAGTACCTTGAGGGTCATCATCATTATCGGTGATTCCTCTCGCGCTTGTTAACAGTTTACATCATTGACTGGTAATCAAGCGATGTCTTTCCATGTTCGACTTCAAAACATTTCTCACATGGATCGACTTGTACTTCGAGTGAAGATCGGACGAGATTGAAGACCCCAGATCTAGTTTCATCCATCCAGGCTGCAATATATATTCAGGGAAATAAAGACATTGAAATGTACATCATTGCAGCACAGATAATCATCCTACCAAAAGGATGATGGCTCTATCAGAATCATCAGTCTACCATCAGACGATTGTCTGTCCTATGTACATGAAAATGAATTTATAAAGTTGAGCATGGGAATGTCCACCTCAGCTAGATCATGAAAACAATATGAAGATAATGTATTGTATTGTATCTTATTACAGGTCTCCTCCCAGCATTGAAAGAACTTCGGATCCTCCTAATAAAGCATTTCACCCGATAAACGACCTCATACTTTAGGGGGCAACTATTATAGACATTTTTGTGCCTTACAGCTCTAAGCATGAAATGTCCATAAACCAAGGGATCCTAAGTCCCTAAAAGTGTTGTTCCGGCCCCTAAAGGAACAAGGTCAACAAATTACAGCTTCTCCCAGAAGTTCTCCACCAGAAACTGCTTAGAATAAGTCAAATCAGGATCATTTCAGCTACTCCACTAGCTAGCTGCATTGCATAGCACCCAAGTACACTAGATAGGTGCGTTTCTACGCACCTAAATGCACTACCAGGGTGCGTTGAGCGGGAAATGACAAATGGAAGTGTCATTCCGCGAGGTGGACAGACAATGGAAGCTTCCAGAATCTTCCCCAATGACACTTGCCTCACTGAGTTCGAACAAGGATGAGTAAGAGGCTCTCAGTCTCCAAGTGGAAACAAGAACTGATAGAGAGAAGCCACTAGTCAAATCATAAGCTGACTCATCCTCTTTGCATACATCTATATGTGGATCCCTCATCCCAGAGATCCGGAGGCTGGAATTTTGGACATTGCAGAGAATTGTTGTTGGTTTAGAGATAGATATCAGAGTATTGGGTGGTTTATGCTTTGTTGGAGGTGAAGAGGGGATTCCATGCTGGGAGGTTGATGTTGGATCAGGAATCATCAGTTGTAACTCCTCCTGGATCTTCTTGTCATATCAATAAAACTATTTGAGTTTCTCCTACATGCTTGTGTATCATTGATGTTTGTTACATTTGTATGTTTAGCTTAAATATGATCCTAAGCTATTTATGAATATAAATCCATGTCTTTTTGTAGTTTTCTTCTTCTGTGATCTTACAGGAACTTGGTGAAGCTGGGCAAGTAAGGGAGCAGGTAGCTGGAAGCTATCAAAGAGGAGAGAGATTGGATCAAAGGACTAGCGCAAGACACAGGTTGGTTCATCCTATTCCTCTTCGTTTATAGTTCATAAAGAAGAATACGAAAGTAGTTTTCTCTTTTTGTTTCTAAGGTCACTGTCACACCTTAGTGGGATAGGGTCGTTCTGAGTAGACACTTTTCCCGTTAACAGGGAGGAAGTTAGATAAGGGAAGGAAGGAGAAGCTAACATCCATGAGCAAGCAGTCGACACTACTATTACACAAGAACCAGTAGTGGAGACAGACACCTACCTGGGGGAAAGCAATATATGGAAGTCTGTGGATAACACTGCGGTTACACAAGAACCAACATTGGATATGGAAGCTGACTAGGAAGATAAGGAAACTATGACAAAGTCCACTAACGAAGTTGTTGTTACATAAGAACCAGCAACCGCAATGGAAAAGTTTCACCCTTAGGAGGCTGTTACACCTTCAATTGATAGTGCATGTGGGAGAACACTGGGTCTTGATGAAGGATGGTGTTGTGAGAAGATGTTTTTATTACCATAGTTGCAAAAATGGAAGGAGCAGGCCCTCTCTCTACAAGAGGGGGTGATCTCGCTCCAAGCTCACAAGAAGATGATGGATTCCATTAGAGAAATGGCTAAAAGAAGAATGGGAAAGAGATTGGGAATCACGTAGGCACAAGGAAGCTATAACGAAGAAGGATGAATAGCTATATAAGCTAAATTGACAGGTCTCAGACGTGATGAATGATAAGACTAAGCTCCGCGACTTTTCCCTAAACCTGCTAGCATGTAGGCAACCATCCCCATCATATCTAGTGTTCCTTTGGGAACGTTATTATTTATTTCAATTAAAAGAAGTTTTTGAGAATAGGTCCTATTTGGGTTCTTCAACCCATACTTTTATAGATATTTTTCACTCCTGTGACTTTGATGACCAGAGCTTGCTGTGCGAGTTTTTTTTGCATAATATCATGTGTGAATATGTCAACACAAATATGGTAGCGAGTATCTTCTCCTATATGGGAGATTTGCAGTTGTGGGCCTTCCTTTCATTTTTGAAGAATCAGATTGAGTGCCATCTGGCCATGAAATCAACACAAGTTAACAAGGAGAGAACAACATTGTGGGTCAGAGCTAAACTAGGGATGGTTTACGAACTCAGGTGTGAGTTTAAGCTATTCTTGAGCACTCCAGGAATCAAAGAATAGTCGGCCATCTATAGGAAAAGGATCGTGAGGATCTTCCTCAACTTGTATGCAAATATGAAAAGTTGAGTGCTAGTAGGATGTCTTAAGCGCACTAAGGCCTATAGTGTTGAGTTGCAAGAAGAGGATCCCTTTGAGTACATGAAATTTTTGGTTTCTCTTACATGGGTACCTGAGTATGCTCGGATTGTGCAGACACTGGGGGCATTTTGGATTGGCCTCATATTCAAATTTTCTTTGATTTGGTTGCCAGTAGAGGAGTATCATCCGGACTACCACCTATGTGACTACGAAGAGGAATAATGGCCATGATAGTTGATGGCCATTCAAGGGTACAGAGCTTTGGGTGAAGACACTGCTGGTGCCTACAATTTCACAGGCTTTCATCGAGGGTATAGTTGGAGGAGCCAAGATTCTGCATGGGGACATGCAATTTCTTCAGTCGGGGAGAGATGTTGGGTGTGGTTTTTTTACCTATTTTATCAACATTCTTTCCCCAGTTTTGACTCTTCTGTCCTCCATGCCTATGACTTTACATGATAAATTTCCCTGTTTTCTCACCTTTATAGTCTATTCTACTATCATGTTACTTTTCCATATTTTACTGAGTAATATGATGCTTTATTCATTTTTGTGGCTAACTGGTATAGTATTGAAGAAGTATTTTGGGAAGATCCTATTTTTTTCAGGTGATGGATCACGAGAACAAAGCTTTGAAGAGGACATGCAGCACATATTAAGTATAGAGAAGGGTAGAACAGTTCGTTGTTACACCCTGGATGTTGTCACGGGTTGTTGTTACACATTGGATGTTGTTATAGGATGTTGTTACACTATGTGCTGATACAAGAGTCCGCTGCTACACCAAAAGTGTTGTCACCAGCGATGCCATGACATCCTGAACCATTATTCACTCGATGTTGTTGCAATGAAGCTGGAAAATGTGGGTACTATTCCACATAACAATTTTCAGCAGTAGGGATTGTTTATTTTGGAAGCAATAGACCCAAGCAGTTGCAATCCTAACTACTGTATATTTGTATTTAGAAATAGGTTGTAACTACTTTTATTTTTTATCAGCATGAGAATCATGAGATTCTCATGACTGATCTGTTTCTAATTTCAGGATGTAATAACTATAAAGGAACTCAATTTTTCATGTACAAGGACATGACATATAGAAAGTATTGTTACTCTGCTTCTATAATTCTGAGTTTATTTTTAATATTAATCATCATAGTGATATTGTTATTTCTTTTCAGCTGATTCGTTAATTACTTTTGTGTTACTCTTGTGCCCAGTTGAGGAGGAAGGGCCCTCCTCTTTGGTAGGGATTGCAGTGATAGAGGAAGTGTACATTCTAGTTTAGCTAATTGATGTAATAACTATAAAGGAACTTGATTTTTCATGTACAAGGACACGACATATAGAAAAGTACTATTACTTTTCTTCTGTAATTCTGAGATTATTTTAAATATTAATCAGCATGTGATGTTATTACTGCTCTTCAGCTAATTCGTTAATTACTTTTGTGTTACTCCTATGCCTTGTTGAGGAGGAAGGGCCCTCCTCTTTGGTAGGGATTGCAGTGATAGAGGTGGTCTACGTTCTAGTTTAGCTAATTAATTTATGGTTTCTCGCTGTTGCTGTACAAATCGTGGATTACATTCGCTGATGTTTCCATTTATATTATGTTGTTACACTAAGTTAATCAACAGAGTGGTAGTAACCAGCTGGAGTAGATATTAGTTCCTGTGTGGTGCGCCATTACTTCGATAGTTGCGAAGTGTGATTAATTCTGTAGATTGTTTTCATGTCTACATGAATGGTTTGACTCAACAATTTGGTTTAGCGACACCTTTTACTATTTTCTACATTTTGTTATTCTTGGTTGTTGTGTATCAATATAGACAGTGCAAACTCCATTGAAACAACAAAACCTACCCTAGGTTGACAATTAAATGTTGTAGTCTCACTCAATTGGGATTGATTAAAACAACACTACAGTCAGTATGTACAAATGTTTGGTAACTTGTAATGTAATGCATCAATTTGTTCAATGAATTCCAAAAAACTAGGAGCTCCTTTTCAGTCACTGTGTAGTTTTTCTCGGCTTTTGATAGATTCTTACTGGTGAAGTAAATGGGATAAGGAATCTTGTCATCTATCTGGCCTAGAGTTTCTCCTATGGATTTATGAGAGGCATTAGCATGTATATGGAAAGGAAGGGCCCAATTTGGGCCTCAAAGAATAGGTGCAGTGGTCAACTTGTCCTTTATGGTATCCAAGGCCTCTTGACAGCTTCCTAACCATAAAAATTCATAGTCTTTGGCCAATAACCCAAATAAAGGAGAAGCTAACTTGCTAAAGTGTTTTATAAATCTCCTATAGTATCTAGCTAAACCTATGAAACTTCTGACATCCCTCTGTTTTTCCGAAGGTGGGACCCTTTGGATGATGGCTATCTCATTTGGGTCCACATGGAGTCCCTTCTAGGATATTGAATGACCTAGAACAGTCCTTGCAGTCATCAAGAACACACATTTTTGAAGACTAAGGGACAAGTTCATTTGAATGTCGAGTGCTAGTAGGATGTCTTAAGCGCACTGAGGCCTGTAGTGTTGAATTACAAGAAGAGGATCCTTTTGAGTACAGGAACTTTTTTGTTGCTCTTACACGGGTGCCTGAGTATGATCAGATTGTGTAGACACTGGGGGTGTTTTGGGTTGGCCTCATATTCAAATTTCCTTTGATTTGGTTGCTAGTAAAGGAGTATCAACCAGACTACCACCTATGTGACTACGAAGAGGAATATTGGCCACGATAGTTGATGGCCATTCTAGGGTAAAGAGCTTTGGGTGAAGACACTACTAGTATCTACAATTTCACAAACTTGCATCGAGGGTACAGTAGGAGGAGCTAAGATTTTGCATGGGGACATGTAATTTCTTCAGTCCCCGGGAGATGTTGGGTGTGGTTTTTTACCTATTTTCTCCACATACTTTCCCCAATTTTTATCCATCTGTTCTCCAGGCCTATGACTTTACATGATCAATTTCCCTATTTTCCCACCTTTATAACCTATTCTACTGTCATGTTACTTTGCCATATTTTACTTAGAAATACGATGCTTTATTCCTTTTTGTGGCTAATTAGGAGAGTATTGAAGAAGTATTTTGGGAATATCTTCTTCTTTTCAAGTGATGGCTCATGAGAACAAAGCTATGAAGCAGACAAGCAATGCAAATTAACTACAGAGAAGGGTAGAAAAATTCGTTGTTACACCCTGAATGTTGTCACAGGTTGCTGTTACACATTGGATGTTGTTACAGGATGCTGTTACACTACGCGTTGATACAAGAGTCTGCTATTACACCAAAAGTGTTGTCACCAGTGATGCCATGACATCCCGAACCATTATTCACTCGATGTTGTTGCGCCGAAGCTGGAAAATGTGGCTACTATTCCACATAACAACTGTCGGCAGTAGGGATTGTTTATTTTGGAAGCAAGAGACCCAAGCGGTTGCAATCCTAACTACTATATATTTGTATTTAGAAATAGGTTGTAACTACTTTTATTTTTGATCAGCATGAGAATCATGAGATTCTCATGACTGATCTGTTTCTAATTCTGGGATGTAATAACTATAAAGGAACTCGATTTTTCATGTACAAGGAAACGACATATAGAAAAGTATTGTTACTTTGCTTCTGTAATTCTGAGTTTATTTTTAATATTAATCAACACAGTGATGTTGTTACTGCTATTCAACCGATTCATTAATTACTTTTGTGTTACTCCTGTGCCTTGCTGAGGATAAAGGGCACTCCTATTTAGCAGGGATTGCAGTGATAGGGGTAGTGTACATTCTAGTTTAGCTAATTGATGTAATAACTATAAAGGAACTTGATTTTTCATGGACATGGACACAACATATAGAAAAGTATTGTTACTCTACTTCTGTAATTTTGAGTTTATTTTTAATATTAATAAGCATAATGATGTTGTTACTGCTCTTCAGCTGATTTGTTAATTACTTTTGTGTTATTCCTGTGCCCCGTTGAGGAGGAAGGGACCTCCTCTTTAGTAGGGATTGTAGTGATAGAGGTAGTGTAGATTCTAGTTTAGCTAATTGATTTATGGTTTCTTGTTTTTGGTGTACAAATCATGGATTGCATTCCGTGCTGTTTCCATTTATATTATGTTGTTACACTGAGTTAATCAACATAATGGTAGTAATGAGCTGGAGTAGATATTAGTTCCTATGTGGCACGCCTTTACTTTGATAGTTGCAAAGTGTGATAATTCTGTTGAGTTTTTTTATGTCTACATGAATGGTTTGATTCAGCAAATTGATTCTGTGACACCTTTCACTGTTTTCTACATTTTCTTATTCTTGACTGTGGTGTATCGGCACAGATAGTGCAAACTCCTTTGAAACAGGAAAACCTACCTTGGATTGACAATTAAATGTTGCAGTCTCAGTCGATTAGGATTGATTAAAACAACACTACAGTTAGTATGTACAATGTTTGGTAACCTCTAATGTAATGCCTAAATTTGTTCAATGAATGCACAACAACTAGGAGCTCCTTTTCAGTCATTGTGTAGTTCAGCTTGGCTTTTGATAGATTCTTATTGATGAAGTAAATGGCGTAAGGCATGTTATCATCTATCTGGCCTAGAGTTGCTCCTATGGCTTTAAAAGAGGCATCAACATGTATATGGAAAGGAAGGGCCCAATTTGGGCCTCAGAGAAAAGGTGCAGTGGTGAACTTGTCCCTTAGAGTGTCTAAGGCCTCTTGACAACTTCGTAACCGTAAAAATTCACAGTCTTTGGCCAATAACCCAAATAAAGGAGAAGCTAACTTGCTGAAGTATTTTATAAATCTCCTATAATATCTAGCTAAACCCAGGAAACTTCTGACATCACTCTATTTTTCCAGAGGTGGGAACCTATGGATGAAGGCTATCTTATTTGGGTCCACATGCAGTCCTTTCTGGGATAATGAATGACCTAGAATATTCCCTGTAGTCATCAAGAACTCACCTTTTTTGGGACTAAGGGACAAGTTCATTTCAATGCATTTGTTCAACACCTTACCCAAGTTGGATAGAGCCTCCTAGAAATCACACCCATAGGGTGTAAAATCATCCATATAAATTTGTACTACATCATGGAATAGCTTGGCAAAGATACTGAGGACTACCCTCTAGAAAGTGGCAGGGGCATTGCATAGGCTGAAAGGAAGGACCATATAGGTGAAGGTACCCGAAGGATAGGTGAAGGTGGTTTTATCCTAGTCCTCTGGGCTAATCTGGATTTGATTGTACCCACTGAACCAATCTAGGAAAGAGAAATTTCTTTTCCCTACCAGGCCATCTAACACTTGGTCAACGGTGTAGAGCGATAACTAGGGTCTCTCACACCACCAATTATTCCACATTATTAAGTCAATCCGGGATCGTTTTGTTCTTTCAAGGAGTAACTCAATCCGAGGCTATTCTGTCCAAGTAATGCTTGGTAGTATAGCGTTCTAATGACTTGAAAGGAAACAAACACTAAGCTGTAACTAAACCAATTCAGAAGATGAAATCACACAAGGAAAATGATCAGTCAAGGGTACGGAACCAATAACCCTTCCCTTTAGAAACTGATAAAGAAAGAAAACCAAAGCATGGACTTATAGGTCTGGGAGCTAGGCAGCGTCTTGCTGGGCTCACGACAGCCTTAGGCCTGCTATCACGCGAAAGCAATAAAGGCAGATTAGCGAAAGTAAAATGGAACAGCAATTCTAAAATGGAACAGCAATAATCAAATGGAACAGCAAACTATCATAAATAGGAAACGTCAATCATATAAATTGGAACAGCAGCTCAAATGGAACAACAAACTCAAATGGAACAACAAACTCAAATGGAACAGCAAACTCCGATGTATGTACGCGTTCTATACTACTGTAGCGATCCAAGAGTAATGTATGATGTGACTATGTTTCTGAACAAAGTGATATTATCTTCAAGCCTCACAAATACTTATTTTATATGAATCCAATAATAATAACATTCACACCAATATTTTGCCGTAGAAATGGATGCAATTCGAATAGATTCACTTTGTGTAATACAGAGACGTAGATTAAAGAGCTTATTCAGATTCAGATATTAATTAAGAAGCATAGTCTATCATGTAAAAGATATATCGGATTACTGAAACAAGAGAAATAAGCAAACCACACAAATCACCGTATGATACAACAACAAGTGACCGTCGGAGCTGGGCCCTTGGCTACCAATGGTACACTGCTTAAAGTTACTTCAGATGCAGAAACGAAGTGAACACCAAGTCCTTTATATTGATTGCATTAACAAAAGTATACAAAATCAGATCTTACAAAACTTAATGATCAAAGTTGTTCTGAGTTTATAATTATAACAACAGTCGTCCCCACGCTCGATGGCGTGGTACCTTTATATAACAGAAATGACGGAGATATCTAGATACAAAAGATAAGCTTAAAGCAGCGATCCCTCAGGATCGAAGATCCTGAGGGATTCGCTAATCGTTCAGTTCTCCTCTTTCCTTCTTGCGTTCTCCGTCTCGGTATCCTGCGTTCTTTTCCTGGACTATTCGGCTCTAAGTTTACTTGATCTTGTCCGCATCCGGTTCCTTGTCGACGGGACAACAGTTACTTTCCCTTCGCTTCTTGTTTTTACTCGATAATTCCCTATTTCCGCGTCCTTCTGCATAGAAAACATCAATTATTAGTGATTGAGCTTCGTTTGTCCATTTTCACACAATTTATCAAAACCCTTATATTTTTTAGACTCATAATGCAGAAAAGGTTAGAAATAGTATTGAAAAACCACTAGATTGCTTGTCAAAAAGCATACCTTCCAGGTGCTCCACACACCCCCCTCCTTACCCTGTTTCATGTCCTCATGAAAACGTTGTAATTGACATGCAAGGCTGTGAGAGAGTAGGCCGGAGATGGGATCTCACGAAGAGGTCGACAACCATGATTAGCAACTAGATGGTCAAAGAACTGATCTAACTGATCTGCAGGCATCTCATATAGGGCCTGATATCCAGGTGCAGGATGCCAAATAATTGGGCTGCGAAACCGATACCCCAACCAGAGTGGTCCTGCTCGCAGAATCCGTTCCCCATAGAGACTCAATCGACTGGCAGCCAATTCAAAATTCTCAAAGTTAAAGGGTTCCCTGAGTTGGATGTTTGGGTTAGAGGTTCGGTAGCGAAACTTTGCAGCATGGAGGGCATGGTCTTTAATAGTCAGGAAATACTCCAGACCATTTCGGATCAAGTCTCCATGCATGGGACCTAATATCTTCATGACACCTGGGATCCTCATCACACTCCTATGCTCTCTCCATAATGCTGCTGGGTCCCTAGGTTCAGCTCGTACCCATAGGTCTAAACTATTTTCTTGCCTCTGGAAGATGTTGTAAGCTTTAAGCCATTTTAACTGATTCACCCCAAATGAGATAAAGGCTTGGAATTGTATATCGCCAACGAAAGGGCCAGGATTCAAATCAGTTTCCTGGTCTAAGACAAGATTGTGCAGGTAAAATTCACATAACAACCTTTGAACTTTAACTCCATAGTGCTTGCAGCAGTCTATAAAATCATTAACAGTGTTGATATGGATAGGTTCTCCCGCCCTAACAGCTTTTATTTTTAATCTTAAATAACGTTCAAGCAAAAAGAAAGCATAATTTTTAGCAGGGGCTCTACAAGTCAAAACATCAGTATACAAGGAACACAGGGTGTCCATCTGCTTAACAACACTATCTAGTCGACGAGTTACCTTAGCAACCTTTTCCTGCTCCTTCTGCCATCCTTCAAAGGCCTGGCTCTCAGACTGACTGATGTTTTGAAGTTGCTGTTGGAGCTCTTCATATCTTTCCTTGGGGACCGTCTGTTCTCGCAACCGCTCGGCCTCCTCCTGGGCTTCCTTCATCATTTTGTGCAAGGTTCTGGTTTTTGGGTCTTTCTTCCACAGAGTCGTAGAAGCTGGAAGTTTAACCTGGACCTTCCTATTGCGTTGTTTGGAATTTTGGACCTGAATTACACCCGAGGGTGGTGCTTCTGTTTGAACCTCCTTGCTATCAGTTTCCTTTTTAATGCGAACAAAGGGTTGCTGCGGTCTTCCTACCAACGGAGCCTCTTGCTGTTCCATTGGAATGTCCATTCGTTCCTCCGGGCCAGATGGAACAACAATTTCTATTGGAACAGCACCTTGTTCCTCATTATCATTTGGAATAGTAGACTGTTCCTCGACAGTAGGTCTCCTGATGGGGTTTCGTCCATCAAAACGTACTCTAACCCTCGGGGTTCTTGCTGCCGTGGTCCTCTTCCTTTTCCTTGCAGTTTTTTGTATTCTCAGACTGGCTTTCAACATTCTAATTTGTTGCCGGAGTCTGGCTATCGTGCCCAGCATCCTCTGGTGCTTCTTCCTCAATTTCTCAATTTCCCTTGCCTCGGCAGAGGGTTTGGCCTTCAATCTTACTTCTTCTTCCTCTCCTGGAACATCTTCCGGCGACCTGGGGACAGATTGTCCCGAATTGATGTCTTCTGCTTCATTACCATTGCCAGGCAGGTTTTCTTCCCCTGCCTCTTCTGCATGCCTTTCCTCAGGTAATTCTTCTCCTGCGGGGCCATCAAAGACGCCTTCTGTACTGGAGGCTTGGCCGTATCCTCTCATATTGGCCAGAACTGCTGCCAATTCCTCTTCTCCTGGAGGGTCTTGCAATGGGCTACCCATAGATTGTGCGTTTCCTTCTTCTTGATTGTCTCGCTTGGTGGTCTCTTCTCCTTCAGATTGGTCGTGTCCTTCTTCAATTCCTCCTTCTGGCTGGTTAGTTCCAGCCTCTGATTGCTCAGCATTCCCTTCGGGTAATTCACCTTCCATTTCCGAAGGTTCGTCCTCGATTTCAATTGGTTGGGCCGTAGTTTTCTGAATCTTTTCCAACCTTCCCCGTATTCGAACCAATCGAGCTGACTTCCTGGGTCTTTCAGGCAGGTTGGGATTGCCAACAGGTTCTCTAGGTTCCTCTGGTTGTTCCGGCGTATCGGAGGGTCGCTTCCGTTTCGAAACAGCATGCTTTTCTGCCGCCGACTTCTTACATTTCTCTGATTGTTCCGGCGTGCTGAAGGACTGCTTTCGTTTTGAAGAAGCATGCTTTTCTGCTGCTGGCTTCTTATATTTTTCTGAACGTTCCAGTGTGCTGGAGGTTCGTTCAGATTTTGGGGGTGGTACAGCCAGTCCCTCTTTAACTGTTTCGACCAATTCCTTACAGCCAGTCCCTCTTTAACTGTTTCGACCAATTCCTCCCAGGTGCTTTGTTGTTGGGTAAGACTGTGGCTTATTATTAGCCGAATCAGTCCGCGGTGGCTAACAACCATATCTGTGTGCTGAGCCTTCTTCAGGCTTCGGGCCACATCATGTAATAACGAATTTAAAAGGGCAGGGAGATTTACAGAACATTTTCCCTTTAAAACAGCTAGAAGTTTTAAGTGACGAGCCCTTACCACATCTTTTCTCCCTTCGCAGGTGATATAGCTCTGCACTATCTTCGCCAGCTCGGTCCAGGGTTCCCCCAGTGTTGTCGGCAGAACTCCTTTCCCTTTGACTGTCAGACTTTGGCCTTCGCTTTGGAAAATTTCCATTACTTTCTGCAGTCTTTCCTTCTTCAGCTCCCATCTGGGTCCAACAGATGGTAATCCTGAGGTTTCTACGATAATGTCCTCCGTAACTTCTATCCGCTTTCCTCCGACTATGGAGTGGTTTTCCTGCAAATTTTGCAGGAATTCCAACGCTACAGCCTCATTCGATTCTTGCAGGCGGTTGAAGTAATTCAACCATCCTGCATTTTCCAGAATTTCGCGGGCAGCAGCGGACGCGGTCAGCTTGTGCGGTTCACTTCGGATTGTCCTCCCGCCCATGGCTTACTCCAGAAATAGACTCAGGGATGAAATAGCGACTATTTGCAGTATTTACCAAGCAGAGAGGATACTCGATGCTAATTTTAGGAAGGATCTTTGCAGAGCATGCAGCAAAGAGAAAGATCGTGGATGGCAATCCGTAGAATGAGATCATCATACCGTTAAATCGTGTTATTATTTTGCCCGAATGGTGTGCAGCCACGTGGCCATTGGAGTAATGAGGTTACCTCCCCCCCCGCGATCTGATAGGCTGCCCCCAGCCGTCAAAGAGAGGAGCAGCAGCCAGTCGGGAGTCAAATCATAAAGTACAGCAGGTAGAAATTATGCCATGTTGTAAAAGGACAATGGAGTACCGAAACCGAGGCAGAAAAGTGGATCGCTTTGAAGATCAGCCAGTTTGATATAATGAGGAACCGAGGGGTTGGACGTCTGTCAACTGTACCAAGTCTCCAGTAGTCATTGTCAATTCCATTGCCATCATTGGTGATAATGTTCATGCGATAATTATATCAGGGTGTGACATATGATACATGCAAAGGATATAAAAGACAAACAGACTTAATATCATACCTGTTGGTGTAAATATTACGACTCCAATGCCATTAACAGAGCTCTGCTGCCAACAGGTGTTCATAACCTTGGCAAAGTTGTTTTATCTCACCCTCTGGAACCATTATCCTTTGTGTATCTACTGAAGAGTGCTTTGTCAAAATGCAGGCCATTATGCTGGCTTGGTGACCAGATAACCATAATGCCATTCACAAGGTAGGCACGAAACGTGGTCAGGCCGGCTCGTGATGAGACCTCCTGTTCCAAGGCTTGCTTGTTATTTTACCTTTGGACCATATCCCTGGTGTGGTGGCCGTAATGGGAATGCCACTTCGCTTCCATCCTTATGATCATGGTAGGCTGGCTCTGAATGAGACCCCCTATCCTGCATTTGACGATTTCATATCTTGTTTTTATTTTTTCTTTTATTCTTCTTTTACAGCACACTTCTCTTTTTCTTTGTTCGATTACACATAAGGGTGGTTCCGCACTCCTTAAGAGCGGGGAATGGTGGAAGAAGTCTTACAATCCCAACAGACAGATATAAATCGTTTGCTCATATACCTCAGTAATGATCAAGAAAGTTTTTAGGGAGATCGACATGATAAAAATTACTAAACCATGGTTCGGGAATAAGATAATGACAGTGAAGACGAAGTTTAATGTTCCTCCTCTTGTCTTCTTATATATACTGACTGTTAAAATAGTAGCGATTTATGATATGCTGGTTTCGGTATATCATGCTTTATGTTCATTGCATAATGTCATTGCTATATCTAAAGGATTTAGGAGAGCATAATCGCAAAACGTCCAAATAGGAGCAGAAAGGTTCTGATGGTGTCTCCTCTGAGCGAAGCATGTGAATGACTTATTTTGTGGAAAAGAAATAGCGGAATTAACCAAATTCTGCATCTTGGAAAAAGAAATATGCGAGTGCTGTTCCTTTTCGCAAAGGAACAGCAAAGCACAAAGAGTGCTGTTCCTTTTCGCAAAGGAACAACAAAAATCCACACGTGCTGTTCCTTTTCGCAAGGGAACAGCAAAAATCCACACGTGCTGTTCCTTTTCGCAAAGGAACAACAAAGCCAAAAAAGTGTTGTTCCTTTCCGCAAAGGAACAGCAAAAATTCCAAAACACAAACGTGCTGTTCCTTTTCGCAAAGGAACAGCAAAAATTTCAAAACGCAAAAGTGCTGTTCCTTTTCGCAAAGGAACAGCAAAGCAAAAAGTGCTGTTCCTTTTTGCAAAGGAACAGCAAAACACCAAAAGTGTTGTTCCTTTTGAAAAGGAACAGCAGAATCACACGAGTGCTGTTCCTTTTGAAAAGGAACAGCAAAAATTTCAAAACGCAAAAGTGTTGTTCCTTTTCGCAAAGGAACAGCAAAGCAAAAAGTGTTGTTCCTTTTTGCAAAGGAACAGCAAAACACCAAAAGTGTTGTTCCTTTTGAAAAGGAACAACAGAATCACACGAGTGCTGTTCCTTTTGAAAAGGAACAGCAAAATCAAACCAGTGCTGTGCAAAATAAGGTAACCAAAATACTACAAACAAAGATGAAAAGAACATATGTACAGGATGTTATGTACAAATTATGAAAAACGAGTTGCTTAAGTTATAGGTGAGGAAGATTTCACTTCCTCTCCTAAGATCTCCAAATCAGTATCTTGCTGTAGCTGTTGACAAAAGGATTCCCGAGTAAGAGGTCTTCGATAGAGACGAACTCGGTGGCCATTTACTTTGAACGTATGTCCAGAACCGTCAATTGTGATCAGAGTGAGGGTCCCATTGTCGTGCACCCTCTGGATCTCATATGGTCCTAGCCAGCGAGTCTAGAGTTTCCCCGAGAAATCCTGGAACCGAGAATCGTATAACAGAGCCCAGTCTCCTTCATGGAAGACTTTATTCTTTATAAGTGCATCATGCCACTTAGCTCGCTGCTGTTGGATTAATTCTATGTTTTGCAATGCAGAGAGCCTAATCTCATCCAATTCGTTGATTTGTCATAGTCGATTGATCTGTGCCTCATTCAGATCTAGGCCGACCTCTTGTGCAGTTCGTAGTGTTTGGATCTCAAATTCGATAGGAAAGATTGGTTGTTTCCCAAACACCAATTGATAAGGCGAATAGCCTGTCGTACTTCTCCATGTGGTTCTATAAGCCCACAGTGCTTCAGGTAGCCGAGCAGCCCAATCACGCCTGTGTGATGCGATAGTCTTTGTTAAGATTGATTCAATTATCTTGTTACTGTTTTCTACTTGTCCATTTGCCTGCGGATGGTAGGGGGTAGTAATCTTATGTTGGATATGATAGTTGTTAAATGTTGCAGCTAGTTTATTTCCAACAAATTGTGGTCCACCATCTGTAATTACTTCTCTCGGAAGTCCATAACATACAAACAAATGGAACAAAAATTGTATTACCGAATCTTCTGTAGCCCTAGCTAATGATTCAGCCTCAACCCATTTAGTAACATAGTCTGTTGCTACCAGGATGTATGTCCTCTGGTTTGATGGTGGATTAATGGGCCCGACACAATCGAGAGCCCATCGTTCAAATGGCTCAATAACCACTTGTGGTCTCAGAGGCATTTCATCAGCTTGACCAGGTTTTCCTGCTCGCTGGCAGCTGTCACAGGCCTGCACAAACTTTTTCGCATCCTTAAAGATTGTAGGCCAATAGTATCCTGCCTGTAGTATTTTATGTGCTGTTCTCTTGTCGGCAAAGTGCCCCCCGCATGGTCCATTATGACAAGCCTTTAAGATGTCTAGGATCTCATCCTCTCGAATACACCTCCTGATTTGCATGTCTGCCCCTGTATGGAATAAATGGTCTCCAATCCACGAAAATCGAGTGCTTTTTTGAACAATTTGCTTTCGTTCCTGAGGGGTTAGGTGTTTTGGTAACTTACCCACTGCAAGGTAATTGGCGACGTCAGCATACCAGGGTGTTCGAATGGCAATGGCAAACAGATGTTCGTCAGGGAATTGATCCTCCACGGCTGCTGCTTCGATTGATTTGGGTATTCTTGAGAGGAAGTCGGCTACAGGGTTCTCCTTGCCGGGTCGATCCTTAATTGTGATGTCGAACTCCTGCAACAGGATCAACCATCGAGTTACTCTAGCATTCGTGACAGGTTTGTTTGCTAGATATTTGATAGCAGAATGATCTGTATATAACACAACAGGATATCTTGTAATATAATGCCTAAATTTATTAACAGCATGAATTACAGCCAGGAATTCCTTTTCAGTAACAGTATAATTGAGTTCGGCAGAGGATAAATTTTTGCTAATATAGTAAATAGCGTATGGCTTCTTATCCTCTTCTTGTCCTAGGACTGCACCGATTGCTGTATCCGAGGCATCCGATGAGATCTGGAATGGCAAATTCCAGTTTGGTCCTCGAAGGACTGGAGCTATTGACAGCAAATTTTTCAATTCTTTAAAAGCCTGGTCACATTTCTCTGTCCACAGGAAATCAACATTACCAGTTAAGGCATATAGAGGTGCTGCAATTCGTGAATAATGTTCTATAAATCGTCTGTAATATCCAGAAAATCCAAGGAAACTACGTACCTCTGTTTGAGTAGTGGGGGTAGGGATGAGCAAAAGAATCTGAATTTTAGCAGGGTCTACCTGGATGCCAGCTGCTGAAATGTGGTGCCCTAGAATGAGCCCTTCCGTCATCATCATGTAGCACTTCTCGTGGCTCAGGCAGAGTCTGGTAGCAATGCAGCATTGTAGAACTTTTTCCAGGGTATCCAGAGCTGGATCAAATTCATCCCCATACGGTGTGAAGTCGTCCATATACACCTCAAGTCCATCGTTTATTAAATCTGCAAAAATACTGAGAATAGCCCTTTGAAATGTAGCAGGGGCGTTACATAGGCCGAAGGGTAATACTCGATAGGCAAATGTTCCCCAGGGGCACGTAAAGGTAGTTTTATCCTGGTCTTCAGGGGCAATTTGGATTTGGTTATATCCACTGAAGCCGTCCAGGAAGGAGAAAAATTTCTTCCCTGCTAACGTGTCCAATACTTGGTCTATAAATGGGAGGGGAAAGTGATCCTTCTGTGTAGCCTTGTTTAACTCCCTGTAATCCACGCAAATCCTCCATTTTCCATTTTTCTTGGGTACCACCACAAGGGGAGAGACCCATTTACTGTCAGAGATAGGGTAAATAGAGTTAACATCTAAGAGCTTCTGAAGTTCGTCTTTTACTATCTCTTTTAGGTGAGGGTTGAGTCTTCTTTGTGGCTGACAGACAGGTCTTGCATCTTTCTCTATATAGATGTGATGGGTGCATAATTGAGGATCAATCCCCTTCATGTCAGGATAATCCCACGCAAATGCATCCTTGTATTTTTGTAACAGATTAACAAGCTTTATTTCTTGATCTGATGTAAGGTTGGCGTTAATATTCAGAGTTTTACCAGGTTCAATTTCCACTACTTTACTATTGGCAACAACAGTTACTGGTATTGTCTGGTCATGTGGATCTTTTAAGGGATCTTCTTCTAGCTCACTGTCAAATGCTGCTTCTATCATAAAACACTGCATATGTGTTCTAGCTTCAGTTTGACTAATAAAATTGTTAATGGCATCATTTTCTGTTTGATCTTTAAAGTCTAAAGCCTTCTGTATAGTTAATGGAGATCTGATGTTGTTAGCAAGATATGACACAGGATAAGAGTTAGTTTTAATCATTGGCAGGCTTGGCTGTGCTGGAGGATATAAAATTAAATTTTTAACATCTAGTCCTTTGGCTATAGTCATGTTTCCCTGCCGACGGCCAGTGTAGGCATCGGCAGTAGCAAGCCAGGGTCTGCCTAGGATTAACGGATGTCCATCTAGTCGGGTTTTAGGATTAATTATCAGGAAATCTGTGGGATACTCCCAGGAATCTATGGAAACCATGACATCATTCAGAGTACCTTCTGGTCGAACTACAGATCGATCTGCCAATTCTAACAAAGTAGAGGTAGGTTCTACTGACGTGATGCCAAGCTTTTGGCAGGTGGAGGTTGTCAAAATGTTGATTGCAGCTCCCAGGTCAGCTAGAGCGTTAGTCAGGGTTTGGCCATAGATTTGAACAGTTACAATTGGGTTCCCGGGATCTTCATATTTGATAGGTGTCTCTTTTCCTGATAATAGGTCGGATAAAGTACCAACTACTTGGACTCTAGGGTTAATATTTGTATTCCTCCTTGATTTTTTGATGCATAATTCTTTTATGGTTTTTGCATATATAGGAATATCTTGTATGGCTTGGAGGAATGGAATCTTTATATACAAATTTTGTAATTCTCCCAAAATGTCGAAGTCTGGAGGTTGTATAGGTCGAGATATGACTAATCGTTCTGGGAAAGGAGGAGAGGATGTACTTGCTTGTTTATTGTTTTGCTCTTTGTTTTCATCCTTCTGTTGTGGGGGTTGTTCTATTGGTAACTGATCTTCAACGCGAATTGTTTTGTCTCCCTCTGTTTCTATTATTCGTCCAGATCTTAACTGAAGATCGTTGCACTCCCTTAGGTCAGACTCAATCTCTGATGTATCTATGATTTGGATGGATTGGACTGGCCTATTATTAGGATTGGGATTGGGTTGGGCTGGGAGTTGCGGTCTCAGATTAGACTGGGGATTTTGTTGTAAAGCTGGCAGACTTGGTTGAGGGAGTGGGATTGATCCTGCTGGCTGATATGTTGTTCCTGGCCAGCTTGTCTGCCAGGATAAGCTTTGCGAAGTGGAAGGGGTCCACTGCGGAGGATAGGAACTATTCTGCCAATATGGTGGAGGATAAGGGCAGTTTGGCCAACCAAATTGGGACATCCAAGGATTCGGAGTAGGAAACATTTGAGGTGACCAATTTGAAAACGGGGGTTGAGACTGGTTTTGCCACATGTTCTGTTGTTGAGTATTGAACTGCGGGGGTTGAAAAGAAGAGGAGGGGTCTGAAAACATACATGATTGCCTAGGCTGCGATTGACGACGCTGGTTAATAAAATATGCTGGTTCTGGCTCCTCTTCTGCTTCTTTGTATACTGCCTTCAAACCAGGAAGTGAAGGGCAGCTTTCGGTCAGGTGGTCCTTGGTGTAGATAGCACATATTTGGACTGTATCCAGCGGGCATTCCTTGTGGCTGTGTTTCTTCTTGCATCGTGGGCAAAAAACTGCTAGATTCTGCTCCGCCTCGGCTTGCTTCTGTTTAGCCTGCACAATGTCAAGTTGTGTAGTTAATGTTCCCAGGATATCAGTTTTAAAATTTTCTAGTAAATTTCCAAGTTCCACCCGTGTTACTCCCTCTGTTGATGTTCTGTTATCTATGGGGAAGCGATCATATTCCGCTGGTTTTATCCTCGTGCTGCCTCTTGAGCTCCTGATACACAGATCAATGATATCAGCAAAATTTTCCTGATAAATGTCTCCTTTGCCCATAATGTTTAACGTTTTGATCCATTGCTCTTTCATACCTCTAATTAATGCAGTTTTCAACACGTTATCAGGCAGAGGTAGCGATGCATAAGGGGATCTTTGCAAGTTATATTGGAAACGTTCCACATATTCTTCTAAGGTTTCGTTTGGTCTGGCTGTCATTTGAAAGATTTCATCTTTTAGTTCTCTCGACCTACAGTAATCTTGATATTTCTTTAAAAAGGCTTCTTTCATTTGATCCCAATTGTTAATAACCCCACCACCTAAGCCCATAAACCATCTTAACGCAGCCCCTTTTAATGTAGAGGGGAACAATTTCAGTTTCTGGGGATCGGTGGTGTAGTCGTATCCTCTACATAATACATCAAATTCGAACAAGAATGCGTCCGGATCTTCTGATGTAAGGCCATGAAATGTGGGAATATGCTGGAGAGGGATGGCTTTCATGGGCGCATTTGCTGCAGAATCTACTATCGGATATTGCAATGTGGAGGTCTGGGTGTTTGGCTGATTCTGCGCCATGGGATCGAATATATGCCAGTAATCTTCAGGAATTTCCAAGAGAGTGTTCCTTGGTTGAGGAGGGGTAGTCTTAACAGGGATTGTCTTGACACCACTCCCTTGATCAGGGATGATAATGGCCCCAACTGTCTGCGGTGAATGAATTCCTTCAACAAGGATTTTTACAGCGCTTCCCTTGTCCGGGCTATTTAAAGGCTGGTTTAATTCAATAGGAGATCTAGGTTCCTCAATTTCCCCTGTTTCTCCTTCTCCTTCACAAAGGTTACTTTGGGTCCCTTCGTGCAATGGTACAGGAGTCAAATTTTCAATTTCTTGAAAATCCTGCTCCTCTGTTCGACTGTGCACCTCAGCAAAGGCTTCAGATGGTGATCCCGAGGCTTGAAGGGAACTAGTAGGCTGTTTAGAATTGACTTTCTTATAACCTACTGATGGCTGAGAGTCGACTTTCTTATAGATTTCGTCTATGAAGGTCGTTCGTCCAAGGGTCACCGGCCCCTTAGCTTTGGATGGAGGCTTTTGATCTTTCTCTAACTTTTTCTGCTTAGTCATGCACTCCAATTAAACTGCTAAATCCTATTTAACCAGCAATTCTACTAAGAGAGCAGACGGTGGAGCAGGGCTTTTACATGCTCCGTACGCAGGTTCTTACCTTCTGTTTTTAAAATCCAACTCCCTCCTAGCAGATTTGCGCACTACTCTATAAAGGACAAATGGCTATTACCCCTTCCCCGGCAACGGCGCCAAAATGTAGAGCGATAACTAGGGTCTCTCACACCACCAATTATTCCACATTATTAAGTCAATCCGGGATCGTTTTGTTCTTTCAAGGAGTAACTCAATCTGAGGTTGTTCTGTCCAAGTAATGCTCGGTAGTATAGCATTTTAATGACTTGAAAGGAAACAAACACTAAGCTGTAACTAAACCAATTCAGAAGATGAAATCACACAAGGCAGATGATCAGTGAAGGGTACGGAACCAATAACCCTTCCCTTTAGAAACTGATAAAGAAAGAAAACCAAAGCATGGACTTATAGGTCTGGGAGCTAGGCAGCGTCTTGCTGGGCTCACGACAGCCTTAGGCCTGCTATCACGCGAAAGCAATAAAGGCAGATTAGCGAAAGTAAAATGGAACAACAATTCTAAAATGGAACAACAGTAATCAAATGGAACATCAAACTATCATAAACAGGAAACGCCAATCATATAAATTGGAACAGCAGCTCAAATGGAACAGAAAACTCAAATGGAACAGCAAACTCAAATGGAACAGCAAACTCCGATGTATGTACGCATTCTATACTACTGTAGCGATCCGAGAGTAATGTATGATGTGACTATGTTTCTGAACAAAGTGATATTATCTTCAAGCCTCACAAATACTTATTTTATATGAATCCAATAATAATAACATTCACACCAATATTTTGCCGTAGAAATGGATGCAATTCAAATAGATTCACTTTGTGTAATACAGAGACGTGGATTAAAGAGCTTATTCAGATTCATATATTAATTAAGAAGCATAGTCTATCATGTAAAAGATATATCGGATTACTGAAACAAGAGAAATAAGCAAAACACACAAATCACCGTATGATACAACAGCAAGTGACCGTCGGAGCTGGGCCCTTGGCTACCAATGGTACACTGCTTAAAGTTACTTCAGATGCAGAAACGAAGTGAACACCAAGTCCTTTATATTGATTGCATTAACAAAAGTATACAAAATCAGATCTTACAAAACTTAATGATCAAAGTTGTTCTGAGTTTATAATTATAACAACAGTCGTCCCCACGCTCGATGGTGTGGTACCTTTATATAACAGAAATGACGGAGATATCTTGATACAAAAGATAAGCTTAAAGCAGCGATCCCTCACGATCGAAGATCCTGAGGGATTCACTAATTGTTCAGTTCTCCTCTTTCCTTCTTGCGTTCTCCATCTCGGTATCCTGCGTTCTTTTCCTGGACTATTCGGCTCTAAGTTTACTTGATCTTGTCCGCATCTAGTTCCCTGTCGACGGGACAACAGTTACTTTCCCTTCGCTTCTTGTTTTTACTCGATAATTCCCTATTTCCGCGTCCTTCTGCATAGAAAACATCAATTATTAGTGATTGAGCTTCGTTTGTCCATTTTCACACAATTTATCAAAACCCTTATATTTTTTAGACTCATAATGCAGAAAAGGTTAGAAATAGTATTGAAAAACCACTAGATTGCTTATCAAAAAGCATACCTTCCAGGTGCTCCACAAACGGAAGGTAGAGGGAAATGGTCCTCCTTTGTTGCTTTGTCTAACTCTCTGTAATTGACACAAATCCTCCACTTCCCATTTTTCTTTGGAACCAACAACAAAGGAGAAACACACTCACTATCCGAGATAAGGTAAATGAATCCTACATCCAGTAGCTTTTGTAGTTCTTATTTTACTATATCCTTGATTCATTCTCCCTTGGGGTTTTCAGACTAGTTTGCAACCTTATTTCATATAAATGTGGTGAGTGCACACTGAGGGGTGCACTCCCTTCATTTCTTTGTAACTACAGGCAAAGGCATCCAGATTCTCGCTTATCATGTTGCACAACTCTTCTTCTTGGTGTACAAAAAGAGAGGGGTTGATTTTCAAAGTTCTCTTAGGGCAGAATTTTATTGTTTTGACACGAGTAGGGTTTGAACTAACTAAGAATATATCAATTTGATGGTTGTTCTTGGTTTTCTTTACTACTTCCTGTAAGGACAAGGTGCTGGGAGTTGGATTTTGGAGTATGTGTTCAATCATATCATCTTCATGCGACTGTCCTCCTCCCATGGTAGTTTCTATGGTGTAGATTTGGGCAGAGCAGACTTCATCTTCTTCCTCCTCTTCTAGCCATAAAGGTAAATCATGTTCTAAGGATGGCTGAGTAGAAGGGTACAAGACCAAATTCTTGGATAGATGCCCATTTTTTGATAGTTATATTTCTAGCCCTCCAGCTGATGTAGGCATCGATAGTGGCTAAATACGATCTTCGAAGTATAAGAGGATAACCACTAAGCTTGGCCTTAGGCTGGAGAACTAGGAAGTCTGCAGGGTACTCCCAGGAGTCAATGTAGACCATCACATCCTCAACAATCCCCTCAGGGGCTACTGTGGAATGGTCTGCAAGCTACAAGACTATTGTGGTCTTTCTTAATGAACCCTAGAGATTGAGCTTGAGTATGCTGTCCTTAGTCATTACATTAACGACAGCCCCATGATCAATCAAGGTATGTGGGACAATGCTGCCATTGATGTGCACATCTACTACAGGGCTTCCAGGGTCTAAATACTCTGGGAAAATTACTTGCCCCAACATTAAGTCAGTTAGTTGTCCAATGACATTAATGGTAGCGGTGTCTCTTTTTCGCCTCCATGGATGTTTGAAACACTTCTCTTTAATTAGTTTGTTGTAAATAGGTACATCCTTAATGGCTTGGAGAAGTGGAATTTTGACATAGAGATTTTTCAATTCACCCAAAAGTTCATTCTCTTCTGGGGTAGGTTGGACTGGATGAGTTAATATTTTAGGAAACGGTGGTGGATTCACTCTATGCATACTTTCCTCTCTTTCCTCCTCAATCTCCCTAGGTGGAGATGGAGGTTGGTTGTCTGGGAGTACTCTCCTAGACCTTAGGTTGATTTCTTGAATCTCCACAACATAAGCAGGGTAGGATGTCTGTTATGAAACCAGCTCACAAAAAGATAGAAAAGATAGACCAATGCTTTAGAATTCGGCCTCTTCGAGGGGGAAACCTCCTTTACATTACATAAATGAACAATTCTTGGATGATTCAAATGACAAAACCTCCTTTCTATACTAAGGAGTCACAATATAACCTAGCCGACCTAACAATAATAATATAAAGCCACAAAAATAACAATAGAGGGGTTCTATGGGGCACAGTAATAAAAATATGGGGACAATAGGGGCACAACAATATTAATAAGGGGTACAAATACAATAGTAATGGGGTAATCACTAGTATTATAGGGTCCTATCGATGTCTCTACACTGTATACTTGTTGTGCCTATCTATTCTTTGGGTTCGGATTTGGCTCAGCATGCATCTGAGTTTGTTTAGGTGGATCAGGGTTTAAAAGTTTTGGTTGAGTAGGAGGTGAAGGAAATAAAGATGGAGCATTGTTGTATGGGGGCCCCCACCCCTATGGTTGTTCATTCCACTAAGGCTGTGGCGGATTATATGGTTGAAATGACTGCTTGGTCAGTTGGGAATGGTATTGAGGCTTAAAAGACCATGGAGAAAATGTAGACTAGGAGGGATGAGTGGGGGGGGCCCAAGAGGGACTCGATGTGTTATGGTTAGGGTTGTAGTATGCATAGGATGACCCTTGCATGCCCTGCTGGTATGGTCAAGGCCCGAGAGGTCTCCTTTGATTTATGTAAAAGAGTTGTTCGGTCACCCCTTCAGTTCCCTGATACACAAATTTTAGTCCAGGTAGAGAAGGGCACTTTTCTGTGGAGTGGTTTTCTTTACAGACAGAGTAGATTTCTATCAGGTTTAATGGACATTCATTCCTAGGGTTCCTCCTTATGCATCAAGGGAAGAATATTTCTAATTCTCTCTCTGCTTCCTCCTACTTCCTCTTGATGTGCATAGTTTCCATCTTTAGGGCAAGGGTTTGCAACATTTCACTCTTGAAATCTTGTAGCATATTTCCAATTTCACCTTTTATGGATGTGTTGGAAGAGGATGAGTTGTCAATTGGTTGAATACCCCTACCAATTTTCCTAGCTACCCTAGAATGGTTCTTAAAGACAATCTTGATATCTTCATAGGGTAGCTAGTAGATGTCCCCTCCTGCTACCAGGTTTAGGGTATCCAGAAGATATTCCCTTACCCCCTGGAGCAAGACTAGCTTCAGTGACTCAGGATCAAGTGTGCACCTGGCCCTTTTATAGCTAAGCTGGAATCTCTCTTCACAATCCTTTAAGGATTCATCATGCCCCAAGGTCATCCTAAAAATTTCCTCTTTAGTATGTTTATACTTGCAGTGGTCTCGATACTTGTTGTTGAAGGCTTACTACATATGAGCCTGGGTTGTGATTCTATCTTAGGTAAACCCATGAACCAACACAAAGATGCATCGTTGAGAGTGGATGGGAATAATTTCAGCTTTTGATCATCAGTGGTGTAATCATAAGTTCTGCATATGACAAAGAACTCAAACAAGAAAGTACCTAGATCTTCTGAGGTCAGGCCATGGAAATGAGGAAGAGTAGAGGGGATTGTGCTTTTCATCTTGGTATCCTCATTAGTTTCTTTGATGGAAAAATAACCCTCAATTATTTCTCTATATCCTCTATCATTTCTATTTTCAGCCATTAGGTCAGTTGGAATGGGTTCTCCTTCTTCTTCTCCCCCTATAGGCTCTTCAAAAATCTCTAGTTGTTCACCTAAGGGGTCCTCCAATTCACAGCCACCAAAGAAGAGGGAAGGTTGGTTGTTTGAAGTGGTGGGGGTATTTGGTAGAAATTTTCCTAAGTTATCCCTATTCCTATGACACATGAAAGAAGTGTTTTTGTTTTCTTTTGTGTTTTTTTCAAGCTTTGAGACTAATTGCAAAATTCAAATAACAAACTGAATGGAAACTAACTATTGAATGAATTCTCACTTGTGGAATGGAAAAGAAAGAAAACCAATTTACAATTAATTTTGCAGAAACGAAGCTACTAGCAGAATTTCAGAGATAAGAAATGGGAGAAAGAAAATAGAAACCACATCTTACTCAGACACTTTCCTTCCAACAGTGCCAAAGAGTGATGAGCACCAGTATTGTAGCAAGAATGCTGCAACTCCTAGGGTTGCCATCTTTACTTTATCAACTCGAGGTTCGTACAAACTTGGAGGTGATAGTAGTGTATACACAATAAAATGCGATGGGTCCACCCTTTGTCACTGTTGAGTTGGTGATAAAATGCTATGGTTTCTCAAACCAGCCTTCTATTGATTCAAAAGAAGCTTGATTACTAATGAGGAAAGGGGTATTTTGCACTACTTGGGAGTATTGAAATAGTTTTTACTGGAGTAAGGAAAGACTGAAATCAAATTCTTTAAACATACCACTCATCTAACTAATTACTAAGAGACTTTTCTTCAAAATAATTATAAGTTAACATATGTGTAATCCTAGCTATCCTAGACATGCACTCTAAAATAACCAAACCTTCTACTGTTGTGCATATGAATGAACACAATAAATCTTTTTCTTTTTGTCCCTTTTTTGTGAAATTGTGAATTCTAAACCTTCTTGGTGATGTGGCAGGTGGGTTAGAGATGGTGGTGCAAGGTCGGATGGCTTAGGAGGCAAGTAGGGGTCTTCTCCTATCCTCTAGGAAGATTTTTCCAAAAATTGGCCTCAAAATAGGCCACTAGAGGTTGTCCTACAGGATATCCTAATGCTTCCTATAGGATGTCCTAATGCTCCTACAGGATCCCATGTATCCTTACAGGATCCCCAGTATTCCTACAGGATCTGGCCTAGAGCAATAGGGGTAATTTTGAAGGTGCTATAGGGCTTAGGGAAGGTGAATGGTGGAAGAAATAAGGTAGGGGAGTGGCTATGATTTTTTTAGAGCTCAAAACAGAGTTTGTGAGATGGTTGGATTTTCTCAAAAAACCTAGAAAGTTGTTCTTATGGAATGATGATTTGGTTGAGGGACTTAGTGGCTTTTGGTGATCATGGATGGATGAGGTTAGGCTGGGGCTGCTGGTCACGAGATCTTCCTGCACTATTGAAACTCCTACACTACATCCATCACTAGTATTTATCCATGAATCATGTCAAACAATAAAGATTTTCAATCAACTTAAGAAAACAAAATTTCATTATCTAGTTTCCTAGTTCATGCATGGAAATACTTGCAAAATAATGTGAAACACTATGAGATCTAATACAAGGTTGAATATATCAAAAATGACAATTGAATCCTATCCTTTAAAACTGAAAAGATGCTAGCCTAAGTAGTAGAAAATCCTAAATTCCATAAGAAATCATAATTTTGTCTTTTTGGGGTTGCATAGGAGTTCATTCCTCAAACCATGGTCCCTAAAGGGGGGAGTGAGGCCAAATCCATCTGCTATTAGCGTTTTTCATATTCCTTTATCTTTCTAAGCTACTATTAAAGCAATGCACAAATGGAAGCATACTAATCAAATTCAGAACTACTTGCATTAAGGGATTTTTGAGGTCTAATGTGGGCCTCCTAAGTAAATTATAAAATAATAGTGGAAATAATAAAATATGATTATATTACATCATAAAATTTTGGAGGGAAGAAAGACAAAACTATTCTTTCAATTCGTATTTTTAACTTATCTCCATACGGGTTTATTCAAATTTCAGGAAGAAACAATTGTTGGATGCAGAATTTGACTCCTCATCCGAAGAGCACCCATGTTTCATACTTTCAATGGACCCTGTTACACGAAAAATGAGAAATAAATGAAAAACATGATTGCAATCATGTTTTTTCATGTATTTATTGTTTTTCATGTAGTAGGGTCCATCAAAAGTATGAAATATGGGTACACCTTGGATGAGGAATTAAATTTTGCATCCAACAAGTACTCCCGCTTGAAATTTGAGTAAAAACTTAAGGAGATAAGTTGAAACTATGAGTTGAAAAAATAGTTTTATTATTTTATTATTTTTTAATATTTGTACATTTTTACTCCGAAAATGGTGAATCACCCCCCATGGCTGACATCATCATCTTCAATCCTATTTGTTCTTATAAACTTTATTTTAGTTGTACATTTTTCTTAGGAGGCCCATTTCAGACCTCAAAAATCCCCTAATGCAATGAAACAATGCTAAAACCAATTCAACCATTAATATATGAAATCACCTAAGCAGACAAGTACAAGAAGAGGAGCCTTTGATTCTAGGGTTGGGCCCTAACCTAAGAGATTCATCCCTCTGAGTCAACTCAGTGCTAGATCAAGGAAATGCTCATTCTCATTATCATATCAAAAAAATTAGATAACAATGTTTTTCCAAAAAACTTGAACTCGAAAATGCTTATTGCTCTTAAGTAAAAAATCTGAATCCTAATGACGCTCTGGGCCTCCTGATTTATATAATTGAAGTCTCAAATGATTTCCTTAAATATAGGGAGGCTTGGCTCCAAAACGCAAGATGAACTAGCTCTTAATTGTCACTGGCTCGGCTGCCCATGATCTCCATGACTCGGCTGCTTGCAACTCCGAGCTAGTGTGATTTTATTGAGGAATATTCGAATGAGTGAGGATTAAATGAGGAGTATCTATCTCCTATAATCTCTCCTCCTTGTCTCATTCAAGTTTATGCCCTTAATTAGCCAAAATTACCACGATTTTCTCTCAAAAACCTGCAATCATTCCACATTAGACCACTAAACATAACATCTTACTTTTACTCATCTCATTAAGAAAAATATAATTAAAATATGTAAGGAATTATGAGAAGAGTTGAATTTAATAAGCTTGGAGGTGTATTAAGGTCCATATAGTTACCCAATGATGAGGCTCATCACCAACCTAGATTTATATTTGTCTACCCTACCATATGCTTTGAACTTAGGTTTATAAAGCCATTTACAACCTATGGGCTCTTTTCCTTTTGGCAGTAAAACTAATTCCCAGGTTTTATTTTTTAATATGGTCTCATACTCTTCTTTCATAACTGACCTCCATTCATCATACTAGTTTTCTTCATTATAATTCATGGTCTCAACAACATTTAAAATACTGGTCATAAGAGCATAATCTTTGTACCTTGTAGGTAAGTGAGTCTACCTACCCTTTAATATGATATGCTCTGTCATATCCATGGTAGATGTTAGCACCTTTTCTGGTCTCAAATTTTTCATACCATTGTTTATTACCTGTCATATGAGTGGAGGCTCCAGAATCTACAAAACAAGTTTTAACCTCATCGGTCTAAGAAGAAAGAGGAGCGTCATACACAAATAATTTAATATCATGATTATGATCTTCACCAGTAAAATGCCTCGTATGCCTCTTATAGCTATGTTTGGTTTCATCATTATTCTTTTTATAACAATCTCTAGAAATATGACCAATTCTGCCACAGTAAAAACACTTGATTCTTGAATCACTTCTAGTGGATTACATACCTTGAAATGGATTTTTCTTGGATGGACCACTGCTTTTCTCTCCTCGTCCTGGTTTCCCTTTGAAGAAAATTTTATTCACCACTATTTCTAGATTTGCATTCTGAGGCTTTAGATTCCTATGCCTCTCTCTTCCTGCATCGAATTACTTGACAACACTTCAAAGGTGGGAGATTTCTCCCTTGCTGCAAGCCCTATAATGAACATCTTATAATCCTTTGACATACCATTTAAGGTAATCATGATGATTTCAATGTTGGACACATTCTCCCTTATATCACCCAACTTATGTCTCCGTTCTTTGATCTGTGAGATGAATGCAACACTAGATTCATTCTCGTCCATTATGATGGAGAGAATATTACTCTTCAAAGACAACAGACCATTTGTGTTTTTTGTTTCGTACAACTCCTTGAGTGTCACCCAAATTTCATTGGACATTTTTCATTATTGGATATGAGGGATTATGTTGTCTTTTATCGACATCTTGAATAACACCTTCACTTTGGTTTCCCTCTTTTCCCAATCCTGATCTAATGCGGTTGTGGCATCACTGACTACAACCAACTTTGCTTCATCTCCATTGGAAATTTTCCATGCACTCGAACCCTTGAGCAATGTCTAAAACTTGAACTTCCAGTTGGCATAATTTGACCCATCAAGCTTATTTCTCACATTAAGGTACATCTCTACAATGTGATTATTCATTGTGACAAAACCAGTCAGTCTACGGATCCACATTCAGATCCTCTAAACATCAACGTATGGATCTAACTCCAGATCCTCCAATAGGTGGTCTATGGATCCACCTCCAGATCCTCCAGCAATCGATCTATGGATCTAGATCTAGATCCTCCAATAAACCACTGGAGAGGACCACCAAGATAGGTGCATCTGGTCTTGGGCCACCTCAAACATGGAAAAAAATAACATTGTTGTTACACCTTGCTGCAGGGCATGATGACCAAAACTCTTACAAGTCTCTCAGCATCAGCATGGGCATAGCACTATCTAATAGTGTTGATAAACACACTTTCGCTGTGCATGACTAGTGCTAATCAACACATGTTTCCCTTGTCGAGGTCGTGTTGATCAGACTTACTTCAAAAGTTTAGCGCTTTGTCACAAAATCAATTGAACCAGCCACCAAGGCTCTTAGCCACCGAGGATTACATGGTCTCCAAACTTGGCCACAAGAGCTCTCAACCACCAAGGCTCAACTCAGCCACCAAGGCTCTCAATCTAGCCACCAAGGCTCACCAACTCTGATACCATGTTAAAAATGGAAAGAAGAAATTGGAATGAAGCTTACACACTGAAACTAGCAGCTCACATGTGAGAAAGCTACACCTAGAGACTTCCCAGGAAATATTTCTCTATTAAATTAATCATCAAATCAGAAATATATAAGTTTACATTCAATTTAGGGAGATCAAAAACATCTCCTAGAAAATGGGAACTAAGTCTAAACTAAGAAACACACACAACCGTGAAACAAACTTTCTCCATTATTTTGAACTACAACAATTACAAAATTGAAGGAATAATGTTGAAAAACTATACTTTGTGAAATAGAAAAGCTAAAATAGCAAGAATGGAAGAAAAACTAGTGAAAAAGCAACGATGATCAAGAGATAACATTTAGGAAATAGTAGTAAAGCAACATCAATTATAAATTAACTATCTAAAGCGAAATACCTAGAAATTAATATCATGAATATTGATATTATCACTAATCAAAATAAAACACACACCTTGCAATTAATCCAACAGATAGATGATAGGAAAAAAGAGATAAAATGCAGATCTAATGATGGAAATGAAGACAGCACCTCATCCAGGAGTGGGTCCAAACTGCTAGAGTCAGACTGCCTCATAGAAAATATCAGAATAGTGAATTAACTCTCAACAACAAAAACTTGAATTATATTATGAAAGAATGATTACAGTCAGTGCTTTCAACGAGTCTATCAAATGTATGAGAATATTACATAAAAAATCTCCTTCAGGACATAAGCCCTCATCTTTATACCACCATGGAGGGAGATAAAAATAGTAAATTTTTTTAACAAAGAACAATCCTGAGAATCTTAAGATGCTTAGGATAGTTATTTTTAGTTACAAAAAATATTAATGTTGCCCATATGAGAAAACTAAAGGCTTTGTCCCTAACATATTTACTTAGATAAGAATCAAACTCACTTTATCTGCTATGGTTGGTTGATACATCATCACGATATCCCGATTTCACCTTGAAATTCTCAAAAAACAACATCAATTGCTATCTATCACAAACTCCCTGTTCATAGTAAATATTCAACCATGAATAAATAGTGTTTTTGCAATCAAAATAGTTCATAAAAAATATGAAAGTAAAAGTAAATTAATTCTTGTAAAGCCTATGTTATATGGGTTAATATATCATAAATATAAGAAAGATATGAGAAGACAACATTAAAACTAAGGATTAGCATAAGGGAATCATGGAAATTGTGAGGCCCAACATCACCCTCCAACTCACCTTCTTGTATGTTCTCATGCAAGTAAATAATTAACATGTAAGGTAGTTAAGAAGTAGGCTCCATATAGTTCCTCTCCTCTAAGTCTGAATCCAATCCTACTTTTGATTTCCTAAAATTCCTCATACTTACTTGTGAAAGTTCATAATCAGACTTATAGGAAGGTGGAGGACACTAAATCATAGGTCATATGTACCTACATCACATCCATTCGATTCCATCTTCCATCACAATGTTAACATAATATTGCACTATGGACATAGCTTACTGAAAATGATATAAGACAAAAGATTCCATGTCTTTTATTTCTCTGGATGACATTTTCCATCTCCTTTTGGTTCCATGTATAGCCTCACCTTTTATGTCTTCCAATTGTTCCCATCATGAGTATAATAACTTGTTATGAATTTTATCAAGTGAGGGAGAAACACCAGGCTTCTCTATAAATGGATTATGGTAGAGAAGTGTAGAAAAGGGGTTCTCTGGCTCACCTCTAACCCAAAGATCAATATTATTATATATTTGAAAAGTGCGATAGGATTTTTCCCATTTTATATGATTTATTATTCGATGTCTAGAACAATAATTTCATTTAGGTGTTCTTCCAAAATAAAGTTATGCATGTAGACTTTGTACATGACATACTTTGTTCTCTCATCCTACTTATGAAAAATAATAATTAAATCCAACACATTGTTGAATTATTATGGTTGGCCACATTATATATCATTGGAATTAAGATGCAAATATTGTTCAATTAGAAATAAAGAATACTTTTGTGTTGGAGATCTACATGCTAGGACATCTGAGTAAATAGAATCAATTTCATCATTTTTCTTTGTGATCTTACATATACATTCCTCCAAGGCCTCAGTTTTATTCTTTGGAACTCTTAAATTTGCATGTGCTTCATCCTCTATCATTATTAGTGCTTGAAACAATTGGAGCTGATTTTGATATTCTTGTTGAGGCACTATTTCCCTTCGATATCTAGCTATGGTATTTTTGTGTTCTGCTAGTGTTTTATTACGAACCTTTATTGTGGCATCTACAATCAGTGGATTATAGGAAGGTACAACATTAGTTTGTGTTCCCCTTTCAATAAGACCAAATATAGGATTAGTTTTAGTCTCAACTTCAATGAAAACGGATGTAGGATTAATTTGAACTTCTGATTTAGTATAGACAAATGAAAATTCATTTTGGGTTCCTGCTTTAGTAAAGAAAAGGAAAAAATTAGTCTGAATATCTGCTTCAATGGAGATAGGTACAAGATCAATCCAAGCTTCAACATTTTGGGCTTATTTCTTCCTATAATCAATTCCAAGTTATTCTACAACTTTCTTTTCATGACCCTCATAAAAATGTCTATTAGTTTGGAACCATTTTATCAACTGGTACTTTCCTCTATAACCTATGATTTTCTTTCCTTATTATAATAACTTCCTTTAGAAGCTTTCCTTTTACTAAATTCTTCATGACTTTTGTACCCCTAGTTATTTGAGCAAAATCTATGGCCAAAATTGTTGAAGCAAGATAACAGGAAACAAAGGTTGTTACATCATAATATTCAACAATATTTTTTTGGGAAAAACAAACCAATAGAGGGTAGATAGGTGCGTTACCAACTTCCATTGGCAATCTACCAATCACAGGTTCTAAGAAATAATTAACATGAGGGTCGATCGGAGGTCCACTTGAAGGAGAAACATTAAGCTCTGGACCTACATTAATCAAGTATTAAAGAGGAAATTGTGGATCCATGTATTCTGGAGAAGAGGGATCTAATATAGTGGCAACATAATTCCTAGATTGGTCTTTAGTCAAAATAGCTTCAAAATCATCATATGGCTCTAGAGTGATGGTACCTACAGATCCAACATAAGGAGTTGCAGCTGGAGAACTAGGAAAAGAATTATTATTAGAATTAAGAGGTGTTGGCTTAGTGGGTCCTGACCTAGGTTCAAAGTTAACTTTTCCAAACAAATCCCTACACTACTAGCCCTTTCGGCATCAACCCACGGAGTGTGGGTTGAAGTCTCACCCGAAGGAGTATGGAGGGATGCTAGAACCAAGTTTCTACACCCAGAGATGAACGTGATGTCATTTTATGCCCTAAACCCACCTTCTCTTAATCAACTTCCAGACCTTTGCGAAGGTCTACAACTGTATTTCATGGACCCTAAACATGTGAATCAACTACTTACGCACCTCTGTAATTACCCTTGGTTCTGTATTTACCCAGATCAGCATAAGTATCTAATATCTTTAATAAGAATTAAGATACTCTTCATGTAAATCAATATTAGTACTTGCATTCATATAACAATGTAAAGTAAGTAGAATTGTGCATCAATACAGTCTTAAATCATAAACCCATCATTCACCATAGCATAATAACGCATTCATTAATAATAGAAATATATAGAAAAAACAAATATATTTTAAGAATAATCTTCTTTATTGATACTTCAGTTCTTCTTACAGACTCAAGACTTCCCTGCACACTCAATTGTAGGGGTTCGCGCACTCAGCTGTGGACTCTAGTCTAGGCCTTTGTGCACCCAACTACAGAGCCTCTCTTCTATGCTAAGACTTCTTCTCTCTTACTACTAATGACCCATTACATTCATTCTTCGTTTTTCCTTAACTTAACTACCTTAGCCTCTCTAAGACTCTCCTTTTTATACAATCCCATGGTCCGCGGACCATGGGTAGATCTACTAAATCCGACACAACTTACATAAAAGAAGGGTAAAACCATTTATGAAATTTTACTATCTAAGTTCTCTGCGACCACAACTTGCAGAGAATTTACATTTTACATAACAAAATTTGGGCTTTCTACCCCAAAACTTGGCTTTTTCCCCAAAATTGATCATAGGGGACCCTGTCCCAATAGGCCCCCACCACAAATATCATGACTCGCCCTTGAGTCACTCTTATGGCATGGATATATTACTATAGAGACCTCCCAGCTCTACTTACGCCACTACAACCTCAATCACACTCTACATGGTTGCCTGCTTGATCTGCTCACCAGCTTCTCTATTGCTAGCCCTACGCTATCTTCCTGAATCTTATGCTACATCCTCTATAGGCTTGCCAACTTCTCCCAAATGGTGGCGGAGACAACATAGGCTTCATCCAGCCAAGGCCCCAATTTGGCCTTGAGGACTACCTCTTTTCACTGTGCTGCTTCCACTTGTTCGAGCAATTGCTTTGCCTCTTGCAGTTTTGCCAATCTTTGCACTATAGCAGCAGTGCGCGCCATTGCTCTTGCTCCATCATATTCTTGCTGCAACTCCCGGGCCTCTTTGTTTAACCTCTGCAAGTTAGGATCTTCCTGTAGAGCTGTAAGTACCCCCATATATTACTTGAAAAGCGTAGTGCATTCCACCAATGCGACATCTACTGCGGCGACTCCATCCTTCATTGTGGCTTCATGCTCTGCTCTGATCTCTAGTGGAGTTGAAGGTTGTGACTTCAACTCAAGGTTTGTTGTATTCAGGTTCAGTTCAAACTAAACCTTGGCCACTTCTATTTTTACATCGCACACAGTTGTAGCCAACTTTCTAATCTTGGCCTCCAACGATGCTTCTTCTGGTATATGCAGTTCTGGAACTGTTATGCATGCGTCAGCTACCATGGCTGTAGTGTGCTCATTCTGCTCCTGAACCTTCTTCCATGCTTCTAGCAATTTCATCTTCTCAACAAACATCTATTCATTGTTGACCTTGTACTTGTTGATCATGCTTAGTGCGCGGTGCTCTCGGGCCTGAATCTCTGGAATCACACTTGCTTGCAGTGTGTGAAGGAATTTGTTGGGGGGCATGGTCAAGTTCAGACCAATATTTCTCATAGCGCTGATAGTAGCCTTGTTAGCATCCGCCTCTGCGCTCAGAGCTCCATCAGGAAACACGACTGCCCGATGATCTACGGATCGAACCAACTCTACTACTCGAGTGGTCGTTGACACCAAATTAGTTGATGTCGTTCTGCTCTTCCCTGCACCGGCCTAGAGTCTAGTTGTTTGGATCTACAGCTCACGAAAAATCGTCTGTATAGTGACCAATGCTTGCTTCTACTGCTACTCAAACTACTGTAGCAATTCTATTATCATGTCCCTTACCTTGTCACCAATATCACCTAAGTTGCCCTCTATCAAGGTAATTGGATCGAGAAACGACTTGGAGGCTTTGGTCTTCTTTCCCTGTCCCTCCTTTTCCTATTCCCTATAGCGCTTTACGCAGAAGTCAGTGCTCTCTTGATTTCCACCACCCTACTCTGACTATTCTTCTTCCTTCGTTTGGGGTGAAGGATATTTTTGACTTCTATTAGAGCCGTGCTCTTCTGGCTCGGTTGTTCCTTTGCGGCGCACTCCGCTTCTGATCAGACATTCTCCTCACTCTCCTTCTTCCTATTTTCTACCAACTATTGGAACTTCAGTCAGGCTGCTTCCTATTCCTGCTTCGCCATGGACTTGCTAGTCTCGATAGCCAAATACAATTTTGTGTGCCAATCTGCTGGCCAACGCTTGAGGACTTCTACAATGGCATCATGTGTAGCCAAGTAGGGGAGATCATACCACTTATGATCCGTATCCTTCAATGCTCGGATGTAAACACAGTGGAAGTCTCCTTTGAACTCTGCATACCTAGATAGCTGCTCAAAGACGGTTGGTGAAAACCACAACTTTTGATTGATGGTTATGTGGATACTTGCCTCCATCATCACCCAGAGCACTTTTCTTTCCCTAACCCAGTCAGCATCCTTGGTGGCCCATAAAGACGAAAATTTTGTTGCTTCTGTAAAATTGGTCTCGATTGAAGGAAATTGGCTATCCTTCAGTAAATATGATGTGACCAACACAATCGGTAGCAATAGCCATGAGTAATGGAAGTTTTTACTATGGTCTTGTGCCTCTCTGTAGTTCGCGAGGAACTCACTGTACAAGTAGCGTGCATAGTGGAACTATACACCCTCCATGCACTGAGCCGCTAATGAAACCACTGGTGCCGTCATCTCTTCTACACGATACTTTCTCATCACTTTTGCAGCCAAAATTTTGGTGGACACCTTCACTAGTGGGTCAGTAATACTGGAAATGGAATATCCACAGAGTTTCTTAACAAGTTTGAACTTGTCCTTCATCTTCTTAGTGAGTTCACTCTTACCTGTCTTTCTGCCAAATGCCTTTGCCAGATTCAGTCCAAAATGAGAACAATGTGATTCGATGGATCATCATATCAGTGATTGATATTGGCTCACTCAACCAAAAGCACTCGTCGTGCACAAGGAACAACAACTGGTTAATGACTGTCAAATTTATGGGGGCGCGGTGGTAGTGAGGCACCCATAGTAGGTTCAACGACCCTACCTTTTTTACCTCGTGAATCCATTCCATCGAATCCAACGTGGTTACACTAGACTCCTTGTAGAAAACTCGCTTCATGAAGGTATCAGTAGCTAGGTGGGGGAAGCCGCTCGATGTCCCCAAATCCCAATATTCAAGCTCTAGATGTAGGATGCGCACCAAGCGCGGACCTTCAAAAGCTATATTTTATGTTAGAAGGGGTGTGTTAAGGAGGAATTGTCCCTCATATGGGTCCTTCAGGACATTCACCTTGCCCTGGTGTGGAGGGATGTACTCTGGAAGATTTGAAATAGGGTCTATCACTCAATATCTATGTCTTGCACACCCTCCTTGGCCTCCATATATACCACTTTACCTTTGTCCTGTGTGGTTGGCTTTTCTTTTCTCTGATCCTATGTAGCTGGATGTTTCCTTGGTGACTCGTGCACTGGCAATGTCTTCTTTTGTTTATCCTTCTTAGGCTTGGGAACCTCTCTCGTCGGTATAGGCTTCGGCCTAGGTGACCTCAGCACCTTAGGTGCTGCTGCGGGAACCTCCATACTCACCACCTCAGGGGCAGCTCCCTCAGAGGCGATAGTGACCCCAGTACTAGCGGTCTCAGCTAGAGTAGACATGAAACTGTTAATGATGTTCTGATAAGACTTAGGATACTTATCAGACACGGGTCTTGTAAGAAAATTCTCAAAGAGCTCATGCTATAGACAACAAAACTTAGAAATTCTCAGAATGTAAAGTGTTTCTTACTGGATGGCCACCTTTAATTTATAGGCAAATTTGAATTCAAACTCGACCGTTCCCTCCGAAATACGTCCATAAATTCTAGATTGGCAGAAAATTTCCAAATATTTCACACTTGATTTCAACCTTAAATGCCTTAAAGTGTTGGCCACCCGCTCCTCTTAACCATCCTCTAGCAGTAAAATCATGAATAGTGATGGTAATGATCACTTTTTTGTTGCGTTGCGCAGTCTCCACCCTTATAGCACAACTCCCATCACACGTTTATTGGTACTGTGACTCTTGGGAATGGGTCCCTTGGGTTCAATTTTGGGGTTAAAAACCCAAGTTTTGGGGTAGAAGGCTCGAAGTTTGAATGATGAAATGTAAAGGCTCCACATTTTGTGGTTGTGCAACACAAAGATGTCAAGAGTCATTAAGGGTTGTCCACCCTTACTTTGTCAAGAATCATGTCGGCTGTAAATATCCACCCATGGTCCGCAGACCATGGGATTGTATAAAAAGAAGCTAAGTAAGTAAGTTCTAGGGGGAGTAGAGAAAGAAGCAGAGTTCCAAGTGCTTTGGGTCATAGGAGAGCTAAGAGTGAGAGTCTTAGCGTAGCTAGAGGCTCTGCAGTTGAGTGTGCAGAGGCCTAGGGTATAATTCGACAGCTGAGTGTGCAGACCCCTGCCACTTTGTGCACAAGGCGGATAGAGTCTGTATTGGGAACTTGAATCATCAATAAAGAGAAGTATTCTAAAATTGTTGCGTAGTTTGTCTTTGATTATTGCATCCGATTATGTTATGCTAAGTTTCGAGTTTACAATACAATGCTAATTTAATGCTCAAATGTATCTGTTTCTATCTTTTATTTGAACGCAAGTAAAAATATATGTTTACACGAAGATAACCTTAATTGCATGCTAAAATTGGTGAAAACTTAAGGTAATTTGGGGACATGTAACCGTACATAGTTACAGAGGCGTGTAAGTTCCTGGACCGCTGGTTAAGGTTAGTCGTATACCTTTCCGAAGGTTCTGAAGGTCAGAAATGAAGGAAAATCGATAAGCCCTAAGGGCTTATTGATCTATGCAATGATAGGGGTTAGGGTATAAGATCAACATCATGATCATCTCAAGGTGCGGAAACTTAGTTCTTGCATCGCCCCATACTACTTCGGGCGAGACTTCAATCTGCGCTTCATGGATTGATCAAAAGGGCTAGTAGTATAGGGATTTGCTTGGCTACTTAACGCTAAACCTGGGTCAGGGCCCATCAAGCCAACAAATGGTTCCATTGATGGGACTGAAATTTGTGTTTGTCCAATTTGTGTTTGATGAAACTCGAATTTTGTTCTAGTGACGATCCTGTGGTTGACTTTGGGGTTTGATCGTGATATCCTGCATTCATCTTGATGAACTGGTTCAAGTGGATAGGAAGAGATCCATGCTGGAACCATTTCCTATCCATCTGTATGCTTCATTGCTAACCTAGAACTTCTAAACCTTGCAAAGAATGGAGATAGCTACATAAATCTGGATTAGTTGCGGAAATGGACCAATTCTATAGCCAATTGCATTCTTTAACAAAACAATATGGCATATAATCAAACATGAAGAAGAAGACATATTATTACTTACTTTTATCAATACTTTGTGGATGTGGCATTATTTAGGTGGCAAATGTAGGAAAAGAGAGAGAACATAAGCAAAAAGGGGTGTCATGGTAAGACAATCTTTGGACTCTACATTCCCCTAGACTCGAGGTTTTGAATGTCCTCATACACTTCATCCTTATCAGTGACTTGTGTTTTCTGTTCATCACCTCCAAGTTTCGCTATTTTCCTCTTTTTGGAAGCTACTAGCATTCTAGGTTTTGTCATGAGAATTTTATATTTTAAGCTGATAATCTCTCTTCTGCATCATCATGTTTTCCTTCTTCAGATTTTTATTCTTTTTATACCACAAGCTCAAATGGAGGATGATATTGTCACTTTTTGTAATCTGGATCTCACTTTGTGCTTCCAATGTTTGATTCTCATTCTTGAGATACCTCTTCAATGTTTCTAATTCAAAAATATCATGCTTTAAAATGCTTGTGGTTGGGCGTTTATGTGGTTCATTTAACTTGTTTCTCCCTTCTCCAGAACTCTGAATTTTTTCCTTGGTTGTTGTCTCCTTTCATTCCAACGACTCTATATAGTCATATATCTCCCATTGGATGGGGTCAATACCCGAACTATGCACTAGGCTTCTTAGAGGTGAGCTACAAGGTGGTGATACCGTCAGTGATGATTCTAGTGACCCTTTTTGAAGACTCTCAGGGTTTTCCATTGGTTCGTTCTCAGTTGGCTCATTCTCAATTGGCTCATCCTCAGTAGGCTAGTTTTCCTCAAGATTAATGTACTCTGTAGCTTTTGGGATTGTCTATTGGACTATGCTCAACCTTGTGCTCCTCCTCAGTCTTGAGGTTTGTGATCCTTGAACCTTCTTTCTTTTAGTTTCTGAGTTTTCTTCTTGAGGAAGGGTCCTGATTCATGGCATTTCCTTTGCTCTCTTGCTAACTTTATTCCTCTTAAGATTCCCCTTCTTCATTTTCTGTAATATGTCTACTATTAGCAACTCTTCTTCTGATAATTTTGGGTGAGTCTGGGGTTCCTACTCTATTATCCCTTCTATGGTTCTCTTCCTTCCTCTAGGGGTTCTACTGCTACTGGAATTTTCAGGGAATCTTTCTTCAAAATGGTTCCTAACCAGGAAACTCTCCCAATTATCCCCTATACTATGAAGATGGAACTCAACTAATATTTTTATCAAGCCATGATGATACATGGTGTTTTCTATACACTGAATTTTCTTTTGAACATTTGTAGACATTTTCTTGAGACTATTTAAGAGGAAGTAAGGAAGGTTCATCTGGTGATCTTTAGTGAAATGCATCATTATTCTAACATGGTAAAAATACATATACCTGAGCCTACCTTCATAGATGACAAATTTTTGAAGTATAAGAAATAAATTTCTCCATTTTCTTTTAAGGGTTGAGTTGTGAATACCTTTCTTGAAGACATTGGTGTCCATATTTGGATTTTTGAGGAAGACCTTCTAGTCCTCTCCATTAATTCCCTTGTTCTTAAACCATTTTTCGCTGCTCCTTAGCAATTCTGTAGCCACTACAATCTTCGATTTGTTATGGTGATCTTGATGTCCCTTATTTCAGCTTCAGTTCCATCAAAAGAGTGCGCAAATGTCTGGGTCACTTCCCTGTGAAAGCCGTTAAATTTTTCAATAAACTACAACCACTGTTTCTTTTGGAGCAACTCTTTAGTCTAAGGGTAACCCTCTAGGAATTTCTTCCCCGCTGGCTTAGTTCAAACAATTGTCCCCATTATGGAGTATGCTTTGCGTGAAAGACAAGAGAATTGTGTTGGTAGGGTTTTGCTAAATGGTGGAAGGATGGAGTGGCTATGAAATTTCAGAGGAGTGTAAGAACAGGTGGATTATGATAAGGGTTATAGGAATGAATCAGACCGTTAGGCGCATTTAAAATGATGATTTGGTAATTACTTCGACAGATTTGGAATGAGGTCATGACATGACTTTTTAAGTGGTGGCTTATGATATTTTGTTAGGCGACCATCACCCTTAAGTTATAATGATTTCGTTTTAATATTCGGTAGTACTATGTCTTCTTAGTCATATATGCAATATATCAATCCCTATTGCTAAATTAAAGTAGCACATACCTTTGATCCACTTTTGCTAACCTTGTTTGTTGTTCTGAGATATCCTGCAGGTATTTTGCTTTGTCAGTTGTCCTTTCATTCAAATCACCAAGTGTCCTTGTAGGTTGAAAAATTATTAGGCTGCAGAAACTTGTCGTAGCTATGGAAACTTGTCCAAGCTGCGGAAAGTTGTTGATTCTACAATTGTGAAAGAAAAACTTTTTAATAAAGGGACTTTATTATTTTCTTTTGAAAGGAAAATTTGAAGTGCCAACAAAAATTGGTTTTCACTCTAAATTTTCTATATAAACTTGCCAACAGTATGTTGGCTTTCATGTTTATACTTTTTTTTTACATTATTATTATATGTATATATATATATATATATGTGTGTGTGTATATATACATATATACATACATACATACATATATACATATATATACATTATATATCTATATATATATATATATATATATATACATACATACATACATATATACATATATATACATATTATTTACTTATTATTATTATTATTATTACTACTATTTAAAGAGTAAACTAAGTAAAAAATTCTAAGGTGGAAAAGAAGAGGAATTCTTCTTGATCATTTTCAGTTTTGAATTATCTTGGAACATTTTAACAAACTCCTCTCTTGTCAATGGCTTCTGGTACAATCTGAGTCGATGTCCATTTACCAATAGAGGAATTTTCTCTTCATCAATAGTCGTGATTCTGACTGTACCATTGTCAAAAACACTTTCAATTTCATAAGGTCCAAGCCAGTGGGTTTGGAACTTTCCTTGAAATTTTTTAACTTTGAATCAAAGAGTACTGCCCAATCTCCTGGATGAAATTTCCTTTCCTTAATGTACTTATCATTCCATCTATATCTCTGTTGTTGAACTAGACTAGTTCTCTGGAAGGCTTCTTGTCTAATTTCATCAAGTTCATTTAGTTGTGTCCTCCTTTGCTTCTATGCTTCTGATAAATCAAGATCTAACTCATCTACTATTTTATAGGTCTGGATCTAGAATTTTATCGGGAGTAATACTTGCTTCCCATAAACAAGTTCATAGGGAGTATGTCATGTAGTATTTCTCCATGTAGTTCTGTAGGCCCATAAAGCTTCCAGAAGCTTTTCCACCCAATCCTTTTTGTGTAGATGTACAGTCTTGGTAAGGACAACTTCAATCACCTTATTTGTGGACTCAACTTGTCCACTGTCTTGTGGATGGTATGGAGTGGACTTACGATGTTTGAATTTGTACTGATCCATAAGCTTTTGCACTAGTTTGGATGTGAACTATGTTCCTTGATCTATTACAATTTCTCTTGGAACACCAAAATGAGTAAAAATATCCTAAAAAAGAAATGAAACTACAACATTTTCAGTAGCAAAAGGAAGTGCTTTATCTTCTACACATTTAGTGACATAATATGTGCATAACAGAATATACTTCTTTTGTTTCGAAGGTGGGTTTATTTTTCCAACAAAATCTAGTGCCAACTTCTCAAATGGTTCGATGAGTATTTGTGGTTGTAGTGGAATTTCATTTGAAAGAGTGGGTTTTCCCATTCTTTGACAATTGTCACATCTTTTAACATATTCTTTGGTGTCCTTGAAAATGGAAGGTCAAAAATATTCTAAAAGCAAGATTTTGTAAGAAGTCATTTTGTTAGAAAATGTCCCCCACATGGCTCATTGTGGCAAGCTTTACGTATTTCTGGTATTTCATCCTCTTGAACACCTCTTCTGATGATGAGATTTGGTCTTGTCTTGTATAACTCTTCATTTATCCATGAATATGACGTGCTATTGTGGACTATTCTTCTATTTTCCCTAGGATATAAATGAAATGACATTTTTCCTATAGCTAAATAGTTAGCAATATTTTCATACCAAGGTGATTTAGTAAATACTGAAAAAAGATATTCATCAGGAAATTTATCTTCTATGGGTTGATCATTATTTTCATTTTGTATTCTAGATAAAAAGTTGGCAATTGTATTATGTTTTCCTGGCCTACCTATAATGGTTATGTTGAATTCTTGTAATAGTAAGAGACATCTGGTTATTCTTCCATTAATGTCCGGTTTATTCATTAGGTATCTAATGGAAAAATGGTCTGTGTGAACAAAATTTTCATAGCTAGTTATGTAATGTATGAATTTGTTAATGGCATGAACTACAATTAAAAACTCCTTTTCAATTATAGTATAATTTAACTCTACAGGAGTTAGATTTTTACTGGTATAATAGATTACAAAGGAGTAAGATATTTTTGTCCTAACATAGCCCCTAAGGCTGAATCTGAAGCATCTATTGAGATATGGAAAGGCAATTTCCAGTTGGGTCCTTTTAATATAAGTGCTTCACAAATTCTCCTTATCAAAGTTTCAAAGGTAGCTTGACATTCAGAATCCTAATTGAATTCAGAGTCTTTGGTGAGTAGTTTAAAAGTGGGGATGCAATTTTTGTGAAGTTTTCTATAAATCTTCTATAGTATCCAGTAAAACCAAGAAAACTTCTAACATCCTTTTGACAACTTGGCACTGATATCTTAGAAATGACTTCAAGTTTAGATGAGTGTACTTTGACTCCATCTCCTGAAATATGATGACCTAAAACAATTCCTTTGTTAAACATCATGAAACATTTTTCATGGCTTAACGAGAGATTTGTTTCTTTACATCTTATTAGTACTTTTTCAAAATTTTCTAGTGCTTCATTGAAATAATATCCATAAACTATGAAATCATCCATGTACACTTCCACACAATCATGAATAAGATGAGAGAAAATTTTGATGACTTCTCTTTGGAATGTTGCTGGATCATTGCATAATCCAGAGGGAAGTACTCGGAAAGCATAAGTTCCACATGGGCAAGTGAATTTGGTTTTATGTTGATCTTCAGGGGCTACCTGAATCTGGTTATATCCACTGAACCCGTTATTGGGTTGTGTTATATTCTTTCCACGACTAGCCCATGTAGTTAACCGAGAGGTTAGAAGGGGAGCAGAGCCCCCCCCTCGTTGTGCCAATTGTGTAGCGGGGGGCGTCACAGGGGGTTTGAGGGGTGCAGGTAACCCCAATATATGGGGTCTAGGGTAGCACCCCGAATATTTTTGTTTTTGGACCCTCTATTAGGTTGGGTTGACCTACCTATGGTTTTGTACATGATTTTTGGCACATGGTTTTGGACACGATGGTTCTCGATCCATGGTTTTGGACGTGATGGTCTTTGGTCCATGGTATTGGATGCTTCAGCATGTATAAATATGTATTGTAACATTGAAAGGAACATAATGAAAAATCAAGCTGGTAGTCCCGGTTTGGGATCCAGGGGAAAATATCTGTGTATATGTGTTTTATGTGTTATGCTCTCGCATTGTTTGTTTTCTGTGTTTTAGAATTTGTATGCAGGAAATTTCTGTACGGGGTTAAAACTAACATTTGGTATCAGAGCTGTTTTGGCTTCAAGGGGACGCCTTTGTTGCTGAGCGTTTTCACTTGGGCCTGTGGTAGACCCTGTTCAATGGGAGATTTGTGGGATCGATTCTGGTAGTGAAAGAAGATGGTGAGCAGTGGAAAGATAGAGATCAAGAAATTTAATGGTCAGAGTTTTGAGTTGTGGAAACTCAAGATTGAGGATCTATTGGTGGATAAAGATTAGTGGATCGCGGTAGATCTGGGTACTAAACCAACGAGAGTTTCTGATGAAGAATGGAAGAAGTTGGATAAGAAGGCAAAGAGCACAATACGATTGTGTGTCTCAGATTCAGTATTGCTGAATGTATCAGGGGAATCTGTGGCAAAGGATTTGTGGGACAAGTTAGGGACTTTGTACCAATCTAACTCTCTTGTGAATAAATTATTCCTACGGAACAAGATGTATAACCCGAGGATGAAAGATGGAGACTTGGTGACAGAGCATCTGAATGCATTTAATACTATGGTAAGTCAGTTACCTTCTGTTGATCAAAATTTCAGATGAAGATAAGTGCATTAGTTTGTTGTGTTCTCTACCAGAAAATCTCTGTGTATATTTGTTATGTGTTATGCTCTCGCATTATTTATTTTCTGTGTTTTAGAATTTGTATGTAGGTAATTTATGTATGGGGTTAAAACCTACATTTGGTATCGGAGTTGTTTTGGCTTCAAGGGGATGCCTTTGTTGCTGAGGGGTTTTGCTCAGGCCTGTGGTAGACCCTGTTCAGTGGGATATCTGCGAAATCGATTCTGGTAGTGAAAGAAGATGGTGAGTAGTGGAAAGATAGAGATCGAGAAATTTAATGGTCAAAGCTTTGAGTTATGGAAACTCAAGATGGAGGATCTGTTGGTGGATAAAGATCAGTGGATCGTGATACATCTAGGTACTAAACCAACGGGAGTTTTTGATGAAGAATGGAAGAATTTGGATCGGAAGGCCAAGAGCACAATACGATTGTGTGTCTCAAATTCAGTATTGTTGAATGTATCAAGGGAAGCTATGACAAAGGCTTTGTGGGACAAGTTAGGGACTTTGTACCAATCTAAGTCTCTTGTGAATAAACTGTTCCTACAGAAAAAGCTGTATAGCTTGAGGATGAAAGATGGAGACTCAGTGATAGAGCATCTGAATGCATTTAATACTGTGGTAAGTTGGTTATTATCTGTTGATATTAAAATTTCAAATGAAGATAAGTACATTAGTTTGTTGTGTTCTCTACCATATTCATGGGATAGTCTGGTTATTGCAATAGGTAGCAATGCAACTGCCTTGCAGTTTGATGAAATAGTCTCATCCTTGCTGATGCAGGAGATGAGACGAAAAATTATGGAGAGCCATAATGGTGATGCCTTGTTTGTACGAGGACGGTCCCAGAACATAAATAAAAATAAGTCATCGAGTGGGAGATCTAAATCTCCAGGAAACCCTGTAAAGGTGGTGTGCTGGAAATTGCGGAAAGGAAGGGCACTACAAAAGGGACTGTAAATCTAAAACTCCTGACAAAGGAAAGGAATCTGATGATGCTCCTTCTGCAAAGGCTAAAACCACCTCAGATGAAGGGGGATGTGTACTTGGCTTCTTCAAGTACACATGTAGACATGAGGTATGGTTGATTGACTCAGGTGCATCCTTTCACTTCACTCCCCATAGAGAGTGGTTCTGCGAGTATGATAAATATGATGGTGGTGATGTCTTCTTAGGGGATGATAGGAAGGCTAGAATCATTGGTCACAGAAAAGTAAAGCTGAAGTTTCAAGGTGGAAGGGTTAGAACACTTCCGGGTGTTCTACATATTCCTGCATTGGCTAGAAATCTGTTTTTTGTAAGCAAGATGGATGATGCAGGTGTAAAAACAGTGTTCGAGAAGGATACCTACAAGATGGTTCCCGGAGAACTGGTATTGATGTGGGGAGTTTGGATTGGAACTATGTACAAGCTGCAAGGTAGCACTTTTGTTTATGGGTTCAACAATTCTCTGGTTCCTGAAAGTGGAGTAGAAAATCTAGTGGTCTCTGTAGAGAAGACCATGTTGTGGCATCAAAGGCTTGGAAATATTGGAGAGAAGGGCTTTCAAATACTTTATGGTAAACGTATGGTAGAAGGTATGAGTAATAGCTCTCTGGATCTTGATTTCTATGAAAATTGTGTATATGGGAAGCAGAATCGGGTGAGTTTCCCCTATGGTGGTAAGAGGGCGAAAGAGATATTAGAGCTTGTGCACAGTTGTTATAGACATGTTTGGGCAATGCAACCCCAATCACATATGTCCATAAACCAAGGGCTTCTAAGTCTCTAAAAGTGTTGTTTCATACCCTAAAGGAGCAAGGTCAGCTAATTACATCATCTCCCAGAAGTTCTCCATGAAAAGCTACTTAGAACTGGTCAAAGCAGGACCATACAGACTGCCCAGTGCTAAAGGTGTGATGCATCTCACCTGCCACATGCAAAAAGTGTGATGCATACTAAAAATCCCTTCTATAGGGTGTGATGAGTGAGAGAATACAAATGGCACAAGCAATTTTCTAGGTGGAAACCCAGAGAATCTTCTAGAAACTGCTCATTTGACACTTGCCTCTCTGAGTTCGCCCAGGGATGAGTAAGAGATCTAAAATCTCCATGTGGAACCAGGAACTATCAAAGAGATGACACTAATCAAAATCCAAGAAGCTGACTCACCCCCCTGCAAATATCCATAAATGGATCCCTCATCCAAGAGATCCAAAGGTTGGAATTGGGTAATTTGCAAAGAGGTGCTGCTGGTTTCTCTTTGAAGACATTGTTGGGTGATCTTGCTTTGTGTGAGGTGAAGAGGGCTTTCAAGCCAGGAGGATGGCGCTGGGTCAGACCAAGTGGTTGTAATCCTCTCTTCTACGACTTTTACTAATAAAGCTATTTGAGTTTTCCTCCATATTCTTGTGTATCTCTGAATATTGTGTTGATATATGCATTTGTATGGTCAATATATATTTGATCCTATATTGTTTACAGTGAAAGATCTCTATGCTTTGATGGTATTATTCTACTGTGAATCTACAGGTTCCCTTTGAGGCAGGACAAGTAAGGAAGCAGTGGTGAGATTCTATCAAAGGGGAAATGAAACAAGCAAGGCGCCAAACGGAAAACTGAGGTTGGTACTCTTTACTTCTTTCTCATCTCTCTCTCATAAAGGAAAAACAAGTGACTTTAATCTGTTTGTTTCTAAGATAGCTACCTGTCTTAGTGGGACTAGTAGCTCTGAATAGACACTATATTTCTCGATAAAAAAGTGGCAACTCCACTGGGGAGCGATTAGTTTGATTGTATGTCTCTATTTGTTTGATTCGTAAACCACAGACGGAGCCTGAAGTCAAGCCAGCTAGCCTTCGAACTACATTTTCTATGCAAGTGAAAAGTAGATCAACACTGCTTCAGTCAATCTCTGGGTTTGTTTATGAACTGAACAATTGACTTGCAAACATCCTAAGTGCCCTAGAGGTAGCTTGCGTAACCTCATTAGATCAGCCCTATACTTTGTAGTTCCTGACTATCATTTTCTTAGCCTAAATCCCTGGAATAAACTGCAAACTGTGACCAAAAACCAAGTTAAAGTCTCATTCCTTGACCATCACACCCTCTCCTTTAGGAATCTGGATGCATCACACCTCCTGTGTGTAGTAGGTGGGATGCATCCCTGTTTCCCTGTGTTACAGGTGCGATGATCAGACAAGACTAGATCTGCCTCTAGATTTTTGTTTTTTCTTCACTCTCTTCAGTTTTATTCAGGAGTTTTGCTGTCTGTGATCAGTAGACCACTGTTGAAACCCCCTTCTCTGCATCATCCAACCTCTATTTTACAAAGAATTGTGAATGTTTTTATGTATTGTGCGCCATTTATAGTTCTCTTTTACAAAGAAGTAGCTTAATCGAACTGTCGTCTTTTGATTTGGAAGTGTCGCAAGTGTTGTTTTTAGTCAAAGAAAAGAATCCTACTGTTCTTGATAGTTGATTGTACTATTACTCTTGTATTTGATCTGAATTAGTAGTATTTCAAGTGTCGAAAGTAGTTTTCAATTCAAAATCGCAAAGTGTCATCTTGCCTTCCTGTCGTTTTTTGAAAAGAAAATTGTTAGTACTGTTGCTTTGAAAGAAGAAATAATTCAGATTTGTATTTAGCATTCTTTTTGTCATTCACACATTAAGAAAGTGAAAAAAAAATACATGCACGTGCATTTGCATTTAGACTGCTTGTTGATTTTGATTTAGGATAGTGCATCTAGTGTGTGCTCTCTGCTCTATGTTGAAAGGATTTCATTTGTATTTCCTTAGTAGCTAGGATTTTCATTGCAAAAAGAAGATTAAATTATTGTTTATCATCTTAGATTGCATTTTAGGAATTGTATATCTACATCACTCGGTGAACCTGAAAGGCAAATTTATTAAGAAAGATCAACTGTAAAATAAATTCAATGAACATAAAAATTCTTTGGAACCTAATGCACAACATCTAGAAGTCTATGCTAGAGATGTATTTTGGCGTCGTAAAGCCTGGTAACTGTCACTTTCACCATAGGTTGGGAGATTCCTCCTCTTTGAGATGACAAGTGCCAGTATGGACTTGTGCTCCCATGTACCATCGAGTATATATTGGGAGACCACAATAGGCTATATCCTTTATCCTTAGGAAGTTGTGTCTACCGCCTTATTGATCGCAATGCACTAAACACTGCATTCGAGAAGATTGACTGCCCTACCGTAAAAAGTATTCTGCAGTTTTGCGATTGGTTTGGTCATCCCTTTGTCTAGATTTCCAGAGTAGTCTCTTTCATTCCTTTTCAGACTCCTTAAAGGAAAAGGTCCATCTGAACACTTGTCACTTCACGCTCATTAAAAATCAAAGGTGACTAGAGTCATCTTTATCTTTTTCTCGACTCTTAAAAATTGAAAAAGAAAGTTGTGTCAAAGCATCTAAAATTTATTTTAATCGGAATAATGTCATTGTTCCCTCGTTGGTCTTAGGTTGAGAAAATGGAGTCCACCAACCAAGGATTTCCCCTTGGGGGAAGTCCTAGTCCTTTCTCCTCTTGGGGAGATGTTGATGCACCTCATATGGCCACATTGTCCCTTCCAGGACTGACAATGGGCCTACCGGTATGGCTTTTCTCGACCTCTGTCATTCAAAGCACCGTGATTCCTGAACAATTGAATTAGCAACTAGATGATACCAGAGTTCCCCAAAAACCTTCTACTTCATTTGTCTCTCCCTCTCCTTCTTCGTCTTCGCTTGGTCAAGATAGTAAAACTAAAAACCAAGTAACTCAGAAGAAGAAGAAGGGGAAGGAGAAGAAGAAGAAGGAGCCAATGGAAAAAAGGGGCAACCGTGCATCGTCTAGAGAAAATCCACACACTGCACCATCCAAACCTAAATCTCCATGTGTCATCTGCAAAGGATACCACTATCACCGATATTGTCCTTGCATCCCATAGATCCTAAGGGACTAGTCTCCCCACTTGCACAATCCGGTGTCGTCAACCTCTGATGATCATGTTGAAAGTACACCGTCAATTAGTGAAAGCGAAGTCACTGGATAGAAAGGAAAATATAAATTTCCTTGCAGACTGTGTGAAGGTGATCATGCCCTCCACCGTTGTCCCTTCCTGGATGAAGCTAAAGGAGTCTTGGATAATCGTCCTGTATCACCACAGTGACTCCCTCTTGGGTACAAGAAACTCTTGCCGAATCCATTGCTAGTTGAAAATCCGACTGACCCGCCTTTGGAGTCAGCCGAAGCATCTATCATTAAAGATAAACCCTCTGAGTCCACATTGGATCAAAGTCAATAGGTCAAGATGGCAGTTGACCCCATCTTGACTTCAGAAGATTTACGTTTAGATGATACAGTCACCGAAGAGGATGAGAATGACACCGTTCAAATTCTTTTCGTAAACACAGACTCCAATGAACATGGGGGCAATCTGCCCATTCCTTTACCACAGGAAGGAAATTCGTCAAAGTTGTATCTGGCTGTTTATTCGGTCCCACCTCCAAGCAACCTAGTCATTTCCTTCAATTGGAATCTACTAGGCAGACCCCTTTTACCATCTAATGTAACATTTCAAGTCATAGTGCAAAATTACAAAATGGTCATGGTTGGTACCATCATAGATGAAGGGGCTTCTGTGAGTATCCTTTCCTCAACTGCTGGAAAGCACTTGGTTTGCCATCGCTTTTGCCTGAGATGTGAAATCTGAAAGGCTTCGATAAAGGAACCAATCGGTCATTAGGAATCCTTCCAAGTTTGCCTATAACTTTGAGAAGGAAAACAATTTATATAAACGTAATGGTAGTCCAAGGACCTTTAGATTACAATCTACTCCTTGGGCGCGACTACATTTATAGCATGGGAGCCATCGTCTCATCACTCTTTCGAGTAATGTGTTTTCCGAATGAAGGCAGAGTGGTCCAGCTGGTAGACCAGCTTTCATTCCCCGGTTCACACATAGCTAATAGTCAAATGCCATCCCTAACAGATCTTTTTGCACAAGGAATGTCTCATCAATCTCCAGTTCGTCCACCTGATGAATGCGAGTGATTCGGTTGTTGTGACTGAAACCCAGGGGGCATGCACCCTGGTCTGCTTCGGTAGGAAAACTTCAGGTATAGGGTAGGTTTCCGCAGAGGATATACGTCTGGTCTAACACACCCATCCGTTTAGGAAAATGGGATTAGACCGGAATAAAATACCTCTATTAGAAGGTAGGCCTTTCCCGATAGAACAAATTTTATGTCTGCAAATTGAAGGGTAACCTGGAGAAGGTAGGCCTTTCTCGATAGAACAAGTTTTTTGTCTGCAAATTGAGGGGTAACCTAGGAAATTCTACTTCGCTATACTTGGGGACATGCAAACCTTTTTGCGTGAAAGTGAAAAACGACAATTTATTTTCTTAGTTTGTAGGTTCTTAACCCTTTAAACTCGTAGGACTGGTCATTCCTAGCTTACATAATGAAAGGAGTCGGAGCATAATTTCGAATGGTGAAAGCTCCCTAAAAAATGAACCTATCGATGAGACATCCTTATTATACGATTGGCACGAGCAGTTTTATGCGAAGTTCAAGCTCGTTAAAAATTAAACCTAGCAATGAGCATATGTTCCACCAGAGTTTAAGCTCATTAAGAAATGAACCCACCTCCGGTAAATAACCATTGTGAATGAATTTTCATCAACTTTTGAGCCTTGGTCGTGTTCTTACCATCACCTCCACTCTGTTGTTGCCGATCATTCGCCTCCATTTGATTGTTTACCCTTTTTGAGGAACAGTTGCGTTGAGTGATCCTATTAGCCACCTTTTTACACTGCCATGATTGGAAAGTTCCAAACCTTACCTAGAACTAGCTGCGATTTGAAAGCATCACTTGTTCCTCCAAAAACGAGTCTCCTTTAAGCTCTTTTCATCTAACTCGTAAAATATGAAAATATTGCGAGCGATTGGCCTCTCCAGCTCGTTAAAGTGATTGGAAGTGTTATCCCTCCTCTAGATTTTAATCTTTTTGGACCTGAGGGATTATTACACAAAAAGATCGAGCGTTTGTCTTGTTCGGCTCGTTAAAACTATCGAAAAGTCATCCCTTTTGCATTGTTTTATAATTTTTCAGACTTAAGGGATTATGTTACGAAAAAGGAATACTGGAGTCTTCTTTCTGTCTCTTTTTAGAATCTCTAAAATTGAAAAGGACCGAGTTATCCTTGTCGTTAAACTCGTTAAAACAATAGCGACAAACTTGTCCGTTCAGATAAGAGCGAGTTTCATTGTCGCTAGGCTTGTTAAAACATAGCGACGAGTTTTCCCAAAGGGAAAATTATAGAACAAGCATATGTTATCCTCCTCAAGCTTGACAAAAATAAAGAGGTACTGGTCAGAAATGACTATGGAAAATTGGGAAGAAAACTTGAAGAAACTTTATTGGTAGCAGGTCGCTCTTGAACATGACACTTTCACTCCATCACCATGATTGAGTCAGGTTGGGTTATTCCGTTCACTGGTCATATCACCATTGGTCCACCGTACCATCCACTTTTGGGGTTAACGCTACCAATCCATTTCAGTGTCGTCGATATGTTCAAGAGAATTTGCTCAGAGAATTCACCTACCCAGCTTGTGTCTCATTTGCTATAATACCTTCATGCTTCATTCTTTCATGACCGCCACCCTGAACCTTGTATCATCAGATCGTTTTCACCTCTACAAAATCATTTTCTCCATTCCATGTCATAGATGTGGGATCCATTAATGCCTTCCTATGACGGGTCACTTCTTGTCAACATCAGCTCATTATCCAAGAAGCCGACCTAGGGACAACCCTTCCAGTACTTTGAAGCTTGCATGCCTCAATGGCAAGTTTCCCAATTCCGACGACAGGTTTATGCTAATGGCCTTTGACCAAAAGACTTTGCGTGGTGTTCGACATCAACTCATGTATTCACACCACGTGAATTGTACTGTAGTACCTTGAGGGTCATCATCATCATCGGTGATTCCTCTCGCGCCTGTTAACAGTTTACATCATTGACTGGTAATCAGGCGATGTATTTCCATGTTCGACATCAGAACATCTTTTCAAATGGATCGACTTGTACTTTCGAGCAAATATTAAACAAGTTTTGAAGACCCCGGATCTAGTTTCATCCATCCGAGCTGCGATATAATCAGGAAAATAAAGACATCAAATGTACATCGTTGTTGCATAGATAATCATCCAAACCAAGGGATGATGGCTATACCAGAATCATCAGTCTACACACAGATGATTGTCTCTCCTATGTACATGAAAATGAATTTATCAAGCTGAGCATGGGAATGCCCACCTCAGCTAGATTATGAAAATATTATAAAGATAATGTATTGTATTGTATCTTATTACAAGTCACCTTCTAGTGCAAAAAACCTTGGATCCTCATTATAAAGCATTTCACCTGACATCAAAAGATTTACAACCTCATGCTTTAGGGGGAAATTGTTATAGACATGTTTGGGAACTGCAACCCCAATCACATATGTCCATAAACCAAGGGCTTCTAAGTCTCTAAAAGTGTTGTTTCATACCCTAAAGGAGGAAGGTCAGCGGATTACATCATCTCCTAGAAGTTCCCCGTGAAAAGCTACTCAGAACTAGAAAAGTAGGACCATACAGACTACCCAGTGCTAAAGGTGTGATGCATCTCACCTGCCACATGAAAAAAGTGCGATGCATACTGAAAATCCCTTCTATAGGGTGTGATGAGCGAGAGCAAACAAATGGCACAAGCAGTTTGCTAGGTGGAAACCCAGAGAATCTTCTAGAAAATGCTCATTTGACACTTGCCTCTCTGAGTTCGCTCAAGGATGAGTAAGAGATCTAAAATATCCATGTGGAAACAGGAACTATCAGAGAGATGACACTAATCAAAATCCCAAAAGCTGACTCACCCCCCTACAAATATCCATAAATGGATCCCTCATCCAAGAGATCCTAAGGTTGGAATTGGGTAATTTGCAAAGAGGTGCTGCTGGTTTCTCTTTGAAGACATTGTTGGGTGATCTTGTTTTGTGTGAGGTGAAGAGGGCTTTCAAGCTGGGAGGATGGCACTGGGTCAGATCAAGTGGTTGTAATCCTCTCTTCTACGACTTTTACTAATAAAGTTGTTTGAGTTTTCCTCCATATTCTTGTGTATCCTTGAATATTGTGTTGATATATGCATTTTTATGGTCAATATATATCTTACCCTATATTATTTACAGTGAAAGATCTCTATGCTTTGATGGTATTATGCTACTGTGAATCTACAGGTGCCCTTTGAAGTGGGACAAGTAAGGAAGCAGTGGCGAGATTCTGTCAAAGGGGAAAGGAAACAAGCAAGGAGCCAAGCGGAAAACTGAGGTTGGTACTCTTTGCTTCTTTCTCATCCCTCTCTCATAAAGGAAAAACAAGTGAATTTAATCTATTTGTTTCTAAGATAGCTACCTGTCTTAGTGGGATGAGCAACTCTGAATAGACACTAGATTTCCTGATAACAATAGTGATGTGTTTGGACCTCTGAAGGTTCCATCACTGGGTAAGACTGTGTACTATGTATCATTTATAGATGACTTCTCAAGGAATACATGGATATATTTCCTTAAGAAGAAATATGAAGTCTTTGATAGGTTTAAAGAATTTAAGGCTTTGGTGGAAAACCAGATAGAGAAGAAGATAAAGGTGTTGAGGACAAATAACGGTGGAGAGTTTTGTAGTAAGGAATTTGAATAATTATGTAAGTGTGGTATAGCACGACAGAAGAATACTCCATATACACCTCAGCAAAATGGAGTTGCATAAAGAATGAAAAAGATGTTGATGGAAAGGGCAAGAAGCATGCTTAGTGGTGCGGGGTTAGGATAGGAATTATGGGCAGAGGCGGTGGAGACAACGTGTTACCTAGTCAAAAGATCACCTTCATCAGCGTTGGAGGATAAGACTCCACAAGAGGTATGGAATGGTAAGAAACCCTCTGTTTCACATCTCAGGGTATTTGGATGTGATGCACATGTACATGTTCCAAAGGAGAAATGAACCAAGTTGGATAGTAAATCTCAAAAGTGCATCTTTATTGGGTATAAGGATGGTTTAAAGGGTTATAAGCTTTAGAACCCAGTAACAAGGAAGTTTGTGTACAACAGAGATGTGGTGTTAAGAGAGGTGAAAGATGTTTTTAAACATGAAGTCCAACCAAAGGAACCTGAGAAGATAGAGTTTGAGCTAAAGGAGAAAGAATCAGACTCTACAGCAGAGGAGGAATCAGAATATGAAGAGCCACAAACTCTGGGTGTGAGAAGATCAGTTCGAGAAAGAAGGCAACCAGAAAGGTATAATCCATCTACTTTCTGTTTCAATTTTTCTTTATCTATTACTGATGATGATCCTAGAACTGTGAAGGAAGCAGCAGATTCAAAGGATGGAAAAGTCTAGAAAGAGGCCATGGTTGATGAAATGATGTCTTTGCAAAAAAATGAGGCTTGGGATCTGGTGGAGTTGCTGGCTAGAAGGAAATCCATTGGCAGCAAATGGGTGTTCAAGAAGAAGAAAAATGCAGAAGGAAAGGTGGAGAAGTACAAAGCTCAGTTGGTAGAAAAAGGTTACTCCCAGGTGTCGGGAATTGATTTTAGTGATATTTTTTCTCCTGTTTCCAAGGTAACTTCTATTAGATTACTTTTATCTATTGCTACTGCTTTTGATTTTGAGGTAGAACAGATGGATGTGAAGACAACATTTCTTCACCAGGATCTGGAATAGCAGATCTACATGAAGCAATCTGAAGGATTTGCGGTGAAGGGTAAGAAAGAACTGGTATGAAAGTTAAAGAAGTCTCTGTATGGGTTAAAACAGTCACCAAGGATGTGGTATCATAAATTTGATACATTTATACGGGGACTTGGCTTCACCAGAAGCAAAGCGGATCACTGTGTGTATTTTAAATTAATTGGTGACCGTGTTATTTATTTGATATTGTATGTGGATGATATGTTGCTTGTTGGAAATGAGAAAGAAATTATCCAAGATTTGAAGATCCATTTGTCCTCCAAATTTAACATGAAATATCTTGGTGCTGCAAAATATATTTTGGGCATGGAAAATAAAAGAGATCGGACAAAGAGGAAGCTCTGGTTAAACTAGAGGAAGTATGCCGAGACAATATTACAAGGTTTAATATGCAGGATAGTAAACTGGTAAAGGTTCCTATTCCTGTAGGTGTAAATTTATCTATTGAGCAGTGTCCCAAGACACAAGAAGAGGAAGAGGACATGTCCCATGTTCCATATGCAAGTGCAGTCAATAGTCAGATGTATGCGATGGTCTGTAGTAGAACATAAATTACACATGTAGTGGGAGTATTACGTAGGTTTATGTCAAAACAAGTGAAGGAGCATTGGACAGCACTGAAGCGGGTTTTCAGGTATTTGCGTGGTACTAGTGATTATGGTTTGTGATACCAAGGAAGACCAGGATTCGACATAGTGTTGGATATTCATGGCTTTGTTGATGTGGACGGGGCTGGAGATCTAGATTAGAGAAGATCTACAAGTGGGTATGTGTTTAACCTATTTGGAGGTGCAGTCAGTTGGATGAGTAAGAAACAATCTATAGTGGCACTATCAACTACAGAGGCAGAATACATGGCAGCCACTCATGCAAGCAGGGAAGCAGTTTGGCTGCATAGTTTGTGTTCAAGTATGGGGTTAGTACAGGGAGCTATAAGGATAGACTGTGACAGCAAAAGTGCAATTTTCTTGGCAAAGAACCCTTCATATCATTCAAAGACAAAGAACATTGATGTTCAGTGTCACTTTGTGAGGGATATGATAGAAGACAAAATGATGTTGCTGGTAAAGGTGGACAAGTTGAAGAAAACTACAGATGCATTGACAAAATCTGTGAGCTCTGAGAAGTTCTCTTGGTGTAGATAAATAATCGGCATTGTAGGCCTGGATAAATGACTAAGCTCTCTTGTGGCCCCCTGTGGAAAGAAAACAACAAGTGGGAGAATGTTGGGTTGTGTTATATTCTTTCCACGACTAGCCCATGTAGTTAACTGGGGGGTTAGAAGGGGGGCAGATCCCCCCTTTGTTGCATCAATTGTGTAGCAGGGGGAGTCACAAGGGGTTTGAGGGGTGCAGGTAACCCCACTCTATGGGGTCTGGGGCAGCGCCTTGGAAACTTTTGTTTTAGGACCCTATATTACGTCGGGCAGACCTACCTATAGTTTTGTGCATGATTTTTCGCACATGGTTTTGGATGCAATGGTTTTCAGTCCATGGTTTTGGACGCGATGGTTTTCGGTCCATGGTATTGGATGCTTCAACATGTATAAATATGTATTGTAAAATTGAAAGGAACATAATGAAAAATCAAACTGGTAGTCCCAGTTATGGGATCCAGGGGAAAATATCTATGTATATGTGTTTTATGTGTTATGCTCTCGCATTGTTTATTTTCTGTGTTTTAGAATTCATATGCAGGTAATTTCTGTACGGGGTTAAAACCCACACCCGTTCAAGAAGGAAAAGTACCTTTTCCTTGCTAGTGTTTCTAAGAACTGATCTATAAAAGGTTGTGGGAAGTGGTGCTTTAGTGTTGTTTTATTTAGTTCCCTATAATCGATGCATACTCTCCATTTTCCATTTTTCTTAGGAACGATTACTATGGGTGAAACCCACTGACTGTCAGATATTGGGTAGATGAAATTTACATTTAACAATTTATGCAATTCTTCCTTAACAATTTCTTTTAAATTTGGGTTCATTCTCCGTTGAGGTTGTCTAACCAGTCTTGTATTTTGTTCAATGTAGATACGATGTATGCAAGTTTTAGGATCAATCCCTCTCATGTTAGTGTATTCCCATGCAAAAGTAGAAGAAAGTTTCTGTAAAATTTCTATTAACTGTTTCTTTTGCATTTCTTCCAGGTTTTCATTGATAATCAAGGCTTTTCCTCAGAAGATTTCTATAAAGGAATTCCCAAATTTTTCCATGGAAATAAATGTCACTTGTTTAGATGAGAGATACTTATTGTGAGTACAACCATAATATGATGAAGACTCGTTATTTTCTAGTAAATTTAGAATTTGGTCTTCCTCCTTTACTTGTTCAGTAGTAAAAATAGGTTGTATATATTCTTTATATTCTATCCATTCTTCAGTATCTGTATCTATTGTTGTTCTTATAGGAGGATATATTGTAAATTTCTTCATAGAATTCCCATCTGAGATAAACATGTCAACTGATCTACAATAGATGAAAGTATCAGCTGTAGCTAACCAAGGTCTTCCTAGAATTAATGGATGTTCTCCTACATTATTCTTAGGTGTTAAGACCATGAAATCATCAGGATATTCCCAAGAATCTAAGGATACACAACATCTTCGAATACACCATCAGGTTTAATCACAGACCTATCTCCTAATTGCAATAAATTTGATGTGTATTGAAGGTTGGGAAGCCTAAGTGTGTCCATAACTTGTTTTCTCATTATGTTTATGGCTGCTCCAAGGTGAATCAGTGTATTTAGTATTTCAGTTCCATTGATATGAATTTTTACAATGGGGATTCCTCAAAGTATTTTTGAATTGTTGTCTTCCCCATCATAATATCTGCAATTTTTCCAACTAACTGAATTATTTTTATATCTTTTATTTTTCTCCCTGATCTTTGTGTACTTAGTTTCTTAATGGTTTTTGCAAAAAATGGTATTTGTTTTATGGCTTGTAGTAAAGGAATCTTAATACAAACATTCCTCAACTCATCCATCATGTTGTAATCAGGCAAGATAATTTTTTTTTCTACTTCATCAATTTTCAACTGTTCAAGGAAAGGTAGTCTAATTGATACCGAAGGTTGTTCTATGATGGGACTGTTTATTGGAACTTCTTCTGTTTATTTGTTTGCCTTATGAGTGAGAGAGGTATCTCCTTCTATTTGGTGTTTGTGTTTTTGAAGATCGGATCTTGTTTCTTGAATGACAACAGGGGGTTTTCTTGGTGATACTCTTCTAGACCTTAATTGAACATTATTTAGGTCTAGTGAAGTTACATAACTTTGAGGATTCTTCCCCTCCATGTTGTATACTAGTTGTTGTGGTATTTTATTATTAGGATTCAGGAGTGGTTGAGCGGTAATTGATTTGGTTTTTGTGGAAATGGTAAGGAGATCTGTGGGTTTTGATTCTGAACTAGAATTTGTGGTAATTGGTTAGTTTGGGGAATTTGATTAGATGGTGACAGAAATTGTGTTGGAAGGTAAGATAGAGAGTATTGTTGATAATGAGCATAGGATCCATAAGGATTTTTCCATCCTTGATTCCAAGGTTGTGACTGTGGCTGAGCCCAAGGCTGCCAGACTGAATTCCAATTATTTTGTGAAGACTGGGTGAATTGTTGTGGCCTAAATCCTTGTGATTGATTCGGTTAGGGATTTTGCCATGGTCTTTTGGCTATAAAGTAGAGAGGGTCTACTGGTTCTGATATTCCTTTATCATTAAATGCAACCTTACGACCTAGTAAGGATGGACATTCCTTTGTATCATGATTATCTGCACATATGACATAAGTTTCTATGGCTTTCGAGTCTAAGGGACATTCTCTTAGAGCATGTTTCTTTTGAAATTTGGGATAGAAGATAGATAATGCAACATTTTCAGTGTTTTGCTTGTTTTGTATTTCAAGGGTGTCTATTTGCTCACTTAGGCTCCCTAAAATATTTGTTTTGAAGGTCTCAAGAAAATTTCCTATTTCTGCCCTGCTGACTGTCCCAGTTGCAAATTTGTTAATTCTTGATAAGAGAGGGTCTCTAGGACTCCTTCCAACTCATGCTTTACCCCTTGAGATATGTACACATAAATCACAAACATCTGTGAATGGTAGTTGAGAAATATCTCCTTTCCCAGTTAGGTGAAGGAGATCGATCCATTCATATTTAATAGCTTTGAGTAAGAGGGATTTTAAGGTTTCTTCATCCAAATTATCCATTTTTTCTCTTTTAACATTATAAACAAACCTTTCTACCAAGTCTTCAAGATTTTCATTGTCTTTTTGTGTCATTTTGAAGACTTCATCTTTAAGGTTACTAGGCATACAATAATATCTATATTTTCCTAAGAAAGCCTCTTTCATTTGTCCCCATGCTGTTATAGAATGCACTCCTAGACTCATGAACCATTTTAATGTTGAACCTTTTAATGTGGCAGGGAACAGTTTTAACTTTTAAGCGTCATGCAGATAGTCATACGATCTGCATAATACTTCAAATTAAAAGGGAAATGTATCTGGATCTTCATTTCTTTTCCTGTTGAAATTAGGAATAATCGAGGGTGATATAGTTTTCATTGTGAGGGTTGTAACTTCATCAAGATTAGGGAATCCAGAAGGATCTTAGTTTCCTCTGCCTCTACCCCCTCCTCTAGCTCTACCTCTTCCTCTTCCTCTTCCTCCTATCCTATCTTCTTCGCCTTGGACATTTTCTACTTCTCCCTCCCCTTCTTTAGCCATGATAGATTCTTCGGAACTAATATAGTGTTCTTCTAATCTTTCTCGTTCCTCTATCAATGGTTGCTCATAATACGTTTCTGATTCCTCTTCTTCACTATGAACTTCTAATTTTTCTCCCAAAATTTGCTCACCAGTAGAGGAGAAAATGATTACTCTTGTAGTTGGGGATGTAGGATTTTCTTCCATTACAACTTTAGTAGCGGAAGTGGGTGAAGTTCTGGATTGGATTTCTGATCTTGAGATTTCAAGAATCCTTTATTGACCTCTAAAGCGAATTCAGGTTTGAGTAGGTGGTGCGGATTCTCGAAGTCTAGGTGATGTGAGCGGATTTGTGGGAATTAAACTTCTTCCTCACCCTACAAATCTACCTCTATAGTCTCTATCCCTATTCATATCATGTTTTGATTTTTTTCTTAACTTCTATTTGTACTTCTCCAGCAAGGATGCCAAAATGTTTGGCCAATTTAATGTCTTTAAATTGTCAACCAGGTTGCATAGACTGATGAAGTATAGATACAATATATGTGCTAGAAGTTATTCCTTATGTTGTTATGTTCCTGTTAGGGTCTATACTTAATATTAACATGGAGATGGTCTCATTGATTATGTTAATGTCTCGATTCCTAAAGTTATCGGCTAATTCCTTAAGAGTTATTCTCTATTGAATTATTTTATGGATGATATGGGAGTGCTTCTAACTTCTACTTGTGTTAAATTATTTTGGGATTTTTATCTTAAGTCTTTAGGCTATAGATATAATTCACTAAAATAAATCTATTGTATTAAACTAAAAAGAAGTACAGTTTGAATTCAATTGTCAAGAACAAGGCTCTCACACTTTTACTTAATCTTATTCAAACAATACATTTTAAGCAACACCTATACTTATGGAGCAAACACAATTAATTATTATAGATAAAAAGGAAATGAAAGAACCATGTTGTACCAGGAAGAAAGGAATTCAAATATAAAATTAATCTAGGTATAAAGCAATTGAAAGTACTCATGCATATGATGATTGACTGGTGAACTCATCATATTGCATTTCTCACACAAAAAACATAGTATTCAAAGGAATGAAAAGAAATTGAATTGCATTTGGTTAAAGACCTGTCACTGTCATAGGGGCCCTCCACAGATCAATCCATAATCTCCAATCAATGCAATGCATACACACACAAAACTAGTTCTATTGCTTGTAAATGGAATTTAACAAACTGTCTCAAAATTACATCATTCGACATGCACCAAATAACAGTGCGGCCATAGTTTTTATAACAAGTCTTTAACATAACAGTCATGAGTAATTTAAGCCTAGATATCTTTATTCTAACTAACTATATCGCTAAACCTTCGATTTTCTATTCTGAAAGAAAATCGATAAGGTTTTGATGAAACTTGGATTTCATTCTAGCAACGATCCTGTGGTTGACTTTGGGGTTTGACCATGATATCTTATGCTCATCTTGACAAATTGGTTCAAGGGGATAGGAATGGATCCATGCTAGGACCATTTCCTATCCATTTGTATGCTTCGTTGCTGACCTGGAGCTTTTGAACCTTACAAACAATGGAGACAGCTACAGAAATCTAGATTAGCTACAGAAACAGACCAGTTCTATAGCCAATTGCATTTTTTAACAAAACAATAGGGAATATAATCAAACATGAAGAAGAAGACATATTATTACTTACTTTCATCAAAACCTAGTCGATGTGGCAATATTTAAGTGGAAAATGTAGAAAAAGAGAGAAAGCATAGGCAAAAAGGGGTGTCATGGTAAGACAATCTTTGGACTCTACAATTTGCATAATGAGATGTGTGATGTCGTATCATTGGCATCCAACTAAGAAAGTGATCAAAAACTGGTTGGATAGAAAGATCTATGAATTCATGGTGCAAGAGAATAGGAATCCGCAATTGACAAAAGAATTGTGGTTGGATAGATATCTATACATAGAAATACACGAAATCTTCTTTTGTTCCTTCCTAGTTGAGTTATACGAGTGGATTGTGAAGTTCGTAGATGGAAAAAGAAAGTGGAGGCTTGACAATCCAATTTTTTGGACACCAGAGTTAGTACGAACATTGGAAGCCTCTGAAGATAATATTGCACGTGTTGTTGACCATTGGCTTGACTGCATCATAGGAGGATTTGTGATAGAGTTCACGGTCAATACTTATGTCAGTTACAGTGAAGCAGAGTGCTGCTTATTTAAAGGACCACGAGGTAAGAATTTTAAGTCATTAAATACTTGGATTAATATCCTCTTGTGTGAAAAGCAGGTCATGCAGTTACCTTGATGTTTGGAGCTACGCAAACAGGAAGGTCTTTCAGGGACGAAGGAAGAAAAAGTCTTGAGTATAGCCCACTGATTGAACCTCCTTTAAGTGATAATGAAGGAGCAATGCAGTCTTGTCCATTGAGAACTGTTTAGCTGATAAGACAAGGGTTCCTATGAATACCTACACCACCCCCATCCTCACCCCATCCATCCACACCACCTCCATCCTCACCTCCACCACTCATCCCATCACCCACACCACTACCACCTCCACCATTGTTCAACATGGTGAACTTCGTAAAGCTACATATAATCAAGGGTGTAGGGAATGAAGATCTTGACTAGTTTTGGTTCATTGCGAAGGCTGTGTAGGAAGCTCAATGTATCACAAATGACCAAATGAAGAAAAACACGATGGTTAGTACTTTGTAGGATCGCGCACTAACATGGTACATTAAGTACAATACTGATAACCCAACGTCTGCATTGGCAGATATGCAGGCTACGTTGAATAGAGATTTCAGTAGACCTAAGTCTCAAGCGTAATCAATTGTGGGATTTGAGGAGATCATGATGAATTTAGGGAAGACACCCTGGGATTTGGATCAAAGATTGAAGTGTACGATCTGTGAAGCTAATGAACCTAATTGATGGGTAGCACCGCCAATGGTTCGTAGCCTCACTCCTGCCCCACCTAAGGGTTGCGCTATCACAACAAAAGATTGGGACCTAGGCAGAAGCTTTGGAAGTCGTGATGTGATTGCATGAGACACCAATATAGGATGCTAATCTGGGGGTTCAGTAGATTCATTCACAGTTGTAGAACCTTTGCCTTGAAATGCAAAGTCTGAAGAAGGATAGAGAAGCTCGGCCAGAGGCACGTGGAGAAGTTTGGTGCCTAAAATGTGAAGGTCAGGGGCATGACAAGGATTACTATCCAGTCTTTGCAAACTATGTTGCAGTAGGGGACCAATGCCTCTACGGCTGGAGGCTGCCGCAGGGCCAAGTGCAGGGCCATGCTATGGTGTGCTATATGCCAGGTGGATGGGAAACATGTGACTAACAATTGCCATTTGCTGCAGAAATTTGTAAAAACACCATAACAACTCTTCTACAATTTCTGTTAATCATTAGGTCATGAAGAGCGCAATTGCCATAGCTACGAGTTAATGATGTACAAGACACCTACATAAAGGGTGCAAGCAGAAACACAGCCTTTGGACCAAGGCATTGGGGGAACGCAAGGTGAGTATCAGGGGCGTGGCTGAGGTCAAGGTGGAGGAGGGCCTGGTAGAGGCCAAGAGTAGCTTATTTTTTACAATTGTGGAGGACTAGGACACTACGCAAGGGACTGTCTAAATCCGACGTGAGTGCCATGCGCTACTGCACCCAGTTTGACCATGTGACTGAGGATTTCCCTATATTGTTGGCTAAGATTCGTGAAAAGGGGGTACACCCTCCGCAGATGATGCAGAACCTCTAGATGATGAGGTTAGAGCCTCACGAGGAAGACCCTAAGGTAAACAATATGCTACGAAACAGAACCACAACTGGGGAGGATAAAGGGAAGTAGCCTGTAGAGGGTGAATGGGTTCGCAAAGCACTCGAAAAGGAGATTGGGTTTGATTTGAAGTGCACAAAATAAACATTTATGGAAGCAAATAAAATCTTCACTGAGGTCTTTACCTCAGGAAGTCGGGAGAAACCAGTTGAAGAAATGGATCCATCCATGATTACCACATTCTGTGAGACCTGCATGAAACTACTCTGCGTAGTAAGGCTATGAAGGGTCTATAGTAATTAATCAATCGATGCACTAGAAAGGATGGTGCTACTAGCGAACCATGCTTAGTCAGAAAGCTTGGCAAGCATAAGGAAAGGACTGGGCGTGAGATGAGACTCACCACACAGATAGGGGAATGTGAAATGGACCAAGCTATCTTGGATTTGGGGTCCGCCACAAATGCTTTGCCAAAGGAAACATGGGAAAGAACGGGGAGACCTATGCTTCAGTGGTCTCTGATCCAGTTATGGATGGAAAATCAATAGAAAATTATCTCGATGGGGAGGCTGCAAGGGGTGATAGTTGACATCGAAGGCGCGAGCGGACTGGAAGATTTTGAGGTAATAGAGATTATGGATGATAGAAATCCATGCCCTGCGCTCCTTGGAATCGATTGGGCCACTGACATGAATGGGGTAATCAACCTAAAGAAGTGAAAGATGATATTTGAAGAGAGGTTGCTCCGCATAGTGGTGACGCTAGATCCTGTAGAAGGACCACACTATACAGAACCGGTCTGTGATTATGAAAGTGATGACGATCTCAACCAGATTTACAAGATAACGGCGTGAGACAAGGATTGGGTAAATATGATAGAAAATGGGCGTATCGCATGGGACCACGAGAGCTCTTGCACATCATATTTGGATAAAGAATTAGAGCACTGGGAGAACCGACTGCATGAAGTATCTATGTTGCGTTGTAATATGATGACCAAGTCATTGTGCTACATGTCATCAGAAGTAAGGAATCTGCCTCACTATGATGGGCTAACTGATGTTGGTTTCTTTTTGGATGCATTTGAGAGAGAAGTGTCGGAGAAGCATCACTTCTAGGCCTTGGACTGGGTACTGCGCACTACACCCGCAAGATGGTGGCGTACGCAGAAGGATAATTTTGGTGATTGGTGCTACTATAGGAGGATGATGAGAATACATTTTGGACAGCCAAAAGTGCGGATGATAGACAAGTATGCTAGAAGGGATGATCCAAGTGATCACCTAGCTAAATGGACTAAGGATTATGGAGCAGATCCCTAGCCTGAATGGGTGCATCTGTTTTGACATACCTAGGAAGTCATACCAATGAATTAGTACTTGGAAACAGAGCTCTGCCATGGCATTGAAGAATGGGACATATTCCACCAGGTGTTTATAATGATGTTCAACTTTGAGGATGGGTTTGACTGTATTGACACGACGCTACAAGAGGTTAAGGCAGTGATCTTTAGGATACTGTAGGACCCTTTGGACCTGATTCAACCTAATTAGACCACCCAGCTGAACCATGCACTGGAATGGTATAACGTGACTGCTGAACAAGAAGGTGAGGATCCCAGAAAAATTAATATTCTGGAAACCGAGGGTCACTGCGAGGTTGAAGGTCTAGAGATAGAGGATCCAGACATAACCACGCCACTGAAAACTAGGTAAGTCAACATTGGCACAAAGGCAGCTGAATTTTGCAAAGATTAGGGACTATTGGGATGATGTGATAGTAAACAAGGTCACTGAGCTCCTCCGGGAATATTAGGATTTGTTCCCCATGACGTTTTCCGATTTGAAAGGAATAATAGGAGACTTGGGTGTCATGAGGATCACCCTGAAATCGGACGCGAAACCTGTAAAACAAAGACCTTACCACCTTAATCTGAAGTATAAGGAAAGGATCCATGCTGAGTTAGATAAGATGCTTGTGGCAAGAATTATTGAACCAGTGGAACAATCTAATTGGGTAAGCCTGATAGTGGTTCAGGAAAGGAAACATAAAGAAGAAATAAGGATATGCGTGGATCTCTGGAAATTGAATGACGCTTCTGTGCATGATCCTTTCCTGACACTGTTCACTAATGAGGTCTTGGACAAATGTAGGTGTCCAAGAAGCATACTCTTTCACTAATGGGTTCTCTGGGTACCATCAGATCAAAATCGCGCCTTAAGATAGAAGCAAGACAACCTTCGTGACTAAATGGGGATGTTTTTAGTACATCGTAATATCTTTTGAGCTGAAGAATGCGTAGGAAATCTTTTCGTGCATAGTCATTGCGACATTCAAAGACTTCATTCATAAATTTATGGAGGTATACTTTGATGATTGGACAATGTTTGGATTGGTCAAGCCCCATGTGGTAAGTCTGCGCTTGATGTTGGATCCACGTCAGAGATATCAGATTGCACTCAATCCAAAAAAGTGTCTGTTTTGTGTCCCTTTCAGGATCCTACTGGGTCATGTGGTATGTAGACAAATATTGATGGTAGACCCCATGAAGATCGCGGTGATAATCAACTTGGAGGCACCAAGGAATTTAAAATAGCTACATGCAACTCTAGGGAATATCGGATACTATAGGAAGTTCATCAAGAGCTATGCCCAGATCACTGTGCCTATGGAGAAATTGTTGGAAAAGGATGTTACATTTTGTTGGAATGATGAATTTCAGAAGAGCTTGGACATGCTGAAAGAGAAAATGGTTACTGTTCCATTCCTAGTATTCACAGATTGGAATAAGGAATTTCATGTGCAAGTGGATGCATCATGTATTGCACTAGGGGCCGTGTTGACATAGGCCGATGAGGGAGAACTAGATCACCCTATAACATTCACAAGTAGGAAGCTATATAAAGTAGAGAAAAATTATTCCATGACAGAGCATGAAGGATTAGCTATGGTGTATGCGCTCCACAAGTTCAGGCACTATCTTCTGGGTGGACACTTTAAGATGTATATGGATCATTCCTTATTGAATTAACTAGTCAACAAGCCTCTGTTGGGGGGGGGGAATATGTAGATGGCTCCTGTTGTTCCAGGAGTACGACTTTGAGGTTATTGCGAAGCCAGGATGACTAAACACAGGACCTGATCATCTGTCGCGCATTGAAATGGGAGAGCAATCTACTAATTTGGAGGAAGAGCTACCTGACACGCAACTCTTTGTGGTATGTGTCACGGATAGTCACTTTCATGATATCATACACTTCTTGATGATGAGAACTGTTCTAGAAGGGTATACAAGCCAGAAGAAGAAGGAGTTAGTGGTGTGCACGACAAACTTCTCCATCATTGTAGGACACCTGTATAAAATGGGGTTTGATGAAATATTGTGACGTTATGTTCTAAAGTTTGAAAGGAGAAGTATCCTTGTTGACACTCATGGGGGAGCCATGGGAGGACATTAAATAGGAAAAACAATCGCACAGAAGATTCTACGTGCTTGGGTGTGGTGGCCAACCCTTCATTAGGATTCAAAAACATACTACAGGGCATGTGATGCATGTCAAAGGATTGGCAGGCCATCGCGAAGGGATGAAATTCCTATGATGTCGCAGGTGATGTTACAACCATTTGATAAATGGGTGATTGAATTTGTGGGTCCAATTCAGCCTCAAGGAAAGAAGACGGGTGTGCGGTACATCATCACCGTGATTGGTACTTGACTAGGTGGGTGGAGGCACAACCTATGAAGGACTTTATAGGCATGACAACAACGAAGTTTATTTTTGAATATGTATTGACAAGATTTGGTTGTCCAAAGGTCTTGATGAGCGATCATGGTACACACTTTCTTAACGAAACAATTAATGCGTTGACAGAAGAATTTCAAGTGTATCATCAAAAAAGTACACCTTATCATCCGTAGGCTAATGGGATGGTGGAAGCATTCAATAAGATACTATAGAGCACACTAACAAAGGTCTTCAATGCTTAGAGAAATGACTGGGATGTGTGCATACCCGCAGTGCTGTGGGCCTACAGAATGACTTGCATGAAGCTAACTAGGAAAACACCTTTTAGACTTGTGTATGGCGTAGAAGCTGTGATGCCAATGGAATACATTGTACCTAGTCTACACATAATGGCACTCACAGGAATGGCAGACCGTAGAGCCCTGGAAGAGAGGCTCGCACAGCTAGTAGAGCTTGAGGAGGACCGATTTCTAGCTGGATTTCATCAACAAGTTCAAAAGGAGCATGAAAAGGCATCGCATGATTGGCACATCAAACTACCCACCTTTAAGGTAAATGATTTGGTCTTCTTATGTGATAGTAAATTTGATAAATTTCTAGGGAAATTTAGGATGCACTGGCTAAGGCCATATGTCATCAAGGAGATTACCGATGGTGGAGCAGTTCAACTGGTTAGATTGAATGGAGAACCCTTCCTAGGGAAGGTGAATGGAAGTTGATTAAAGCCATACACTGGTGATCCAACTAGGTGACTATATGAGGGAAGCACAGTCTTAGCACTCCAAGCAGCTAAAAGGAGGTGCAGGACTATAAAATACACTGCCCGGGTTGGTGAGCTATGTGAGGAGAGAACTATGTGGAATGAGGGAATGTCAAATAGTCCACAACAACGCGCAGGGAGCTACGCTACCAAGGGCTCAACCATGCAGAATAGTCAAAAAGTGACCATTAAGGTCATTGTTCATGATTTAATTATGAAAAAATAACTAAATGGAGTGGGGGGGTGACATTTAAGTCAGAATTTATGGGCAAGATCTTTGAAAATCTGCCACCAATCTAGCATTAATGAACCAATTTTGGGGGGAACGATCAGATTTGAATTCAAAATGGCCTATAAATTACATATGGCCACCCAACAGAAAACACTTTGCATATTGAGAAATTGTGAGTTGTGTTGTGTGTTGTGCATGAACCACACATTTTTCGAAGAGCTACTTGATTGCCTAGTGTTCGATCGATTTTTGGAAACTGACCACAAAATCATTCGTGACATTATTCTAGGAGCAACAGCCATGGACATTGAAGCAATGATAGTCGAAGGAGCTGTTCCAAAGGTCGCTATGGAAGCAGAAGGTGTTGCCTCAGTGGTTGCTCGTACAAAGATACTAGCCGAAGTACCGAAGTCTCCACGGTTGCCTCGACCAAGGTCTACCCAAACTAAGAAGAGTCCCAACAATAATAAGGGCAAGCAGGCTGCCACACCACAGACCGTGCACACATCTCTCAGAAGACACCCACAGAAGGATATACCCACCGCACAGGAAAAGGGCAAGATGGTTAACCTAGAGCTGAAAGAAGAAGAGATTGAGGATATCCCAATGGATGATGAGCATGTTGGGTTGGAAACAGAGGATGTTGAAATTGAGGGGTTTGACTGCATCACTAAGCTGCCTGAGTACGTTCCTCCACATCGGGGAAAAACCAAGGTGCCTAAAGACATTAATGAGAGTAAGGTCACCCTGCACACACCCCTCTTGCGAGACCAAATTGTGTTTGATGGACCGCGCTCGGGGCGTGACCTCCTCTTGAAATTAGAAGACTGGGATTTAGTGGACACAAAGCAGTTCCCTCATTTAGCAACATACGAACTTATGTACCAGGTGATCCAAAAAAATACTGGAGTAACTGCATTGGAGCTGAGGAAGTGGCTAAAAGGTGTGGATAAGGAAGGACTGCTCAACCTAATATGGGTGTCACATTACAACCGCACGCCCATCATAATGGTGGTAATCAAGAAGCTGTTGTGCCTAGTACATGATGGGTGTCTATGGCTAGAGGAGCCAATACCCATCATTGATATGCTGATCCATAGGATCACGCAACTATCGTACACATGGGAAAATATAGCCATGACGTTTGGCAGAAAAGTTGGCAAGCATGCCCTCGCGGAGGCCATGAAGGAAAAGTTCAAGTTAGTAAAGAAGTTGTGAGGCTATGCCATTACGAGTATCTTTGACCTTGCGGTTAAAGCGTTGAAGGCCTACTTGAAGCCTTGGTTGGACGAGGCCTACTCGATCATGGCCTCCACTGAAGGCAAGTTGGCTTGTCTACAGGAGACTCAACAGAAGCTCCAGGATGATACTGTAGAGCCACTAACTATGCAGCTAGTCAAGGAGATCAAGTAGGCAGCCGTGTAGTGCATTGTTGAGGTAGCAGTCATCCAAGTCGAGCTGGGAGGTCTTCGCAATAAGATCTTCATGCCAGCCAAGTGACTCGAGGGCAAGTCACCATGTTTGTGTTGGGGGCCTATTGGGAATAGGTCCCATGGGGGTCAATTTTGGGGTTAAAAACCCAAGTTTTGGGGCAGAAGGCTCGAAGTTTGTATATAGAAATGTAAATTCTCCGCATTTTGTGGTTGCGGAGCGCGAAGATGTCAAGATTCATTAAGGGTTGTCTACGCTTGTTTTGTAAAGAATCATGTCGATTGTAAAGATCCACCCATGGTCTGCAGACCATGGGATTTTATAAAAAGAAGATAAGTAAGTAAGTTCTAGGGGGAGTAGAGAAAGAAGTAGAGTTCCAAGTGCTTTGGGTCATAGGAGAGCTAAGAGCGAGAGCCTTAGCGTAGGTAGAGGCTCTGTATTTGAGTGCGCAGAGGCCTAGGGTAGAAGTCTGCAACTGAGTGTGTGGACCCTTGTAGTTGTGTGCGTAGGGTGGATAGATTATGTACTGGGAACTTGAATCATTAATAAAGAGAAGTACTATGAAATTGCTGTGTATTTTGTCTCTAATTATTGCATCTGATTATGTCATGTTAAGTTTGAGGTTTACATTATAATGCTAATTTAATGCGTGAATGTATCTTTTTCTATTTGTTATTTGAATGCATGTAAGAATATATGTTTAAGCGAAGATAACCTTAATTGCATGGTAAAATTGGCGAATACTTAAGGTAACTCAGGAACTTATAATCGTACATAGTTATAGGGGTGCGTAAGTGCCTGGACCACTAGTTAGGGTTGCACGAAGGTTCTGAAGGTCGGAAAATAAGGAACATCAATAAGCCCTAAGGGCTTATCGATCTGTGTGAAGACAGGGGTTAGGGTGCGAAAACTTGGTTCCTGCAACCCCCCATACTGCTTCGAGTGAGACTTTAGTGCACGCTTCACAGATTGATGTCGAAAGGGCCAATAATATAGGGATTTACTTGGCTTCTTAACACTGAACCTAGGTCAGGTCCCATCAAGCCAACAGTGACCTCCTCCTATTTCGTGTAGACCCCTTGTTGCGCAACTCTACAACCTGAGAAGTGTAGTTTATAGTCCTGCGCCTCCTTGCAGCTTCCTAGAGCACTAAGACTGTGCTACCATCATATAGTCATCTAGCTGGATCCCCAGTGTATGGCTTCAATCGACTTCCATTTACATTTCTTGGAAATGGATCTCCTTTCAATTTCACAAGTTGAACTGCTCCACCATGGGTAATCTCCTTGATAACATATGATCCCAGCCAATGCATCTAAAATTTTCCTGGAAACTTATCAAACTTGTTGTCATATAATAAATCGTTTACCTTGGAGGTGCGCAGTTTGATGTGCCAATCGTGCCATGCCCTTTCGCGCTCCTTCTCAACTTGTTGATGGAATCCAGCCAAGAATCTATCTTCCTCCAGCTCTGTCAGCTACACAAGCTTCTCTTCTAAGTCTTCGTGGTCTGCCATTCCTATGAACGCTTCTATGCATAGACTAGGCACAATATACTGCATAGGCATCACAACCTCTACACAATAGACCAAACTAAATAGTGTCTGACCAGTAAGATTCTTACAAGTAGTTCTATAAGCTGGTAACATCACTGGTACGTGCACATCCTAATCATTCCTCTGCGCATTGCAAATCTTTGTCAGTGTGTTCTCCAAAATCTTATTAAACGCTTCAATTGTCCCAAAATTTCTATGGATGATATGGCATACTTTTCTGATGATAAACTTGGAATTCTTCCATCAACGCGCTGATCGTTTCATTAAGGAAGTGCGTACCACAATCACTCATCAAAATCTTTAGGCAACCAAAATTGGTCGACACATATTCAAATAGGAACTTCACTACTATTTCCCTGGTATAGTCTTTCACAAGATGTGCCTCTGCCCACTTGGTCAAATACTCAGTCACAGTGATGATATACTACGCACCCGTCTTCTTTATTGGAGGCTGAATCGGCCCTACAAAATCAATTGCACATTTTCCGAATGGCTACAATGATACCTGTGGATTCAAAGGAAGTTCATCCCTCCGCGATGGCCTGCCAGTTCTTTGACATGCATCGCACACCCTACAATATGCTATGGAATCCTTATGCAATGTTGCCCACCACAACCTAGCACGTAAAATATTCCGTTCTGTTGTTTTTCCCATGCAATGGCCTCCCGCATCTCCTCCATGAGCTTCCACTAGGATACTTCTTTGTTCAAAATTAGGCACATAGCATTGCAGTATCTTGTCCAATCCCATTTTATATAAGTGACCTGCAATAACAGAAAAATATGCCACTCGCACCACCAATTCCTTCTTCTGTTGACTCGCGTATCCTTCTAGAGTCATTCTGCTAGTCAGGAAGTGGATGATGTATTCACAATGACTATCTTGTTGGCATTATGATTCTGGTATGGCTCTATGTTACAGATGTTGTACTTGATGGCAACACCCTCAAGTGGCAATGCTCTGATACCAATTTTTGGAAATAATACTGAGAGGGGGGGTGAATTAGTATTATCAAGTTCTTTTAATAAATCTTCCTTATTTATACTTTGAATTATTTTTGCATGTCAGTATCATAAAACAATGAGCATGAACAAAGAAAACAGATAGTCACACCAAAGAACACCAGATGTAAGGTGGAAACCCAATGTGGGTGAAAACCACCTGCTGCAATATGTCTCTATCTTCTTTCAAATTAGAAACTCTTTTTACAATGGTTTTGTACTGGTGCAGTCCTTTACCAGTACGCAGGCTGCAACCTGCAGAGAGCTACAACTCTCTCTCGTTTTCCAGTCTCTCCTGGAAGGGAGCTACAAACCCCTACTTCTTTTCTTTCAAGGACCACTTTTCATAAATTTTCAAACTGGATCCATAAACATCAAGAGATCATCAAGTACAAGTAAATCACCCAGTCAACTGCAGTAACCAGATCAACAATAACAGTAAATAGAACCGAGAATACCTTATCAACAGAGAAAATTCAGCCAACAAAAGATCTTAAGACAGATACACAGTTTTTCTTTCTCTGGTCTGCGTGGCTCCGCACTTCACCTTCTTCTCCCCTGTGTATACACGCAGAGACCCTTCTACTGCACCGCGTACCCACGCACTGTTTCTTCAATCACTCTACATACTGTTACTGTAGGCATACACCCACAGATACTATCGCGCCACCTACTGCTACTGTAGCCACGCACCCACAGATGCTATCGTGCTGCGTACCTACGCACCTACGGCTTCTGAAGCGCCGCGTACTTTCCCTGTGCCTACGCACTTGATCCACTTGTCGCGCTGCGTACCCCTGCACTCAACTCCTTTGGATGATGCAGATCTTGCAGGACTTTCAAATCACTTGTACACCACCTATCTCCATCTTATGTGATAACACAAGTGCAATCAGCATTTCAAAGAACCCAGTCATGCATTCAAAGACCAAGCACATACCGATCAAGTATCATTTTCTCCGGGAACAAGTACTTGAACAAAAGGTCAGGTTGGAGTATGTTCCTTCTAAGGAACAAGTTGCTGATATACTCACCAAACCATTGCCCAGGGAGACCTTTGAATACCTTAGGCAAAAGCTGGGGGTTGTTGATGCATCATCTTGTTGAATCTCTTCTGATGGTTGGTTGTATGCAAGGCTCAGTTAGGGCATATGCGTACATGTGCTAGGTTGCGGATTGGTTGAAGATCGAATGGCACAGGTTCAGGGGGAGCATATAATGCATTGTTGGCATTATGGAGGACGTACAGAAGAAGATCATGGATGCTGGTCTGAATATTGCTGCAATATGTCTCTATCTCTTTCATGGTCATTTATGGTGTTTGGTGGATTATGGTTCTTCTTTGCAGATCTGGTTCATATTCAGGGGGAGCATGTTCTTAGGGGGAGCATAACCCTTTGCCCTTGATGTCAAAGGGGGAGAATGACGTTGAAGTTTTTGAGGTTGCCATCAAGTCCAAAGGGGGAGATTGTTGGCATTATGATTCTGGTATGGCTCTATGTTACAGATGTTGTACTTGATGGCAACACCCTCAAGTGGCAATGCTCTGATCTGGCTCTCAAAATGTTGAAAATTAAGAGGTACGCAGGAGAATAGTTCAAAAGGTGTGTACATGTAGGTACGCCGTGAAGGGACTACGACCAGACACGCAGGTCACCCGTTCAGAAGGTGTGTACCCCCAGTTCACTTACTTCAAGGCAGAGAAGCGCGTTCACGTGGGGTTTCCTATGTTTGGCCCGTGGTATTTAGCCCACCGTTCTTGATTCTATGGTTTTGGCCCATGGTATTGTTTTATATTATTATTATTATTGAGCCCCATGTTTTAGGGCCCCTTGTATTGGTGATCTATGGTTTTGATCCATGATTTTAGGAATAGCTTGCCTATATAAAGCAAAGGAGATCACTTGGCTAAGTATCTTTTTGAAAATTGAATATCTTAAGATTTGAAATATTGGGTTATTGTCTTAAAAGCTTGATCTATATAAAAGTGAAGTTGAAAGCGAATCTGTGAAGGGTGATCTCTCGAGCGCATGAACAGATCTGGGAATTTGACGATCTGTAGCACACTAGTGGACTGCCAATTTCGGCCCTAACCAGAGGTACGCAAGTGATTAACAGTGCAAGTGTGTGCGTACGCAGAGCAGAAGAAGGCGCACTGCGTGGGTATGGAGAGCAGAAGAAGGCGCAGTGCGTGGGTACGCAACGTGACAAGAGGATCAGGTGCGTAGGCACAGGGAAAGTACGCAGCGCTTCAGAAGCCGCATGTGCGTAGGTACGCGACGCGATAGCATCTGTGGGTGCGTGGCTACAGTAGCAGTACGCGGCGCGATAGTATCTGTGGGTGCATGCCTATAGTAACAGTACGCAGAGCGATTGAAGAAACAGTGCGTGGGTACGTGGTGCAGCAGAAGGGTCTCTGCGTGTATATGCAGGGGAGCAGAAGGTGAAGTGCAGAGCCATGCATACCAGAGAAAGAAAAACTGCGTATCTGTCTTAAGATCTTTTGTTGGCTGACTTTTCTCTGTTGATAAGGTGTTCTGGGTTCTGTTTACTGTTATTGTTGATCTGGTTACTGCAGTTGACTGGGTGATTTACTTGTACTTGATGACCTCTTGATGTTTATGGATCCAGTTTGAAAATTTATGAAAAGTTGTCCTTGAAAGAAAAGAAGTAGGGGGTTGTAGCTCCCTTCCAGGAGAGACTGGAAAACGAGAGAGAGTTGTAGCTCTCTGCAGGTTGCAGCCTGCGTACTGGTAAAGGACTGCACCAATACAAAACCATTGTAAAAAGAATTTCTAATTTGAAAGAAGATAGAGACATATTGCAGCAGGTGGTTTTCACCCACATTGGGTTTCCACCTTACATCTGGTGTTCTTTCGTGTGACTATCTTTTTTCTTTGTTCATGCTCATTGTTTTATGATACTGACATGCAAAAATAATTCAAAGTATAAATAAGGAAGATTTATTAAAAGAACTTGATAATACTGATTCACCCCCCCTCTCAGTATTATTTCCAACATATCTGCTATGTGCACCACAAAGAGCTACATGTCAAGAAGTACTTCCTCAAAATTAGTAGGCTCCTCTCCTGTTTCAATGTGCATTAGATGATCTGGTCCCGAATTCAATCTCCCTGGCTTTAGAATTACTTCTAAATCATACACCTGAAACAACAATAGCCATATACATATTCCCCCCCCCAAACATAGGCTTGGTGACCAGGTATTTTAGTTCAGAATGGTTTGTATACATCTTAAACTATCTTCCTCGAAAGTAATTCCTGAACTTCTAGAGTGCGTACACCATAGCCAACCATTTGCGCTCCGTCATCGAATAGTTCTTTCCAGCCTTCGACAACTTCCTGCTTGGAAAGGCTATTGGGTGATTCAATTCTCCTTCATTGGCCTATGTCAGTATTGCTCCCAGTGCAATACATGATGCATCCACATGCACATGAAACTCCTTCTTCCAATATGGGAAGACTAGGATCGATGCGGTGACCATTTTTTATTTCAATACATCCAGGCTCCCCTGCCATTCTTCACTCCAACAGAATGTGGCATCCTTCTTTAATATATTTTCCATTGGTGCGGCAATCTCAGCATAGCTCTTGATGAACATTCGATAGTATCTAGTATGACCTACTGTTGCACACAACTGTTTAACACTCCTTGGCACCTCGAAGTTAATTATGATTGCGATCTTAGTAGGGTCCAACATTAATCCTTGTCTACACATTACATGACCCAGCAATATTATGAAAGGGAAGAGAAATAAACACTTCTTCAAGTTTAGTGCGATTTGATACCTCCAGCACTTATCCAACATTAAGTGAAAACTAGCTACATGACGCCTTACTACTCCAAACATTATCCAATCATCAATGTATACCTCCAAAAATGTATGAATGAACTCTTTGAACGCCGCAATGTCTATGCGTAAAAATATTGCCAGCGCATTCTTAAGTCCAAAAGGCATTACCATATATTCAAAGCATCCCCACTTAGTCATGAAGGTAGTCTTAATCCTGTCTTCCGGTGCGATCTTTATCTGATGGTATCTAGAGAACCCATCAGTGAATGAATAAGCCTCCTACCCTCCAACATTATCCATCACTTCATCTATGAACGGAGTTGGGAAAGGATCATGAATGCAAACATTGTTCAGCTTTCCTAAGATCTACGCAAATCCTTATCTCATCCTTCTACTTCTTTTCTTGAACTACCATAGGACTTACCCAATTAGACTCCTCAACTGGCTCAATAATACCGCTGCCAACATTTTTTCCAACTCCAAGTGAACCTTTTCCTTGTACTTAGGATTAAGGCGATATGGTCACTGCTTCACGAGCTTCATGTCTAGGTTCAACGTTATTTTCATCACTCCTAAATCACCTATTATCCCCTTCAAGTCTGAAAACTTTATAGGGAGAAAATACTGGTACTCGTGGAGCAAATCAACAACCTTATCCACCGTAGCATTATCCCATTAGTCCCCTATCTTCACAAACTTTAGCTCTGTCTCTGTTCCAATGTTCACTTGTCTAGTTTTCATTGTCATGGTGATATATGGATTCTCTATTTGTGGCCCCTCCACTTTTCGGTGAGATATTAATGTTCCTTGGATCCTCCTCTTCTTCTTTAGTAGTCACATTGTAGCACTCCAACACATGGCACAGTTGGGTGGTCCAATCTAGTTGAATCAAATCTAAAGGATCCCGGGGGATTTAGAAGATCGTTTCTTTGACCTCCTGCAATGCTTAATTAATGCACTCAAATCCATCCTCAAAGATGAATGTCATCACGAATCCCTGTCTCAAAATATCCCATTCGTTCGTGCAATGGCAGAGCTCTGTTTTCAGGTACCAATTCATTCATATTACATCTATAGTATGACAGAACAAATGCACCCACTCCGACTGCGGTTCTGCTCCATAAGCATCTGTCCATTTTGCTAAGTGATAGCGTGGATCACTCGTCCCATCATATTTCTCTATCAATCATACTTTTGGGTGATCAAACCGCACCCTCATCATCCTTCTGTATTCACGCCATCCATCAAAATTGTCTTTATACGTACCCCACCATCTTGCAGGTGTAGCACCATATCCAAGGCTTGGAAGCGATGCTTCTCAGGCGCTTCCCTTTCAAGTGAATCAAAAAATTTATCTACATCAGTTAAACCATCATAGTAAGGAAAAATCCTTACCTCTAATGATACATAGTGCAACGATTTAGTCATCATGTTACAACGCAACATAGATACTTCATGCAACCTATTATGCTAGTGTTCCAACTCCTCATCCGAATTTGATGTGCAGGAGCTTTCGCAGTCCCATGCAATGCATCCATTTGTTGTCGGATTCACCCAATCTTGGTCTCGTGCTGTAATTTTGTAAATTTGGTCCAAATCATCATCACATTCATAATCGCGGACCAGTTCAGTATTGTGCGGTCCTTCTGCAGGGTCTAGAGGTATTACTATGTGGAGCGATTTCCTCTCAAATAACATGGTCTTCTTCTTCAAATTAATCACCCCATTCATGTTAATAGCCCAGTTGATCCCAAGGAGTACAACTTGGGGATTGTTGTCATCGACAACCTCTATCACTTCGAAAGTAGCCAACACGCTCGCGCCCTTAGTGTCTACTATCACTCCCTGTAATATTCCCATGGGTATAATCTTTTGCTGATTCAACATCCCTAATTGGATTGGGGACGACTGTAGCACAAGTCTCCCCATTATCTCCCATGTTTTTTTAGGAAAAACATTCACATCTGACCCAAGATCCAAAATAACTTGGTCCATTTGATATTCACCTATTTGCGAAGTGAGCCTCATCTCCTGCCCTGTTCTTGCCTTATGCTTATCAATTTTCGTAACCACACGCAGTTCCTCAGGAGCATTTTCATTACCATCACATTTATATATCAACTCCTGTAATCCTTTCATGGCCTTGCTATCATGTGACAACTTCATATAGGTCTCCAAAAAGGTATTAAGCTTGGATGGGTCCATTTCTTCAGAATTCTTATCTTGAATTCCTGAGGTAGAAGCCTCAACGAAACTTTTCTTTACTTCCATGAAGGTTTCTTTCGCATAGTCTAGATCAAATCCAACCTCCTTTTCTGGAGCTTTGTAGACCCATTCACTTTCTTTAGACTACTTTTCCTTATCTTCGCTAGTAGTCATTCCACTACGCAACACAATATTCACATTAGGATCCTCTTCGCGGGGTTCAACGGTCATCATCTACAGGTTCTGGGTATGTTGTTACGTCTGCATCCCCTTTTCCCACATCTTAGCTATTAATACAAGATAGTATTTTGTCGCTTGGTCAAACTGCGTACAGTATCAGAAAAACAGGCACACCGGGTTTATACACTCTGATGCATAGTGTCTTGGCCCTCCACAATTATAGCGAATAACTTCTCCCTGACCTCTCATAGGTCCTCCTCTGCCTCGGCCTCATCCACACCCTTGATATCCTTTTCGTGCTCCCCTAGTGCCTTGATCCGGAGGCCGAGACTCTATCTGCATCCAATACATGGGTGTTATCTCCATTATTAACTCATAACTATAACACTTGCACTCATTGTGACCCACTAATTTGTAGAATTTGTAGAAGAGCTATTGCAGTGTCTGTAAAATTTTTGCGGCAAGTGACAATTATCTATCACATGTTTTCCAGCTACCTGACATATAACATAACACAATGCAGGCCCCATACTTGGCCCTGCTTGAGCTTCCTGCCTCAGAGACATCAGCCCTCTTCTTGCAACATAATTCATGAATGTAGGGCAGTGATCTTTATCATGCCCCTGTCTCTTACATTTCAGACACCAAAATTCTTCGCGCACCTCTAGCCGAGCCGCTCTATCCTTCTTCAGACTTTAGAATTCTAGGCAAAGATTCTGCAACTCTGTGTGAATATACTCAACTCCCAAACAAGCATCTTGAATCTTTGTCTCATGTAGTCTCATTGTAATCTCCAAGGCTTCCGCTTGGATCCCAATCTTTTGTTGTGATAAAGAAACCCTTAATTGAGGCAAGAGCAAAGCCATAAACCATTCACGGTGCTGCCCATCTGCAAGATTCATGTTAGCTTCACAGATCTTGCATTTCAATATCTGATCTAGCTCCCAGGGTGTTTCTCTAGTCTTCGTCATGATTTCCTTCAATACCATGATTGATCATGCTTCAGACTTGGATCTACTGAATTCCTTATTTAGTGCATTCTAGATGGCCAATGTAGCTGTCAGGTTATCGGTGCAGTACTTAATGTACCACATTAGCGCGCGATCCTCTAAAGTAGTAACCAAATTCACTTTCTTCATCTGATCATATATAATATTTTGGGTTGTCCACATGGCCTTCGCAACGAACCAAAACTGGTCCGGGTCCTAATTTCCCAAGCCCTTGAAAATGGGCAACTTCATTGCATTCACCATATTGAACAGTGGCGAAGGTGTGGTGATGTGGGTGAAGGTGTATACTGAGGAGGTGAATATGGAGGTGGTGTGGGTGTATGGGGTATTCTTGGGAACCCTCGCCTTATTAACTTTACAACACTCTACGGTGAAGCCTATGCTACTCCTTCGTAGAGGAGGCTCAATCAATGGGCTATATTTAGGACCTATTCTCCTTCTATCCTTGAATAACTTTCCACTTCGCGTAGCTCCAAACATCAAGGTAATTTGATAGCCCACTTTTCACACAAGAGAATTTTAATCCAAGTATTCAATGATCTCAAATAATTACCTCACGGTACCTTGAAGAAGTGTCACTCTGCTTTGCTATAGTTGACCGAGGTATTGACCGCGAACTCTGTCACAAATCCTCCGATGACACGATCAAGCCAGTGATCGACAACGCATGCGATCTTATCTTCAAAGGCTTACAATCTCCACACTAACTCTAGGGTCCACACTATTAGACCACCAAGCCTCCACCTTCCTTGGTCGTCTTCCAATTTCGCGATCCACTCGTATAGCTCGATCTGGAAGGAACATAAGAAATTTCATGTATCTCTTTGTATAGATACCTATCCAACCACTGTTCTTTTTTCAATCGTGGATTTCAGTTTTCTTACGGCGCGAATTCATGGATCTTTCTATCCAACCATTCCTCAATTTATTTTTTCTTGGATTCCCGTGATACGACATCACTCATCTCTTTATGCGGATCCTGGTCCTGACAACAAAACCATTTTTTGGCTTAGTGGGTCCTGACCCAAGTTTAGTGTTAATTTTTCCAAACAAATTCCTACACTACTGGCCCTTTCAGCATCAACCCGTGGAGCACAGACTGAAGGCTCACCCGAAGCAGTATGGGGGATGATGGAACCAAGTTTCCACATCTAGAGATGAAAGTGATGTTGTTTTATGCCCTAAACCTACCTTTGTGTAGATCGATAAGCCTCAAGGGCTTATTGATATAACTTCTCTTAATCGACTTCCAGACCTTCGCAAAGGTCTACAACCATCTTTCACGGACCCTAAATAGGTGAATCAACTATTACGCACCTTTGTAATTACCCTTAGTTCTATATTTACCTAGATTGGCCTAAGTATCTGATATCTTTAACAAGAATTAAGGTATTCTTCATGTAAACAGATATTAGTACTTGCCTTCATATAACAATGTAAACCATGCAACATCATGCACCAATACAGTCTTAAATTATAAACCCACCATTCATCATAGCATAATAGCACATTCATTCATAACAGAAATAGATAGACAAAACATAGATATTTCTTGAATAATCCTCTTTATTGATACTTCAGCTCTTCTTATAGACTCAAGAATTCCTTGTGCACTCAGCTGCAGTGGTTTACGCACTCAGTTGTGGACTCTACTCTAGGCCTGTGAGCACCCAGCTATAGAGCCTCTCTTTTACACTAAGACTTCTTCGCTCTTACTACTAAAGACCCGTTACATTAATTCTTCATTTTTCCTCTACTTAACTTCCTTATACTTTGTAAGACTCTCCTTTTTATACAATTGGCCGACACAACTTACATAAAAGAAGGAAAAAACCCTTTATGACATTTTACTATCTACACGCTCCATGACCACAACTTGCGGAGACTTTACACTTTACATAACAAAAATTGGGATTTCTTCCCCAAAACTTGGGCTTTTGCCCCAAAATTGACCCTAGGTGACCCTGTCCCAACAAGAGGGCTATGAAAATGAGTTGTAGGCTCCTTCATTGTAATGGAATTTGGTCCTTCTATGTTCACTGTTTGCAATAAAATTTTCAATCCTTCCAATGCCTGGGAAACTTCTATTTCCTATTCTTCATTGCATAGATTTTTTTGTTCTCGGACTAATGAATCCCAAGCAAAGTTTTCTTCAAGATTTTTATGATGTGTCCCTTCCTCATTAGAAATTTATCGAATTCAAGTTTATTTTTCTGACTGCTCAGGGGAGTTTAAGGAACTTTATCTCTATTGTAGTTTAACTAGTCTGGTTTAACTTCTCCTCTTTTTTGGCAAAGATGCCAAAATGGATGCCACTATTTTCTCTGCTCTGCTATGTTTTTGAGGAGTTATAATTTTAAGTTGCACAACTTCTTGTGAAGTGTCTCCTATCACTAACATTTTGGTTTTGTTAGTTTCACCATCTCTCTCTTCCTTCTCGTTGTTAACTGAAATATTTCTAGGTGTTCTAGTAATTGATTCACCTCCTAATGAAATTTCGTGCTCACTCCTATGGTTTCCTAAAAATCCATCCCAAATCTATCATATTTGATTCAAACTCCTCACAAATATTAATTTAATGAGCCCGTGATGGCTAAAAATTGAAACTTGATCTTTAGATCTTCTTAGTCTATGAGTAGTTTTATGTAACGTTAATGCAGAAAATAAGGAAACTTCAGGACTACCTTTTGTCTCAGAAGTAACATTAACTTAAGATGATAAACTTGCACTACATCATACATTTTGTTGCAAGTGATGTACTGTTGAATAATTTCTGCTAACTCTTTCCAAATTTCTGGAAGTGAATTGGGTTATACCCTTTCCCTTTCTTGACTAGTTCTTCTCCAGGGTTCGAAAATAGAAGGGCCACATTTTGTAGTGAGGTATGTACTTCATACCATTTCTCCCCTTCTGATGTGAGGCTTTTTACCTATGCTATTGTTTCTTCATTTACTTGCATATACACATTATTTACCATTTCTAGCCCTTCATTCAAATTATGCATGAATTCAAGTGGAAATTCATTGTTGAATCCCTACAATTGTTCAAAATAATCTAGTCATCCTACCCAATTCAAAATACTGCGTGCCTCCTATATGGCCTGCAATTGTGTTGGTTCATCGCATATTGAATGGAATCCCATCATTATACATTCAATAAGGAACGATTTTCAAATGGAAACAATGGAGCTCAGAGTATGATATGGTAACAATATTGTGAAGAATATGGAAATTCAACGAACATAACATGCAACAACACCTTCTTGAAAATTTAGAGAACATAACATGCAAGAAAAACTTCTTGCCTCCTAATAGAATTTGAGGGTTGACTACAGTCATCGATCAATTTTAATTCGTTGACAAAATTTTTTCATTATTGGAGGATAAAGCTATATTGATTAAGCATGGAAAACTACTGTCAAAATTGGCGGCAGAAGAAGATAAATATTTATAACATGCCAAATAATCATTTGGCTTATCATTAATCATAAAGTGCAATATTGATGAAAATAATCACGATAACCAAAACATTAATGTAAGAAGGAATAAATGCATGGGGAGATGACAATTTGGAAAGAATATATGGTTAGAAACTATGTTCGATTAAGGAATACCTTATAGAAAAAAATAAAAGGACTTAATAAAGAAGGATGACAAAAATGCAAGGTTTTCAAACATCCCATAATCTTTATCCCTGATATGTATAATTATTATTACTTCTTATTAAAAATCAACATCATCACATTCTAGGGCTATTTTAATAGTACTCCATAGATGTTTTAACAAATCTAATGCTTTTCCATTGTTTATTATTGATTTCTACGAGACAAGATAGCTAATTGTATTGTAGTATTTAAATTAACTTTAATACCACAGGCATGTACACTACTGCCAGCATGCGTTCATAACCATGACAGGGTTTCACTTTAACCCATTGAGATATCAGTGTTCCACCTATTATAAATAAATTCATAGTTATATTTTTATTTAAATTGTGTTAAATGTCTACAAAAGGCCATTGTTCTGGCATGGTAACTAGTTAATAAAAATGCCATTCACAAGAGCTAATAGAGTGAAAAAGTTAGCTCGTGATGTGACCTCTTGTCCTTCGGCCTTAATACCGAAGGAAATTACCTTTTCTTGGCGACAAAAAGTGGTAATGTCACTCTACTAGGTCCTATGATTATGATAGGTCAGCTTGTGATGAGACCTCCTCTCGTCCACCTACTTTTTATTTTTATTATTTTTTTGTTATGATTTTTATTAATCATAAAAGATTACTTAATAGATGTTTCACATCAACTCCTTAAGAGTTAGGGATGGTGTAAAATGTTTTGTAATGAATATTTTTAGCAGGCTAATCTTGTTCCCAAAAATTAATTTCTTCTTTAGAACCTTAGAATTGTTTTAAAAATTGGATTAGGAGATGTCTCCTTAAGTGGTGATAGGAGGAATGTATAATGAGTACTTTATGAATTTGATAACAAAATCAGGGAATTAAGCATTTTAGGAGATTCAAAAATCCATATAATAAAATCATATTTAAAAGAAGTTCTCCTTTTAAAAGTAAATTCTCATGTGATAAACATTAAACAAACTAGTTATCCAACCATCATATTGAAAAGGGCTTAAAATTTTCCTTATCCCAAAAAAAAAGGATAATAGAATACAATTCATAATAATAATCGTATCTAAGGAAACGATAATCATGTTTAAGGAAATGAAAACTATGACTAAGGAGACAACAACTGTGATAATGATATTGTGACTAAGGAAACAACAACAATGATAATGATGTTGTGACTAAGGAACCAATAATTGTAGAAGAAACATTATGACTTAGGCACAACAATTGCAGTAACATTGTAGAAAAAACAATTTTTTAATAAGAAATTTTTCACGATGTTTTCCCAAAATAAAGAAAATATACACAACATAAGAAAATAAACACTATTTACATTCTGTACATGGAAATAATGGATTTTCGAAGAATGTTTACCTGAGCATGGTTGTGGGTATATTACCCTTCTCAGCTACAACCTACAAGTTTGCGTCATTATTGATTTCATGAAGAAATGACTCTCTTATAAGTGGTTGTAGGTACACATGAAGTTGATGACCATTATTGTGACTAACGACCCAACCACCTTGTTTGGAGCTTACCTAGAAAGTCCTTGAATCTAGAATCATATAACAATGCCCAATCCACCTTTTGAAAGTTCTTCCTTTTAATCAAATGATCATGCCACTTATCTCTTTGTTGTTGAGCTATAGTTGTACGTTGGAGAGCTATAAGGAGCCTTTCATCCATTTAGTTGAGCTATTACAGGTGTTGTTTTTGTGCTTTTGAAAGGTCCAGACCAACTTCCTGAGGAGTTCTAAGAGTATTAAATTCAAATTGAATTGTAAAAATAGGCTCCTTACTAAAAAGAAGCTGATAATGTGAAAATCTGGTAGTATTGCACTAGGTTTTTCGATAAGCCCACAAGGCTTCAGAGAGTTTAGAGGTCTAATCTCACTGATTTGTAGATACTGTATTAGTTAGGATCCCTTCCAAGACTTTATTTATTCATTCCACTTGACCGTTTTCTTATGGATGGTAAGGGGAGGTGATTCTATTCATGATGTGATACTTTTGCAGGGTGGCAGAGATTTTATGGGTCATAAAATGTGATCCTCTGTTAGTTATAATTTCTCAAGGAAAACCATATCAAACAAACAATTCAAATAGAAAGTTGATGACTACCTCTTATGTGGCTCTTGTGGCTACTACTTCCTCCACCAATTTTGTTTCATAGTTTGTACATAGTAGAATGTATTATTTTTGGTTTGAAGGAAAACTAATAGGACTTACAAATCCCATCACCCATCTCTCAAATGGTTCCAATACAAACTATGGCTAGAGAGGCATTTCGTCGACCTAAATGGGATAAACCATCCTTTGACATCTATCATAGCTCTGGACGTATTTCTTGGAATCTTTGAATATCGTACGACAAAAGTAGCCCATTTACAATACTTTATGCACCATCCTACAGTTGGAAAAATCACCTCCACAGGGTTCATCATGGCAGGCCCTGAGGATATCATAGATCTCATCCTCTATAATGCATATGCGAACTTGGATATCTGGCCCTATATGGAGGAGATAATTGTCTATCAATGAGAATCAAGAACTATGTTGAATAATGTACTTCTTTTCCCGGCGTGACAAATGTGATGGCAATTTTCCAACCACCAAATAATTTTCAACATCAGCATACCATGGTGTTTTGATAGTCATGACAAAAAAATATTCATCCAGAAATCGACCTTCCACTAATGAATAATCAACTGTAGGTGGAATTCTTGACAGGAAATCTGCAACACGGTTCTCCTTTCTCAACCAATATTTTATAGTGATGTTGAATTCCTGCAAAAATAGTAACCAACAAGTTACTTTTCCATTGGTAACAAGTTTATTGGCTAAATATTGAATAGCAGAATGATCAGTATATAAGAAAAATAGATAGCCTATTATATAATGATGGAATTTTTTTATAGCATAGACAACAACCATAAATTATTTTTCTATCACAGTGTAATTTAATTTTGTAGGTGTTAGGTTTTTGCTGATATAATAAATTGCATAAGGTTTCTTATCCTCTTCCTGTCCCAGAATTGCCCCTATTATCGTATCAGATGCATCTGAAGATATATGGAATGCTCTAGTTTGGTCCCCACAACACAGGTGTTGTTGAGACCAATTTCTTCAACTTTGCAAAAGAAATATCACACTTATCAGTTACTCAAACTCCATTGTCCAGTTAATGCATAAGACAACGATGGAATTTTTTTAAAAAGTGTTATGAAATGACAATAGTATCCCGCATAACCAAGGAAGCTATGTACCATTGTTGGTGTACAAGGGATACAAAGTTTAAGGATTACCTTGATTTTTGCTAGATCTACTCGAATGCTTGTAGCATAAATAAAGTGTCCTAGAACTACACATTTTGTCCTCAGCATATGACATTTTTCATTGCTGAGGCATAATCTGGTAGTTATACATTGTATAAGAACCTTTTCCAAATTATCCAAAGCTTCATCAAATTCATTACCATAAGGAGTCAAATCATCCATATAAATTTCAATTCCATCATTGATTAAATCAGAAAATATACTCATAATTTCCCTCAAAAAGGTGGTTGGTGCATTACACAACCCAAATGCTAAAACCCTATATGGAAATGTTCCTCATGGACATGTGAACTTAGTTTTGTCTTGATCCTCAGGAGAAATATGAATTTGATTGCATCCATTAAATCCATTTAGGAAGGAAAAGTATTTCTTCCAAGCAGGTGTATCAAGAATTTTTTTTACAAATGGGAGAGGCAAATGATCTTTCTCTGTGGCATTATTTAGTTCTCTATAATTGATCCAGATCTTGGGGGAGGCCCCAAAGATATAAAATATTGAAATGGATTTTGGGAGAGAGGCCCCCAAGATCTAAAAATTTGAAATGCCAGAAGAAAAAGAGGAGTGTGCTCTATAAACAAAAGCACAAATATTTTTTTTAATTAAAACAAAGAATAATTGTAAAAGCTACATTGTGGTGGACAAACTATCCTCTTACAAAATGTGACTTGTTACTTATAGTATTTTTCAGTTACAATACCACGGGTCAATTACAGGAGTGGATGAATACCATGGGTGGATGCCACTTACAATACCATGGGTGGATCAATACCATGGGTGGATGTCACAATACCATGGGTGAATGAATACCATGGGTGGATGTCACTTACAATACCATGGGTGGATGCCACTTACAATACCATGGGTAAATTCCATGGGTGGATGAATAACATAGGTGGATGACTACCATAGGTTGATTCCATTTTCCTTTCAGATCATTCCTTCCTCCTTAAAAGCAATGGTCCCTATTGCTTGAAGTTCCCTCCTGCAAAGCCTTTGTTGAATATGAAGAGCCACTGAAGAGAAGGGTTTTATGTGGTTAACCCATAACCATGATGAATGAAGATCTGAGGATAGAGATACTCTGTAATTCTTGTGACCAACTGTGATACTAACAGTGTGTGACCTAGAAAATGGACTTCGATGAAGTGTGGGTTTGTGGATGACCCATAACCATGATGAACGAAGATCCAAGGATAGAGATACCTTGTAATTCTTGTGACGAACTGTGATACTACCAGTGTGCGGCCTAGAAAATGGACTTCGATGAAGTGTGGGTTTGTGGATGACCCATAATCATGAAAAATGAATATCCAATGATAGAGATACCCTGTAATTCTTGTGACTAGCTGTGATACTGACAGTGTGAGGCCTAGAAATGGGACTTTGATGACAAGGATTTTGTGCAGTTGACCCATAGCCATGATGTTGGTTGTTGATGAGATAGCAGGTGCCTACATAGCCTGGGGTGGGAGGGAATGTCTCCAAAGAACCCAAGCCAAATGCTGCTATGCTGAAATTGATGAATGTGAGGTAGGTGCCTACTAAAGCAGGGTGGGAGCGCACATCTCCAAAGGGAACCCGCTCTGAATGCTGTTCCATAATTAAAATGGACATAAATTGGTCAATAACACTAAAAATATTTATTATAGTTTGTCTTTGGAAACATAAGAACCATTTTTCATCTTCCCATCTGTTGGAAATCCTTATCTGGACACTCTAGAATGTCATATCCGCGTTGCAACGCCATCACAAAAGTTCTGAAAAAATCACTAATTTTAAATCAGTGATATCTCACACATATGAAGTCTAATTTAACCCTTTTTTTTGAAATTGGGAGGTTTTTTTTTAGAGGAGCTCAAATCTATAATCATTTTTCTGAAATTCTGCACCAAAATTGCATAAAAATATAGGAGAGCCTCCATCCATGAATTGTCGTCAGAAACATTTCTGCAACATAGCTGATTTTAAATCAACGATATCTCCCTCATCTGAACTCTGATTTAGCCAAAAAAAAATTTGAATTTAGGTATTTTTTCACAAATAATCTATATCTATTATTTGTTTTTGTAAATTTTGCACCAAAAATTTTAGATCTGATCTGCAAGCTCTCCACCCAAAAACAATCCTGCAAAAAATGAAAAAAGAAAAATTCTTCCCGGTTGGCCCAAGAAAATGCTTTGTGGATGACGTAGCACATGTCTGAAGATTGTTGAATATTGCTGCAAAACTTGAAACTAAAATATGCATCAAACCCTTATTCCCATGGAATCATAACCTGCTCTGATACCACTGATCTAGATCGTGTGGGAGGCCCCCAAGATCTGAAAAATTGAAATGCCAAAAGAAAAAGAGGAGAGTTCCCAATAAACAAAACCACATTTTTTTATATAATAAAACAAAGAATTGTTGTAAAAGCTACATTGTGGCAGACGAACTGTCCTTTTACAAAATGCGACTTGTTAATTAGAGTATTTTTCAGTTGCAATACCAAGGGTCAGTTCCATGAGTGAATGAATACCATTGGTGGATGTCACTTACAATACCATAGGTAGATAAATACCATGGGTGGATGTCACAATACCATGGGAAAATACCATGGGTGAATGAATATCATGAGTGGATGTCATTTACAATACCATGGGTGGATGAATACCATGGGTTGATACCATTTTCCATTCAGATCAATAATATACACAAATCCTCCTTTTTCCATTCTTTTTAGGGACTACCACAAATTTTGAAACCAATTGGCTATCAGATATATGGTATATAAAGTTGAAATCGAGGATCCTCTGGAGTTATTTCTTCACTATGTCCCTAAGATGTGGATTCAATCTCCTTTGTGGCTGACGAATAACTCAAACATCCTTTTCAATGTAGATGTGATGTGCACATAGTTGTGTGTCAATGCCTTTCATGTCTGCATAATCCCAGGCAAAGGCTTGTTTGTATTTTTGAAGGATTTGTATCATTTTCTCATGTTGAATGTCATCAAGACTAGCATTAATATTCAATGTTTTTCCTGGTTCAATCTCAATAGGAATATTATTATGGACTACGGTTGTAGGTATGTGATCATTATTTGACTCTTCCATTGGATCACCTTGGGATTCATTATCGAGTACGAATTTCAACATATGACATGTTGGATGTCTTACTATGGAGGGATAACTGGTAAAGCCATTGATTATGTCATCCTCAATATGTTTCGTGAAAATAAGGGCTTTGTCAATGGTAAAAGAAGAATGTAGTCTTCCTTCTTCATACTCAGGAGGAAGCCACTTAATATTGACATATGACATGAATGGTTTAGCAAGTAGGTATAGAATAAGGTTCTTGATGGTAGTTCCTTTGGAAATATTCACACTTCGAGTTTGAAACCGAATGTACTCGTTAGTCGTGGAAAGCCATTGTCTACCCACAATGAGAGGGTGTCCTTCCAACTTATTTTTAGGATTAAGAATAAAAAAATATACTCGATGCTTCTAAGAATCCACAAAGACGATAATACCATTGATGGTTCCTTCTAGCTTTATCACAGATTTGTCAGCTAACTCCAACATGGTTGGGTTTGATTTTAACATGGTTATTGTTTGGTCAATTTAGTGTCCTAAATTGCTCTAAATAAATTATCAATCCGGGTATCGTAAATTGATGAAGTGTAGTGCACTATATGTGTTAGATGACCCTTCTTACTTCATTGTTTTTGAGTTTTATGTTGTTTTGGGGGTTTTTGATCCTTTAATCCCTAATGATTTACAATGTACTTAACAAAATCTTAAATCTAACACCTGTAAAGACTGTTAAGGACCTAAAGAAATGAGAACTAAAGAGAGCTTAAGTGAAATTTGGAAGCAAAGTTTAATCATGAAATGGAAATGAAGTTTCATATCATTATTTCCAAATCATGAGCTATAGACTAAAAAGTGAAATTGCAACTATTGTCTATTAAATTACAAAAATAACACTAAATGGAATACTGAAAACTGAAAATGAATTTGCAACTATTGTCTAATCTGTTACAAGAACAAAAACTAAATGAAATACTAAAACTAAAAGTGAAATTGCAACTATCTATTATGGAAACAAAACTAAATGAAATACTAAGACTGAAAATGAAATTGCAACTATTCTACTGTGGAAACAAAACTAAATGAAGTGCTTAGTTACTTTACCTCTCAATTTGGGGAGAAAAACCTCCTTGTGAAAACATTTTGAGGAATTTTGTACTTCATTATTCTAAGAGAAGATAAATACAAAAATGCAAAAAAGACTCAATGCATGAATGAAGTATTCAACCACTTAGTTTAAAATGAGTTAGCAACTAGAAGGGCTCTTTAGAAACATTCATCTACACCATGAGTCAATAAACTAATAACAAAATGGCAAGAACTATAATGGCACTGATCAACTTAGTTGAAAGCCTAAAGACTAATGAAACAGCAAATGAAACAAACTACTCTACACTACTGAATTCAACTTCTAACTACTGATAAAAACTAAAAAGAAATTAAAGTAGAAAGAAACTACTCTACATTGAAAGAAGCTATTATGTGTTAGTAAGAAAATGATAAAGATTGCATTATAAACAAGGTTAGTAAAAGACAAAACAAAATGAAATGAAACCTTAGTTAGCGCAGGGGCCCTCTGCAACTGATCAGGGTATGAGTGCTCAATCAATCTCCAGAAAACATTTTCAGATATCCATAAATCACACGGTCTTCATATTAAAAACAAGAAATGAGTTTTTCAAAATTACAAAGCAGTAGTATGAGCTTAATACATGTGAAAATTCAAACTGGTTCTACGTTCTTTACACAGGTATTTATAAGAAAATTATACAACTGTTTGTGGAGAAAAATAAGCTACAGTGAAAAACACGTAGCAGACAAGCACACATAATTCTCCTCCTTGGCTACTGGAGACATAAATCTAAGATGATGGATGTTGGATTTGCTTGCACAGATGGCTGTTGGAGTTCGTGGGCTCAGGAAGTTGTTTCGGATCCCATCATTGTGAAACGTGTTGATTATCCTCAAAATAGAGTCATGTTGCCTTTGGTCTCTACGTTTGACTCCCCATTGATCAGAGTTTTGTACCATCTTCCTTGTTGACATGGGCTAGGTGAATAGGACACTATCCATGACATGAAGATTTCAAAGCTACCCGTGTAGTTATTTTCTCCTTCTAACACCTGGAACTTGTTCAAGCATGGAAGTAGCTGCGGAACAGCTGATTAGCTGCAGAATAGGCTGCGTTACATAGCTAAAAGACAAAAACTTATTCAAACAACAAAACATAATAGCATAACATGTAAATCACTAAAATGTTCTCTTTAAAGCAATGTATGCTGGTTATTGATGATAGGGATTCATTTTCTTCATGGAGAAACAAAGAAAAGGGATGAGAAGAGGTGCTAAGGAAAGGGAAGTTTTGAGGCTCAAAACACCCCCACTGCAAAACCATTGCATGTCCCCATGCAATCAAAATTGTGAACTTCCTCCTCCTATTGCATTTGTTCTGATACTTGAGCCAACACATCCAACTTCCTCTTCTTTTTGTCTTTGCACTGACTTCCATCCTTGGCTTCCTCATGAGAAATCTGTACTTGAGGTTAATAAGTGTTCTATTCAACTTCTTATTTTTCCTTTTTAGCTTCCTATTCTTTTTTTACCATAATCACAAGTGTAGAATTGTATTGTCAAGAATAGCTCTATCCAGCATATTCTGTTCCCTTAAGGTTTCATTTTTTTTTGGATGTGCCTATTCATAATTTCTAGTTCATAGATCTCCTATTTGAGGGAGCTAGTTAGAGTTGCTTGTGAGGTGACAGTCTGCTCTGGATTAGCTAGAGTCCCTGGGTCTACTGAGGTACTCTTTTTCTCTAATGACTCTATGTAGTAATAGATTTGCTTTTGTACTGGATCAATGCCAAGAGAAGCTCTACTTGGGTTGCCTTCAAAATTCTATGGAGGAGAGTTCTATGGACTTTGTTCATATGGAATACTATCAAGGGACTGAACTGGGGTTTCATCCTCTAAATTTATAAACTTGTCCTCTTTTGATTTCATCTTCTTCCGCTTGCCTCGGAGTCTAGAACTCCTTACATTTTGGAAGCTTAAGGTTTCTTCTTTTGTGTCCTTTTTCCTCTTTCCTTTCTCCTTATTTTTCTTGATTTGTTCTTTGATCTTGATTAGTATTTTAGAAAGTAGTTGTTCATCCTCTTTAGGTGATGAAGGTTCAGGAATATCCCTGTTGATTTCTTCAATCCTTTCTTTCATTTTTCTCCTCTGCTTATTCTGCTTTCTGATCTCTGTTTTAGGAGCTATTTCTGCATCATCTTTTTGTGAGGAGCTTCCAATGCTGACATTCTCTTTCTACTCTTCTTAACAGGACTTACCTCAGATAATTTTGGAGCATCTTGGAAGAAATTCCTTACCAAGAAGTCCTCCCATGTATCCCCTACACTTCTCAAATGAAATTCAACTAAAATCTTCACTAATACATTGTGATATAGAGTGGTTTCTATTGATTCAACTTTCTTTTGAACATTAGTTTCCATTCTTCTCAGACTATTCAAAAGGAAAAAGGGTAGATTGAGGGTTCCATTCTCTAGAAAATTCATTAGCAATCTTATATGATAAACATACATAGACCCAAACCTCCTTCGTAGGTAATGAATTTTTGCAGTATTAACAACATGCTACTCCATTTGTTTTTGAGTGCAGAAATTGGAATCCCTTTTCTAAAAATTGAAATGTCCATACCTGGGTTTTTAAGAATCACCTTCCAAGGTTCATCATGAAACTCTTTGTTTTTAAACCACCTTTCTCCTATCCTTGGAAGTTCTATTGCTTCTGCTATGAAGGACTCGGTAACTGCAAATTTGATGTCACCTATTTCCACTTTTGTTCCATCAAATGACCTGGCAAAGGATTTAGTGATTCCCTTATGGTAACCATTGAATTTTTCAATAAAACACAACCAACTAGCCTTCTCTAACTTTCCCTTCAGCTACAGAAGCCCCTCCATGTATTTTACCCCTACAGGTTGAGTTCTAACAATAAGCCCCATATCCTTTGTTCTTGGTTACCCTTCAAAACTACTCTCACTGTTTAAGAAATGGAATGAAGGTGTAAATAGTAATGGGATGAATGGGTATATAGAAGCAGAATGATTATGGATATGGAAACAACATGAAAGGGTATATGGAAGAAAAATGACTGTGAATTATGGAAATAGAACGACTGTATATACGAAATATATGGAAATAGAGTGACTGTATACACAAAATGGCTGCGTAAATATGAGAGAAAATTTTAAGAGTTGGCATGTAATAAATAAACAGTCAGGGTTTGAAGAGTCATATATGGGTAGGTGTTATCGAGAAAACTAGTGTCCATTCAAAGCTACTAGTCATAGTAAGATGGGTAGCTATCTTAGAAACAAAGAAACTAAAGTTACTTGTGTTTTCCTTTATGAGAGATAGATGAGAGAGGAGCAGAGAGTACCAACCTCAGTCTTTCGCTAGTCTCCTTGCTTGTTTCCTCTCTCCTTTGATAGAACTTTCTTCATTCCTTTCTTGCTTGACCCGCTTCAAAGAACACCTGTAGAGTCAAGGCAATAAAATTCCATCAAAGCATAGAGATCTATAACCATAAATAATGTAGGATCAGATATACATTAACCATATAGATGCATATACAAATACAAGATTCAGAGATGTACAAGCATATGGAGGAAAACTCAAATAGCTTTATTGATAGAAGTAGTAGAAGAGAGGATTACAACCAAGCTATCTGATCCAACATCATCCTCCTAGCATGAAAGCCCTCTTCACCTCATACAAAGCAAGATCACCCAACAATGTCTTCAAAGAGAAACCAACAACACTTCCTTGCAAATTACAAAATTCCAGCCTTTAGATCTCTTGGATGAGGGATCCATATATAGATGTTTACAGGAGAGTGAGTTAGCTTCTAGGATTTTGATTAGTATCATTTCACTGATAGTTCTTGGTTCCACTTGGACATTTCAGATCTCTTACTCATCCCTGGGTGAATTCAGAGAGGCAAGTGTCATATGAGTAGTTTCTAAACGATTCTTTGGGTTTCCACCTAGCACACTTCTCGTGCCATTTATCTGCTCTTTCTCATAACACCCTACAGAAGGGCTTTCCAGTATGCATCGCACCCCCCATGTGTAATAGGTGAGAAGCATCACACCCTATGCATGGAGCAGTTTGTATTGTCCAGTTTTGACCAGTTCTGAGTAGTTTTTCATGGAGAACTTCTGGGAGATGATGTAATCAGCTGACCTTGTTCCTTTAGGGTATGAAACAACAATTTTAGGGGTTTAGAAGCCCTTGGTTTATGGACATATTTGATTGGGGTTGCAGTGCCCAAATATGTCTATAAAAGTTGCCCCCTAAAGCATGAGGTCGTAAATCTTTTGATGTCGGGTGAAATGATTTATAATGAGGATCTAAGGTATTTCAAACTGGAAGGTGACCTGTAATAAGATACAATACAATACATTATCTTCATAATATTTTCATGATCTAGCTGAGGTGGGAATTCCCATGCTCAGCTTTATGAATTCATGTACATAAGACAGATAATTGTCTGTGTGGCAGACTGATAATTTTGGTGGAGCCATCATCCTTTAGTTTAGATGATTATCTGTGCAGCTGTGATGTACATTTTATGTCTTCATTTTCCTGAATATATCGCAACTCAGATGGATGAAACTAGATCTGGGGTCTTCAAACTCGTTCAATCTTTGCTCGAAGTATAAGTCGATCCATGTGAAAAGATGTTCTGATGTCGAACATGGAAAGAGATCGCCGGATTACCAACCAATGATGTAAGATGTTAACAGGTGCGAGAGGAATCACCGATAATGATGATGACCCTCTAGGTACTACAGTACAATTCATGTGGTGTGAATACATGAGTTGATGTCGAACACCACGTAAAATCTTTCGGTCGAAGGCCATTGATGTAAACCTGTCGCCGGAAGTGAGAAACTTGCCATTGAGGCATGCAAGCTTCAAAGTACTAAAAGGGTTGTTACTAAGTCAACTTCTTGGATAATGAGCTGATTTTGACAAGAAGTGACCCATTGTAGGAGGGCCTTAATGAATCCCACATCTAGGACACGAAATGGAGCAAATGATTTTGTGGAGGTGAAAACAATCTGATGATATAAGGCTTAGGGTGGCGGTCATGAAAAATGGAGAGTGAAGGTATTGCAGTGGATGAGATGTTAGCTAGGTTGGTGAATTCTCTGAGTGACTTCTCTTGAACATACCAGTGACACTGAAATGGATTGGTAGTGTTAACCCCAAGGTGGATGGTACGGTTGACCAATGGTGATATGACTGGTGAACAAAATAACCCAACCCGACTCAATCATGGTGAAGGAGTGAAAGTGTCATGTTCAAGAGCGACCTGCTACTAATGAAGCTATTCAAGTTTTCTTCCCTTTCTCCCCAGTCATTGCTGACCAGTACCTCTTTATTTTTGTCAAGCTTGAGGAGGATAACATATGCTTGTTCTATAATTTTCCATTCAAGCAAACTTGTCACTATGTTTTAACGACCCTAGCGACAATGAAACTCACTCTTGTCTGCATGGAAAAGTTTGTCGCTATTGTTTTAACGGGTTTAATGACAAAGATAACTTTGTCCTTTTCAATTTTAGAGAGTCTAAAAAGGGACATAAAGGCAACTCCAGTGGTCCTTTTTCGAAATGTAATCCCTTAAGTCCGAGAAAGTGTTAAATAATATGAAAGGGATGACTTTTCAATAGTTTTAATGAGCCGAACAAGACAAGAACTCGATATTTTTGTGTAATAATCCCTCAGGTCCAAAAATATTAAATTCTAGAGGAGGGATGGCACTTCTGGTCGCTTTAACGAGATGGAGAGGCCAATTGCTCGACAATCTTTTCATATTTTACGTGTCAGATGAAAAGAGCTTAAAGGAGACTCGTTTTTTGAGGAACGAGTGATGTTTTTTGGATAGCTGCTAGTTCCAGGTAAGGTTTGGGACTTTTTCAATCACAGTAGTGTAAAGAAGGTGGTTAATAGAATCACTCATTGCAGCTATTCCTCAAAATGGTAAACAATCAAATGGAGGCGTATGATCGGCTAAGAAAGAGTGGAGGTGACGGTAAGAACACGGCCAAGGTTCAAAAGTTGATAGTCATGCGATCAAAATGGTTATTTACCGGAGGTGGGGTTCAATTTTTAATGAGCTTAAACTCTATGGGAACACTTGCTCATTGCTAGGTTTATTTTTTGAACGAGCTTGAACTTCATGTAAAACTGCTCATGGCGAGGTTTATTTTTTAACGAGCTTGAACTTTGCGTAAACTGCTCATGATAATAGTCAAAGACGTTGATTTCACCATTAACACTACTTTCTTTTGACGGTCGTGCTACCTTCAATTACTCCATCATATTGATTATAAATGTGAATACATGCTTGAAAAATGAGTTAAGCAACCATATTTTACTCAAAATACGTGAATAGTAACATAAAATAGTTTTTACCTCTCATTTTTCCCATTTCATTCAAATTTGGGATTTTTGGAGCTATGAAGGTGTTTTCCCCTTTGATTTTCAACAGCTGATTACAGGAGATTCTGTGGACTATTTTCAGTGCTGTCTAGACCAGGTAGGAGCTAACCCTGAGCTCTTCAATTGCATTCTTTCCTTTTTTGATTTTGAGCATGCTTTCCTGTTCTTCTAGGCCTTTGGAGTTTGAACAATTCATTCTCTCCCCATCGCACCTAATGTACATCGAAAGGTGTGATGCATACTGAGCTGGCCATTGGCCAATCAGGATGCATCTCACCCAGTACACAGTTGGGGTGTGATGGGCACAAAAAGGAAAGTTTATGCACTATTTTTTCAAGGAAATTTTTCCTGAATCAGGATCCTAATTCTTCTCTTGTTTGCTTTTTAGAGATTCATTAGATCAAGATGGTCGTTACATGGCATGAACGTGAGCATGAAGAAGAGGACATGGTTGCTTTACATGATTCGGGTACGGTGACTGCATTACAGAATTGTGGTTTGCTAAAATTCTTTCGCATATCTAGCATGAGGCAACAAATCAATTTGTTGCAATATTTTCTCGATGCATGGGATCCTACCGACCAAGTATTCCAAATTCGAGGTAAATCCATCTCTTTGACAGTTGAGGATATCTACTTCTTGACCAGTTTATCGAGGCGTGGTGCCCCTCTCTCACTATCAGGATCCACCTGTGGAGGTGAATCCATGAGGGATTATATTCGCCGATTCTGTAGAGATGGATCTCAGCTAAGCAGGGACGGCAAGATCAGTATTTGAGATGTCACTGACTGGTCCTTGATGACTATCTTATTCACCTTTGCTAGATTGGCTGGTAGCGCAGCTCTTCATTTGGCCAACAGGTCTTATATGCAGTATGCTCTGGAATGCCTTGAACTAAAGGTATTCAACTGGTGTGATGTTGTACTTCCGGTTATAAAAGAACAGCTCACCAAGGTGAAGAACGAAAGATCTAAGAACTTTGGTTATGGTTCTATTCTCACTGCCTTCACTTTAGAGAAGATCCCACAGATGCAGCCACAGTACATTTCAATCGGACCGTCAATACCGACGGAACCATGGATGTAGAGATGGGTAGATCTTATGGCCAGACATGCTAGTCAGTTGCAGATTTCATTCTCTGATGCCTTCTTTGAGTGGTTCAACCGTTAGGAGATGGTATTTGCTAAGTATCCATATACTGGGATGGATTTCTGGGGTGACCCAGATTTGGTGTTGACGGCTAGCGAGCAGTGGGGTGTTATAGGTAAAAGATCTGACCATATCTCTGTTTATTGTTTTTATAACATTCTTATGTCTTTTAAATGCTATCAAGACTAATCAAACTCATATATTCATGCAGATATTGGACCAATGCGACCAATAGTGCGCCCGAGAATAGCAACTGCCATTCCAGTAGGAGAACCTATAGGGAGGGTTGTCCTTCACGATCTGGACGTAGCCGAGACCCTTGCAGTTTTGCAAGATCACGTTGAGGGTCTTACCCTTGGTATCCAGGATGTGAGGACCGAATAGTTACCTCTGAGATTACAACGCCATACTATTGGCGTGCCAAGTCGATGGACTAGGCTTTTACGTATGATCGCACAGGCGGTGACTTTTTATCACCAGCACCATTAGTCTAGGGTGCTTCTCTACATTTTGGAGTTTTTGGGTCATGTGACCAATTTTGTCTTGGACACAGAACATTTTGACAAATTATAAACAGTTATATATATTTTTGATTTTCGAATCTTTATTTTGGTTAAGTTATATGATCCTAATGAAAATGTTGATTGAAATGCTTTCTTTTATGAATGTTGCAAATGTCTATCTAACACATAATTTGCTAATGAATCAGTTAATGTGTTTAAGTTTTTGGAAATGTGTTGATATTGAATAGAATCAAACTGCCTTTCCAAAATCTTGACCCTTAGGAACATACGATAGATAGCTATATTCCGAACAGAATATATGCCGGTAAGCTATAGGATGACAAGTTGTGAGTCTAGCCTAACAAAAAGTTGACGTATGCCATGCACGATGGCATCAGAGAGAATTTCTATCAACGCGCTATACTTAGTGATGTTGTTTGTTGATCGACCAATACATACTCCTCTGAAACTCACTAACTCGCCGCTTGGATCAAAAATGGCCCAGGCTGCAGAAGATAGGTTCCCTCTACTATGACTAGCTCCGTCGGCATATCTAATGAATGATTCCAATAGGTTTGACAACTGCAACAAATGCAAAAGACAGATTACCTAACCAAAATGATCACTCTTGATGAAAATAAAAATGTAACAAAAGCATATGAAGAGGTCACTACACTTAGTCAAGCATAGTAACGCTTAAGGTACAGCCTGTTTTGGGGTTGCGCTAGTAGAATTCCATCGTAATCTACTAGATCATAGGCTCCTTTTGCTAACACTCATTTAACAATGTAGGGACCCATCCACAAAGATTGGAACTAACCTGCTCCCATTTTCTCAGATTCTTGATCATAAAGCAAGACCAGGCCACCTTCTGAGAAGACACGGGGTTTGACATTTTTGTCAAACTGCACCTTAACTCATTTCTTATGGGCTTCGTTAGCCAAGGTGGCGTGACAACGAGTTTCATCCAATTGGATTAGTTCCAAGAAACGAGCCTCTTCCTCTGAAGTTCTAGGGAGAAGGTCGATTGTGAGCTTGAGATATGAAATCTCACATTGACTGGGTAAGACAGCTTCCAGGCCATACACCAGCTGAAAGGGTGTAAACTAGGTCGCATTTCTTACCGAGGTTCTGTATGCCCACAAGGCTGAGTATAGGATCAGGTGCCAACTCTGTTTGTGGACTCTAATCATCGTTTGCAGCATGCGCTTTAGGACTTTGTTGATGGCCTCAACTTGTCCATTAACTATTGTGGGACAATCCTAGTTTGGCAGCTAATTCGACCATCATGTGATTGCGAAAATGCGATCCATGATCTGTGACTATAGCCTATGGAACACAGAACCTAGAGACTGCATGATTGAAAAAGAAAAGAGCAGCCCTTTCACTACTGTTGTTTAATGTAGGCATCACCTCGAACCATGTCGATTGCGACTATGATATACCCATGCCCCCCGGCCGAGGTGGGGTTACATGTCATGAAATATATGCCCCATTTGGAAAATGGCCCAACAACAACTATTGGTTGCAAAGGTGCGGGTAGTGTTCTGGTTTTGCAGTCAAAGATTTGACAAGCATGGCAACTTCTGACTATGGTTATGCAATCTTTGAACATTGTTGGCCAAAAGTAGCCTTCCCATAAAATCCGTTGTTCTGTAGCGTAACCAAATTGATGCCCCCCACACATGCTTGAATGACAATCATTCAGGACTTTTTCGGCCTCCTCATGGGTGAGGCACCTTCACAGAACTGTATCGATACCACGACGGTAAAGCGTATCACCGATGATCATGTAGTCTTTTGCTTGGTATCGAGTACGTTGTTGTTCAGAGCGAGGGGTATTAGGCCTGTATGTTTGGGTTTGGAGATAGATGATTATATCTCTGTACCATGGATTACTTGACGATATCAGAAACAAAGACTCATCTACGATTGTTTTTTTGGATGTTGAATCATTGGATGACGATGGGAAATCGCATAATAACTCCGCGAAAACTAGAGATTTATTTGATTTGGATTTTACAAATTCTAGATCAAACTCTTGAAAAATAGCTATCCATTTTGAATATTTTCCCCCAACTAACTAACGCAACAGAATGTAAGTCATTGGGTTGCAATCTGATAAATGGTAGTTTTGCGAAAGAGGATATAGTGTCGAAATCTCTGTACTGCTTGAACAGCTGCAAGAGCTAGCTTTTCAACATAGGAGTATTTGCTTTCTATATCATTTAAGTTTCGCTTAAATAATATGTAGGATGTTCAATTCCATTTTCTTCTTGAACTAAAACCATTATGATGGTTGTATCTGTTGTAGCTAGATACAGGTTAAAGTCTTTTTGATAATCAAGAGTGTACATTAATGATGCTTTTATCAGAGATTCTTTTAGAGCATCAAAGGAAGCTTGCACAACCTGATCCCAGTTGAATGGTACTTCTTTTTTTAAAAGACGTGTATAACCTTTAGCAAGTTCGGCGTAATTTGGAATGAACCTCCTTAGAAAGTTCGCTTACCTTTGGAGTTTCTTTATCTGAAGCAAATTTGAAGGTGGAGGCATATCGATGATTGCCTAAACCTTAAATGGGTCAAGTCGAATTCCGTCCTCAGACACCACGAAGCCAAGTAAACGACCAGAACTAACAAAAAACACACACTTGTGTGGATTGAGTCATATCTTGTAGTGTCGGAAACGTAGAAATATAGCTCTCAAATGTCGTGGATGATCAGTCTATTTTCGCGAATGAGCGGAAGATCATCGAGATATGGTTGAATGATATTCTTGATGTCATGGAAGGCATAATTCATAGCCCTCTAAAAGGTTTCCCTTGTGTTTTTTAAACCGAAGGGTAATTTGCAGTACACGAATGTGCCTCACGGACATATAAATGCAGTCTTTGACTGGTCTTGTGGGCGGATATTCATTTGATTATACACGAAAAATCCATCCATAAATGAAAAGATTTCACATCCGACGCACTGATCAATTATCTGGTCAATGAAGGGTGTAGGGTAATTGTCCTTTGGACAAGCTTGATTTACATCCTTGTAATCGATGCACACTCTAATCGTTCCTTGCTTTTTCATTACAGGAACAATAATCGATACCCAATCAGTTAGAGGAACCAGGTAAATAAAACCAGCATGTAAAATTTTTTCAACTTCTACTTTAATGGTAGTGGCTTTCTTCAGGTGCACCTGCCGAAGCCGTTGTCGTACCAGTTTGACATATGGATACACCTTGATTTCGTGTTCAACAATGCTTGAGTCAATGCCTCGCATTTCTTCATATGACCATGCAAAGACATCTCTGAATTCGTGAGAGAGAGTGCAATATATTTCCAGTTCTAAAGAATAACAAGATTTGCCGACATGAATATTCTCTAAAACATTAGGTTTGATCGAGGTATTGATCGCAATAGTTTCTTCAATATTGGATAGATTTTGCTTGGAATCCACCGTATTTACATTATTTGATAGAAAATCAAAAACTAAAGGATGTTCAAGGAAGTTGGAATAATCTTCGTTCTAATCTGGAAGATGGGAACGATGGTGGTAATCTTCCCATGGTGCCTCTCCTATCATCATCAACTGAATAATTCCTTCATTTATAGAATGTACATTTGACCTATCTCCCCAAACACTCGATGAGCATTGATTTGGGTTTGCCACCTAGGCTGAGAAAATTGATTGCTACAAAATCTCTATTGGGCTTGGAGGCAAAACCTATTGATGATCCATGCTAACAAAATGTTCGGAAATATTTTGAATGGAAGATATCATGTTGCAGGTTCCTACTGTTGCCACTTCCGCCAGATTACTTGGAGGCGGTAGGGAAAAAGTACCCATCAAGGTAGGGTCTTTCAGTAGGCCTACTCTGACATTTTGAAGTGAATGAGAGCTTCCCTGGATCATTGGAATGCTTCCTGTAACTTGTGAACCATTTGGGAGAAAGGTTTATCGATCAATGATTGTAATTCCTCCTTGGAAAGGAAATTCAATATTTCTAAAGTAAGTTGATGCAACAACAACCATGGCATAAATCCAGGGCCTTCCCAGTAAGATATTGTAATCGAGGTTTCCATCGATAATTTCGACGTCAATTTCTATTGTTTTTCCCCCTAGTTCAACTTGTAAGTTACTTAAAATCCTGTACGGGGTGTATGTTCATCCATCGAATGCTTTTAATTTCATTGATGATCTTGACAAGGGTGGTGATCCTAAAGTTTTCCAGCAACTCATTAACATAATGCAGGTAGATGCCTCCTCATCAATATTTGTTCGATGAATAGTTTTGTTGAGGGCTTTCACTTGGATGAGGAAAGTGAGTTGAGCTGGTAACTGAGGTTCAAATCCTTTATGATTAAAGGCCATGAGATTGGAATCCATTGGGTCAATCCCACCTATTGCTGATAATAGAGCCTACTTTTGGGAGGGGCAATTTTGCAGTACTTCAAGTGTTAACATAACGGACGGCAATTGGGCCAGATCCTCTACTATATTATAATTCTGTGCTGCTCAGGCACGAGGATTAGATGTCTATTTGTGTACTACTCCCCTTGGAAGCTTTATTGTTAGCTCAGGAATGTTGGGTGGCACAACTTCGGTTGAAGTTGTTGTCGAACTAGTAGGTTGATCCGCAGCCTTGTTGTTTGACAGCTATGGATTCCCGTAATCTTTGTTCCTTGTCAATATCAAAGCATCATTTTGCTGTTTCAAAATGGGCAACATAAGCACTTGGGATGGGGAACCATTATCGCTAGCAAAAAGATTGGTTTCCGGGTTTGGAAACGGGTCAGTCAAGATTGTTGAAGTTCTTGAACTCTGAAAGATTTTCTTAACTTCAACTTTATATGGACAATCTCTCGTCCAATGGTCCTCATCGCATATGAGACATGGTTGATTAGGTTTCTTTTGCCTAGAAGGCTTTGCAGAAGATTTTTCAGGAGAAGAATCATCTTGTTTCTTCTTTTTGCTTTTCCCATTTTTCTTGCCCTGTGGTTGCTTTAGTTCTTTGCCTTTGTGAGTCGACACAACATTAACTTCCGAGGCAAGAAGTTCGTCATTTGCATTTTGACCAGAAACTGTACGGGCTTTCTTAGATGCAACCTTCATGGTTTTCGCACTGGTTGTGCCTATTACACCATCGTCAGCATGAGAGTCTTTGCTGGATTTAGGAGGAGGAACAGAAAACTCTAGTCTAGGAGCATCAGGAATTTTGTCATAGAGCGTGTCAGACTGAGTATAGATCAAGTCTAGATATTGCGCATGAGAAATGACTTGCTCTTCAGTGACAACCCCCCCTTTTGCCACATCTTCTGTAATAGAAGGTAATAATGACTTAATAAACCATTCAACTAGCAGTTGATCAAGAACATATGTTTTTACCATTCTACAATGACGTCACAACTCATGAATATGATCAGATATGTGAATGGCTGTCGTCTGCTTAAAATTGGTAAGAAGCTTCGTTCCTGTTTCGTACCTTATGGGTAATTAAAAATGGGTTAAAAAGGTTATCACAAGGGCACTGAAGTTATCAAATGAAGCTCTAGCCAATTCGATGTACCATTTTGCTGCTGGACCAGTTAACGTTCGCTAAAAAAGGTGAATCCTTATTGAATCATCGTTGAGAGTGTTGGACGAACACCACAGATGAAAGGTCATCACATGATTTGACAGATCTTCACCTGGATTTCCATTGAATTTTGGAATATCTTACGGAAGCTTATGAGGAATCGCCAGCCACCAAGGGGCGTAAACAATTGGATCATTTGTTAGCTGATTTATATTTGGTAATTCCAACGTTGCGACAAAAGGCGACTGTTGATTCAGGTTTGGTGAAGCATACCCAGGATAAGATGGGATCGACTGAGTAGTGGGTCTCTGCATACCAGCATAATGTATTTGATGCTGATAAATTTGATATGGTTTATGGGCATAACCATTATGATATGATTGATGGTGACCGTTTTGAATATACGGTTGCCCATTACCCGCAAAGCTTTGTTGCTCAGGTCCTTGGTAAGGTTGCTAGAATTGCGGTTGCTGATATTGCACCAACCATGGTTGTGAAACCATTTGCTATTGTCCAATATTGGATGTTTGACCAAGATGAGGGGTGATAGTGCGCGTTTGAGCCTGAGTCGCTTCAGTTAAGGAGCCACTAATCGACGATTGTGGTTGAGTCATTGAGACAAGAGGCTGTCGTATTACGACCTGAGAGACTTGAGGTTGACATACAACAGGTAGCACTTGTACTTGTGACACTGTTACAATAGCTGGTGTAGTGGGAATATTTGACACAGGTAGATTTGGTTGCATTGAATATACAACTCTTGGCTATTGAGGCAGTATTGGCACCCAACCACTGGATGCAATTCTAGCTTGACCTGAATTTTGTTGTGAACTCTTGGAGGGAAAAATGAAAAGGCATACTGCCCCCCATATGGTGGCAATCTAGTGTTCAAAGGAAAAATTGGTCCTTGTAGACTACACTGCCCAAATTGATACTGTTGTGGAGGATCAATTTGCTGAGACTAGACATAAGAAATTCCAGATATTATTCTGGATGAACAAATGAGAACAGACCATATTGTCGAAATAGTCCCTAGGCGGACTCCATCTAGTGGTTGAGAGCTAGTTGGGATAGATGGCACACTAGTGAACATTATTGGAGTAGTGGCAGGAAGTTCTGCTACTGTTGCATAGAATGACACAGTCCTAGATGTCGATGGTTTTTCTGACATATTGAGTCTATCCAAAAGACTTCCTAGTGATTCTACAGGAACTTGTGATGAAGGTTGACTATCTTGTATATTAGAAGGATATAGGTGGATCCCAGTTCCAAAATGCAGTGGGGTACTGGATGGAATATCCTCCACAATCTCTTCTATTGCAATCAATCTAGGTTGAATAGGCAGACCGTCAGGCCCGTAAAATATTTCTGGTGCCGAAGAAGGTGAACACTCTGCAGTGACAAATGTTGGAGGGTTAACACCTTCTGAATCAGTCCTAAATGGAGCCGATTCAGGAATAGATGTGTTTACTGTTACAGTAGGATCAGTTCTAGTGTCCTCTTGTAACTTTGGAACTTCTTCTATAGAGGCAGGGATACCAAAAATAGTTGGAGTAACTGGAGTGGCTGAGGATGTTGCAACACAAGTTTCAAACAAACCAGGATACTTTGACCCAGTTAAACGAGATCGCTTGGCCCGGAATGGTTTTGTTTCTGGAGTCAAAGACAGTTGACTCATTAGTCTGCATGAACGACGGGGTTTTGATTGACTTTCTTCCACGATTGCAGATTACTTGATCAACTCAAAATAAAAAGGGGAAAATGTTATTCCAAATTAAATGAATTTTTTTACGCTTTGACACAACTTGTTTTTTCAATTTTTAAGAGTCGAGAAAAAGCTAAATATGACTCTAGTCGCCTTAGATTTTTAATGAGCCTGAACTGACAAGTGCTCAGATGGACCTTTTCTTTTAAGGACTCTAAAAAGGAACGAAAGTGACTACTCTGGAAATATAGATAGAGGGGATTACCAAACCAATCGCAAAATTGCAGAATACTTTTTACGGTACGACAGTTAATCTTCCTAAATGTTGTGTTCAGTGCATTGTGATCGATAGGGCGGTAGACACGCTTCCTAAGGATAAAGGATGTAGCCTATTGTGGTCTCCCAATATATACTCGACGGTACGTGGAAGCACAAGTCCGTATGTGGAGCGATAAAAAGGTGTCTTGTGAACTCCTAATTACCTTCACATTAATTATCAACCCAGGGACGACTTTTTATTTCAAGAGTGTACTATGTCTGAGGTGGCTATTTACTCAAGAGTAATGTTTTGCAGTATAGTGCTTAAAACCCAAAAGTAAATGAATGCTTGAAACAAAATCTAATTGGAACATCAAGAAACTGAAATGTTCTAAACTAAATCATTCATTCAAACAACCATCAATCGCGGATATAGTAGCAATAACTCAGTCCTCTAGAAATTGATGCAAAAGGAATTAGAGCATGGACCATGGATCTGGGAGCGTGGTAGCATCTGTTGAGGCTCACGACAGCCTTGGACCTTCTCTCACACCAAAGCAATAAATGCAAGTAAATGGACAGCAGAAAGTAAAATAGAACAGCAAACAAGAAATGGAATAGCAAATCTAAAATGGAACGGCTGTAAATGGAATAGCAAACTGGAATTAAAGGAACTGAACAACAAACTCTAATTTAATGGAAACAAGCAACAACAAAGCCAAATCAAATAAATTAGACAACAAACGGAAATAGAACAACAACTAATAAATAATACACACAGCACACAGGGATATTAAGAAACGGTAATCTGAGTCTGATACACAAGTATTAATCCTGGTTAGAAAGGGTAACGATTACAATTCATAATGGAACCACGATGTCAATTGAACAACAATCGTATGAAGTATAAACCATGGAAAAATACAATAATACCAGCTTAAGAAGGTTGCAGCTTGATTACTCCGCAATTAAATAACAATAGCATTCTGTAGAGAACATCAATGTTACATTAACGACTTTAAAGAGATAGCAATACGTTATAAGATCAGAATGCACATTACGACTTTCTTGTTGCAGAGAGCGATATATGAAATATAACAGAACTGCAATATAAGATAATAAAACACACTAGATTACCAATTCAAGCTAATAATACAAACCACGCATAAACCAAAAAGATAATATACAGCAGCAGCAGCATACTCCACCAGAGGCTGGGCCCTTAGCCGCCAGCGGATGCTGCGGGGTTACTTCAGAATGAGAAAAATGAACAGCACTCCCAAATCATTTATTAATCAGCCAATTGTGGAATCATTACAACAACAAAAGCTTAAGAATTACAGCATGAATAATCCACCATCGTTGTCCATCATTTCTCATTCCCCAAATCCATCATCCCGTCTTTCCTCTCTGATCTTTGTTTTCATTTAAATAGAGAAAGATCAGAGAGCATAGATAATTACAACATGATTTGTTTTATAAATTTGGGTTGATTCTAACCAGATGATCAACAAGAAAATATCTTTCCTTTCATCTCTCAACAAAAGCAAGACGAATTTGGGTTTGCAGCTAAAGTTTAGAGGACGGCCGCAACTGCAAATCTGAGAAAATCGTGCTCAAAGAACCCTGCGTTTCTCCCTGTACAAGCCGAATTTGGGCAAACCGTTCTTTGTTAAAGTTAATTGGGCCCGTTCTGGACAAAACCCATGTTCCGGATTTCTCAAATTTTTCTTCATTTGCTCAGAATCTCAACCGCAAAACTGTCACTCCTTAAACTAGCGAATTTCTGAGTTGGCAGATTTAAAAATCAAATCTTCAATCTGGAAGTTACCTTGGAGGCTAAAAATGGTGAATAATGTTATAACCAACTTATTAGAACTATCATTGGTAAAATAATGCATAATCATCAATTTATTAGAAATAAAGGAGAATAAATAATATAAGAGCATAAATCATCATAAAATGGATTTATATAATAAATTATAATAAATGACATGATGAAGAATGGTAGAAATGGGTGGAATAAACGTTCACAAGTGACAATAATAATGGCATATTAACGACCCAACACCGTACTATCACTTGTTGTCTCAAAGAGGAGGAATCACCCAACCTATGATGAAAGTGATAGTTACCAGGCTTTACGATGCCACGATACGTCTCTAGCCTAGACTTCTAATTGTTGTGTGTTAGGTTCCAAAGCGTTTTTATGTTCATTGAAGTTTATTTTATAGTTGATCTTTCTTAAGAAGTTTTCCTTTAAGGTTCACCGCGTGATGTAGATAGACAATTCCTAAATATGCAATCTAATATGATAAACAATCGTTTGCTTTCTTTTTGCAATGAAAATCCTAGCTACTAAGGAAAGAGAAATGAAATTCTTTCAACATAGAGCAGAGAGCACACACTAGATGCACTTTTCCTAAATCAACTTCAACATGCAGTCTTAATGCAAATGCACATTCATGTATTTTTTTCAGTTTCCTTAATGTGAGAATGACAAAAAGAAAGCAAAGTATAGATCTGAACTATTCTCTTTCAAAGTGATAGTACTGACAATTTTCTTTTCAAAAAACGAAAGTAAGGTCAAGACAACACTTTGAGATTTTGAATTTAAACTGCTTTCGACACTTGAAATACTAATGATTCAAATCAAATACAATGGCAAAAGTTTAATCGACTATCTAAAAGAGGAATGCTTTGTGACACTCTTTTTCTTGACTGAAAATGACTCTTGCGACACTTTCAAATCAAAATACGATAGTTCGATTAAGCTACTATTTGCAACGAAGAACTGTAAATGATGAAAAATACATAAAAAAACTCACAATTACTTCTGATGGAGGCTGAATAATGCAAAGGAAGATGGTTTCAACAGAGATATACTGATCACAGACAACAAAACTACTGAATAACGCTGAAGACAATGAAGAAAAAACCAAAATCTGGAGACAGAAACAGTCTTAGTCAATCATCGCACCTGTAACACAGGGAAAAATGGATTCATCTCACCCACAACAAACAGGAGGTGCGATGCATCTAGATTGCCAAGAAGAGATAGTGCGATGGTCCAAGGATGAGACTGAGCTTGGATTTCGCTCACAGTTTGCAGCTAAGTTCAAGGATTTAGGCTAAGCTAATGACCGTCAATAAACACAAAGTATAGGGGCTGATCTAATGAGGTTATTTGAGCTACCACCAGGGCACTTAGGATGTTTTCAAGCTAGATGTTCATTTCATAAGCCAACTCGGAGATTGACTGAAGCAACGTTGATCTACTTTGCAGTTGTATAGCAAAAGCAGTTCGAAGGCTAGTTGGCTTAACTTCAGGCTCCGTCTGTGGTTTAAAAAGCAAACAAAAGTAACAAAATGAACAAACTATTCGCTCCCCAGTGGAGTCGCCATTTTTTTATCGAGAAAATTAGTGTCCATTTAGAGCTGCTAGTCCCACTAAGATGGGTAGCTATCTTAGAAACAGACAAACTAAAGTTACTTGTGTTTTCCTTTATGAGAGATAGATGAGAGAGAAGCAGAGAGTACCAACCTTAGTCATTCACTAGTCTCATTGCTTGTTTCCTCTCTCCTTTTATAGAGTTTTCGCCACTCCTTTCTCGCTTGTCCCGCTTCAAAGAACACTTGTAGAATCAATGCAGGAAAATTCCATCAAAGCATAGAGATCTATAGCCGTAAATAATGTAGGATCAAATATACATTAACCATATAGATGCATATACAAATACAAGATTCATAGATGTACAATCATATGGAGGAAAACTCAAATAGCTTTATTGATAGAAGTAGTAGAAGAGAGAATTACAACCAAGCTGTCTGATCCAGCATCATCCTCCCAGCATGAAAGCCCTATTCACCTCATACAAAGCAAGATCACCCAACAATGTCTTCAAAGAGAAACCAACGACACTTCCTTGCAAATTACAAAATTCTAGCCTTTGGATCTCTTGGATAAGAGATTCATATATAGATGTTTACAAGAGAGTGAGTCAGCTTCTGGGATTTTGATTAGTGTCATTTCACTGATAGTTCATGGTTCCACTTGGAGATTTCAGATCTCTTACTCATCCCTGGGCGAATTCAAAGAGGCAAGTGTCATATGAGCAGTTTCTAGAAGGTTCTCTGGGTTTCCACTTAGCACACTGCTCCTACCATTTGTGTATTCTCGCTCATTGCACCCTACAAAAGGGATTTCCAGTATGCATCACACCCCCCATGTGTAATAGGTGAGATGCATCGCACCCTACGCATGGAGTAGTCTATATGGTCTAGTTTTGACCAGTTCTGGGTAGTTTTTCATGGAGAACTTCTGGGAGATGATGTAATCAGCTGACATTGTTCCTTTAGGGTATGAAACAACACTTTTAGGGGTTTAGAAGCCCTTGGTTTATGGACATATGTGATTGGGGTTGCAGTGCCCAAATATGTCTATAACAGTAGGTCACATCATTAACCTGGCCGTTAACAAATGTAGCTGTGGAGGACGGTTAAGTATGAGTTATGGAGTTTAAAGAAGAGATTAGTTATGAAGGAACCATTAGAACATTTGTCATTGAAGGTGGAAGATATGGTGGAGACATCATGGCAATCAAATCACATGATGATTAATGAAGGAGACATGTGATCATACATGTTATACAAGATTATGTTTTTGAAATGCTTTTTGAAATAAATTTTCTTATTTTACCTTTGGAACCTTTACCTTTCACTTGCTAATATTTTGATGTTTGCTCCATAGGTGCTTTAGGCATGATTGATTTTCAAAGTTGATTTTTCTTTAATTACCTGCATATAAGATTTTATTATGAACTAGACACTTTTGCTTAGACTGATAAACAAACCGTTGCTGCAGAATCAGATTAGCTGTAGAATAGGATCAGCTATGGAATGGAATCAGATACAGAATGTGGCAACAACTGCAAAACATGAAAACAACTACAGAATGTGAAACAGAGAGTAAAATATGGCTTATGAATATATGAAATGGAAATGGCTGTGTAAGTGAAAATAGGACATGATGATAAAAAAAATGGAGATGAAAGAAATGCTGGGAAAGGAAAATTTATTGGTGAAATATGGCAATGGAAAGAAGTGAAGCTGTAAAAGTAAAACAAAGTGAAATGAAATGAGACAATGAATTTTGCAAAATGCATATTGACTGTGGCTTTTTGTCACCACTATTTTTTCAGAAAGGAAATGAAAATATAGGGTGTCAGAAACTTCTGATTTTCACCCTGTATTTTCTATATAAGCATGCAAATCAATGATTGGTTTTCAACCTTATACAGTTTTATTATTATTATTATATATATATATATATATAGATATAGGAAAAATAAAGACTAAGTTGGTGGAGAAGAAGTATTCTTCTTCACTAACTTCATTTCAAAATTGTTCTGGAAGATCTTGATGAACTCCTCCTTTGAGATTGGTTTTTGATATATTTTCAATCTCATATGGCCCAAGCCAATGAGTTTGAAACTTCCCTTGAAAATCTTTAAACTTTGAATCAAATACCATTTCCCAATCTCCCTCTTGAAACCTCTTGTCCTTGATGTATTTGTCATGCCATTTAGCCCTCTGTTGTTGTAATACAACAATCCTTTGAATTGCCTCTTGTCTGATTTCATCAAGTTCATTTAATTGCTCTTGCCTATGTTTTTGAGCCTCTAATAAATCCATCCCCAACTAGACTATCATCTTGAAAGTTCTGATTTGGAACTTTATAGGGAATAGGACTTGTTTCCCATAAACAAGTTCATAGGGTGTATGTCCCATTGTGTTCCTCCATGTAGTTCTATGGACCCCTAAGGTTTCAGGAAGCCTTTCTGCCCAATCTCTTCTATGTAGATGCACAGTCTTGGTGAGGATTCCTTCAATCACTTTATTTGTAGACTCCACTTAACCATTTGCTTGTGGATTATAGGGAGTTGATTTCCTATGCTTGATCTTGTACTCCATAAGCCTTTCCATCATGTTGGATGTGAATTGAGATCCCTGATCTGTCACAATTTCCCTTGGAACACCAAAATGAGTGAAGATGTCCTCAAAAAGAAAATTAACTACAGATTTTTCGTTAGCAAGAGGTAACGCTTTGGCTTCTACCCATTTGGTGACATAATCAATGCATACCAATATATACTTTTTCTGCTTCGATGGAGGATTAATTGGTCCAATAAAGTCTAAAGACCACTTTTCAAAGGGTTCGATAAGTACCTCAGTTTGTAATGGAATTTCATTTGAGGGAGCAGGGTTCCCTACCCTTTGGCAGTTGTCACACCTTTTGACATATTCTTTAGCATCTTTGAAGATGGATGGCTAATAATATCCTAGAGAAAGGATTTTATAGGTTGTCCTCTTGTTAGAAAAGTTTCCACCGCATGGATCATCACGACATGCTTTGATAATATCAGGCATTTCATCTTCCTTGACACACCTTCTAATCATAAGATCTGGCCTTGTTTTATACAATTCGTTAGTGATCCATGAATATCTTGCACTTTCTTGAATAATCTTTCTTTTCTCTCTAGGAAACAAATGTGAAGGTAACTTCCCTATAACCAAGTAATTAGCAACATCTGCAAACCAAGGATTTTGAGTAGTTACTGCAAAAATATATTCATCAGGAAACTTATCTTCAACCAGAGAGTCTTCTTCGATATTCTGAATCCTGGACAAAAAATCAGCAATTGTGTTTTGTTTTCTAGGTCTATCTAGCACAGTAATGTTGAATTCTTGCAAAAGTAAAATCCATCTTGTAACTTTGCCATTAGTAATAGGTTTATTCATCAAATATCTAATTGCAAAGTGATCTATATGAACAAAGGTTTCATATCCTGTGGTATAGTGTCTGAACTTATTAATTGCATGAACAACAACTAGAAATTCCTTTTCAGTCACAGTATAATTCAACTCAGTGGGAGTCAAATTCTTACTTGTATAGTAAATGTCATAAGGAATCAAATCTTTTTGTTCCAATATAGCTCCTAGAGTTGTATCTAAAGCATCTGTGGAAATATGGAAAGGAAGTTTCCAATTTGGACCTCTTAAAATAGGTGCTTCAGAAATTTTTGCTTTCAAGGTTTCAAATGCTAGTTGGCAATCAAGATTCCAATTGAATTCATAATCTTTTGTAAGCAATTTGAAGAGTAGAGATGCTATTTAGTAAAGTTTTCTATAAACCTTCTATAATGTCCTGTAAATCCTAGAAAACTTGTAACATCCTTTTGGAAACTTGGAATTGATAACTTAGAGATGACTTCAACTTTAGATTTGTCAACTTTAATCCCATCTCCTGAAATGTGATTTCCTAAAACAATACCTTTTGTAAACATGATAAAAAAAAATTCATGGCTTAGTGAAAGGTTTGTTTCTTTACATCTTTTAAGAACATTTTCCAAATTTTCCAAAGCTTCTTCAAATGTGTTTCCATAGACTGTAAAATCATCCATATACGCCTCTACACAATCATGTATTAGATCAGAAAATATTCCTAGTACTGCTCTTTGAAATGTTGCAGGTGCATTATGCAACCCAAAAGGAAGTACTCGGTAGGTAAAATTTCCCCATGGACAAGTAAATGTGGTCTTATCCTGATCCTTAGGTGCTACTTGAATTTGATTATAACCACTAAAATCATCCAAGAATGAGAAATACTTCTTACCTGCTAATGTATCTAACACTTGATCTATAAAGGGCAAAGGAAAGTCATCTTTGAGGGTTGCTTTATTCAATTCTTGGTAATCAATGCACACCCTCCATTTACCATTCTTTTTAGGCACAATTACTAAAAGAGAGACCCATTGGCTATCTGAAATTGGGTAAATGAAGTTTACATTGAGTAATTTTTGGAGCTCTTCTTTCCCTAAGATTTGGATTCATTATTCTTTGAGGTTGTCTGATTGGTCTACTATTTTCCTGAATATAGATATGATGAATACAAGTCTTAGGATCAATTCCTTTCATATCAGTGTACTCCCATGCAAATGTAGCAGAATGTTTTTGTAATGTTTTGGTTAGCTCTTCTTGTTGTAGTTTCTCCAAGTTTTTGTTTATGTTCATTGTCCTACCTGGAAAAATTTCAATTGTAGAGCTACCAAACTCTTCCATAGAATAGAGAGACATCTGCTTATATGACAAGTATTGAACATTATATTTTTATTGGAATTGTGCATGATCATATTCTAAAGATGTTTCAAAATTTTCCAATGTATTCAATATTTAACTATCTTCACTAATTTCTGATATAGTAAAAAGAGGCTGAATATAATCTTCATCATCAATCCATTCCTTGTCATTTATTTCTGTGATTGATTTTGCTAGAGGATACAAAGTAAATTTCTTTGTTGAATTACCATCAGAAATATACATGTCACCAGATCTACAACTAACAAAAGCATCAGTTGTGGCCAGCCAAGGTCTTCCTAATATGAGTGGGTGTCCTCCTAGATTATTCTTGGGAGTTAAGATCATGAAATCAACAGGATATTCCCAAGAATCTAAGGATACTGAAATATCTTCTAGCACACCATCTCATTTGATTACTGATCTATCTGCAAGTTGTAGCAAGGTAGGTGTGTAAAGAAGATTAGGAAGTTTAAGCTACTCCATAGTTTGTGTACTCATAATGTTTATTGATGCCCCTAAGTCAATCAATGTATTTGGAATTTCAATTCCATTTATATGTGTCTTGACAATTGGACTTCCTGGATCCAGATATTTTGTATGGCAATTTTTCCCATCATTATGTTTGCTATCTTTCCTACCAGGTGAATTCTTTTTGTTTCTTTTGCTTTTCTTCCTGGTCTTTTTCTACTCAACTCCTTTATTGTTTTAGCTAGAATGGGAATCTATTTAATGGCTTGTAGCAAAGGAATTTTGATATAGACATTCTTCAATTCATTTAGAAAATCATAATTGGGCAATAAGATATGTTTTTCTACCCCTCTATCAATTTGTAGTCTCTTAGGAAAAGAAGGTGTAGAAGTAGATGTTGGTTCCTCAATGATAGGAGTTGCGTTCATTGGTTCTTTTTGTTTTCCTTTTTCAATGTTTTGGTTTTGGAGAGATGTTTCCTAAAAACTTTTATTAACTTTTAGAGAATCTTCCTCAGAAATGTCTTGTTCTTGAATAACTATAGAAGGTCTTTCCTTTTCTAATATCCTACCAGATCTTGGTTGAACATCATTAAGATCTAGAGGAGTAATCATGCAAGTTGGAAATTGTTGTCCCTCTACCATGTAAGCATTCAAAGGGTTTTTTTTGTTGGGGTTTGGTAATGGTTGGGCAAGTAGCTGATTTGGTTTCTGCTGAAATGGCAGCAAGAGTTGAGAATTTTGACTTTCTTGTGGAGGTTGTTGTGGAAATGGCAATGCAAGTTGAGGATTCTGATTTTGAAGTTGTGGTTGCTGATTTTGTTGCTAAGTTTGTGGGGGAGGATAATTCTAATAGGATGGACGATATTGATAATATTGAGCAAATCTCGCATAACGATTTTGTACCCATTGTGCCCATAGTTGAGATTGATAATGAGATTGACATTGAGGCCAAGGTTGCTACCAAGAATTCCAGTTTGGTGGGAGCTGAAGATACATTGGATTGTTAAATCCCTGATTTTGTGGCTGCTGCCAAGGTATTTTTACAACAAAACAAAGAGATTCTGCAGAATTTGGGACTGTTTCCTCTTGAAAGATAGCCTTAAGACTTGGGATTGAAGGACAACCCTTGGTCTCATGACTTTCTGAACAAATCATACAAGTTTCTACAATTTTTGCAGCTAAAGGGCATTCCCTTAGAGCATGTTTCTTTCTGCATTTTGGATAAAAAATGGTTAAAGAATCAACCTCTATTTTCGCTTGTTTTGAATTTTAAAGGTGTCTAATTTCTCACTAAGGCTCCCTAGAATGTCAGTTTTAAACTCATAAAGCATATTGCCAATTTTTGCCCTGCTTACAAATCTAGTTGTAGATTTGGTTTCTCTAACAAGAGAAGGATCTCTCGGCCCTTTCCCTATTTTAGATTTCCCTCTTGAGAGATGAACACAAAATTCTCCTATATCACTCAATGGAAGTTGAGAGATATCTCCCTTCCCCATCATGTTAAGGATATCTATCCACTCATCTCTAATGGCATTTAACAAAAGAGCTTTCAAAGTTTCTTCATCTAAATTGTTCATCTTTGCTCTTTTCAAATTATAGTTAAATCTGTCAATCAAATCTTCTAGGTTTTCATCCTCTATTTGCATCATTTTGAACACCTCATCTTTATGATTGGTAGGCATACAATAATCCAAGTATCTATCCAAAAATTCCTTTTTCATGTCATTCCACATTCTAATGGATTGAGTGACTAACCCCATGAACCATTTCAAAGCAACCACTTTCAATGTTGAGGGAAACAATTTAAGTTTTTGAGAATCTTCTAGATAGTCATAAGTTCTGCACAAGACTTCAAACTTAAACAAAAATGTTTCAGGGTCCTCACTTCTCAACCCATAGAAGTTTGGGAGGATAGATGGTGAGATATTTTTCATTGTGGTATGTGTTTCCTCATCCACTATAGGGAATCCAAAAGAGTTATCTTCTTCCCTAATTACTCTGCCTCCTCCATTATTACCTCTACCTCCTCCATTATCTCCTCTACCTCTCCCTCTAACCCCTCCTCCAAACAGTGAGAATTCTCCATCTTGTTCCTCTTCTTCCATTATAGTTTCTTTAGAGTCAATATAGGGTTCAACCTGCAAGGTCCTCCTCTAGTTCTTCTATTAATGGATTATGGGAGAGAGTTTCTACTTCTTCTTCCTCATTAGGTATTCCTAGTTCTTCAACTACAATGGGTTCTCCTGTGGAGGTAAGAAAAACTATTCCTACTGTTGGAGATTCAAAATTTTTCTCTCCTATGACTGTTTTGGTCGATGAAGAGGGAGAATCTTCTGATTGAGTTTCTACCCCTTGAATTCCATGAATCTTATGGGTGGGAGTGTTAGTTTGGGTTGGAGGTGTGTCTTTTCTAAGTCTTGGTGGAGTAGGTGGTGTTGTAGGAATCAAAATTTTGCCCCTAGCTATAAATCTACCCCTAGAATCTCTTTCTCTATATGTACCCGGGCCTTGTACACACCGCCCGTCACACCCTGGGAGTTGATTTCGCCCGAAGCATCAGACCAAGGATCACCCTCCCTCTCTATAAATGTTCCACTCTTAATATAACGGACTACCCAGGGTGCGAAAGCAGGCTCGACCAAAAGGGAGAGGGCATCCTTGTCCTCATTCCAATCTCAATCGTTTGCTCAACATCCAACCAAATGATAGGTGATTGATCGCTTCACAGCCCTAGACTTCCATAGATTCTGCCAGCTCGAGTTACGCTTAGCAACAGTGGAATACTTCCGGTTCATTTCCCTCACCTTCGATTGAGGCACGCCATTCACACAGCAGGTAAGCTACCCAGTTTTGAATTCAGTATTATTGAATAGTGAAAAGTGGGAATTCTCTTTGGTTGAAGCGCTAATCGAATGGGTCAGCTTGAGGCTGATGAGCATGAGGGGGAGCACTCATTCTATGGGCCACTTCTTGAGGCATCTGACTTAGGGCTCCAGTATTCGATGCCTGTCTCTGACTTCTTCTTATTTTATCCCTCAGGATGTCGAGGGGATCTATAAGTGGGAGGCTCTTGGAAAGCTGTGACCCAAAGAGATTTCAGGGTGGAGTCATGGGAGGTAGCCCCACCAGATATACTAGCAAGCTCTTCTAAGGCCTCTGGGGCATGGCCCTGGATGAGTGGATTCTGCGGATCAGTGTCCTCACCTTGGGTAGAAGAGGCACCTCCAGACTCTCAACACTTTCCAGCTGTCTACTGCTCTGAGGGTGTGTCAATCTGGGCCTTCTTAGAACTTGCAGCTTCGACCTCCTCCTCTTCTCTCTTTCTTGTCATTTCTGCTCCTTGGGTCAGGGCCACATCCCCGACCTCGTCATGCTGTATGACTTCCTCCACCTGAGTGCTGCTCGTCCCTCCTACCTCTTCCAATCCTTTCTCCTGCTGCTCTGTCCTATGCTCCTCTTCCTGCCCTACAGCCTCCTGATGATACTCTACAAGCTGCCTATATAGAGCCTTTTCTATCCAAAGCTACATCTAAGGTCATCAGTCACTATATTTTAGTACAGTGCCATGTGCCAAGCGAGCCCATCCAAAGACAGCATATCCATAGATAGTTGACATACCCAATCCGACCGGCGATGATGACCTGTAGCATCATACATAATAGATCCGTACGCCAATCTAAGACAGGTTGTACCAAATAAAAAATGCCTAATATGAAAGTGACTCTATATGAGAGTTAGTATGTTCTAAAAACGCTATCTAGTCTGTCTTAAGGGTCATATGCCATAAGCAATTGACCCATAGCTTCCCCGTTCTAATGGCCTCTCCTAAGAAATTGAGAAATGCAAATCAAAGGCACTTTGAAAGGGTCATTGCTCGCAGTAGGAAAGGAGATAACACCTGTAGTTTCATATATTGATCCCCTGAAATAGACACCCATTTACCCAATACACGCCCGTGTACTCCCATCAGATTGAGGAAACTCACCCCGATGAGTGCCCGTGAACTAATTCCCAGCGACATTTGAGAAATTCCCATCTCACGCCCGTGCACTCCCAATATACTACCATAGAAAACTGTAGAGCGTACACATGTTTCAATTACACACCCCGCTATCCGACACCAGCCACTATGAAAGCCTGACCCATGTGACAAGAACCTGTACAAAGTGCGCGTCAGCCAAGACAAACAAACGTGAGCTACGTCTGGGAGAATCAATCATGACTGAGAGCCGCAATGCTCCCCCAAACATATCATCATTATAAAGCGTAATACCCACCGGGCTTACCATCATGAGAACGATTGTTTTATTTTGCTTTTTTTTTCTGAAAGTAAGAGATAAGGATACCTAGTTATGCTTCCCCGACAACGACGCCAAAATGTTTGGTCAATTTAGTGTCCTAAATTGCTCTACATAAATTATCAATCTGGGTATCATAAACTGATGAAGTGTAATGCACTATATGTGCTAGATGACCCTTCTTACTTCATTGTTTTTGAGTTTTATATTGTTTTGGGGGTTTTTGATCCTTTAATCCCTAATGATTTACAATGTACTTAACAAAATCTTAAATCTAACTCTTGTAAAGACTATTAAGGACCTAAAGAAATGATAATTAAAGAGAGCCTAAGTGAGATTTGGAAGCAAAGTTTAATCAAGATATGAAAATAGAGTTTCTATTTCTAGTCATATCATTATTTCCAAATCATGAGCTACAAACTAAAAAGTGAAATTGAAACTACTATCTATTCAATTACAAAAAAAAAGACTAAATGGAATACTGAAAACTCAAAATGAATTTGCAACTATTTTCTAATATGTTACAAGAACAAAAACTAAATGAAATACTAAAACTAAAAGTGAAATTGCAACTATCTATTATGGAAACAAAACTAAATGAAATACTAATATTGAAAATGAAATTCCAACTAATCTACTATGGAAGCAAAACTAAATGAAGTGCTTAGTTACTCTGCCTCTCAATTTTGGGAGAAAAACCTCCTTGTTATGAAATTTTGAGGAATTTTGTAGTTCATTATTCTAAGAGAAGATAAATAGAAAAATGTAGAAAAGGCTCATTGCATGAATGAAGTATTCAACCACTTAGTTTAAGATGAGTTATCAACTAGAAGGGCTCTTTAGAAACATTCATCTACACCGTGAGTCAATAAACTAGTAACAAAATAGCAAGAATTGTAATGGCACTGATCAACTTAATTGAAATCCTAAAGACTAATTGTTATAGACAATTTTGTGCCTGGCAGCATCAGGCATGAATTGTCAATAATCCAAGGGATCCAAAGTCCCTAAACATGATGTTCCTACCCCTAGAGGAACAAGGTCAGCAAACCAACAGCTCTCAGATCAGTTCTCCACCTGAAAACACTCAAAAACAAGCAATCCTGAAATCAAAGCAGGTGCTCCACTAGGCTTCTGCGCTGAAACTCAACTCCTCCATGGTGTACCTGCGTTGCAAAGCAGGTAGAACAAAGGCCACCTGCGCTGAGCGAGATGGGACAAGTGGCACACTGAGTCATTGCTCTGGAATCTTCCAAAAATGACACTTGGATCAGGGATTTCACCTTGTGATGAGTCAGAGGCTCTGTTTCTCCAAGTGGAAGCAAGGTTCTCCAAGTGGACTCAAGAACTGAAGATCAACTGAAGAGAGAGAGGACACAAGGCAGCTACACATCAGTTGCAAGCTGACTCATCCTTTCTCAATTCATCTATATATTGAGCTCTCTCCTATGAGCTCAGGAGGCTGGAATTTTGTGCAAAGTAATGATATGTTGTTGGTTTCACTATAGAACTATTGGGTGATTGCTTGAAGGAGGTGAAGAGGAGAAATTCTTTCTGCTGGGAGGTGTTGCTGGATTGGGGCCTTCAATGGTTGTAACACTCTCAGAACTTTACTTCTTCCATTAATAAAAGCTATTGAGGTTCTTCTATATGCACTTGTTTCAATGATGTATTGTGATAATTGTATATTTGATTTATGCTAATCCTTGAATCAGTTATGATTGCATGCTTCTTGTAGTTTCCTTCTCTGTTATTTTGCAAGATCTCATTGTAGCTGGGTCAGCAAAAGAGCAAGGAGCTGGGAGCAAGCAGCAAAGAGAAGAGTTTGGATTCGACATTAAGCGCAAGGCAACGGTTAGTGCATTTCTTCATTCTCTCTTGCTTTCATAAAGAAGTAAACCTTAAGTAGTTTTCTTTACAGTTGTTGCTGAGGTACTATCACCCTTAGAGTGGGATAGGGTCATCCGAGTCGGATACTTTTCCCTACAACAAACTGGCGACTCCGCTGGGGATCGTATCTGTTTGATTGTTTGTAGTATTTTGCTATTCATTTCCTGAACAAAAGAGTACCAAATCGAAAAGCTTTTGACTATATCAAAAGCGAAGTAGAGGGCAGCTACTCTAGCTCATTTCTGAGCATGTTCATGATTTGAAGAGCTGATCTACAAGGATCCTTGTAAGCTCTTAGTGATAGCTTTTCATCTTCCTTGTCATCCCTTAGTGTGTGCTTGACTGATAGCTTCTGATTTGAGCAAAAACTGTGAATTTTTGAGAAAATTGTGACCCGGAAACTGAGAAAACGCAACTTTCATTTTCCAAAGCAGGTAGTACATAGGCTACCTGCTTTGCAACGCAGGTCCCGAAGGGGCTACCTGCGCTGAGAGCCAGACTGGCTGTGCAGCACCTGCGTTGGCCCAATTTTGCCTTGTGCATTTGGGGTTTCCTCCCTTTTTCTTGCTTGTTTTCACTATAGATTTTGCAGCCAGTTACCAGTCTTGTACCTCTTCTGAAACCAACCTTACTTGCCATCATTCCGCCTGTATTATATAACAAAATTGTACTTGTTCTTTTGTATTTCTTACATCATTTACAATTTCCCATAACGAAAGTGAACTAGTCTTGCTTTGGCCTCTTAGATCTGAACCTGTGTTAGACATTTTGTTGGTCTAAAGAGTTAGCTTGTTTGCTGTCCATAGCTAATTAGTCTTTTTACTTTCGTCATTATGGTTTGATTTCATGTATTTCCAGTGATTAAACAAGTAAATCTTAAGGTGTCTTTTGATTTTGGACAAGCTTGTTTGTTTTCGCTTTAAATCGAAATCAAAGTTAAATAACAACTTTCTTTTTGTAAAACATCAACATTAAGAAAGGGAAAAGAAAATACATGCATTGTGCATTTTTGCATTTGACTGTTTGCATGCTGATTTAGGAAATTCTGCATTAGTGTGTGCTCTATGATCTGTGTGAAAATATTTGCCTTTCTTCTCCTCAGTAGTTAAGATTTTCAAAGTTGAAAGATTGAAAAGTTTGCTTCTCATCTTAGACTACATTCAGGAATTTGTTACATACATCTCGTGGTGATCCTTAAAGGCAAACTGCTAAACAAGATCAACATTAAAATAAATTCAATTTACATAACAACGCTTTGTAACATAACGCAAACACATAGAGGTCTAGGTAGAGACGTGTTCCGGCGTCGTTAAACATAGTGACTGTCGATCTCTACGAAGGTGGGTGATTCCTCCTGAGAGTCGGTGGCACTAATACGGACTTGTGCTCCCACGTACCGTCGCGTATATATTGGGAGACCCCTATAGGAACAAAGCCTTTATCCATAGGAAGCCGTGTCAGCCGCCCTACTGATCGCGATGCAGTGAACACAGCATTCACGAAGATTGACCACCCGTACCGTAAAACGTATTCTGTGGTTTCGCGAAAAGTTTGGCACACCCTCTGCCTAGAACTCCAGAGTAGTTTCTTTTGGCCTTTTTCAAACTCTATAACTGAAAAAGTCCATCCGAGCATTTGTCACTTCGGGCTCGTTAAAACATCGAAGGAGACTAGAGTCATCTTTAGCTTTTTCTCGACTCTTAAAACATGAAAAAGCAAAGTTGTGTCTAAAGCGTCGTTAATAAAATTTATTTTAATCGGAACATAATCACCTGTTATTCCCACGTTGATCTTTCAGTTGAAAAGTATGGAGCCCACCAACCAAGGAAGTCACCTTGGTGGAAGTCCCAATCCCTTCTCCTCTTGGGGAGATGTTGGTGCGCCTCATATGGCCACATTGTCACTTCCAGGATTGACAATTGGCCTACCTGTATGGCTCTTTTCAACTAATGTAGTTCAGATCACCACTAATCCTGAGCAGTCGAATCAACAGTCAGACCAGTCTAGAGCTACCCACCAGCCTTCCACTTATTACAATTCTTCCTCTGATCCTTCATCTTCACAAGGTAGAGCCGGCAAAAGTCAGCCTCCCATGGAGAAGAAGGAGAAGAAGAAGAAAGAAAAGAAGCAGAAGGAGCCTAAGGCGAAGGCGACTGGGGGCAAGCAAAAGACATCTGACAAAAATCCACACACTGCACCGACCGGGCCTAAATCACCATGTGTCATTTGCAAAGGGACCCACTTCCACCGTGACTGTCCTTGTATTCCCCGGATACTAAGGGACTGGTCCCCCAGGTTGCACAATCCGGTAGCATCAACCTCTGACAGACATGTTGATTGCATTCCGTCAACTAGCGAGAGTGAAGGACAAAGAGGGAGACCAAGATCACCCTGCAGACTGTGTGAAGGTGATCACGCCATCCATCGTTGTCCATTCTTAGATGAGGCAAAGAGAGTTTTGGAAGATCGCCCGGTTTCACCGTTACGACTTCCTCCTGGATACCAAAAACTCGTGCCAAGTCCCTCGATAGTTGAAAATCCAGTTGGCCCGATCAAGTGGTCAGCTGAAGTGTCGGTCATTGAGAATGAACCTACTGAATCCAGACCAGACGAAAGTCTAAAGGTCGAAACGGCAGTTGACCCGGTTCTTCCTTCAGAGGTTTCATCCTCAAATGACACCGTCGTTGAAGATTCATCTTCAAATGACACCCTCACTGAAGAGAACAAGGATGACACCATCCAGATTCTTTTCATCAACACAGACTCTGATGAGCATCAGGGCAATGCGCCCATTCCTTTATCGCAGGAAGGAACATCGTCAGGGTCGTATCCGGCCGTGTATTCGGTCCCACCACCAAGCAACCTAGTTGTGTCCTTTGATTGGAACCAACTAGGCAGACCCCGGTTACCAGCCAATATACCATTCAGAATCATTGTCCAAATCTATAGAATGGTAATGGCTGGAACTATCATTGATGAAGGGGCATCTGTGAGTATCCTTTCCTCTATTGCTTGGAAAGCACTGGGTTCCCCGGCGCTTTTACCTGAGATGAGAAATCTATCAGGTTTTGATAAAGGAACCAGTCGCCCGTTAGGGATTCTCCCCAATGTTCCCATTACATTGAAGGGGAAGACAGTTCATATGAACGTCACGGTCGTCCAGGGACCCTTGGTGTATAACTTACTCCTTGGACGAGACTATATATATTGCATGGAAGTGATAGTGTCCTCACTCTTCAGAGTTATGTGTTTTCCGCACGAAGGAAGAATGGTCAAGCTCGTAGACCAACTTTCATTTCCAGGATCACGCATCGCAAATAGTCAAATACCATCCCTTAACGGTTTATTCACTCAAGGAATGCCTCCACCCCCGGTTCTACTTCCCGATGAATGCGAGTGATTCAGAAGAAAGAACTGGGACCCAGGGGGCATGCACCCTGGCCTGCCTTGGGCAGAGGAAACCTTGGGTGTAAAGTTAATTTCCGCAGGAGGATATGACTAGTCCGTACCCCGTCCGAAGGAAGGAAGAGAGGGTTGTTCTAGGATAAAGTTCTTTTGTCAAAGTTATGTGAGTGAGATAATTAGCTTCTCGCTCCCTTTGTCTAAAAAGTAGGCTCTCCTGAGGGAGGAGATCCATTTGTGGCGGCAAGTAGCCACCATCTTTGAAGGCAAGCCTCACCCATTAAAACATATGTTTTGAAGGATAAGTAGGGGCAGCCTCCAAAGAAAGAGATGAAATTGCTGCAACAAGTAGTCACCATCCTTAGCAACCTAATGATAGACATCGCCGAAAAGAGAGTTTAGTTTGCGGCAGCGAACAGAACCATTTTTCGGATAATAAGTAAGAGGCAAGCCTCCCTCCGAAACGCCAATGTTTTATCTGTTGCGATCTTGCAAAAATCTAAAAGTGAACTGATGGGAAGACAAGTACCGTCGGCACCGAAAAATAACGAGAAGACAAGTATCGTTAAAAATATAGCAAGACGACAAGTAGAAAAACAGAGGTGGGACAGAGGAGGGGTAGCCTTGAAATTATACTTTATACCTGGGGGCATGCAAACCTTTTGGAGTGCAAGCACGGGACGACTATTTATTTTTTAAATTTTTAGGTCCTCCCTTTAAACCTGTAGGTCTAACCCGTTAAACTCGTAGGATTAGCCGTTTCCAGCTTGCATAAAGGAAGGATGTGGGGCAAAAGTCAAAACTTGCCAAATAGGAGCATAGCTTCGTGAGATAAAGCTCCTTAAAAAATAGCTATCTCACCTGAGGCGTTTCTTGTATTATGATTGGTATAATCGAGCAGTTTTAGCACACAGTTCATGCTCGATAAAAAATAAACGCAAGATCCGAGCAGTTTTAGCACATAGTTCATGCTCGTTAAAAAATAAACATAAGTTGTGAGCAATCTTCCCCTAGAGTTCAAGCTCACCCAGAAAAAATGAACTGGTAAATAACCTTGGTAAATGTAACCTTTGACAGCCATATTAAAGCCCTTGGTCGTGTTCTTGCAGTCTCACCTCCATCCGTTCATTTGGCCAATCGTTCATCTCCATATTTTTGTTTACCCATTTTGAGGAACAGCTGCGAAGAGTGATTTCACTTAGCCATCCTTGTGACACTGCCGTGATTGGAAAATTCCAACCTGTACCTGGAATCTGCTGCTATCCCTGTTTATCACTCGTTCCTCAAAAGACGAGTCTTCTTTGAGCTATTTTCTCCTGACTCGTAAAATATGAAAAGTTTGCCGAGTTTTGGCCTTCCAGCTCGTTAAACGACCGGAAGAGCTATCCCTCCTCTATATTTTAATCTTTTTGGACCTGAGGGATTATTGCACAAAAAGATCGAGCGCTTGTTTTGTTCGGCTCGTTAAAGCAATCGAAAATTCATTCCTTCTGTATTGTTTTATACTTTTTCGGACTTAAGGGATTAGATGACGAAAAAGGAATTCTGGAGTTGACTTTATGTACCTTTTCAGACTCTCTAAAAATGAAAAGGACCGAGTTATCCTTGTCGTTAGACTCGTTAAATTCATTAAATAGCGACAAACTTGTCTTTAGACGAGAACGAGTTTCCCTATCGCTAGGCTCGTTAAAACATAGCGATGGGCTTGCCCGAAGGGTAGGTTATAGAACAAGCATATGTTATCCTCCTCAAGCTTGACAAAAATAACGAGGTACTGGTCAGCAATGACTGGGGAAAAATTGGGAGAACCTCACAGCTTTAATGGTAGCAAATCGCTCTTGAACATGACACTTTGTCCTCCGTATCACATCGGGTTGGGTTGTTTCACTCACCGGTCTCATCACCATGGTCCTCGTCACACCATCCACATTTGGGGTAATGCTACCGATCCATCACATCAGTGTCGTTATATGTTCAAGAGATGTTGTTCTGCAAAGAGTCAACCGTGTCTCATCCACTGCCATACATTGTCCTTCATCCATTTCATGACCGCCACCCTGAATCATACATCACAGTTTGTTTTCACCTCATCACAATCACTAGCTCCGTTCCGTGTCACTGATGTGGGATTCATTAAGGCCCTCCTTTGACGGATCGCTCCTTGTCGACATCAGCTCATTATCCAAGGAGTTGATCTAGGAACAACCCCTTCAGTACTTTGAAGCTTGCATGCCTCAATGGCAAGTTTCTCACTTCCGGCGACAGGTATACATCAATGACCTTCGACCAGAAGATTTTGCATGGTGGTCGACGCCAAGTCCTTTATTCCCACCATGTGAATTGTACTGTCGTACCTTGAGGGTCATCATCCTTATCGGTGATTCCTCTCGCGCTTGTTAACGGTTTACATCATTGACCGGTAATCAAGCGATGTCTTTCCATGTTCGACTTCAAGAAATTCTCACATGGATCGACTTGTACATCGAGTGAAGATCGGAAGAGATTGAAGACCCCGGATCTAGTTTCATCCATCCGGGCTGCGATATATATTCAGGATATAAAGACATTTGATATGTACATCATTGCAGCAGATGATCATCCTTCTCAAAGGATGATAATTTCAGCAGAGAATTATCAGTCTATCATCAGACGATCGTCTGTGCTATGTACCAAAATGAATTTATAAAGCTGAGCATGGGAATGCCCGCCTCAGCTAGATCATGAAAAAGAATGAAAAATAATGTATTGTATTGTATCTTATTATAGGACACTTCTCAGCAGATTGAATGAACTTCGGATCCTCCTAATAAAGCATTTCACCTGATAAACGACCTCATACTTTAGGGGGCATCTGTTATAGACAATTTTGTGCCTGGCAGCATCAGGCATGAATTGTCAATAATCCAAGGGATCCAAAGTCCCTAAACATGATGTTCCTACCCCTAGAGGAACAAGGTCAGCAAACCAACAGCTCTCAGATCAGTTCTCCACCTGAAAACACTCAAAAACAAGCAATCCTGAAATCAAAGCAGGTGCTCCACTAGGCTTCTGCGCTGAAACTCAACTCCTCCATGGTGTACCTGCGTTGCAAAGCAGGTAGAACAAAGGCCACCTCCGCTGAGCGAGATGGGACAAGGCACACTGAGTCATTGCTCTGGAATCTTCCAAAAATGACACTTGGATCAGGGATTTCGCCTTGTGATGAGTCAGAGGCTCTGTTTCTCCAAGTGGAAGCAAGGTTCTCCAAGTGGACTCAAGAACTGAAGATCAACTGAAGAGAGAGAGGACACAAGGCAGCTACACATCAGTTGCAAGCTGACTCATCCTTTCTCAATTCATCTATATATTGAGCTCTCTCCTATGAGCTCAGGAGGCTGGAATTTTGTGCAAAGTAATGATATGTTGTTGGTTTCACTATAGAACTATTGGGTGATTGCTTGAAGGAGGTGAAGAGGAGAAATTCTTTCTGCTGGGAGGTGTTGCTGGATTGGGGCCTTCAATGGTTGTAACACTCTCAGAACTTTACTTCTTCCATTAATAAAAGCTATTGAGGTTCTTCTATATGCACTTGTTTCAATGATGTATTGTGATAATTGTATATTTGATTTATGCTAATCCTTGAATCAGTTATGATTGCATGCTTCTTGTAGTTTCCTTCTCTGTTATTTTGCAGGATCTCATTGTAGCTGGGTCAGCAAAAGAGCAAGGAGCTGGGAGCAAGCAGCAAAGAGAAGAGTCTGGATTCGACATTAAGCGCAAGGCAACGGTTAGTGCATTTCTTCATTCTCTCTTGCTTTCATAAAGAAGTAAACCTTAAGTAGTTTTCTTTACAGTTGTTGCTGAGGTACTATCACCCTTAGAGTGGGATAGGGTCATCCGAGTCGGGTACTTTTCCCTACAACACTAATGAAACAACAAATGAAACAAACTAGTCTACACTACTAAATTCAACTTCTAACTACTGATAAAAACTAAAAATAAATTAAAGTAGAAATAAACTACTTTGCACTGAAGGAAGCTATTCTGCGTTAGTAAGAAAATGATAAAGATTGCATTATAAATAAGGTTAGTAAATGGTTATGAACACTATGGAAGAAACGATGAATTTATAGTTTAATTATAAAAGACAAAACAAAATGAAATGAAACCTTAGTCAGTGCAGGGACCCTCTGCAACTGATCAGGTTATGAGTGCTCAATCAATCTCTAGAAAATGCTTTTAGATATCCATAAATCACACGATCTTCATATTCAAAATAGGAAATGAGTTTTTCAAAATTACAGAGCAGTAGTCTGAGCTTAATACATGTGAAAATTCGAACTGGTTCTGCATTCTTTACACAGGTATTTATAAGAAAATTATACAACTATTTGTGGAGAAAAATAAGCTACAACCAAAAACATGTAGCAGACAGGCACATGGAATTCTCTTCCATAAATCTAAGATGATGGTTGTTGGATTCGGTTGCACAAATGGCTGTTAGAGTCTGTGGGCTCAAGAAGTTGTTTTGGATCCCATCACTGTGAAACGTGTTGATTATCCTCAAAATAGAGTCCTGTTGCCTTCGGTCTCTACGTTTTACTTCCCCATTGACCAGAGTCTTGTACCATATTCCTTGGCGACTTGGGCTAGGTGAATAGGACACGATCCATGACATGAGTATTTCCGAGTTTCCCATGTAGTTATTTTCTCCTTCTGACACTTGGAACCTGTTAAAGCATGGAAGTAGCTGTGAAACAGTCGATTAGCTGCAGAATAGGTTGTGTTCCATAGCTAAAAGACAAAAAAAATATTCAAACAACAAAACATAAAAGCATAACATGTAAATCATTAAAATGTTCTCCTTAAGGCAATGTATACTGGTTATTGATGATAGGGATGCATTTTCTTCATGGAAAAACAAAGAAAAGGGATGAGAAGAGTTGCTAAGGAAAGCAAATTTTTGAGGCTCAACAGTTATTCCAAGGAGGGCACATGTTTCAAGTGTTATGATATTTATAGCATCTCCTAAGTCCACAAAAGTATTTGGAAAGCTATGACCCTAAATCTGAACTGTGACCACGGGGTTTCTAGGATCAGTACTTTTTGGGTATCTTCCTTACTAAAATAAGGTCAAAAAGTTTCCCAAGGTGTTACACGTCATTTTGTCACCATTAGGAAAATGACCACCAATGCAAATCTCTCGTTACTCAATGAAGTGTTCCAAGCATTTCCCTACGATGTAGGGAGAAAAAAAATTCCAAAGACAACAACAATCCTAGATTAAATGGCTTAAAAACCTATTTACAAGCACTTGCACAGTTTTCATAATCATTACCTATGCAAGCATAGTTATTATCACTGTGTCTTGCGAAATCCTCCACTCTGTTCTCCACTAAAAACTGTGCAAATCTCTTAGTGTGGGTAAAACTAAAAGAAATTTCTAGAATATTTTTTGGTGGAATATTTCTCAACCAAAAGGCCTCAAGCCCCTACATACATTTTCTTCAGCCCTTGGTTCATGAATCGAATTCCCTCTCTTTGTGCAACCCTAATCCCTCTCTTTATGGATCTCATCCCTTGAGAAGAGGATCTGAAATATCCTCCTCTTGGCCTATAAATTCAACACAGACCAGAGGGTAAAGGAGGACTTTGGAATGTAAACTTATTTTTTTGAATTGGGGCTGGAATCTTGTCACCTAAAGGGAGGATTGGAGACTATTGGGAGGAAGTTTACAACATCAAGGCTAAGGTTGTATCTCTCCTTTTTATTCAATATTAATACAAGTAATTGTTTCTTTCCTATTTGCACTTGTTATGATGCTCATTGAAAATATCCTTGATCTTTTGCATAGTTTGTAATTGAGTATTAGATTTATGCTATGATATATGCTATGTTGCAATTTCCATTTATGTTGTGTTTCAATATTTGTCTATGTTATGCTTTTATTCCTTGTTTGGTTCTGTTTATGTAGATATTCTCTTGAAGTGGTAAGCGAAGGATTTTGAAGGCATCAAGGGACATATGCAAGCATTTCTTAGAGTTAAGAGGTCCTTGCACATGTTATATATCATATTTCAATTATAGACTAAGGAAAGTTTGCAGTTACTTGTTCATTTGTTTCACAATTTGTCTTTGAATCTAGGGAGATTATTCTTTTTTGCAAGAGAAATTTTTCCACCATAAAAAATTGGCAACCATATTGGGGAATGATTTGTTCTTCATTATGCCTTCCTATGATCTCTCATTTCTTTCCGTTTCCATGAATGACTGTGTTCAAAACCTTGAAAGTTAACTTTTTGAACTCTTGGATTTACTTTATATTTTTCATCATTTTTCCCAATTTGTGCACTTTTTCTTTAGCAACATTATACTAGATTCACGCTTTTTCTTTAGAAATAGTGTGAATGCAGATTGAGCCTAATTGGCTACCTACCCAGTTCTTTAAAATTTTGAAAAATTACGGGTTTTACCTTCTAGGTCCAACCCTTTAATTGTTATATTTTCTTGGGCCTGTTTACATTCTGAAAAGTTCTACTTCAATTTGGTTTGATGTTTTGAATTTCCTTCTTGGAAAATTACTCATATTTTCAAATTAAGGTTGAAGGTTTGATTTGGTGAATTATTTATTTATCAAAAGAAAGGTTAGTCATTGTTGAGATAGTTTGTGCTTGTCTTTCTTCTCTCAATGAATCAGATTCGGTACTTTTTTTGCCTGATTGCAAAAAATCATTGGAATTGATGAAAGGTAGTATTTTTCAAGTTGAGTGTTTTCCTATCATGAGTTGGTTCCTTTTGGTGAAATTGAAATGAATAGAGATTATTCATTTTAGCAAAGAAGAAACTCAAAATTATGCCTTTAGTGATTTCATGTTCAGTACATTCATTTGAAAGATTGATCTAAAAAATTTGTTGATTTTATCTTTTGGATTTTAGAGTTCAAGGTGTTGTGTGTTGAAAAGAGTTTTTTATGATTGTTGTGTTATTTGATGAATTAAAATTTGAAAAGTGAAATATTTGTATTGGATCAAATTTGAAAGTGGAAATTTTACATTTATTTAGAGGAAATATGGCAAAAATAGATTTTTTGCATTTTGTTTTAATATCGAAACTAACATTCTCCTTACCAGAGTTAGAACTTCATCAAATTAAGAATTTAACTAGCAGTTATCTTTCAATGTCACATTAGATTTACCATATTTATCTCAGATCACAAATGATCCCATTTATTATTATCCTTTTTGGCCAACGATTCTTACTAAATTACCAGGTGACAAACCAAAATTTGATGGAAATTTTGGAGAGGATCCGTTTAATCATGTCATGACCTATCACCTATGGTGTTATTTAAATTCATTAAATGATGATTCGATTAGGTTATGACTTTCCAACGAACTCTAATATTTTCAACAACAAAATGGTAATTGAGTTACCACATCCCTTTCTCCACAATTTCTATTTCTTGGAAATCACATTTTTAATGCATTTTTAGTTACTCATTCGATATGACATTCATACTAAACTTTTGACTTCATTAAGTCAACATGATTCCACTTATATCTCAGATCATATACATTAATGGAGATGTAGATGTTGATTGGTCAAAGTTTATATTCTAGGCCAAATATTGGCTTAATGGTTTACTAAATATTTACTTCCCGATATAATGAAAGATGTTGCTAAAGGAGGAGTTGTAAAAAAGAGCAGTTTATTGCTCATGCCCAATTCTTAGAACTTGTCTATTCACAATCTCACACTTTGTGGAAAAAGATTCCAAATTTTCTTCGCTCATCCAGCACAACCCAATAAGTTTTAGCTTCTACAGGATCTCACACTATTGATGGTGTAGTTGGTTCTATTAGCCAACAGTGAAAGTGTAAACAATCTAAGGGTAATTCTAAAACTACTCCTACTATGGCCACAAAAAATTCACCTAATGAAAACACTTCTCCTAAAATTACTTTCGAAGTCACCATAGTCGAATCATCTACTGGTAAGGCTTAGTAACCTAGAAGTAAGAAAAAAGGAAAAGGAAAAGGGAAACAAAATTCCTCTAAAAAGGAAAATGAAAAGAAAAACAAAATTCCTCTAAAAAGGAAAAGCCAACCAAAAATTAACCTTCTGAAGAGAAAAATAAACCTTGGTATCCTTGTTTGATCTATAATGAAGACACTTGTACTAAGGAATGCCCACATCACATAGAGGTTAGCAAATTCCTCGAAGGTTCTCCTACACCTGCTATCTTAAATGATCCTTTTCCTTCTCAGGAAAATAAAATGTTTGCTGATAATCCATCCTCTTCATCTGCATCAGCATATACCATGATGATGTCTTCTCAAGCTTTGGTAGAAACTAGGTCAAAATATTATGGATTTAAAGCTCCCGTGCATGGAAATGATACTAGTCAACCTAGTCAACCTTTTGTATTAGTTCCACCTCATTCTTAATCTTTACAGATTAAGAAACCAAATTTTAAAATAGAAACTTTTCCACCTCCTCAAGGTGTTATTCAAAAGTTGTCTTTTAATCCACATGCCAGAGCAGATAAAAAATATAGCATTTTTGAAGGCCTAGTTCAGTATCCTTTAGCAATCTCAGCTCTTGAAGTGCTACAAACATGTCCAACAAAAAATACATTACTATTGTCATCTATTGGGGAAATTTATCCACAATATGCTAATATCATATTACTTTATCATGAAAGTCATGTACCTAGATTCCCGCATCAACATGCATTTCAAATCCCAGATTTTTTCAAAAGAAAAAGAGTTTGTCATACAGTAATTGGTGAGGGAGCCTCCACTTGTATTATGTCTATTTTTGTTGGAAATATTAGGGCTCTCCAATGATCAATCAGCCACCTACCACTCTCAAAGCCTTTGGTGGAAGGGATTTTACCTTACGATATTTTAAATCACCTACTAGTTGAATTAGAGGGTAAAACAGTTGTTATCGAAGTAGAAGTTGTCGTTGCTCATCTTGATTAGAATATTTTGCTAGGTCGAAGTTGGACTTATGAAATGTCTACAATGGTCTCACCACTTTTCCAAATGATACTATCCCCTTATCAAGGATAGTGAAACGAAACCAACTGTCTTTTTACACTTCTGATCCAAATTCCAATGGTAGTGTACCCTTTGTGGGAAAAGTGAATGCTTCATATGAAGATGTTGGCGTCAATTTTATTAAAGGTTAATCATTGATGGGAACCTTTTTTTGGTTTAGATTAGGCTAACCCAGGTTCGATATATACTGTGCATGAACAAAACCCTCAATCACTGGCCTTTTCTGGAACGACCTGCAAGCAAATCGCAGTCTCACCTGAAGTGAATATGGGAGGATGAAGAACCAGGTTTCTACAGCTTTGAAGGACTAGGATATGTGGTATTATTATGTTATCGTATTCTTAGCATTCATAAATCACTTCTCTGCATTAGATTAATTAATTAACATGCCTTATAATCCATAAACCATCACTCCGTGGAAGTAAAATACAACTGTAATAACTGCTACTCTACAATAGATAATAAGAAAATATACACATCAACACATCAATTTACCATAGTTCACCCTAGTGTAAGGCTACACCCACAATAATTATTACTTAATATAATAAATCTTTGAATAAAAAACAGTTCTTGGCTTGTGCACTAAGTTGCAGGATGTTTGCACTCTTAGCTATAGATTCATGCCTCTACACACTCAGCTGCAGAGCCTTGGATTCTCTACCAAATTATAGATCATACTAATTCATCCATAACACTGACCTGGATCTAATACAAGATGATTCTCTTCTTATTATTTTACCTTATATATATTATTACATCGAATGGTTACATCATCAGAATACCATGGTCCAAATACCATGGACTTCCTAAAACAAACAACTATGGTCCCAAAACCATTGATCCCTTATAAAATCTCACACTTTTATAAAAGGGGGGGGCTTCGACCCATCTCGATGCCCTTACAACACCGTGTGGTATATTCAAAATTCTCCACTATGAGGTCAACTTCGTGCTCCACTATGTGCTCCATTGCGCGTTCCACTCAAAAGAATACGGAGTCTTTGCCAAAATCTAGGCCAGGTTGGTCTACGCACAACAGGCCCCCAACACTCACATGTAACTCGTCCCGAGTGACTTAGCTGATTTTCATTTTATCTTTTCTACAATTTTGTTGTAGGCACTATTGAACTACTACAAAATGTTTGTGGCCTGTTACGCTTCATTGTGAACTTCCTCCAATAGTGCTTTTGTCATTGGTCCAATAGCCTTTGGCATCACTCCCTCCTCTCTTTGTCAAAGCTCTTGAAGCTTCTCATCCACTTCTTGGGACAGTTGGAGAGCTTCATCCTACCATGTATGAGTTCTCTCTGCTAGAGTATGCTCTTCCTTCCTCAAATCCTCTATCTTTTTCTGGAGGTCATTTCCCTCATTCATCTTTACAAGATTTTGTGAGATTGGTAAAGTCCTCATAGTTTCTCGAATCTTCTCCAGCTACTACTACTTTTGTTGAATATCCTCATGTATTTTTTTTTTATTTGGATCTTCCTCCAACAAAGTCCAAATATGTAAACTCTCTTCTAATAGCTTTCTACAGTTTGCTGCTGCTGCAGAGATTCCACCCGTTGTAGCCTTTAGGTCAGTCTCCCTCTGATATTGCAATTCCTATGGTGTGGTTCACTGTAGCTTCATTTGTAGCTCCCTAGTATGTATCTCATATGAAAATTTTACTTCCATTATCTTATCCTTCTGTCGTTTTACTACAAGGCCGAGCTTTGTGACCTTTTCCTCCACTAGTTCCTCTTCTCGGAAATCAATGTCTGGAATCTTGCAGCATGTTGCTTCGACCACCTCCTTGAGCTTTTGTTGTTGCTGTACTACCTAATGCTTTTCTTGGATCACCTGTTCTAGCTTCTACTACAGCGAAACATGCTCTCTCTCCCCCTAAATTTTTATCTGTGAAGTGTGTTGTTGACACAACTTCAACTGATCTATGTGATGCAACTTGTGTAATCTCTGAAGTGGTACTCCTACAATGTTGATGTTGATGTACCTCCACTCTTTGGCCTATTGCTATACCTTGATGGAGTCAAATTGTAGGGCTCTGATAGGTATCGATGCTATCCGCGCTAGAAGTGTAGGCTCTACTGGTCTTTCCTCTCCAAGGTTTTCCTCTGCCGGCACTCGATGTGTGAATGTATGCACCAATATATTCAGTTCTGCAATGTGGTCCTCGACATTTTTAAAAGTGTGTCGTAGTGATCATCTAACTTGTTCCATGATTTCATCGTTGCTTCCTAAATTCTATCTCAAATTTGGTCCAAATCCCCATTCAGTGGGGATCACTGATGTTATGTCCTTTGTCTTGTTTGCCTTCTGCTTCTTTTTTCTTTTTCTGGAAGCCTTAGCACCTGCCTCCCTCTTCTTCGTGATATCTTTCTCTGTCTCTATATTTTCATAATATTTCTTCTTATCACCTTCAGGAGGATCCTGGTGAACATCATAGTATTTCTCCTCTTGTTTTGATTCTTGTACATCCTTATCCTTTCCACTCACTTCCTCGTGTTACGTCGTGTCCTCTTCTGACAGAGTATCCTCTATCTGTGTCTCCAGTGTAGTGATCCACTATGTGGGCCACTATTGTATCTCTGCTAGGAGATCATTTTCTGTCACTAAATATGGTTGCGGATGCCATTTCTTCTTTGTGTCCCTCTGAGCTTGTTTGTAAACTTTGTGGAAGTCAACATTAAACATTGCGACAAAGTTATACTACTTGTATAGGCTGGGTGAAAGGTGAGGGTGATATTTCTCCAACTTATGGAAGTCCATATCATATAGAACAAAATAATGATGTTCTCCTCTTCTCGCGCTAGTTTAGTGGTACACCACATTGAGGCATATCGCATGGCTTCACAAAAATCTGAGTTTACTAGAGGGAACTGTGAACCTTCCGACTCTCTCCATGAAATCATTGTAATTATCAAAATTAGCCATGTGTAACATAGTACCTTTCTCTTGAGCCTCACAACAGTCGTCCAAAAAATTATGGTATAGACATGTGGCCCAATTTTACTGAACACCATTAGCACACTGCATAGCTAATGAAACTCCTGGTCCAGGGACTTCATTAGACCAACACTTCCTCGTGCTTTTTCTAGCCAATATATGTGCTGTGAAGTGAAATCCCTCATCATTGATTGAGTTAATATCATAGCCTTGCTTCCCTTTTGTTAGTCCAAACATATTCTTCATGTTTTCTGCTATGGCTAGGTCCCGATGTTTGCTAGAAAAATATTCTGCATTGTTTAGCACTTGATAAGGAAGTATTGTGATTCTCCATTTTAGAATTGGGTTGATAGGGATCCTCTTTCTCATCCACAAGAATCCATTGTGCACTAGCACAAGTAATTGTCTCACACAAGTTGTGCTTCCTGAACTTCTGCCGAAGTGCGACACATTCAATATATTCATCAAGCCCGACTATTCCAATCTGAAAACACACTGATGCAGTTCTAACCTTGTCACACCACTCATAGGGTAGTGTACTTGTTTTAAGTATTTGTCTGGTGCAAACTGTGGAAATTTCTTTCTATCATTGAAATCATAGTCTGCAAGCTTCAGCTGCAGAATTTTCCCAAGGGTTTCTCTAGTGAATCATATTGACTCCAGCAATAAAGGTGTGAAGGAGCCATAATTCATGTCCTTTGACTCTTTTACTGTCTTCTCATCTAGTTTTCTTGGTGGGATATACGGTGGGAGAGGCGATGGAAATTCTACGCAATCTGTTACCATTTTCCGTTGTCCTACTTCTTCCTCACTATATCTTACTTGTTTGGGCTCTTTTTGAGGCTCAACATGTCTCTTATCTTATTTATTCATCATTCTCTATTCTTTGGTTGTTTTCTTTCATGGAGATCTTTGCTGTGTGAGTGATGATGCTTCTGTAGGTAGTGATGCTGCTATGAGAATATTAGCTACAACTTCAAATTCTACTTCCATGACTCTGACTAAGCCCTTTTCACTAAATATACGAATAAATTCTTAATTCGTCAGCATATTCATGCAAAAAATTTTGCAACTTCTCCATAATGGCAATATTCGAAATCTCAATTTAGAAAAGTGCCAAATCTAGGAAGGACACAACTTTTTATAACAAATCTAAATTTCTAACCCCATCATTAGCTCAGACTGTGTTTATTAATTGCATATCTATCGCTATATCTAGTGAATCTGTCCTCATAAATGCATCTTTGTGTGCTTTAATGACAACTTTCCTTTTTAATGGTCATACTTTTCTTGAAAACTTTGACGAATCACATATTATAGCGAGAAATCCTTCTTATGTTGAGGCTCCCACGTCGAAGCTCTCTCTTTGCAGTGTAGTTTATAGTCTAGTGCCCACTTTCAATTGCAGGTGGCACTAATACTTTTCTCCTTCCATTGGAGCAAAGATGTAGGCACAGAGATGTCCCTATAGAGCTTCAACCTGCTGACATTTACTCTTCCTTGAACAAATTCTCCATTTCAGTTTGATAATTAAACTATGCCTCCATTAGTGATATGCTTGACAATACATGGGCCCAACTAATGCATCTTGAATTTTACTATAAATTTTACAAACTTACTGTCATAAAAGGAGAACAAGATCTCCTACATGGAACTTCTTCTGATTAATATTTCAATCATGATAGGAATTTTCTATTTCTTTTTGTACCTGCTGATGAAATCCTACTATAAATCTATATTCCTCCAAAGCAAGCAACTGCGACATTCTTTCCTCCATTATATCAAGGTTTGCCATTTTTGTAAAAGATGCAATCCTCAAGCTAGGTGCAATGTATTCCATGGGTATCACAACTTATTGCCCATACACTAACCTGAAGGGTTTCTGACCTATCAACATTTTACATGTGGTCCTATAAACCTATAATACTGTTGGAATTCTAAGGTCCCAGTCATCTCTATTCACATTTCATATCTTAGTAAGTGCATTCGTAGGAACATTATTAAATGCTTCTGCTGTTCCATTGGTTTTAGAGTGATAAGGATTAATCTTTTGATGATAAACTTGGAACTCTTCAGTCAAGGCTTCAATAGTATTAGTTAGGAATTATGACCCTTGGTCACTCATCAAAATCTTTGGACATCCAAATCTAGACAATATATACTCAAAAATAAACTCCATATCAGTATATGTGCTGCAATCTCTTACTGGTTGTTCTTCAACCCATGTTGTCAAGTAATCATCCACTGCAATTATGCACTTGTTGATGGTTCTGGACCTGCCAATATTCAATGGATCTCCCTGGTACGAAGTCCCAACTAGCTCTCACACCGTTTGGTGTAGGAGTCCCATCCGGTATGATGGACTGGTTGCCATTATATTAAATATTTTCCTTAGCTCTTGCTTGTCAGCGCATGAAAGTGGTTTACTTTGTCTTCAAACAACGAGGTTCACGTGCCTGGTGAGTTCTTAGTGTCGCTTGTGTCAAGGTTATTTCACTACAGAAGGGGAGGGTTAGAGTGAGTCTCAAGTTGAAAGGGAATAGTCCCAATTCTGTTAGAGACACACAACATAACAAGACATGCACAACTTCTAGTGGAGTAGTCGACATGGATACAACAGTCACAAAACACAAGGTGAATGGATAACACGTACAACACCCAGCGGAATAGTCCACACGAGTGCAACGGTCGTTATAACAAGTTTATGAAATGAATCTATCAAGTGTCTGATGGCATAGTCCGCATGGACAAGACAACATTAACAACTGATACAACACATTTCCAATAGCATATATACTAGAACAATAGAAATAGTTCAACTATCTTAATACAGGTTAAAGGAACATGCATTACAAGCGTCCAAAGAATAGTCTTACAAAGGAATACAATATATGTGTTAAAACGTTTTGGCCTATTAATAGGCTTCTGAATTAAGTGAAAGTTCCAAGACACATCGGTACACCATACATCACTAACCCCAATAGAGGGGTGTTGGAGCCACTTCTCACTCCTCAAAGAAAAGACTACAGACTCTCAAGGCTATGTGGGAAGAGCCAAGGTGAAAAGACTTTTGCATATATAAACAAGAGGTATATATAGTTGTTGATGGTGTTGGACCTGCCATCATGTTAGGGGATATCGCTGGTAAGAAGTCCCAATTAGGCCTCAGACCATTTGGTGAAGGAGTCCCAGTAGTGGGTTGTACAGTAATATCTTGACCGCAATTTCACACTTAGTCAAGTAAGATGTCCCTATTGGTAGCAAAGGTGTGATAGCTGCGGCAAGTCAAGGAAGGTGCATGAGAGATTTTAACATAGGGGGAGTGAGGTGAGTGCACCCCTTAGAAACCTGTAATAGTACTTGGCTTGGAAGGGAACACACGAGCAAAGATGCATCACCAACTAGAAAGGAAGATAACGAGAAATCCAAGGTGATGTTTAAACAAAAAACATATTTGCAACAAGATTCATACAATTGTATACAAAATAGTTCATACACAAATGTGTAAATTAAATAACATACATTGCTACAACAACCATAATAGTCCAACTACAATAACAACATGTGCATGGAAATGTGTTGGCTCTGTTATATTAAGAAGTGTAAGTTCCAGTCATATAATACATCCATGTCCAACCACTAGTCCCAATAGTGAAACCTTACATCCACAACCGCTTACTCCTCCAAAGAGATATACTATCTCTGCATAGTGGAGAAGCCAAGGCATGTTATAATATTGTCCAATCTTTCTCTAAGATAGTCCTATCGAAGCTTCGCTCACAAAAGGCCTATAGAATGGGTTATGAGGTACTATTTATAGCAAAGGGTGGGGTGACCCTTGACATTCCCATTTGAGACCATTCATCTACCCTCATGACTCTTCAACTACTCTATGATTGTTACATTCAACTATTGACACTTGAACTTCCACTAGAAAAGATGTTACATTACATTGCACATGTGCCCATGTGAGACAAAATGGCTTGAGCAAGCAATGTAAGACATCACTGGCACTCAGACCATCATGGTGAGACCAAATCTTTGGCATGCTTGTGATGGTCGAAGGTGATGAGATGATGCCAAGCTTCGTTGTCCATGGTGGTGTCTGTGCGCTCAATCGTGACATCTTTCTGAAAAAAACTCTTGCCTTTGATGCATTAGGGTGTACTGATATGGCTCCTTTGTCCAACTAATCTCATAGCATGTGCATAGTCATCTTGGTGTGATCGTACCAGCGACATGTTGATGCATAGTGTCTACACTGCTCTACAAGCATGTGCTGGTGTCCGTGCGCATCAATTTGTTGAGGTACATGTTCAGCTCCAGTCAGACATGCTTCTTGTCTTTGCCTCGATGAGTGTGCCAAATGGGTAGGATCACATGCGTGTGCATAATAACGTGCATGCTGCTACATTCCCTTGCATGCAATCAACAACACTGCTCACCTTGTCTGCTCCGTGCCAACTGCTGGGATGGATCTATAACTTGTACAGGTGTAGTTTCATCCATGAGTGAATGTTGCACCCCCTGTTGTACCTGTTCCTACTGCAACTCATTCTCTCACCTATGCAGCTCCTGTTCTTCCTTGAGTTGTTGCTTCAACAGATGAAACTCCTTCTCTGTCTTTTTATCTACCTTCACATGACCTTCATGTCTCGCCGTCACCTCATAGCTTGAGTCTCGAAAGTTGCTTTCATCACAAGTGGATCTGCTTGAGCTTGCAACTTTGTTACGCCTTTGTGTTGTCACCAAAATTCCTCTTGCATTCATTGCATCTGGTATGCTGCTTTAGTTGTTGTTGATGGTGCTTCTTGTTGTGATGTTGTTTTCATCATATATTAATGTCCTTGTCTACGAGCAACTCGATGTCTTCGTGGGTAGGCAAGTAAATAGACACTTTATCGACTACATCACCAATTGTGCTCTGAACGGTGTCTTCAACTATGCTCTCCTAGAAACCATTGTACCTATGTTGTTGAGAGGTAGATGAAAACCTGTGATACCAAGAGACATGGAAACACTCATGGCAAGAAATCTATCAGTCGAAAACCAAAACGAACTTGAGAAATGACTTGCAACATACCTGTGTGACTAATCATGACGGTTGTGAAATTTTTGTCGGGTCGTCAGGAGACTAACTACCAAAACTGTGCAAGGCACAGTCTGGGCTGCCAGTAGGCTGACTTCCTACTATAAATGCATAATGCACAGTCCACCCTAGCCTGCTAAGGACTGAAACTACACAATGTGAAATTTCAAACATCAGTGACATGCAACCAGCAAACTGCATTGTGTAGTTTCTTGAGACAACATGACACTGCCTTCAAGAATTGCAAAATGCATGCCTAGAGGTCAGTTATTGGCTAGACTTGTACAATTTCTGGAGGGAAGGCAGAGCCTTCACTTCCAAAAACGTACAACACTAGTTGGGCAAGACACAGTCCTAGCCAAGGCAGCCTAGTCCAGCCAATGGGCGACTAAAAACATGAGAAGTGTGAATGCATGATGAGATGAGTGCAAACAAGAGTGAATGATCATTCATGCAAATAAGCGCAGGATTTAGAAAAATGGAAAAGCATGGATGTGTGTGAAGTGAGTCGCCATGATGACGACTATCCGTGCAAAACAGTGTCATGCATGCGACAACAGTGAGATGCAAATGAAAACTGAAACGGTGCTTCTATAAGCTAAGATGCATCAAAACTAAAACAAGTGCTCACTGAAATCAAGCAGACAACAATCACACAAAGTGAAACAGAAGAAGTGATAGAAATGCAAAACAAGACACGGAAGGCAGGCTTACCCCAAAATTTCTAAGCTAAATGTGCTGACGAATCCTAGATGCAATGTGGGATTTCAGAGCCGCAAGGTTGATGTGAGGAATGAGCTCTGCAACATCCAGTTCATGGGTTTCAACATAATTGAAGATGTGACGTGCATGCCACAAATCTAGGAAGAGTGACACTTGGTTGGAGGTTTTCGGAATGGTCATTACATGTAACCTCTAGCTACTAAAATTAGATCCCTAGATCAAGCGATGCCTTTGCATACTACCTTGGGAGAAGCAACCCATGCATGCAAATCAGTTTTGTTCGGTCCCAGAGGGAACTGGTCAACTCAACTACACATGGAATAGTCTTCTTAGTTGGGAGGAAAAAATACGCATCTCTGGGAGGGAGTTGTGATGGCCACCCAAAGGGATTGGGAAATTTCTAGGAAAAACAACTGACTGCTACCCAAGATTGCATAATTTTTGGGTTGAGCAGTCTTGGTGGGAGGAATTGTACAATTTTTCCAGTGAAGAGTGACAGGCAAGTTTGTGCTATTCTGGAGCCCAGTAGGCTACCAGAAAAAACTTGGGGGGAAGGTTGGTTCCCCTCCAAAATAGTGCAATTCCTTGAGGGAGTTGCTAAGCCTGCAACCGGACCAAGTCTTGTGGAACAACCTGTGAGGGGTATGTAGTAAGATTTGGTGGACAAGTTGTCATTTTCTAAGAAAATCACTGAAGATTGTGTACTTAACAAATCAAGGCATGCTGTTGTGAAAGGTTGGTAGGGAGGCTCCAAAACGAAGCTAAGGAAAAATTTTGGACAGTGGTTGTAGCTGCTACAACAATTGGTGACACACTGTTAGAGCTCCATCTCTCTGAATGGACCTTGTTTGTGGAAAGAGAGTCTAACACCTCTAGAAGAATTATTCAGTTTTCAATTCATCTTGGTTTCCACACTTTCTTTTTTATTAAGATGTAGAATCTTCCAAACTCTTGGTTGATTGACACTCATTCCAAGCCAAGAAAACATGGTTGTTTTGATTGAGGTTGAGGGGTATATTGGTTCACAATCAGTATAGTCATCAGTCTTAGTTTCATCTCTCGTGTTGCTCCACTACTAGCAGGCCTGGACAATACCTCGGTAGAGTCATGCAGGAACAAAAGAATCGCTCGTCTGGTAGCAAGCCTAGTCAGTACCCCGACGGACTTACTTTCATAACCTTTCTGCATAGGAAGTCTTTCTCTTCTTTCGACTTGTTCAATTTTTTTATTTTTTCATTTTTCACATTTCATTTTTTTCATTTTTTCATAACTATGCATAACACTTATTCATTTCAGAGCTGGAAGAGGGATCCTGATTTATTGAGAGAAGAAGAGGTTGTTCCTTCAGATAATTAGTTTAATATATACCTTTGACGTGACTGTCGATGTTTTCCACCTCACCTTACTCGCTTGACTGAGTTGATAAGGGTTAACCCAAAAACAACAGAATAGAGTAGGTGACACTAGTTAGCATGCAAGCGTTGTGTTTTCACCAAGGTTCATTTCAAATAGTACGTATTTTCCATCGACATATCATGGACATAAAAGTGACAAGTTCTTTATACAGAGGCAGGATGACAGATAACCAAGTAGTGATAGTTGCACAAGGCCTCTTGTACTTTACCCAACTTGTTTCAAGAGTCATGCATGGTTTCATGCAAAACTAACCTATGAATAAAAGCAAGCAAACAAAAAACAAAGAAAAGAAGAAGCAGAAGTAAATGTAAAAGAAAATTGAGTAAGAAAACAAACAAGAAAACAAACAAGCAAACAAAGCATGAAATCAAACAAGCATGCATGCAATAAAACTGAAAGAAAACAACACTCCTAATGCTAAGTTAATGGTGCATGGGTCTGATCACGTGAAGTGATATTTCCAATGTAGCCATCGATGTGTTGGTTGATGCATGTTGGTGAAGGCTTGGCTCGTGAGCAACCTAGTTGTGCGAACCAACAAATGTGAAAGATAAAACAGTGAAAACAGACACAATCCGAGATTATAAGCATCCACAAAACAAAAATGAGTGAAATCATATGGCATGCACTCTATGGACTTGCCATGGTGTTGTGCTACACTATGTGCAAATGTTGAGTGTATGCATTCCCTTGACTGTGATATGCAAGAAAACGTGACAAAGGTAGACCACTTACTATGCACAAGTGTCCTTGCTATGTAAGATGCCTCCAATGCATGAGTGATGGGATCATGTAGTTGGAGTGGAGGAATTAAAATCTGAGTTTCAGATTGATCTTGAGTGCATACATATGAGTGAAGAGGAGCCTTGAGTGCTTGAACAATTTCCTGATCAGAAATGAAACCAACCTTAGGACAACGAGGACCTGACATAACCATGAGCTTGGGCTGAAGTGCCTCGACAGTTTGTGGGGTTTCGACTTCGTTGACAGATGGATCATTGTAGACCAATGTGTTAGGCAGATTAACAATGAGTGAATCAACATTGCGATCGGATGATGAGGTAAAGAGATCACGACATCCAAGATTTGAAAAATCATGATGTTGGTCGACATCCACTTGATTTGATGAATCACATAGAGGGGTAGATGAGAAGAAAGGATGTTCACCCTCTATGTTTCCGAAAAAAGTAGATGAAAGATCAAGTGGATTTTCAATGAATGATTGGTCCTCCCCATTGTCAGATAATGCACTAATATCTAGTGTGTCCTGCGAATGATCAACAATGGATGCATTCGTGGATAGAGATGCACATGAAAAATCAGGAATGGTAGGATCATCAAATATGTCAGGAAAAAACAGAGGAGGTATGGACATACAGGGATGGTCCCCTACTGCCAGCAGATATTCAAGCTCCCCATCATGCTCTTCATGAATGTCATCACATGTTGGTTGTGCAACAACAACTCCCTCGATAGATTGATCCTCATTTAAAACAAGTGTAGTGTCTAGAATAGAAGAATACAAGACAATGTCACCCGGAGGATGATCATAATATGAAGATGAAGGTTGAGGTATAAAACACATGTGATGAGGTATGAGACTTACGACCAAGCCTGCATGAAAATAAGAAGGAGCGATGTTTGGAGGTCATGACAGTTCAACAAATGTGTGAGCACAATCTCCCGCATCACTCTGTAGTGGTGGAGCTGTTTGATGATGGGATGTCGGATAGTCACTTGTGACAGTGACCATGTCCATCTGTGATTGTGTAGCTGTTATGAAACCATCTCAAGAAAAGATAGAAAAGAAAGATCAACGCCTTAGAATTCAGCCTCTTCGAGGGGGAAACCTCCTTTACATTATATAAATGAACAATTCTTGGATGATACAAATGATAAAACCTCCTTTCTATATATAGGAGTCTAAGGAGTCACAATATAATCCATCTGACCTAACAATAATAATATAAAGCCACAAAAATAACAATAGAGGGATTCTATGGGGCACAGAAATAACAATATGGGGGTAATAGGGGCACAACAATATAAATAAGGGGTATAACTACAATAGTAATGGGGTAATCACTAGTATTATAGGGACCCAACATGCCCCTCTCCTTCAAAAAAGTGTTGTCCTCAATGCTTGAGCAGTTCTGGATACTTCTGCATAAAATTCTCATCCTCCCATGTGGAATTTTCAGCGGATAAGTTCTTCCACTTGATAAGATACTCTGAAATTGATCGATTTCGTAGCTGTCGAGTTCTTGTTTCTGTGACTGCTTCCGGTTCCAATATAATTTTTCCCTCCTCGTCAAGTTCTGGCAATATTGTTTGAACTGGGAGCTTGTCGCCTATAACCTTCTTTAAACATGAAACATGGAAAACTGGGTGCAATCGAGAAGCTGCAGGAAGCTCCAATTTGTATGCCATAGTACCAATCTTTTCCAACACCTTGTACGGACCATAATACTTTGGTGATAATTTATTATCCTTCTTAGCTTGCTTTAGGGACATTTGCTTATATGGTTGTAGCTGTAGGAATACCCAATCACCTACATCAAAACTTCTTTCACTGCGATGTTGATCTGCCTGTTGTTTCATTCTATTTTGTGCCAACATGAGGTTATCCTTTAAGAGTTGGAGGACTTGTTGTTGATGTTCGATGTGATGTTCCACTGCCTGAACCTTAGAATTTTCTCTTAAATATGATGTGATTGATGGTGGTTGGTACCCATAAAGTGCCATAAATGGGGTCATTTTTGTTGCTGTATGGAAGGAAGTGTTATACCACCATTCAGCCAGAGGCAACCATTTGACCCATTGTGTCTGTTTATCAGATACAAAGCAACGAAGATATCCTTCCAAACATTTGTTTACTATCTCAGTTTGCCCATCAGATTGAGGATGATAAGATGAGCTATGAGCTAACTGAGTACCAAGACAAGAAAATAATTCTGTCCAAAAATTTCCAGTGAAAATGGGATCTCTGTCACTTACAATAATCTTTGGGTTTCCATGTAGCTTTTGAACTGTTTCCATAAATGAAGTAGAAACTGTACTGGCTTTAAATGGATGTGATAATGCACAAAAGTGTGCATACTTGGTAAGTCTGTCAACTACCACCATGATGACACTCTTTCCCTCAGACTTGGGTAAACCTGTGATAAAATCCATTGAAACCTCCTCCCAACGTTGGCTTGGAATGGATAAAGGTTGTAATAGACCCGGTGTCTTAATTGTTTCAACTTTATTTTGTTGGCAAACCAAACATTCCGCCACAAACTTTTGAATATCTGATTTAAGGCCATCCCAAAAAAATTCCTTCTTAACCCTGTGGTAAGTTTTTAAAAATCCTGAGTGCCCTCCTAAGGGAGAAGTGTGCAATTCCATAAGAATCTTTTGCTTTAGCTGGGAATTCTTACAGAGGTATAAGTGATCTTTGTACCATAACGAATCATTTTGCCAGCTAAATGTATCAGAAGTACTGGAATCTTGTTGTAGCTTTCGAATAAGTGCCCACACTTCTTCGTCATTCTTCCATTCCTCCTTTGCTTCGTTTATCTAATCTGGTTGGATAATAGAAATGGCACACAACAATGCTTCCATATCCTCATCCTTTCTTGAGAGTGCATCTGCCACCACATTTTGCTTCCCTTTTTTGTAGATGATTTCAAAGTCATAACCCAACATCTTTGTGACCCACTTTTGTTGCTCTTCAGAGGATAATCTTTGTTCTAAAAAGTATTTAAGGCTATCATGATCCGTTTTTACCTTGAAGTGTCTTCCCATTAGGTAGGGTCGCCATTTCTTAAGTGCATGGAGTATTGCCAACATTTCCTTCTCATAAATAGCTTTGCTTAAAAACTTTCCCTTGATTGGACAACTTTCAAAAGAAATGGGTCTTTCATCTTGCATTAGAACAACACCAATTCCATTTCCTGAAGCATCACATTCCACAATAAAGGTTTTTGTGAAGTCTGGTGTAGCTAAGACCGGTGCTTGGCACATTGCCTCTTTAAGATGTTTAAAGGCCTTTGTTGCTTCCGGAGTCCATGAAAATGAATCTTTCTTCAATAATGTTGTTAGAGGTGCTGCTATTCTCCCATAATTCTTAACAAACTTGTGATAATACCCTGTCAACCCATGAAATCCCCGCAGATGCTTTATGGATGTGGGGATTTTCCATTCCTTAATGGCTTTAATTTTGCTAGGGTCTACCTTAACTCCTTCATGAGATACAATATGACCCAAATATTCCACCTCCTGGACTCCAAAGAAACATTTGGATCTTTTTGCATATAATTGTTTCTCCTCCAATAGTTGTAGCACCTTGTCAACATGTTCAACATGATCCTTCCAAGACTTGCTGTAGATTAGTATATCATCAAAAAATACCAACACAAATTTTCTAAGGAATGGTTTGAAAATTGAATTCATCAAACCTTGAAATGTTGAAGGTGCATTGGTAAGGCCAAAAGGCATGACCAAAAATTCATAATGACCCTCATGAGTTCTAAATGCCGTTTTCGGAATGTCTTCAATCTTCATTCTGATTTGATGATATCCCGAACGAAGATCCAACTTGGTGAAGTAAATTGATCCATGCAATTCATTCAGTAATTCATCAATGACAGGAATGGGGAACTTATCTTTAATAGTGAGCTTGTTGAGCTCCCTATAATCTAGACAAATGCACCATGATCCATCCTTCTTGTGCACCAATACTACTGGAGCTGAGAAAGAACTTTGACTCGGTTGAATTATACCAGCCTCTAGCATTTCTGCAACCATACGTTCAATTTCACTTTTTTGGACATAGGGATATCTGTACGGCCTGATGTTTTGAGGAACACTTCCTGGAATCAAATGAATAGCATGATCATGATCACGCATAGGTGGGAGACCTTTGGGAGTCTCAAATACCTTGGAATGATTGTCCAGGACTTTTTGGAGATCTGGAGAAATAGATGATTCCAATGTGGAAACATCTAGCGAACATAATTGTGCAATTACACCTCTTTTCTCCTTTTTTAGAAGCTTTGTCATGCCATTAGAGCTGATTATCTTTCTTGGTTTCCCTGCAATACCCCTTAATTCAACTTCCTTTCCTTCCACATAAAATTTCATGAAAAGTTCTTGAAAATTAAAAGCTATTGTACCCAAGGATTGTAGCCATTGGACTCCTAGTACAACATCCGCACCTCCCATTGGAATGGAAAGCATTGGGCTAGTCAATATATATTCTCCCATGGATAGCTTGATATTATGGCACTTTCCAGAACAATTTATTGTTCCTCCATTTGCAATCATCACTTGACACTCTGGTGCTGGATATAGGAAGCAATTCAATTCTTTTGCTACCCTACAATGAATAAAATTGTGGGTGCTTCCTGAATCAATCAACACTATTACCTTTTTCTTCTTGATTTGTCCTTCTATCTTGATGGTTTGAGGAGTGGTAATTCTCGCCAATGCATTACAAGATATGGTCGGATTTATTTGTTCTTCATCTAGGCTTTGTTCCTGGAATATATCCTCTTCTTTTGACCTTTCTTGCTCCTTTTCTTCTTCCTCTTCACAATCTATGTAGAATAATTTCTTCTCAGCACACTTATGACCTTTTGTGTATTTGCTATCACAATTGTAACAAAGCCCTTTTTCTCTTTTTTCTTCCAATTGTTGTGGTGTCAACCTTGTAGGTTGTGGAAGACTATGGGCAACAACACTTCCATCTTTATAGTTGTGAATGGTATGCTTCCTAGTTTCCATAATTTTGCTTTCCATTTTTCTTGCTAATCTGAATGCCTTCTCTAATGAATCAGGTTCCCAAAGGCGCACATCATGTTGGATATTATCCTTTAAAGACCCTATGAACACATCAATCCTATGCTCCTCTGGAATATCTTTTACCCTTATGTTCAATTTTTGGAACTCCTCAATGTGCTCCATTATTGAACCCTTTTGTTTGAGACTTATCAATTGGCTAAAAAAAGTGTTGCTTTTTGTATCCTCATAATGTGCTATCAATTCTTCCGTAAAAATTGCCCAAGTGATAAATTGTTTACGAGAACAAAGCCATTGATACCATACAAACTGATTTGGTTCCAAATATAAAGTTTCCATACGTACCTTTTGTGTGTTTTGCACATTATTGAGATCGAAGAATTGCTCCATCTGTAATATCCATGTGGCGGGATCCTTGCCATCAAACTTCCTCATATCGATTTTTAGAACATCGTGAGTCTTTGATCCAACATTAGAGTCTATGGAATCATGATTAACATTTCTTTTGTTCTCATCATGAGTTTCCTTTAGTACTCTTTCACCCTTAGTGACCATTTCTTGTAGCAACTTATTCATATTTATCTTCAATTCTTCCATCTTATCATCCATGCCATTCACCTTAGCTTCCATGCCATCCATCTAGGCTTCTACGCCTTTCTTTAAAAATTCCATCTTAGCTTCTACACCTTTCTTTAAACCATCCATCTTAGCTTCTACATCTTTCTTTAAACCATCCATCTTAGATTCTGTTCCTTTCTGTGCAAGGGACAGTTGTTGCACTTGGTCTTGTAATTTTGATATATCATGTTGCATTTCTTCCTCTTCTTCATGAGTCATGCTAGAGCTTTCAGGTTCCTTACTAGGTGTTCGCATTTTCTTTCCTCGGGGCATCAGTTACCAATAATAATGCTCTACTATGCCCTTTGAATTCCTTCAAAATAAATTTTCAAACCAAGCTTAAGCAAAAATTTTAAAAAATCTACACACCTTTTTTCACTTTGTAGGAGCTTGATATTGCCTCTGATGTATCTCTGTACTTTCCAATCATCTAGTTCTGAAATTGTGACCTGCAGTAGCTCTCTATGTCCTCTTTCCAATGCCACCAGTCTGATCCAAATTGGATTCTCCAAGAAAGAGTTATGCACAATCTCCCAAGATGACCTGATTATAGACCTTTCCAGAAGAGTGAATTTGTCTGAAGTGCCACGTGTACAATTTTCGACCTTTGGTTCTGAAAACGATATACAAGAAACTGCAGTCCGTCCTCTTTCTGTACCTTCTTACGAAATTTCAATCCAATCCCCAGAGAGAAAGTTATGACGATTTTCCCTACGTCACCTGTTTTGAATGTAATTCAGGAGTATGCAAAAAGACCAACTTCCATAGAGCTTATCTCCACAAATATCACGCGAAAAGATCTGAAATTTGGACCCAAGGTTCAGCGCGATTTCTTCTCAAATGGGTTTTTTTGCGACTTCTGAAATGTCATAGAAAAAAAGTTATAGCGAAAATGCCACGATGACCTGTTTGGAGCAGCGAAACCCTAGAATCCAAAGCTCTGATACCAAATATTATGAAACCAGCTCAAGAAAAGATAGAAAAGAAAGATCAACGCCTTAGAATTCAGCCTCTTCGAGGGGGCAACCTCCTTTACATTATATAAATGAACAATTCTTGGATGATACAAATGACAAAACCTCCTCTCTATATATAGGAGTCTAAGGAGTCAGAATATAATCCAACCGACCTAACAATAATAATATAAAGCCACAAAAATAACAATAGAGGGATTCTATGGGGCACAGAAATAACAATATGGGGGTAATAGGGGCACAACAATATAAATAAGGGGTATAACTACAATAGTAATGGGGTAATCACTAGTATTATAGGGACCCAACAGTAGCTCCATCACCGAAGAATGCTAAACGGGCTATGAGCTTGAACTTCTTCTTGGGATGGGAAGATTTCTTAAGACAATACTCAAATCTATCCCAAAGATAGGGAAATTTCATCTAGCTCTTTGGAGCTTGAAACTGCAAATCACGGAAGCGCTGCCAAAAATCCATAAGCGATTCATGCAGAGCCTTCCATTGTTGTAACAGTTTTTGGTCAAGATGTTTTGGATCAAAATGATAGAAAGTGTCTTCAATGAGATCACATAAGTGCTCAAGTGAGTGCACGCTGTCAGCCCGTAGGCTACACAGCCACTGATGTGGAGATTCATGAAGTGTGTATGCAAGCAACAGACTAGCCTATTTGTCAGAACATCCATCTTCCTTGTGAAGCATGGAAAGTAAGTCATGTAAGAACTTAGGCCAGGCCACTTTACCTTCACCATCGTACATGTATGTGGAAAAGAGATTGAAAAAATCCCTCGTGATGGTGACAGATTTGGCATGCAAAAACAATCATGGAGGGAGGATAGTGCAAGCATCCACGATAGATATGCAAAAGTTCAAAATAGGATGAGAGGGCACAACTTGTCATCTGGCCCTCTTCTAGTGCCAGAAATGTTGGCAATGCTAGACCCACCAACATGTCAGGGGATCTCTCTGGTAAGAAGTCCCAATTCAACCTCAGACCATTTGGAGTAGGAGTCCCAACATTGGGTCGCATAGTAATGCCTTGACTGCAATTTCACACAGAGGCATGTAAGATGTCCCTGTCGGTAGCAAGGGTGTGACAGCCGCAAAGAGTCAAGGAAGGTGCATGAGAGATTCTAACACATGGGGAGTGAGGTGAGTGAGCCCCTTGGAAACCTATAATATTACTCAGCTTGGAAGGGAACACACGAGTAAAGATGCATCACTAGCTAGAAAGAAAGATATTGAGCAATACAAAGTGTTGTTTAAACCAACAACACATCTGTAACAAGATTCATACAATTTTATACAAAATAGTTCATACCCAAATGCGTAAGTTAAATAACATGCATTGCTACAAAAACTAGAATAGTCCAACTACGATAACAACATATGCATGAAAATGTGTTGGCTTTGTTATATTAAGAAGTGTAAGTTCCAGTCATACAATACATCCATGTCCAACCACTAGTCCCAATAGTGGAACATTACAACCACAACCGCCTACTCCTCAAAATAGATATACTAGCTCTACATAGTGGAGAAGCCAAGGCGCATTATAATACTCCCCAAGATTTCTCTAAGAGAGTCTTATCAAAGCTTGGCTGACCAAAAGAATATATAATGAGTTACGAGGTACTATTTATAGCAAAGGGTGGGGTGACCCTTGACATTCCCCTTTGAGACAGTTCATCTACCCTCATGACTCTTCAACTACTCTATGGTTGTTACATTAAACTATCGACACTTGAACTTCCACTAGACAAGATGTTACATTACAATGCACATGTGCCCATGTGAGACAAAATGGCTTGAGAAAGCCATGCAAGACATCACTGACACTCAGACCGCTATGGTGACACCAACTCTTTGACATGCTTGTGATGGTCAAAGGTGATGAGCTGATGCCAAGCTTGGTTGTCTGTGATGGTGTCTGTGTGCTCAATGGTGACATCTTACTGAAGTGAACTATTGCCTTCATTGCATCCAGGTGCACTCATATGTCTCCTGTGTCCAACTCATCTGATAGCATGCACATGGTCATCCTGGTGTGATCGGACTGACAACATGTTGATGCATAGTTTCTACATTTCTCTCCAAGCATGTGCTAGTGGCCATGCACATCAACTTATTGAGGTACATGTTCAGCTCCAATCAGACTTGCTTCTTGTGTTTTCCTCGGTGAATGTGTTGAATGGGTGGAATCAGATGTGTGCACATAATGATGTGCATTCTATTGCATTCCCTTGCATGCGATCAACAACACTGCTCACCTTGTCTACTCCATGCTAGTTGCTAGATGGATCTATAACTTGTACGGGTGCAGTTTCATCCATGAGTACATGTTGCACCCCCTGTTGTACCCATTCCTGCTGAAACTCAACCTCTCGTCTATGCAGCTCATGTTCTTCCTTGAGTTGTTGCTTCAAGGCATACAACTCCTTCTTTGTTTTGTTCTCTGCCTTTGCATGATCTTCATGTCGCGCTGTCACCTCATAGCCTGAGTTTCCAAAGTTTCTTTCATCACAAGTGGATCTACTTGAGCTTGCAACTTTGTTCTGCCTTTGTGTTGTCAACAAACTTCCTCTTGTGTTCATTGCATCTGGTATGTTTCCTTCAGTTGTTGTTGATGGTGCTTCTTGTTGTGATGTTTCCATCATATCTTGATGTCCTTGTCTACAAGCAACTCAATGTCTTCGTGGGTAGGAAAGTTCAGAAACACTTGATCAACTTCATCCCTAAGAGTGCTTTGAACGGTGTCTTCAACTTTGCTTTCCTGAAAACCATTGTACCTGTGATACTGAGAAGTAGAAGAACTCCTGTGATACCTGGAGACATCACAACACTCATGGAAAGAAATCTATTAGTTGAAAACCAAAACAAACTTGAAAACTGACTTGCAACATACCTATGTGATTGATCATGAAGGTTGCGCAATTTCCATTAGGAGTTTTGGAGACTAACTACCGAAATTGCATAAGGCATGGTTTGTGCTATCAGTAGGCTAACTGACTGCTAGAATTGTGCAATGCACATTCTAGCCTAGCCTGCTAACGATTCAAACTGGGTAATGTGCATTTTCTGTCAGAAGTGACATGCAACCAGAAAACATAATTGCGTAGTTTCCAAGGCCAATCGGACACTTCCTCCAAGAATTGCACAATTAATTCCTAGTTGTCAGTGCCTAGCTAGACTTACGCAATTTCTAGAGGGAAGGTGTTGAGCCTCAGACCTACACCTTCCTATACACCCTCTCAGCCTTCTTTTTCCCACTTACTTCATCCATCAAGTTGTTAAATCATTGCATTATAGTCTAAAAAGAGCTTCTGACATGGTTTTCTAACTATGCTTATGACTGTTGTTTGGTTTAGATTTTTGTTCAGGCAGCTGCGGAAACTTGTCAGTTTCCACAGCCAGCACAGGTTTCCGCAGCCAGCACAGGATTCCGCAGCTATTTTGTTAAAATCTATGCTACAGGTGTCCTATGAAGAAACAAGCCACATGGGCAAGCTACAGGTGACGGGTACATGGAACGTGTCCCTTCAAATCAGCCAAATCATCCATAGAAGGTCACGGTCAACAAGGGTCAAAGGCAAAGCCAACCAAGGAATTTAGCGGTGGCACGTCTCTGTTTTGAGCACGTGAAAGTTTACGTGGCACAGTCCTCAGCCCACGGAGACATCGACACACCTGGAGATCATCCCCGTAACCTGAATCCAACAGCTACCACTCCGAAGATTTAATAGACATGATGACCGTTACGCTAGATCTCGGCTGAGGAGATCTATGTGTCTCTGGCAACACAGTTAATAGCATAGGATTTAGTTAGTTAGTTTCAGCACTTTTTCATTATAAATAATGCATTGATAAACACTATGTAGAAGCTTTTGCGATGTAATTTTTGAACTGTTGCTATTATCACCCCACTGTACTCTGTTTTATATATTTTGCTGCTGCTTTAATACATGAGAAGACTACTTTTCTGAGCTCGTTCTTGTGACTGTTCGTTGACTGGCTGAGGTGGCAGAGGGCCCCTACACACTAAAGCCCTGTATAGTTGTCATTTGATTTCATTATGTTTCTGTTTTCATAATTACTATCCTGTATATAACATGTTGTTTTGATGTTTTTAATTCACCACTGTTTACATTTTCACTTCTGTTTTCTTATAGCTGTCAGCTAATCAATGTTTTTCTACAGGTTTTCTTAGGCAGCCCGGGCGAATTTTTCATCTTTTTGATAACTATTGACATATGAGATCATCTTGTCCTTCCTGCTAATTTCCATTTTCTGAAGTTTAATTCCAGCACTGTCCTTTTTCAAGTTGTGATTTGCTTAATTATTTTTCTGCTACTTAGACATCATACTACTCATTTGTTTATGGTTTCTTTCTATAGTCAAGTGACTCTATTAGTAAGGAATCAGAATATTACTTATTGTAGTGTGATTTAGTTATCATATTGCTTAACTTATTCATGATTTCTTCCCACAAGGTAGATTGAGCTGAAGGGTAAAGGATCAGAAAAGTTGAAGTAGTGTGATTAGTTTCCTTTATGCACTTTAATTTCTTGCAATTTAGTTATCATATTGCTTAAAATTATTCATGATTGCTTCCCAATAAGGTAGATTGAGCTGAAGGGTAAAGGATCTGAAGAGTTGAAGTAGTGTGAATTAGTTGCTTTGCTTTTAGTTTGAGTTGCTTTAAGTTCAGTTTTTACTTTCTTTTTCATTCAGCAGCAAGGACACTGGGCCATTGTCATTAGTTCACTGTTTGATACATTTACTTCCTCTTAAGAATTGATTTCATTACAGTTGTTTTAAAGCTTTCTTTTTGAGCACTTTTAAGTTTGGGAAAATCACTGCAGAAATCACCATCACCATCCATACTTAACTTTCATTTTCGCCATCACACATTAGGGAAAGATAAATCCAAAAACAAACTAAAAAAAACTCAAAAATGACAAAAGATTAAGGAAATGGTTATCTTGTACATATAGTACACTTCACTTCGTCAGTTTACGAATCCCGGATTAACATTTTAAATAGCAATTTAGAACACACTAAATTGACCAAACATTTTGGCGCCGTTGCCGGGGCAGTGAAATTAGGTAGCCAATTTCTTAAAAAAAAAAAGGCAAGAAAATTTCAAGGAAGGAAAATTGATAACCTCTCAAAGTATGCTCTCCTCTTGCACTTAGTGTGATCTGGAGGATCAGAAAAGAGAGAGTTATTGTCTTAATAGTTTCTTGAGTATGCTCTCTTCTTGCACCTAGAGTGACCTGGAAGATCAGAAAGAGAATTATTATCCCGACTTGAAGAAAAATAAAAAATGACATGCATAGAGCAAGAGATTCTAGGGGAAGGTTTTTAGCTAGAGCCAAGAGTTCGATTTTTACAACTCCTTCTACCTCAAGGAATAGACAAGAGACACCTCCATCATCTCCAACCTATACTCCTAGCCATAGGATTCCTGGAATTCAAGAGACAGTAGTTGAGTTAGGAGACTCTTCCTCACCATCCATCGAATCTGAATTAGGAAAAGATCCTTTCTTTTCTTCTACTGGGAGACACATTGTAATTGAAGAAGTAGAATCACCTGAGGAAGAAGAGGGAGAAATTCCTCCTCGTTCGCCATTAGTAGAGGAACTAGAGGACTTTGAAATCTCTAAGAAAACTACCATGATAGAAGAGGGAGTTAACGGATTTGGTAGAGGTAGAGGTAGAGGAGGGGGAGGAGGAAATAATGGAGGAGGTAGAGGTAACAATGGGGGAAATAGGGATGAAGATAACTCATTTGGATTTCCTATAGTCGATGAGGATTCTCGAGCAACAATGAAAAATATTTTACCATATGTCCTCCCAAACTTTCATGGGTTAAGAAATGAAGATCCTGAAACATTTCTATTTGAGTTTGAGGTCGTGTGTCGAACCTATGATTATCTGGAAGACTCTCAAAACTCAAATTGTTTCCTTCAACATTGAAAGGAGCTTCTTTGAAATGGTTCATGGGATTAATCACTCAATCCATTAGGACTTCGAATGATATGAAACAAACATTTTTTGATAGATACATGGATTATTGTATGCCTACCGACCACAAGGATGAAGTATTTAAAATGGTACAAAAAGAAGATGAAAACTTGGAGGATTTACTTGAAAGGTTCCAATACAATCTGAAAATAGCAAAAATGAGTAACTTAGATGAGGAGACCTTGAAAGCCCTTCTATTAAAATCCATTAGAGATGAATGGATAGATATTTTGAACATGATGGGAAAAGGAGACATATCTCAACTTCCACTTCATGACATAGCAGAACTGTGTGTCCATCTCTCAAGAGGAAAATCTAAAACTAGAAAAGGGCCTAGAGATCCTTCTCTCATCAGAGCAAACAAATCTGCAATTGGATCAGTAAGTAGGGCTAATATTGGCAACATGCTTGATGAATTCAAAACTGATATCTTAGGGAGTCTTAGTGAGCAACTAGACACTCTTAAGATCCACAATAAGCAGAAAGCAGAAGCTAAAGCTTTAGCCATCTTTTGCCCAAAATGTAGAAAAAAGCATGCTCTCAGGGAATGTCCCTTGGATGCAAAAGTTGTAGAAACATGTGTGATCTGTTCAGAGAATCATGAGACCAAGGATTGTCCTTCAATTCCTGGGCTCAAAGTTGTCTTTCAAGAAGATCCAAATACAAGTGAGTCTCTCTGTTTTGTTGCAAGGAGACCTTGGCAGGGGCAACAAAATCAAGGGTTTAACAACTCTATGAACTTTCAACCCCCACCAAATTGGAATCCTTGGAAAAAACCTTGGTCCCAACCTCAAAATCTTTTTCAATCATGGGTACAAGGTATGCAAAATCCTTATGGGAGATTTGCTCAATTTTATCAATATCCTCCATCTTTTCAAAAACCAACAAGCTCCACAACTTCCAAATCAAAACCCACAACTATCATTGCCATTTCAACAACAACAACCCTCTCAACAAAGCCCAAATTCTCAACTCTTGCTTCCATTCCAACAGAAGTCAAATCAACTTCCTTCTCAGCCATTGCCAAACCCCAATAATAAAAACCCTCAAAATTCTTACATGATAGAAGGTCAACAATTTCCTGCTTATATGATTGTTCCTCTCAATGATGTACAACTCAGATTTGGTAGAGTTCTAGATAAACCTTCTATAGATGCCCAAAATCAAAGCATTTCTGAGGAAGAATCTCTTGAAGCCAATAAGGGTTTTGAAGCATCTCTTGAAAACCCAAACACTCAGAAAGAAAAAGAAAAGCTAACCCATACAACTCCTATAGTTGAGCAGCCTACATCTTCATCCACACCTCCTTTTCCTGAAAGATTACAAATTGACAAAGGAGTGGAAAAACAAATCTTGTTGCCTGACTATGACTTTCTAGATGAATTGAAGAATGTCCGTATCAAGATTCCCTTGTTACAAGCCATTAAAGAGATTCCTATTCTAGCAAAAACAATAAAGGAGTTGAGACTTAAAAGACCAGGAAGGAAACCTAGAGACACAAGAAGAATCCACCTGGTAGGGAAAATTGCAGATATCATGATGGAAAAAATTACTATGCAGAGGTATGTAGATCTCGGTAGTCCAATTGTCAAAACACATATCAATGGGGCTGAAATTCCAAATACTTTGATTGATTTAGGGGCTACTATCAACATTATGAGTAGACAGACTATGGAACAACTGAAACTTCCTAATCTTCTCTTTACGCCTACTTTACTACAACTTGCAGATCGATCAATTATTAAACCAGATGGTGTATTAGAAGACATTTCAGTCTCCTTAGACTCTTGGGAATATCCAGTGGATTTCATGATTTTAACTCCCAAGAATAATTTAGGAGGACATCCTCTCATCTTAGGAAGACCTTGGCTAGCCACAGCCGATGCTTTCATCAGTTGTAGGTCTGGGGATATGTATATTTCTGATGGTAATTCAACAAAGAAATTCAATCTGTATCCTTCAACAAAAGCAATTACAAAAATAGGAGATAATGATTGGATTGATGATGAAGATACTATACAACCTGTCTTTACCATTTCTGAAAGTTAGTGAAGATAGTCAAATTCTGAACACATTAGAAAATTTTGAAACATCTTCAGAATATGACCACACACAATTTCAGTTAGATTCTGACATTGAGTATCTACCATCTAGACAAATGTCTCTTTTCTCTATGGAAGAATTTGGTAGTTCCGCCATTGAGATCTTTCCAGGAAAAACATTGAATATCAACAAAAATTTGGAAAGATCACAACAGGAAGAACTAACCAAAATCTTGCAAAAACATTCTACTGCATTTGCATGGGAGTATACCGATATGAAAGGTATTGAACCTAAGACTTGCATTCATCACATCTACATTGAGGGAAACAGTAGACCAATCAGACAACCTCAGAGAAGGATGAATCCAAACCTTAGGGAGATAGTGAAAGAAGAGCTCCAAAAGTTACTTAACATAAACTTCATTTATCCAATTTCAGATAGCCGATGGGTTTCTCCTTTGGTTATAGTACCTAAAAAGAATGGTAAATGGAGGGTATGAATTGATTACAGGGAATTGAACAAAGCAACTTTGAAGGATCACTTTCCTTTACCCTTTATCGATCAGGTATTAGACACTTTAGGAGGCAAAAAGTATTTTTTGTTTTTGGATGGTTTTAGTGGTTACAATCAGATTCATGTAGCACCTGAAGATCAGGACAAGACCACATTTACCTGTCCATGGGGAACTTTTTCTTACCGAGTACTTCCTTTTGGATTATGTAATGCAGCCGCAACATTCCAAAGGGCAGTACTAGGAATCTTTTCCGATCTAATCCATGATTGTGTAGAGGTTTATATGGATGATTTTACAGTTTATGGTAATTCGTTTGAAGAGGCATTAGAGAATTTGGAAAAAGTCCTTATAAGATGTAAAGGAACAAACCTATCATTAAGTCATGAAAAATTCTTTATGATGTTTACTGAAGGGATTGTTTTAGGACATCATATTTCAGGAGATGGGATTAAAGTTGATAGATCAAAAGTTGAAGTCATCTCCAAGTTGCCTATTCCAAATTGTCAAAAGGATGTTAGAAGTTTTCTTGGATTTACTGGATACTATAGAAGATTTATTGAAAACTTCACCAAAATAGCATCTCCACTCTTCAAATTACTTACAAAAGATTGTGAATTCAAATGAGATCCTGATTGTCAATCTGCATTTGAAACTTTGAAAACAAAAATATCTGAAGCACCCATTTTGAGAGGTCCAAATTGGAAACTTCCTTTCCATATTTCCATAGATGCTTCAGATACAGCTCTAGGAGCTATGTTGGGACAAAAGGATTTAGTTCCTTATGCCATTTACTACACCAGTAAAAATTTTACTCCCACTGAGTTAAACTATACTGTGACTGAGAAAGAGTTCTTAGCGGTTGTTCATGCAATCAATAAGTTTAGACACTATATAACTGGCTTTGAAACTTTTGTCCATACTGACCATTTTGCAATTATATTTCTCATGAATAAACCTGTTACTAATGGCAGGGTTACAATATGGCTCTTACTTTTACAAGAATTCAATATTATTGTATTGGATAGACCAGGGAAACAAAATACAGTAGCTGATTTCTTGTCTAGAATCCAAAATACTAACGAAGATTCTCCTGTAGAGGATATGTTTCCAGATGAATATTAGTTTGCAGTAACTACTAAGACTCATTCGTATGCAAATATTGCTAACTATTTGGTTACAGGGAAGCTACCTCCACATCTATTTCCTGGTGAAAAAAGAAAAATTATTCAGGAGAGTTCAAGTTATTCATGGATTTTTAATGAATTGTTTAAAACAGGGCTAGATTGTGTGATTAGAAGATGTGCTCGGGAAGATGAAATGCCTGACATCCTCAAGGCATGTCATGATGAACCATGCGGTGGACACTTTGCTGACAAAAGGACGGCCTATAAAATCCTTTCTTTAGGATATTATTGGCCTTCCCTTTTCAAAGATGCAAACCAATATGTCAGAAGGTGTGATAGCTGCCAAAGAGTTGGGAGACCAACTCTTTCAAATGAAATGCCATTACAACCACAGGTACTCATCAAACCCTTTAAAAAATGGGCTTTAGATTTCATTGGACCCATTAATCCACCATCTAAACAAAAGAAGTATATATTGGTATGCACTGATTATGTCACTAAATGGGTAGAAGCCAAAGCATTTCCTTTTGCCACTGAAAATTCAGTTGTTCAATTTCTTTTTGAGGATATTTTTACTTGTTTTGGTGTCCCAAGAGAAATTGTGACAGATCAGGGAAGTCAATTTACATCTAACTTGATGGAGAAGTTGATGGAAGAATATAAAATCAAGCACAGAAAATCTACTCCTTACCATCCGCAAGCAAATGGCCAAGTGGAGTCTACAAACAAAGTTCTTGAAAGCATCATCACCAAAATTGTTCATCTACATAGAAAAGATTGGGTAGAAAGGCTTCTTGAAGCCTTATGGGCCTACAGAACTACATGGAGGAACACAACATGACATTCTCCCTATGAACTTGTTTATGGGAAAGAGGTCCTGCTCCCCATTGAGTTTCAAGTCAAGACTTTCAAGATGGCAGTCTAGTTGGGGATGAATGTATCAGAAGCCCAAAAGCACAGAATGGAGCAGCTGAATGAGCTAGATGAGATCAGACAAGATGCAATTTTAAGGACTGATCTAGTTCAACATCAAAGAGCTAAGTGGCATGACAGATACATCAAAGAGAGAAAGTTTCAAGAGGGATATTGGGCGTTACTCTTTGATTCCAAGTTTAAAGACTTCAAAGGAAAATTTCAGACTCATTGGCTTGGGCCATATGAGATTGAAAAAGTCTTTAACAATGGAGCAGTAAGAATCAAGACCATTGATGAATTTCAAACTCCTCTCATTCTGAATGGCCACCGATTGAAAATTTATCATAAGCCACTCTCAAAAGAGGAATTTGTCAAAATGTTCCAAGAGAATTCTGCAATAAGGTTGGTGGAGAAGAATCCTTCTCCCCCATCAGCCTAGTCTCTGTTTCTTTCAGTGAAAAAAAAAAAGAAAAAAAAAATCCTATAAGCCTGAAAACCAATCATAGATTGGCAGTCTTATACAGAAAATGTAGAGTGAAAATCAGGGACACCTGACACTCTATATTTTCCAAAAAAAAAATCTCCTCTCCTTCTCTTTCCATCTTCACTCCATTTCATTTGCCATCTCACTTCACCTCCATCTCATTCTCATTTCCATTTCACTTCACTCCACTTCATTTTCATTTCATTCCACTCATTCCATTTCATTTCATCAATAAAAGTCCCTTTCAAGACTATTTTCATTCAGCTAGTTCTTCTCTAACTATCTTTGTGCAGTTAAGGGGGTGCTGTCTCAGTTTCCGCAGCTGAAAGCTGTTTCCGCAGCTAGAAGCAGTTTCCGCAGCCAGAAACGATTTCCGCAGCCAGCATCACTCTGTTTTCAAATTTACAGTCAACTATTAGTACAATAATCATGAAATGTAGGTGTAATTGAGCTAAAGATATGGGACATCTCCAAGACATCAAGGAAGAGCAATTGGTTAGAAGCCTTGAGCAAAAAAATGACAAAGTTTCCAAAGGTATGATCAAAAATCTTTATCAAATAACAATTCAAGTCATTACTACGCATAGTTATCAAACCATAACAAGTTCTACTATGTGCAATGATTTGATACGATAGCTCCACTACCACTCCTATTCCACGATATCACTCCACACACCTTGCATTCATTTCTCCAACGGTCTCATGATTATTCCGATTTTAAACTCAAGACTAACTGCACTTCCATTTATTACCCGTACTCTTGAGACGTGACCTATTGTGTTACGGTTCTTCTTAGCCGTAATTTCTGCAGCCGTCTATTGAGACGTGTAAAAATTTCATACACAGTCATCCGATTCAAAAGAATCCCGACATTACTCCATTCATTTACCACTCCACTAATACCATACTCCTCGCATGCATCCGCATTTTATTTTTAACTTGTTCACTGCTACTCACCCTCTGTTCCTCCGGTAACTCTGGTACTTCCATTCCCTGTTCTCCATTTCTGACTGTAGCCACTATAGTTTGTTCTAAACCCTGACTGCAGTCACTATAGTCTATCCTAAATCCTGTAATCGAGCCATTTTTTTTCTGAACCCTCACACGCAGAAGAACTCTCAGTTGGAATTTAAAATAGAGGATGGGAAAATTACTGAGAGCCGAGCCGGAAGGACCGAAATACTTGGAAGGTTATCCTCAAACTAAGGAATTGCTGAAGAAAGCCAGATGGCTACGATTTATCCAAAATTTTAAAGGCCATAACAAGGAGGTGACCAAAGCTTTTGCGCGGTCTTTTGATGGACAAACAGTGGAGATTGGAGACTTAAAGTTTACAGTGAATGAGGCCACTGTAGCAGCTGCCACAGGCCTACCTCAAGAAGGTGAAAGGTGGTTTAAAAATAGAAGTGTGGACGATCAAATATGGAGAATCGTGCTGCAAAACCAAGGTATGGATACCACCGTATTTACATGAGGCATCCCTGTTCATGCACTAAAAGAGGAATGGTCTAGTCTACTGTTAGTCATCCAGAAATTTATCACGTGTGAAGGTCGTTTTGGTTCTATGTATATGTATCATGCTAGACTGATGATGAATTTCCTAGAGGTTCACACTCTTAATTTGCCTCATTTTCTGCTATTGAGTTTGAAAAGATGAGTTTTACAGTTCAAAAACATGTAGGCAACATTGAACCTCATCTCTACCATCATGGATTCATAAAAATTCTTATTGAGGACCAGTTGAAGAAAACTAAAGATACTTGGGAGCAATTCTTGACAAGAAACTACTTCCAAGAGCCATCTAAGGCCTCTGGAAGTAGTCCACCAAAGATTCCAAGGAAAAGTAGGAGGAAAGAAAAGAACATTACAGTCCAAGACTCCCCTGCTATAGAAATTCAAGAAACTGTCCAAAAAGAAGAAGAAGATAGAGCTAAAAATAAGAAACAGAAGAAAGAAAAAGGTAAAAGAACCATTCAAGAAGTCTATCCATCCCCTGAGCAATCCATGGAGGAGGATTATCAACCACTATCAGAAAGACTAGTACATCTTGAGGCTGCTGCTATAGCAAAGAAAAAGCAAAAAGGAAAACAGAGTGCACAAGAAAAGAGTACTAGTCCATACTTAAGGAGGAGCACTAGGCTAAAAGGAAAGGTGAATAAAACCCAAGAAAAACAGCCTCACTTTATCGATTTAGTGAAGAGACACTTGAGAAATCTCTAGCTCAGCCAAGCATTGAACCAAGTCCTCCACATGATGAAAGCCCTTTTCGGCTGGAAAGAGAGAGCAGTCCTCTTCCTCCACCAGATTTTGAGCTTAGTCTGAGAAAGACACCTGAGGTAGATCCTAATCAGCAAGAGGTATATAACTACCTGGAATCCTTAGAAAAATCAGCTGCAGGACCGAGTACTACTCTGCCACTAGATGCACAAGTTCAGTCTTTGAAACGGGAAGTATTTGAATTAGAAGTCCTAAATAGGCATATTAAACAGGAAAATGAAGCACTCAAAGAGCAGAGCAAGGTAGACAAGATTGCCCATGATAACACTATGCTCCATTTAGGACTGTGGAAAAAGAAAATTAGGAAGCTAAAGAAAAAGTGCAAAAAGTTAAGCAGAGCATTGGTTAATCTCAAGTTCAAATGTCTAGTCAGGAAACCAAGGATGATGTTAGCATCAAAGAAGAAGAAAAGAGGGCTAGATGTCCTAGCAGAAGCCTCAGAACATATGGATTAGAGGGAAATAGCTAAATTTGGTTGCATGAGGACATGCAACACCTTCACAGTGGGGGTATCTTGAGCCTCAAACCTGCACCTTCCTATACACCCTCTCAGCGTTCTTTTTCCCACTTACTTCATCCATCAAGTTGTTAAATCATTGCATTATAGTCTAAAAAGAGCTTCTGACATGGTTTTCTAACTATGCTTATGACTGTTGTTTGGTTTAGATTTTTGTTCAGGTAGCTGCGGAAACTTGTCAGTTTCCGCAGCCAGCACAGGTTTCTGCAGCCAACACAGGATTCCGCAGCTATTTTGTTAAAAGCTATGCTACAGGTGTCCTATGAAGAAACGAGTCACATGGGCAAGCTACAGGTGACAGGTACATGGAACGTGTCCCTTCAAATCAGCCAAATCATCCATAGAAGGTCACGGTCAACAAGGGTCAAAGGCAAAGCCAACCAAGGAATTTAGCAGTGGCACGTCTCTGCTTTGAGTACATGAAAGTTTACATGGCACAGTCCTCAGCCCACGGAGACATCGACACACCTGGAGATCATCCCCGTAACTTGAATCCAACAGCTACCACTCCGAAGATTTAATAGACATGATGACCGTTATGCCAGATCTCGGCCGAGGAGATCTACGTCTCTCTGGCAACACAATTAATAGCATAGGATTTAGTTAGTTAGTTTCAGCACTTTTCCATTATAAATAACACGTTGATAAACGCTGTATAGAAGCTTTTGCGATGCAATTTTTGAACTTTTGCTATTACCACCCCCCTGTACTCTGTTTTATATATTTTGCTGCTGCTTTAATACATGAGAAGACTACTTTTCTGAGCTCGTTCTTGTGACTGTTCATTGACTGGTTGAGGTGGTAGAGGGCCCCTGCGCCCTAAATCCCTGTATAGTTGTCATTTGATTTCATTATGTTTCTATTTTCATAATTACTAGCCTGTATATAACATGTTGTTTTGATGTTTTTAGTTCACCGCTGTTTACATTTTCACTTCTGTTTTCTTATATCTGTCAGCTGATCAATGTTTTTCTACAGGTTTTCTTAGGCAGCCCGGGCGAATTTTTCATCTTTTTGATAACTATTGACATATGAGATCATCTTGTCCTTCCTGCTAATTTCCATTTTCTGAAGTTTAATTCCAGCACTGTCCTTTTTCAAGTTGTGATTTTCTTATTTATTTTTCTGCTACTTAGACATCATACTACTCATTTGTTTATGGTTTCTTTCTATAGTCAAGTGACTCTATTAGTAAGGAATCAGAATATTACTTATTGTAGTGTGATTTAGTTATCATATTGCTTAACTTATTCATGATTGCTTCCCACAAGGTAGATTGAGCTGAAGGGTAAAGGATCAGAAGAGTTGAAGTAGTGTGATTAGTTTCCTTTATGCACTTTAATTTCTTGCAATTTAGTTATCATATTGCTTAAACTTATTCATAATTGCTTCCCACAAGGTAGATTGAGCTGAAGGGTAAAGGATCTGAAGAGTTGAAGTAGTGTGAATTAGTTGCTTTGCTTTTAGTTTGAGTTGCTTTAAGTTCAGTTTTTACTTTCTTTTTCATTCAGCAGCAAGGATACTGGGCCATTGTCATTAGTTCACTGTTTGATACATTTACTTCCTCTTAAGAATTGATTTCATTACAGTTGTTTTAAAGCTTTCTTTTTGATCACTTTTAAGTTTGGGAAAATCACTGTAGAAATCACCATCACCATCCATACTTAACTTTCATTTTCGCCATCACACATTAGGGAAAGATAAATCCAAAAACAAACTAAAAAAAACTCAAAAACGACAAAAGACTAAGGAAATGGTTATCTTGTACATATAGTACACTTCACTTCATCAGTTTACGAATCCCGGATTGACATTTTAAATAGCAATTTAGAACACACTAAATTGACCAAACAGAAGGTAGAGCCCTTGCTTCCGAAACTTTGCAGTGCTAGCTTGGCAAGGCACGGTCTCAGTGAAGGTAGCCCAGTCTGACCAACGGGTGACTGAAAACATGAGAAGTGTGAATGCATGATGAGATGAGTGCAAACAAGAGTGAATGATCATTCATGCAAACAACAAGAACATGATTAAGAAAATGGGAAATCATGCATATGTGTGAAGCGAGTCGTCTTGACGGCAACTGTCTATGCAAAATAGTGTCATGAATCTGACAAAAGTGAGATGCAAATGAAAATGAAATTGTGCTTCTATAAGCTAAGATGCATCAAAACAAAAACAAGTGCTCATTGAAACCAAGCAGACAAGAATCACACAAAGAGAAACACAAAAAGCGACAAAAATGCAACACAAGACATGGAAAGTGGGCTTACCCCAAAACAACTCAGCTGAATGTGCCGACAAATCCAAGATGCAATGTGGGATGTTAGATCTACAAGGTCAATGTGAGGAATGAGCTTAACAACATCTAGTTCATGAGTTTTGATAAAATCGAAGATGTGATGCGCATGGAAAAAGTCTAGGAAGGGCGACACTTGGTTGAAGGTTTCTGAAATGATCATTGCATGCAACCTCCAACTGCTAAATGTAGACCCATGGATCAATGGATGCCTTTGCATGCTACCTTGGGAGAAGAAGCCAATGCATGCAAATCAGTTTCGCTCAGTCCGAGAGGGAACCAGTCAACTCAATTTCACATGGAACAATCTTCTTAGTTGGGAGGAAAAAATGCGCATTTCTGGGAGGGATCTAGGCTACCCGCCGAGAGGGATTGCATAATTTCTAGGCAGAGCAACTAAATGCTACCCAAGATTGCACAATTTCTGGGTTGAGCAGTCTTGTTGGGAGGAATTGCATGATTTTCCCAGTGAACAGTGATAGGCAGATTTACGTAATTCTAGAGCCCAGCAGGCTACCAGATAGAATTGCACAATTTTTGGAGGGAAGTTTGGTCCCCTCTAGAATTGCGCAATTTCTTGAGGGAGCTGCTTAGCCTGTGGCTAGACCAAGTTTGGTGGAATAGTGTATGAGGGGGATGCAAAAACCTTTGATGGATAGGCTATCATTCTACAAGAAAATCACTGAAGCTTGTGTACTTGACAAGGTAAGACATGCTACTATGAAAGGTTGGTATGGGGGCTCCAAAACGAAGCTAAGGCAAAATTTTGGAGTGTGGTTGTAGCCTCTACAACAATAGCTTACGGTGAACTTGACCCTTGTGACTCTTCGACTTAGCTCATGACTATTTGACTTAATGAATCTTCAGCTAACATGACTCTTCAACTTTACATGTGGGTCACTTGGACTTCCATGTTACATTACATTGATTACAAGAGTATGGCCCACAGTTGTGATGTGATCAAGATGACTCATGACATGACTGAACATGACAGTGTTGGTATGTTCATGCTGAGGGTGGTGTTCATGTAAAGTTGTAGTGATGCTAAGTGATGAGTGTGCTCTCGGTGTACCGTAGCTTCACCTCCACATGCTAAGAGGTGCATAATATTTGATGGTATTGGTGTTCACTTGATGTTACATGTGCACGTATCCCCTTCGTTGGTACTTGGCATGCTTAATGCGTTCATCCATTCATGAAAAAGTCATCTAGCATGCATTCCTTTTTCATCCTATTCATTGTCGTGTCATGTCTCATCAATGTACCCGTATTTGCAATCACTCATGACAGGACGACATCAAATGTAGAAATCGCCTAGTCTACCATGATGCATCATATTTTATTTTTGGGTCCAGGTGACTGGGAGAGAGGACAAGGTTCTGAAACTCTGTAGAGTGCGTTTCAGGTTGGGATGTGGGCTTCGGGGCGTTGTCAAGGAAAATTTCATAGAGGTCATTGGGATGCTGTGATGATTAGTCCGGAACAGTAGCGACCATTTCTGGGATCTGGCTCAGCTGGAGAGCAAAACTCAGCAATTATTTTTAGGGAGGCATTGTGGGCAAGAGAGAGGAAAATGGCAATGAAAACTGCACAAATTCTCTGGGGAGGCTGGCAGCGGGCTGCGGGACCTTGCTGGCCAAAACTGCACAAAATTGGGAGGCTGCCCTGCAAGACATTTTTGCATAGTTTCTGGCTAAGCAGGATGTTGGGAAGCTGGAGGATAGGAGAAGAAAACTACGCAATTTTTAGGAGGAGCAATAGGTTGTCTACTAGAGGGAATGCACGAGAGAATTATGCAAATTTTGAAGACATTGTATTCTTGTCCCTCGTGTCTGCACAATTTCTTTAGACAATGGAGGCGGGCATGCTAATAGCCTCTGTGTAATTTTTTGGAGGAGTGAAGCCCGGGATCACTGCCCAATCAAAATCTTCGATTGACTAGTAAGAGGCTTGACATATTGGCTTTTGGGAAATGTAGATTGAGATGACTTCTTAGGGAACTTCTTCATTGTTCTGGATGAAAGTCAACCATGTTGATTCTAGGAATGTGCAGTGCAGACTGGTTGGGAGGCAACCTCAAGCTTTGCACAATTCTGGGCAGTAGTACATGATCACTGACGGTTGAGACTGCACAGTGCAACTCAGTGGAGGTTCAGTTGGTGGAGGGTGGTGTGGTTGACAGATATTTGGAAAAATGACTAAGTGTGTGAACAAGTGAACTCATGCATACATGACCTTGTGAACACACACTCAACATGACTTGATGATAAGACACCTCAAACCAACAAGACAACATATGCTCAGTGTGAGCGACTGATAGTTGCGAGTTGTTATCGTACTGTGATTTTGAAGATTGGCAAGACAAAATTCACAAAAGATACATCAAACTGCTTAGGATTCTAGGATCTAGCCCTCCTAGACTCAGAGAGGGATATCTTTGTATTCTTAGGATTTGACTTAGTTTTCAATGTTCTAATGTGTTAGGCTAGATGTAAAAATGAAGGAGATTTATTAATTGATTGCTTGGTTGTTTGTTTTTTTGGTTGGGGTAGATCATATATGAATCTTTTCCATTGGGCTATGGAGTCAAAGGCTGGGTGGTAACCTAAATTTTCCGAAAAATTTACAAGGAAAGCTAACTATTTATACTGGATCTAAAAGTAGAATGAGAAATGAGATGACAGAAAAGTGATATCAGTAATGATTAAAAAGTAGTTAAGTATTTCTTAATCATACATTAGAAGAAAACATTTAGATTGTAAACACAGATAGAAATAAGGTGCTCCAACAACATATCTTAATCTATAATTTCTACTTTACAATAAGACTTAATGATGCATGAATGAATAAAACATAGATACATTTAGCATAGAAAGAAAGACATCACCAGGTCAAAACAGATCAAGTATCTTGCAAACAGTCCTTTTTTATTGATGCTCCAGGTCAAGAATACAATACTCCAATGAGAAAACAATAGTTCAAATGACTTGGGTCCAACCCCTAATAATTCCAATGCATGAAGTATCTAACTCAAAACCTACAACGATTTTCCCTATACACTTGGACATAAGTGCTCTTTTTCCCTAGTGATTGATCTTCTCTAAGCCTTTTCCCTGTTACTCCCTGTTCTTGTTCTTTTCCATTTTCTCTTACATCTTTAGTGGTTTTCTTTTCCTGCTGCCTTGGAGTCTATGCACTGGAAGAAGAGATCACTTGTTCCTCAACCTCTTGCAATGTATCACACATCCACTCAATCTGGTTCATGTATTTTTCAATTTTAGGCCTTTGAGTGTGGATTGGGGCTATTGACCTGTTCTCCACCCTCTTCTTGGAGATGATACCCTATGGGTCATAGGATCATGTAAAACTGTGGGTGAACTTCATTTTTTTTAGTATTTTATCTACCTCCTCCCCTGATGCTCTGATATTACAAATGAAGGCACCAATCTGAGATTTGATCTTGAACTAGGACTTTTTCTTAGCTGCTGCAAAATACACTTCATCTGCATTAATCATTTGCCTGATGTATTCAAGTGAAAAGATCCTTATGGGGAGGAACTTTGGCAGCTTATAAGGGGCCAACTCATAGCCATATACTCTTAATTCAGTGTAATTTTTCTATAAGTACCAACCACATGTTCTTGCTTGGTCTGTCAACTACATAATTCTTCTTATTTATTCACTGATCCTGGTTTTTCAGTCCCATTGAGGAAGCTCATTGCTCGGTTAACAAACATTTCTACAAATATTTTGTCGCTGAAGTCTTTTGAGTCCTTCATCACTAATGTTGTCCACAAAATAACAGATTAGGGTTCACCTTCCTCATTCAACTTTCTCATTGAAAACTGGAACCTGTCTGCGTGAAAATAAACAAACATATAAACCAAAAATGAGGAGTATTGAAATACCTCCTCTGTGAATAAATTGACAAACTGCTCATGAATGGAATTTGCTAAAAATTGGCTGAAATTGAAGAGGACGGAGGGCTTGGATTATGTTGACAAAATATACATGAAAGCTATGATAGCTTCATCAAGCCATTGATCTGAAAAATAGCCAAGTAAATAAGAAATAACAGTGATAATGTGTCTAGTTTTGTCTAGGAAAATAGAGGAGGAATAAGGAGGATTTTTGTTTCGCAGAGATGTGTGCTCAGTCATGGAAAGTTATAAAGTTTTGGCTTTCTTAGAAAAGTCAAGCTTCTAATACATTTTAGTGAGAATTTTGTGGGAAAAGGGAGTAGTTCCTTCAATAACAAGGGCCTGCATCATCTGCATAATGGACTTGGCATCAATGGTAAACAATATATGCCCTGTTGGGGCCATCACTGCCCTTTCCCATGGACTGTAGCATGAGTGGCATTTCCTGATCAGTTCTGGGCAATGTGTTTTAGGAAAAATGTAAAAAGGTAGATTAGTGTCCCAGAGGCCTATGTCATCCATCTCCTCCACAAATTTATCCTCCCACCAACAATATATGTCAAATAAATTGAACTCTGAGAGTGTTTCATGTATCTTAAAATCACTGTTTGTAAGTGGTATGTGATCTAAATCCAATGGTGGGTGCACCATTGGATTAAATACTTCTTGTTCCTTTTTCTTTGGTGCCATGGTTGTCTTCTACAGAAACCTCTGAAAATTGACCTGTGTTGAAATTATAATAGAAGGGGATAAGAAAAAATGGGAATTCAGAGAGGGAGAAAGAAAGGGGATAAACTAGAAGTGGGATTCAAGAAAGGGAATATGTGATCAAGGAGAAAAATAAATTCTCCTGCAACTGTATTTCTGTCGGAGTGAGATTATTGCACTTTCTGCGTATGACTAAATGGAATTGAATTGTGCCTAATAGTAGAGATAGCAAGTTAAAATTTGGAAATGGCGTGAAATGGTGCTTTTATGGATTTGGAGTGTTCCCATTGGGTTGGTCTGACTTGGAACGGGTCTGTTGGCTAATGGTCTAGCCAATTGAATGCACAACAACGGGAATAGAGGTGATAGGCAAATGGGATGGGTTGGCATTGTCAGGTGGCAGGAGCGACAAATGGTCACAATGGCAAAGCGGTTTGACTAATGGCATAAACCATTTTTCAAGGGGTCTCAGGAGTGGAAAGTGGTATCAGAGGGGGAGTGCAAAATCATGAGAGTGTGACATGTCAGTGGTTTGAAACCATTGATTTCAGACCCCCCGGGATTAACTTTTGAAGGGTGAGGGGGGGCTATAAAATCACACGGGCCATCAGATCATATGGGATGAGCAAGGATTTGACGAGAGATAAGGGATAGGTAATATGGGATGTGACAAGTAATAGAGTGGTGGGGTAGGGAAATAAATACGGGGCAGACTATAGGAAAATAGGGGTATAGAGTAAGGTTAGGGGAAATAATATTGAAAAATAATATAAGAACCCTTCCGCTTTTAATTTTTTCTCCCGAACTTAGCAAAAACAATAGGATATGTCTTCCAACCTTGAAAGAAAATTAATGTGTTTCTCTCTTTGGATTTTTCCCAATCTACCTACCCTTATTTTTCTAATCTAGAATCTTTTCTTTTTCGTTTGTAGGGTGCATTTGGACTGGTAGACCCTTTCATTTTTCTTTTTTTTATTTCTAACCTACTCTATCACATATTTCTCCCATTGGTCCAGATTAAACAATTGAACAAATTTTATTTCTACGTAGCTACTGATTTTCCAAGATTAAATTGTTTGGCATATCTTTATTTTCTACCCTATCAACAGAAATTGAAATTTGTTCAATCATGCTTAGATTGTACGATCTGAACAACATTTGGGGTTTTCCTTTTCTTGTTTTTATATACCCTCTTTTCATTTCTTTTCTTTTTTCTTTTTTTTTGTGAAATCAATTGATATTGGAATCTATGAACAATTTTAAATCTGCAAACTATGAAATACTCAATCACCTTGAGATCCTATAAATTATAGGACCCTAACACAACTGACAAGAACAACACTTGATATAGAACGTTGAACGACCACAATGACACTTACACGACATTGCATACAACTTCATGTGTGAGTGTGAAAAATTCTTACATATCGAACATAACTTGTACACATGAAGATATACCTTCAACATAGCTAAAACATGAGTGCAAGAATGACATTGTGACCAACATGCTAAAATATGTCTGGTGAACGGTTAAGCGAGGAGGGTGAAAAGACTCAACACGAGCTCAAGGGGTAAGCCCGAGTGTTTGAAAAAATCAAGGAAAAAACCAATTAAGGCTCCAAAATTGGATGCAAGCCAAAACTTTGGAGGATGTTGTAGCCAATACAGCACTTAGTGACACACTGGTTGAATACCACCTTCTCTGTTTGGTCCATTGATAGCACAGGGCCTTGGTCTCTCAGGGAGTATTAAATTGTTGTGTAGGTTACTTCGGTTTCCTCACTTACCCCATGGAATGACATGGTTCACCTTTTGCCTACTCAGTAAAACATAACAATAAGTTTCATCTTGATCACAGTGTTTCAAAATCAGGAAGGGTAGTTTGGATCGCAAGTTTAAAAATTTTCAGAGTATAAGTTTTCATCTCTGGTGGTGCTCTACTGCCAACAGGCCTAAATAGTACCCCGATGAAGTCATGAAGGAACACACACATTTCTCCACTACCAGTGAGCCTAGTCAGTACCCCAGTGGAGTTGCATGCTTCACCTCTCTACGCAGGAAGACTTTTTATTATATAGGAAAATGACCTCCTCACCAGCTTAGAGGAGAAAGACATGGTGACTGAAGGAATGACCAAGTTCACAGGCCTAGTTGTCAAGCTAACACTGTTTCCTAGCAAGGATAAGGGTTCATTAGCACCTATGGTAACTCTATTTGTTACCTTGAGAAGAGCGTTAGTGAACCTTAATGAAGTTCTATGGGTCAAGAGAACAAGTTGACCGAGAAATATCCAGAGATTCTCTCCTATGTTAGATCACAGAAGCAGGGAAACATCAAAACTCAACCTGTTTGGAGGAATTACTAATTCCTAATGAAGTCTACAAATGAGAAAGAGCATAAAGGCATGGAAACATCACTTATTTTTCCTAGTGGAACTCATGAAGGACTTGGCAACCCTATCCTCACATGCTATATATGCAAGGCTATGGCCATTATGAAAGAGGTTGAACCATTTGACAGGATTGGCTATTTGATTGTCGAGCATAGTCTCTGACTAAGGCATTAGAAGAGGTTAAGAAGGGAGGGAGAGAGAGGAGTTGGAGGGGTAAGGGAAGGCTGATACAACCGATGGTTGTAATCACTCTTTTCTACATCAATATAGAACTGCAAATGTGTTGTTCACTCCGTGATGTTGGTAGTATAATTTGTTTATATATTCATTCAATGTCGTTAATATTAGTGGCTTAGATATATGCAAATAGATATATTTATATGTTTATGCATTATTTATCAAGGTTTCATGTTGTGATACTACACTTGTCTTATCTATGTGCAGGTCTTGATCTTGAGCTAGCTCAGGGGTCTTGCGCCTAGCTACATTGTGCTCTCCAGCAACACCACAACAAGACTTGAGGTAATAATTCCTTCTTCCCACCTTGATATTCATTTGTTAAACATAAATATTCATGCATATTTGTGACATTTTCAGCTAATCTTACAGTCTACCGACGATCTCAAGAAGATCCTTGAGGGTTTCTACATCATTTGAACACTCGTGCATAAATCCCTATAGCAGAATTGACAACTCCACTGGGGAATACAGTTAGTTCCAAATTTTTCCCAGAATGTTCCTAGATCTCTCTTTCTTCCAGGCCTTCATGTACTTCTTCATTCCCTTTCTGACCACTCAGGACTATACAACACCCTTCTCTTAGTGCTCAACCCTAGATCTAAGCCCCGCATCCTATTTTGTTAGCCTTTTTCCTCACTAATGCTATCTGCTAGTGTAAACATTACTTTATAGAGCACTGTGGCCTCAGAAATAGTGTGTTCGTGTTGCAAGTAAAACTTTGTAGCCTCTAGCATAGGACGTTAGCCAACCATTTCTTGATAAACATACTACTCTATGACCTCATGGGTTGGGAAATCTGCTTGTATGCTGATCAGGGATCTGTAGTTCTGCTTGTTTGAATGATATGTGTCTTGAACATTTTTTTTTTATGAAAATAGCTTTACTTCTTAAAGTTTTTTTTTCATAAAAGAAAAAATACAAATTTTTTTGTTGTTTCTGCTTAGTTGGTTAGATTCACATTATTTGGTTTCAAAAGTTGTTAGAGAGCATTGTAGTTCTATCAGTTATGCTAGTGTTTTACTTAACAAGAAGCATGGTATATATATTGATGTATGAATGACTCTCCCTTTGTAGAAGCATCTTATTCAACGAAAGTGAAAATTTACAAGCATTTTTTTTGCATGATTTGAGTCAAAGTCCCATATAACTTCATACGTCAACACCCCTACCAAAGACTCTAATGAAGTACATTTAATATCTACCTAATAAAATTCAATCAACAAATCTTTTTAGAGTAAGCACACATTAGTTTAGGCTAGGATCTTGGGATAGGCGGTGTGAGTTAACATCCCAAGATCATACACCGAAACTAGTGTCATTAAAGAGAGAAATCCTTCTGCACTCATACTATCTGGGACCACTCCACTAAAATTAGAGCTAAATACGAGACAACATCAGATTTTAAGTGAAGGTAGCCCACCTTTTCTTACATATCCTTTGGGTATTATGTGATCAGGGATCCCTTTAGGGACATCGGAGCTGGGTCGAGGACTCAGGTATCCTACCCACATAGGGTACTATCTGCGACCATGTTCCCCCCGATCGTGTATATGATTTGAGGTATCCTTAGTGGCCATACTTTTAAGGATGAACACAAGGTGACTCGAGCGGGATTTTTTGGTACCTAAAATAGACGAACCTACTCTGTTTTCAGTTTTCGGAGGGTGCTCGTCTTCACGAGAGTACTTGGACCCTTAATCTGAGGTTTGGACGAAGCTCAAGAGTAATCGTAACTGTACATTTGGAAAACTCTCTCTGTTATTCATTGTGATACTAGGTTTCATCTCTAGTGATCGGTGCTTATCAGACAGGGTCATTTCCCTCTACTTGTTGATTTATTTTCTTGGTGCATTTTTTTATTTTTTAAGTTCCAGATTGTTATCACCGAGACTTTAAAAAATATCACTATAAAATCTTGTTGGGTTTTGTTATATTCTTTCCACATAGTTAACAGGGGGTTTGAGGGTCACCCATAACCCCACTTTATGGGGTCCAGGGCAGCGCCCCGGAAAATTTTGGTTTTGGATCCTATGTTAGGTTGGGCGGACCCACCTATGGTTTTGCGCATGTTTTTCACGCATGTTTTTTGGACGTGATGGTTTTTCAGTCCATGGTATTGGACGCGATGTTTTTCGGTCCATGGTATTGGATGCTTCGGCATGTATAAATATGTATTGTAACATTGAAAGGAATAATAATAAAAAAAATGAAAAAGTGAAAAATCAAGTTGGTAGTCCCGGTTATGGGATCTAGGGGGAAATCTCTGTGTGTATGTGTTTTATGTGCTATGCTCTCACATTGTTTATTTTCTTTGTTTTAGAATTTGTATGCAGGTAATTTCTGTATGGGGTGCAAACATACATTTGGTATCATAGCAGTTTTGGCTTCAAGGGGACGTCTTTCTTGCTGAGGGGTTTCGCTCGGGCCTGTGGTAGACCCTATTCAATGGGAGATCTGTGAGATTGATTCTGGTGGTGAAAGAAGATGGCAAGCAGTGGAAAGATAGAGATCGAGAAATTTAATGGTCAGAGTTTTGAGTTGTGGAAACTCAAGATGGAGGATCTGTTGGTGGATAAAGATCAATGCGTCGTGGTAGATCCGGGTACTAAACCAATAGGAGTATCAGATGAAGAATGGAAGAAGTTGGATCAGAAGGCAAAGAGAACAATATGATTGTGTGTCTCAGATTCCGTTTTGCTGAATGTATCAGGGAAAGCTACAGCAAAGGCTTTGTGGGACAAGTTAGGGACTTTGTACCAATCTAAGTCTCTGGTGAATAATCTGTTCCTAAAGAAAAAGCTGTATAACTTGAGGATGAAAGATGGAAACTCGGTGACAGAGCATCTGAACACATGTAATATTGTGGTAAGTCAGTTAGCATCTGTTCATATTAAAATTTCAAATGAAGATAAGTGCATCAGTTTATTGTGTTCTCTACCAGATTCGTGGGATCATCTGGTTATTGCAATAGGTAGCAATGCATTTGCCCTGCATTTTGATGAAATATTCTCATCCTTGCTGATGGAGGCGATGAGACGGAAAAAATATGGAGAGCCAGAATGGTGATACCTTTTCTGTATGAGGACGGTCCCAGAATAGAAACAAAAATAAGTCATTGAGTGGGAGATCTAAATCTAGAGGGAGATCTAAATCTCCAAGAAAACTTGTAAAGGTGGTGTGTTGGAAATGTGGAAAGGAAGGCCACTTGAAAAGGGACTATAAATCTAAAGCCCCCGAAAAAGGAAAGGGATCTGATGAGGCTCCTTCTATAGAGGAGAAAACCACCTCAAATGAAGGTGAGGATGTGTACATGGCTTCTTCAAGTACACATGTAGATCACGAGGCATGGTTGATTGACTCAGGTGCATCCTTTCACTTCACTCCCCATAGAGAGTGGTTCTGCGAGTATGAGAAATATGATGGTGATGATGTCTTCTTAGGGGATGACAGGAAGGCTAGAATCATTGGTCATGGAAAAGTAAAGTTGAAGCTGCAAGGTGGAAGGATTAGAACACTTCCAGGTGTTCTGCATATTGCTACATTAGAGAGAAATCTGATTTTTGTTAGTAAGTTGGATGATGCAGGTGTAAAAACATTGTTTGAAAAGGATACCTGCAAGATGGTTCAGGGAGAACTGGTATTGATGCGGGGAGTTCGGATTGGAACTCTCTACAAGCTGCAAGATAGCATTGTTGTTGATGGGTGCAATAGTTCCGTGGTTCCTAAAAGAGGAGCATAAAATCTAGTGGTCTCTAGAGAAAATACCATGCTGAGGCATCAAAGGCTTGGAAATATTGGAGAAAAGGGCCTTCGGATACTTCATGGTAAAGGTATGGTAGAAGGTATGATTAATAGCTCTGTGGATTTTGATTTCTGTGAAAATTGGGTATATGGGAAACAAAATCGGGTGAGTTTCCTCTCTGGTAGTAAGAGGGAGAAATAGATATTAGAACTTGTGCACAGTGATGTGTTTGGACCTATGAAGGTTCCATCACTGGGTAAGTTTGTGTACTATGTATCATTTATAGATTACTTCTTAAGGAATACATGGATATATTTCCTTAAGAAGAAATCTGAAGTCTTTGACAAGTTTAAAGAATTTAAGGCTCTGGTGGAAAACCAAATAGAGAAGAAGATAAAGGTGCTGAGAACAAATAACGGTGGAGAGTTTTGCAGTAAGGAATTTGAAGAATTTTGTAAGAAGTGTGGTATAGCACAACAGAAGACTACTCCATATACACCTCACCAAAATGGAGTTGCAGAAAGAATGAATAAGACGTTGATGGAAAGGGCAAGAAGCATGCTCACTGGTGCTAGGTTAGGACAGGAATTCTGGGCAGAGGCGATGGATATTGCATGTTACCTGGTCAACAAGTCACCTTCATCAGCCTTGGAGGATAAGACTCCACAAGAAGTATGGACTAGTAAGAAACCATCTCTTTCACATTTGAGGGTATTTGGATGTGATGCATATGTACATGTTCCAAAGGAGAAACGAACCAAGTTGGATAGTAAATCTGAAAAGTGCATCTTTATTGGGTATAAGGATGGTTTAAAGGGTTATAAGCTTTGGAACCCAGTCACATGGAAGGTCGTGTATAGATTAGATGTGGTGTTCAGAGAGGTGAAAGATGTTATTAAACATGAAGTCCAACTAAAGGAACCTGAGAGGATAGAGTTTGAGCTATAGGGGAAGAATCAGACTCTACAACAGAGGAGGAATCAGAAGATGAAGAGCCACAAACTCCAGCTGTGAGAAGACCTATTCGAGAAAGAAGGCAGCCTAAAAGGTATATTCCATCTGCTTTTTGTTCAAATTTTGCTTTATCTATTACTGACAATCATCCCAGAACTGTGAAGGAAGCAATAGATTCAGAGGATGGAAAACTCTGGAAAGAGGCCATGGTTGATGAAATGGCATCTTTGCACAAAAATGAGGCTTGGGATATGGTGGAGTTGCTGGCTGAAAGGAAACCCATTGGAAGCAAATGGGTCTTCAAAAAGAAGACAAATGTAGAAGGAAAAGTGGAGAAATACAAAGCTCAATTGGTAGCAAAAGGTTATTCCCAGGTGCTAGGAATTGATTTTGGTGATATTTTTTCTCCTGTTGCCAAGGTAACTTCTATTAGATTTCTTTTATCTATTGATGTTGCTTTTTATTTTGAAGTAGAATAGATGGATGTGAAGATAGTATTTCTTCATGGGGATCTGGAAGAGGAGACCTACATGAAGCAACCTGAAGGCTTTGCAGTGAAGGGTAAGAAAGAACTGGTATGTAAGTTAAAGAAGTCTCTATATGGGTTAAAGCAGTCACCAAGGATGTGGTATCATAAATTTGATACATTTATACGGGGACTTGGCTTTACCAGAAGCAAAGTAGATCATTGTGTGTATTTTAAATTAATTGGTGACTGTGTTATTTATCTGGTCTTGTATGTGGATGATATGTTGTTGGTTGGAAATGACAAAGAAATTATCCAGGATTTGAAGACCCAATTGTCCTCCAAATTCGACATGAAATAGCTTGGTGCTGCAAACTATATTTTGGGCATGGAAATTAAAAGATATCAGGAAAAGAGGAAGCTCTGGTTAAACCAGAGGAAGTATGTCAAGACAATACTCCAGAGGTTTAATATGCAGGATAGTAAACTGGTGAAGGTTCCTATTCCTATAGGTGTGAGGTTATCTGCTGAACAGTGTCCCAAGACACAAGAAGAGGAAGAGAAAATGTCTCATGTTCCATATGCAAGTGTAGTCAGTAGCCTGATGTATGCAATGGTCTGTACTAGACTAGACATTGCACATGTAGTGGGAGTATTGTGCAAGTTTATATAAAAACCAGGGAAGGAGCACTGGACAACAGTGAAGCGGGTTTTCAGGTATTTGCGTGGCACTAGTGATTATGGTTTGTGCTACCAAGGAAGACCAGGATTGGACAGAGTGTTGAATATTCATGGCTTTGTTGATGCAGACTGGGCTGGAGATCTGGATCAGAGAAGATCTACAAGTGGGTATGTGTTTAACCTATTTGGAGGTGCAATCATTTGGATGAGTAAGAAACAATCTGTAGTGGCACTATCAAATACAGAGGCAGAATACATGGTAGCCACTCATGCAAGCAAGGAAGAAGTTTGGTTGCAGAGATTGTGTTCAAGTATGGGGTTAGTACAGGAAGCTATAAGGATAGACTGTGACAGCGAAAGTGCAATTTTCTTGGCAAAGAACCCTGCATATCATTCAAAGACAAAGCACATTGATGTTCAGTATCACTTTGTGAGGGATATGATAGAAGACAAAAAGGTGTTGTTGGTAAAGGTTGACACTTTGAAGAATACTACAGATACATTGACAAAATCTGTGAGCTCTGAGAAGTTCTCTTGGTGTAGAGAGACAATGGGCATTTCAGGGCTGGAAAAATGACTAAGCTCTCTTGTGGCCCCCTGTGGAAAGAAAACAACAAGTGGGAGAATGTTGGGTTGTGTTATGTTCTTCCCACATAGTTAACAGGGGGTTTGAGGGGCACCCATAACCCCACTTTATGGGGTCTGGGGCAACACCACGGAAAATTTTGGTTTTGGACCCTATGTTAGGTTGGGCAGACCCACCTATGGTTTTGTGCATGTTTTCTGCACATGTTTTTTGGACGTGATGGTTTTTCGGTCCATGGTATTGGACGCGATGGTTTTCGGTTCATGGTATTGGAATAAAAATAAATAAAAATGAAAAATGAAAAATCAGGCTGGTAGTCCCGGTTTTGGGATCCAAGGGAGAGTCTCTGTGTATATGTGTTATGCTCTTGCATTTTTTATTTTCTATGTTTTAGAATTTGTATGCAGGTAATTTCTATACGGGGTTAAAACCTACAAATTTATTGATAAAATGTATCAGTCATCATGGATACATTCGACCCTCGTCATCAATATAGACAGTTGATAGGTCTTCCCCCACTCATTGTGGAGGATACGCTGAGCCCAAGTGAACTGGATTCCCCTTCTTCGGGCAATCAGTCTCTGAGATCTAACATAGAATCAGTTTGGACATCCCGCGATTCAAGATTACTGGAAGATTTATTTATTGAAGGTTTCATTCCTCCTTACAATCCTCTGCTCATGAATCCGTTGGGACCATAATTGGTTCCCGTTGCATTTTTACCTCCTATATCTTCTGTTGGACCTGTACCACCCATCCCATCGACAGCTAACACGTCGTGGGCTTTTGTGGACACTTTTGGTGCACCACCACCTCCCCATTCGATAGTTAGTACCACACCTCTAATGGAAAACCATGCTATCCCACCTGTGCTAGGCTCAAACCCTATCATGACACCCACCACGAGTGGAACCCAGTACATACCAGGTTCTGCCCCTTTTTTGTCAGACCCCAGACCTTTGACGAGTGCTACATATAGCGCTCCTCATAACACTCAATATAGCATGGTTAGCAAGGGTCCCGTCAACACCCCCTATGGTTGGAATCCATTGTTTAGTTCTAACCCCCAGGTTTAGATGCATGGGGGCACATTTCCCAATATGCATATACCAGCTACGAGTGTAACAATACCCCCTCCTTTTACAGGACTGCAGGGACAATCATTATTGACATGAACCCTCCTTATGTCAGTCAAGGACCTATAGTTAATTATGTGGCGAGAGGGAACCCTTAACAAGGTCCCAATCAATCCATACGGGCACCCTATTCTCAACCTCAAATGAGTCAAGGGGGCATTCCTTATCCTTGGGGCACTTCCAACCCCTAGTCTAACAATCACTATGGAAACCCACAATACACGAATGTACACCAAGGAAATTACTATTCCACACAACTTGTGTATAATATTAGGAACAACACGATGGGAGGAACACAAGGATCCAATTTGGGGGCATCAAACACCTTGCATTTCTTGGCAATGCTTAATATCCCCGACTTGTGCAAACTCTCGAATGACTAGATCTATCACAACTTACTTTGGCCTCCAATCCTACATAAAATCCTGACACACATCCTGAAGTTCCAAGGGAAACAAGGGGAGGATCCGGGTACGCACATGACCACCTATCATTTATGGTGCGTTTCTAACTCTATGGTGGATGATAGTATCGAGCTACTAATCTTTTCTCGCACCCTTACTGGAAATGCAACCAAGTGGTACATCGAGTTACCACGCGTGTCAAACAATACCTTTGGCACTTTAGCAATGGAATTCTTAAAGCACTTCTAGCTACCCATTCGCTATGAAACTGGGACAAAACTCCTCACTTCTTTACGTTAGGACACTGCCACCCACATCTCTGATCATATCCATGAATGGATACATAGGCGGATGCTAGTCAAAGCTCCCCTCCCAGACTATCTATTAGTGGATTGGTTCTCCAAGTCTCTACTCCCCCAAATTGATAAAGATGTCGCCTTAGGTGGTGTGGTCATGGAATACCAATCCATTCATCATGACCAACACTTAGATTTGATATATTCGCAGTCTGGCACTTTATACGACATCATTCCCAATGCCCCTCGCAACTCCAATGCTCCCGCTACTCAGCAACCTAGAGTGCCCATCGATGGTATTATCGGCGCTACCTCTGTGGCTGCTGTAAAACAAATCAGTGGTCACATTTCCCATTTATCAGTTGACATCTCTACCAAATTGACTACTCTTCCTACCACCATGATAAAATCTATGCAGTCTACACAAAAACCTAGTGGTAAGAACAAGAAGAATAAGAAAAAGACCACTCCTTCTGAAGAGCAGTGAACAAAGAAGTACAACCCAAAGCAGAAGGCTGCTACTCCTTCTGATGATGGAAAGGACAATCCCACCCGATTCCCTTGAAAAATCTTTGCAGAAGACCACATGACATATCGTTTCCCACATCTTGAGGAATGCACAGATTTCATCACTAAAAAGGACACTAGAAGGATCCCTGCGGTCCTAAATAATCCTTTCCCTTCTCATCAGCATCAACACCTTATTGCAAACCAACCCCAACCCCCACAAGGGGACAACGACGGTTCGCATCATCCTTCAGCTGGTGAAGGACCATCTACCGTTTACACCTTTGAAATGGTAGATCTACAAATGAGAGCCAAATCTTATGGATTTCTAGTCGCTAATGCTAAGGAAGCCTCCTCGTGTCAAAACCCACTGCCACCTAATGATCTTCATGTTGAAAGGCCAGTTGCTGATCTTGTGATCCCCCCCGTAAAGGGGCACTTCGTCGCATAATGCGTAATCATCTACATGTGCTGCCTAGAACTACAGTATTGTAGAAGATTTGGCGCAAGCACCATCATCTATGTCAGTGCTTAAAGTATTACAAACCTGTATAGCACAAATGAAAACCCTTCTTTTGGCAGTTGGTAGTATCGACCCTCAGGATTCCATGCTTGCAATTTTCAATGTGGACAAATGTAAACCTTGCCTTTCACACCAAATTGCATTTCAAGTGCAAATATTTTCGAAAGAGAGAGGAGTACATAGAACTATCATTAATGAAGGTGCTTCAACTTGTGTCATGTCAGCTTCATGTTGGCTTGCTTTGGGTTCTCCAACCCTATCCCCGCCATCGAATTCCCTTAAAGATTTTGATAGCCAGAATTTCATCCCAAAAGGTTACCTAGCTAGCTACACCATCATTATGGGTGGGAAAATAGTAACGGTGGACATAGAAGTCTTAGATAGAAAGCTCGAGTATAATCTATTGTTGGGTCACAGTTAGACTTATGCCATGACTGCCATTATGGCTATTGTCTTTCACATCATCATATTCCCATTGGATGGAAAGATAGTCACGGTGGACCAACTGTCCTTTTGCACCCCTGATTATTTCCCATTGCCTAGCGGCTCTGTAACCTTAGTGGGTGGTTTACCTGACTCTTACATCAGTATCGATAATGGTCTATTGAAGGGCTCTTCCCTAATGGGTTGTTTCCCTCTTCTACCACTCACGGTTCCACAGATAGTCTCTATGGTTTCATCCATTCCTCATGAACCAACCAATCCTTGGATCCTCTTGGCCCCTTCAGACATTGACACTTACAGAGAACAAATGCCACTTTCACCAGCTGAATTGGCCTACCAAGCCATTTTATCTGCATCTGAATCTTTGGTCACTTTGGTCACAACCAATGGTACCACCTCCCCTCCCATAACTGCTCCTTCTTTCGATCCCCTTAGTCAAGTCCTACCTTTGGACGAAGCTATTAGAGAGATCATGTGTTTAGAAGAGAGACCTTGGGAGGACTCTCACCATTGTGTTTTGATATCTAATTTGGATATGATGCTTCTTCAAATCCTATCATTTAACGCACCTGCAATCGCTTCCTCACCTTATATGACTATAAAAACTTTGGAATCAGAGGGAAACATGGGAAATATTTCAAAGGCATTACTCATCAATATTTCTGTCAAGACAGGCATTGTAGAAAACATCCAGGTTGGAGGAGATTGCATTCCTGAGGAAATTGTAAGCTTCACCTCCCTTTTTAAGGAATTTTGTGATGTATTCACTTGGTCTTACAAGGAAATGCCTGGCATAGATCTGTCTGTTATCAAGCATGAGATCAAGATATATGAAAATGACAACCCTGTCTACAAAAGGCTTTGACTAGGCCACCCTCACAAAACTACAGCCATCAAGACTCAGGTGGAAAAAATTTTATGTGCTAGTTTCGTCTACCCCATTCCCTTAACGGAATGGGTTTCGAATTTGGTTCCTGTCGATATGAAACAATGTATCATCCGCGTATGTGTTGACTATCGAAACTTGAACACCACGTGTCTGAAGGATAATTTTCTGACACCGTTCATCGACCAAATAATTGACGACTACGCCGGTTTTGAATCATTCTCATTCATGGATGGTTTCTCAGGTTACAACTAGATTGCCATAAAACCAGTAGACCAACACAAAACTGCCTTCATTTTCCCTTAGGGAATCTTTTCCTATTGAAAACTCCCATTTAGTTTAAAGAATTTTGGAGTAACATTTCAAAGGGCCATGGACTATGCATTTCACGATATCATACATATCATTCAAGCTTACTTGTATGACCTTCCAGCCCATTCCAAGAAGCGAGGGAAGCACCTAGATCATTTGTGAGCAATGTTTCATAGGTGTTGATTCTATAACATACATCTGAATCGTATAAATGAATTTTATTTGTCGAGTCTGGATGCTTACTTGGTTTCATTGTCTCTAAGTACGGGATTAGGGTTGATCCCGATAAGGTAAACGAAATTACTCAATTGCTCAAACCACAATCCATTTTGCAGCTCCAATGTTTGCAGGGGAAAGCAAACTTCTTATGATGGTTCATCTTAAATTATTCTGAGTTGATCAAAGGCTTTATGCACCTACTTAAGAAGGGAGTTTTTTACATGTGGGATGATCAAGCTCAATGATCATTTGATTCCTTGAAAAGGGTGCTTATATCATCCCCACTCCTTAGTGCTCCTAACTAAGGCATGACTTTCTTCTGTACCTGGCAGCCTCACCATCCTCTCTAGGAATGGTCTTGGTTCAAACTCATGATGACCTAAGTGAGCATGTGATATATTATATAGCGAAAGGCCTAGCTGGGCCCAAAATTAGATATTCACATGTGGAAAAGCTATCGTTGGCAGTTGTCTTTGCTATCAACCGCTTCCAACATTACCTACTGCTACAAAAGACTACTGTCATCACCATGGAGAATTCCATGAGACACATTTGGTCTCGTCAAGTCATTGGAGGAAAACATTCCAAATGGATAGTGATCCTCCAAAAATTTGATTTGGTTTTCACCACTACCAAGGCGAAAAATTCCTTAGTCTTCGTCGAACTTTTGTCAGATCTTCCCATTGTCAATCCTAATGAGATACCCCACAATCCTCTTTCAGATTAATCTGTCTATCTTATTGACTCTATTGACCCTTGGTATGGTGACCTTCTTTTCTACCTCTAAGTACAATGCTTCCACCCTGAACTATTGTCAGGTGACCGTCGTCGCATCCGCCACCAAGAACGACACTATTTAGTGCTTACCGATACGTTATATCGCCATGGTTTTGATACAGTTCATTGAAGTTGCCTCACTCATGAAGACGCGGAGCACATTTGAATTACTACCATGCTAGGGCATGTGGCGTTCATGTTTCTGGCATATATACTGCTCAGAAAATTTTACGAGCACGCTACTATTGGCCAACCTTTTTTAAAAGATTATATCAAGGTTATCTAAAAGTGCCACCCTTGTCAAGTGTCTACAAAGAAAATGCATGCTCCTTCAGCCCTACTACACCTGGTTATCTCTATCAGCCCCTTTGTAAAATGGGGAATAGACTTCGTAACATGCAACCCCACTTCCTCTGCTAGACACAACTACATTATCGTAGTTGTGGACTATTTCATGAAATGGGCTGAAGCCCTTCCCACTTTCAGGGCTAATGGAGAAACCATGGCACTATTCCTATTCAATCAGGTCATCTGTCACTTCAGTGTGCCCCATACGATCATTATAGACCATGGGTCTCATTTTCAAAATCACATGATGTCTGACTTAACATTGTTGGTTAGTTTTCACTAGGATCAATCATCCTCCTACTACCCCCAAAGTAATGGCCAAGTAGAGGTCATCAATGGCATCTTAAAGACCATGATCTGCCGGTTAGTAGGGAATAATAAATCCCACTAGCATCGAATGTTATATCCTGCACTATGGGCATACCAAACTTTAGTAAAAACTATTACAGGCTTTACACCTTTTCAACTAGCTTATGGCCTGGATGCAGTTTTACCAATCGAGTGTCAGGTTCCTTCCTTACAAATGGCTATTGAACTCTTGCCCAGCACCACTGCCAAAGAAGAGCACCTGCTGTACCTAAATCAATTGGATGAAACCCGTCAAGATGCCGAATTGGCACTTGAGGCCCACAAGCGCCGGATCAAAGCCTAGTAAGACAAAAAGGTCAAACCTTGTTCTTATGAAGATGGAGATCTTGTTCTACTCTACGATCAAAAGTATGACCTCTTGAGGGTAGGAACGCTTCAACCCTTATGAATCAGTCCATATATCATCACAAAAGCCCTCCCAAAAGGTCCATATGAACTTCAGGACTGGGAAGGAGTCCCACTTGCTGAGCCTCGAAACAAGCTCTATCTAAAAAAGTATTATGCTTAGTACTATGTTAGTGTTAGTATCTGTATACTTCCATCAGGGATCAAGTTCGCTCTTTTCATTTTCATTTTAGGGGTCCCATACTAAAATTTTTACATCATTTCATTAGGTCATGTCAAACTGATCCACTGATGGTTGTCTTGTCTTCAGAAAATCTAATTTCTCCCTCATAGAGTATACTTGTTGACCCTTCTTCAGGTTGTCTTTACTATGGTTTCATCGTCAATTTTCAATTAGGATTTCATTAGGTCATAGGGCATGTTTCATTAGGTCTTAAGGTTTCATTTCCAAGGTCACGAGCCTGATTTAAAAGTGTAAATAAAGGGCAACAAGGGTATGAGGATGATAAATAAGTCAAGCATGATGGCTTGTAGGTCAGAGTCACTATATCATTATCTTTTAACCTAATGCAATTTTGACCTCAAAAACATGTTTTTGAGGTGAAAATAGAGTATTTTGAGTTAATTTGTATTTCTTATGTAATTTTAAGTCACTTTATGTAATAAACGATCCTAGCTACACCAAAGCATCTCTCCTTGTTGCAAGACAAAGAAACACTGCAAAAATCAGTTCAATTTTAGCATTATCCATGTAAAAAGACACAAAGAAGAAAAGGCATTAAAATCAGAGTTTTGAAGAAGGTCAAGAAACATTAGAAAGTGGGATTTTAAGTGAAAAATCAAAATTTACTCCTATATAAGCTCTCACATTTCATTTTCAAGTTCATCATTCTCATTTGGCAAGCAAGGAGTCAAAAAGTGAGAAGAAGAGGAAAAGTTGAGCGAGCTTTGGGCAAAGGAGAAGTGGCATTGCACTCCTCGAGGGTGGCGCTACGCATTTGGAGAAGTGGTGGAGTGGCGCTGCACTTCTATAGACTGGTGCTATGCATTTCAGGCAGGAAGGTCGACGTTGCGCATTTACTGGCGCTACGTGTCTGGGCCCAGTGTTACATGTCTGGGAATTTTCACAGTGTAAATTTACACTATGGTGCGCTTTTGGACATCGCGTTGCGCGTCTGTGCGGTGGCGCTGCGCATTGAGAAGAAGGGCCAGAAAGGCCTCAAAACTTCAAAAAACTTCAAAATTTCCCTCTCTTCCCTTCATACAAGTAATTTGTCCTCCCATACTTCATTGTTGGTTTGAAATAAAACTTTTAAGAATAATTTCCCTTGGTTATGCGTAAACCCTAAATTTCCCTTGGTTATGCCTAAACCCTAAATTCTCCCTTGGCTATGCCTAAACCCTAAAACCCAATTATTCCCGCTATCACGTGTCACTAAACCCTAAACCCCTTGCATACATCATTCCATAACATCCACATCCATTTATCCCTCTTCCAAAAAAATAGTATCTCAAAGAAACCAAGCCCTCCCTCTCATTTTTATGATTCCTACTCCCTCATTCATTTTCTAGCCCATAAGGTCATCTCCCATCCCCTCACTCCTAAAACAGTTTCACTCATTCCCTTCATACAACCTCAAGCCTTGCAAACATGGACAAAGAGGACTGAGACTATGAGGAGGAGGAAAACATCGGCAGTGATAGTTCAACAGATAGACCTAGGCATCAGAGAAAACCACACAAGGGAGGTAGAATTATCAGGGAGGAGCCATCAAACCTTAGAGAATTGTAGGCATCTCAGTTGGTTGTCACTCATTTCAGATATCTTGGCTACTATGAGTTCTGTGAGCAGGTAGAGAGAGTTCAAAGCCACCCTGAGCTCACTAGACTTTTTGTAGCTCATCTTTAGGACAACAAGGTGACTCTTGCTGGGGTAACATTCATAGTCTCACCCTCCATCACTGCAGATGCAACCAAGATTCCAAATGTATGGGAGAAGCGGTACAAGGCACAGGACGTTGATGAACATTATTATGAGCCTTATATCAAACCTTGGTACAAAAATGAGGTGAAAATACTTTTTCCTTTCAGATTTCTTGAAGACAAGTATGTCCCCATGATGAAAATCATGATGAAATATTTCACTTGCGAGGGCCGATTTTCCAGGCTGTACACCTATCACATCAGGCTTATCATACATTTTACCAGGGTGAAGTTGTTAAACCTCCCTTATTTCTTATTCATGAATATTGGGAAGATGGCCCATTTTGTGCAGAAGAAGCCATACCCTCAGCAGATGAGCAGTCTCTATCATTATTCCCTAATCAAGATGATTGTGCTTCATCATCTTAGTCTCCTCAACATCTCTTGGCAGACATTTATTTCTCATGACATCTTCAGGGGTCCTCAAATTCCTCCACCAGTGCCTCAAGAAGTAGCGGGACCTTCTAGTAGTACTCAAGTGAAAACAGATGAGGAGGCCAAAGAGTCTAGAACTACTGAGGTGCCCGAGACTTGCATGACATATCAGAGGGACACAAGGAAATTGTTTGCTGCCAAGAAGCAAGTGTTTGCTCCACGAGATGTGGAACGAACCTTTCCTTCTTCATCAACCCATAGGAAAATTCTACCTCCACTGGATGTGGAAGGGCCTTTGCCTTATTCATCAACACAACAAGTACAGGTGCATTAGCTACACAAAGGGAAGGAAAAGATGTCGGAGGACAATTTTGATGATAAGGAAAAAGAGAGGGACTTTGATCTGATAGAGGATGATGAGCTGGAACAGCGTTATACTCATCATGGCATGGAAATAATTGACTTATAGTCTTAGGATGAAGAAACAATAAAGGACATCATCATACAAGAAAAGAAGGCTCAAGTCCAGGCTTTGATGGACAATTTGAAGAGGGCCAAGTATGTCCTCATGGAGCTAGAACTTCTGAAGGTAAAATGACAATGTGACGAAGAGGCACAGGTCACTTTGAATCCTATTGAGAAGGAGATTGAAGATGATAGAGAGACTTGGCTTGAGAGAGTCAATTTTCAACTTGAGAAGCTGTTGCAGAAGGCCAATAGAGAGAATCAGATGATCAGGCACATGGCCTACCATTACAGGACCCGAAACAAGATTTGCAACATGAGGGTCAAAAATATGAAAGCTAGGCTAAGGCGGGCTATAAAAGGAAAAAAGGAGGAGGATAGGCTTAGGTTGCTTGCTGAAGCTTCCTTGGCTCATCAGGATACTTGATGATTTTGCTTCTCACCAATTTTGGGCAAGTTTGCAAGAATTTTGGATTTGACCCCTGAGGATGGGATGAGGTTGAAACAAAGCCTATATCTTCTTCTTCTTTCTCATTGTAAAGGGTTGGACTTAGCTGGATGCTCAGACCTTGATTGTAAATCATTTTGTAGCAGTTTAGAAGGAGATTAATAAGAATTGCAGCTATTTTTATGGATCCATGTGGTATAGAGTTTTAGTACAATTTCTTCTTTTGTGATCATATGTCATTGTGTTTTGTATACTTCGTTAATCATTTCATTTCTTTTGTGTGAATGCTTTCAAGTTGATAGTCAGAATTCATTACATCATTGTTATGCTTTGGGAAAATATTCACCATTTCATGTTTTCTACAGTTTGGGAAGGATCTATGGTAATCACATGCTCTTCCTAGCCTCTCACCTGTCTTAAAACAGCTCACCCATCAAGCCTTAGAGTGCCAAACCTTATGCCTACCTTAACCCATTGAACACCCTACAATTCTGACCTAATTCCCTAGCCCTAACTGTCCAGCTCCCCTTGATCCAACAAAAACCCATCAAAATCCAATCAAACCTTGTGCTACTATACCTAGCCTAATATCCTTTTTCTGATCCAGTCATCTTGGCTGAGATCCTTATGGAGAGAGCCCTCTCCTGGCCTAGTAGGGCTAGCTACTTGGCTAAGCGTGGTTTGTGGTTACCCTGGCATTGCCTTCCTTTAGCCTGAGGTTCAATCGAAGTGATAACATAATGGCGACCATACTGGGGAACGAAAGACTAAACAAACTGGTAATATCTTTCATTTGAATTCTTAAGCTTATGGATGATGAGTTTTAAAATTTACTAGGCTGAATTCGGAAGTTGTAAAGCAATATTAAAACTTAGAAATTTGAGCACATTGGTTTCGAGAAAGTACACTAGGGCCAATCCAGATCCAAACCCGCCCCAGTAGTGGATAATCCCAATCTGATTTCAAGAAGACACAAAAGGCAAGAAATTTCAGTTAGTCCAACACCTTCAATAAAAGTAGATTCCTGCCTTGATGAGTGGTTGTTTTTAGAAGACCTTCCCTTTGATCTGTCATTTGACCTTTCCCTATTTAGAACCAGGTCTGAAAGTGCACTTGACGACATTGTTCTAGATCTAGAGTTTATTGTAGATCTTGAAGTCCAAAAGGGAAACCAGTCAATTGATGAGTATATTCCAAATTCCCCTCAATCATCCCTTACTACTGCTAAGATCCCCGAGCTTTCTGAACTAGTGTCCACTAACCTTAGTTCAACATTATTCCCTTCAACCTCTGAAGTTCATTCTGCACCTCCATTTATACCTTCACTTCCCTATCAACCTATGATTCCCCATCAATCACCTATTACTCCTAGTTCTCCATCAACTACTGCATCAACTCCTAGTAGCCCAATCCTTGCTTTAAATCCACCTTGAGTTATGGCTGCCCGGTATGCACCACTTGTTTTACCTTAGAATCTTGATGCCATGCCCGTTGATTATCAAACCAAAATACATTTCTTTGATGCCACTCAAACAATTATAGCTCAGCAACATGTTGATAAAATGAATGATTTCTTCGACCTCCATGAAGTAGAGATTGAAGATGTGATGATGAGATTGTTTGTATAAAGCTTTGGAGGTGAAGTTCGAAAATGGTTCAGAGCTTTACGCATAGCTTCTATCAACACTTTACTAATCCTCCATAGGCAGTTCCTAGATCTATGGGAGATGAAGAAGAATCCACTTCATATTTTGTCCGAGTATGAGAACATCAAAATAAATGTCGGTGAGAGTGTGCAGGACTATTGTGTGATGTTTAATGCAGTATACTACGCTATTCCTACCAACTTTAAACCACCAGAGGGATCGGCTTTGCTCAAATTTCCAGAGAGTTTTGATGTTGATATGTCATATTAGTTGTGGTAACGTGATCCTACCACATTAGAAGACATGAAAAAGAATTTTGTGAGTGTAGAAGCAAACTTGCTGGCCAAAAGACCAAGAATGAGATCTAAGAAAAGAGTGACCATGAAAGATGAAGCATCTACTTCAGATGTAAATATGGATACATTCATTTGAATAGTGGAGAGGATGGTTGAGTAGTTATCCATCACAGATAGAGCTGAACCACCATTCCAAAATCCAAATTTTAGAGGACAGGGCAGTCCCAATTCTGAATCAAGCAGAGATAACAAAAAGCAACATAGCAACCAATGCAACAACAGGAGATCATAACTCCCTTACAACAGAATTATGTTCAAGGAATGGAAGAAGAAGATGAGGAAGATCTGATAATTGAAACAAAGCACTTTTTCACTGCTAATGGTACACCTATATTGCTGACTGAATATAAAGAATATGCAGAAGTTCTAGACATTCAAAGGGATGAGGATTACATCTCAGCAAATGATGTGGTTTTGGAGGCTGAAACTGATGATTATCAGCGTGGTTATATGAATTCTTTGACTACACAACAGAGGAAGTACTCTTTAAGGAGCAGAGATGTACCGGTCAATCCCACTCAGAAAAGAAATGATGTGCAATCAAAGAATGATTCCTCAAACACTTAGAAGAAAGGGAAAGAGCTTGCTGATCTGAATCCCAGCAAGGTACCATCAACAATTATCACTGCAAACGAGAAGAACGATTAGCAAAAAGATAGTGCAACGAAAGAGCAAGCAAATAAGAAGGACATTGGTGTCAAAGAGGTAGAAAAAGTTTCATCCATTAATTTAGAAAGTGAAATTGTTAAATTAAAAGTGTCCATTCCTTTGACTGAGCTTGTTAAGAATAACAATTATAAACACCATGTATCTAGAAAGTTGCAAATAGATTCTTTGTCAGACATGGTGAATGTTGAGGATGATCATCTTGAGCTCATTTTTGGTCTAGCCATAGAAGGTTAGCATGAAGATAGCGAAGTCCCTCCTTTTTATCTGAGTCTTAGATTGCATGAGTATATTATCGCTAATGCTATGTTAGATTCCGGAGCTTCCCATAATTTGATGCCTAAGGCCATTATGGAAAAGTTTGGCTTGGATATCACCCGAAAATATCATGATTTGTACTCCTTTGACTCTAGTAGAGTTCGTTGCATTGGTCTCATCAAAGATTTGGTGGTTTCTTTAGATCAAATCCCAGCCAAAAATGTCTTGATGGATGTGGTATTTGCTGATATACCGCCTCGATTTGGTATGCTCTTATCTAGATCGTGGGGTGCTAAAATCAAAAGCACTTTACAACTTGACTTCTCTTATGCTACCTTCCCCATTTTCGGTCAATTGAGGAAGGTGTACCGGGAAAAGAAAATGAAGTATATGATCACTAGTAAAGAGAACCATGTGAATCATCTGATAAATTCTGTACATGCTGATTTAGATTCCTTTGTTTTTACTATGATAGTGGATTGAATGATGTAGATATTCAAATTAGAGAAGTAGATGATGTACCAGCAATTTCTGAGAATTTTAGAGCAGTTCTTAATCAAGAAAAAGAAAAAATAGCAAGCTTTTCTGAGTAGCCTACACAACAGCAAAAGGTCAGTGAAGAGCAGAAAAATGAAATAATCAGCAAGGGTAAGGTTGAGAAAGAAACAAAATTCCAGCATCTAGAAGATGAAGCCCGCCTTTGGAGCATGGACTTCGATGGCACTGTTGGTAAGGACGGTGCTGGTATTGGAATTTGGATTCGAAGCCCTACTTTCCAGCCGACCAAAGTCCCAAGTAATGTTAGAGTATGTTCCTACAAGTTAGCTTTTGATTGCTTGAATAATGAAGCAGAGCATGAGGCTTTGATTACAGGTCTTAAAATTTTGAAGAAACTGTATGTGAAAAGGATTTATGTTTATGGTGATTCAGACCTATTGATTAAACAAGTAAAATGAGAATATCAAGCTAAACATTCGCGGATGAGAGCCTAAAAAAATGCAGTTATGGATATTTTGAGGATGTTTCCTGAATATACATTGACAACAGCACCTCGGACTCAAAACATCATTGTAGATTCACTTGCCACTATCGCTAGCAATTTGAAGATTCCAATGAATTCTAGTAACAAATTTGAAATTAATGTCAAACATAGGCCTTATGTTCCTGGTAATTTGAGTTATTGGAAAGTTTTTTGGGATGAAAATGAAATTAGTGTTGTTTTTCACAATGAAGGAAAGTTTAAGAATGCTTCCATTGATGATGTTTGTGATTCCGATGAGCAAGATATTGAGGTAAATCAGATGGAGGTTTTATAGATGAAATACAATATTATTCCTAGAGGTCTAATACCTTTAGAGGAGCTTTTTGATCAGGATGATGTGGCAAGAAAATTGACCTTGGTTCCTACAGACGAAGCAGTTGAAGATGTAAATCTTGGGACAACTGACCATCCCAAGCTTGTAAAGTTATAAAAAGCATTGTCTCCCAAAGTAAAGGCTAAGTATGTTAAATTACATTTTGAATTTTCTGATGTTTTTGCATGGGACTATTTAGATATGAAGGTGTATGACAAGGATATCATTCAACATACTATTCCTATCAATCCAGATCAAAAACCTTTTAGACAGAAGTTGAGAAGAGTCAATCCAAAGCTGCTGCCATCCATCGAGAAAGAGGTAAAAGTTGGCATCATTGTTCCAACTAGATTTTCTGATTGGATTTCAAATTTGGTCCCGGTATGAAAGAATACTGGAGAAATAAGGTTTTGCATAGATTTCCAGAACCTCAACAAAGTGTCCGTAAAGGATAATTGCCCTCTTCCTAAGATGGGCCATATTCTGCAAAGAGTAGTTGGAGCATCACGGATGCCACTACTAGATGGCTACTCAGGCTATAATCAGATCTTGGTGCATGAAAGAGACCAAGACAAAACTACATTCACAACACCATGGGGAACTTTTCAATCTACCAAAATGTTGTTTGATTGAAGAATGTTGGAGCCACTTTTGAGCGGGTGATGGACATAGCTTTTGCTAATGAGAAGGATGTTTTCTTGGTAGTTTATTTAGATGATCTGATGGTATTTTCTGCTTTTGATCATGAGCATTTGCACCATTTAAGGATTGTCTTTCAAAAATGTAGGAAGATCGGGATTTCTCTAAACCCGAAAAAGAGAATTTTTGCCATGGACGAGGGTAAACTCCTTAGTCATATAATTTCTAAAGATGGTATTCACATTGATCCTTTAAGGGTGGAGGCAATCCAACATATAGACTTTCTGTGCAAGAAAATGCAAATTCAAGCTTTCAATGGTAAGATGAATTTCTTACGCAGATTTATACCAAATTTGGCTTAGCATTTATGTGAAATAACTAATATGTTGAAAAAGGACAGCACCATGAAATCGACCGAGGATGCCATGAAATCATTCAACTTCGTAAGGTTTTCTTTGACTGCAGCCCTAGTGTTGATTAGTCCTGATTATACTCATGATTTTATTATATTTTCATTTGCATCCAGGCACACCATGGCTTTTGTGTTGATGCAAAAGAGGGATCAGGTGGAGCAACCCATTTCTTTTTTCGGTAGGACTATTTGAGATGCTTCCTTGTGTTACAATATCATTGAAAAACAAGTGATGGCTCTTATAAAAGCATTGAATGATTTCAGATTATACATTTTGCATTCACATACTATAGCATATGTTCCTAATGTAGTAGTCAAGGATGTTCTCATGCAAACTAATCCGGAGGGAAGAAGAGGTAAGTGGATAGCAGCAATGTTGGAGTATGATCTTTAGATTAAGCCTACTAAATTGATCAAAGGACAAGGCTTGGAAAAATTGATGGCTGAATCAAATTTGGATTCTCAAGAGATAAATCTCATTGCAGCAATGTCAGATGATGAAGATGGTGGCTCACTCATTCAAGTATTAGAAATGTTTCTCAAATTACCTTGGTATTCTAATATAGTTTATGTTCTTTAGCATCTTTCGCCACCTCCTGGAATGTCAAGAAGTAAAGGTAGATCACTAAAACTAAAGTCTGAAAAATTATGCATTTTGAATAGTGCTCTCTATTGGAAAGATCCGGGAGGCATTCTTCTTAATTGTTTGGTTTAAGATGAAGCTCAGCAAGTAATGAATGATTTTCATAGAGGTGATTGTGGTGGTCATTTGTTTTGGAAAACAATAGCTAACAAAGTGTTGAGAGCATGATATTATTAGCCAACTTTGTTTTCAAATTTATATAAGTTAGTTATGGGCCGCCATGAATGCCAACATTATTGAGGAAAAAGGAAGTTGCTTCCTCTTCCTTTGAAGCCAGTTGAAGTAAATACACCTTTCTAGTAGTGGGGACCTGATTTCATAGGAGAAATCCATCCTACATCATCAGCACAACACAGATGGATTTTGACAGCTACTGATTACTTCACCAAGTGGATTGAGGCCATTTCGACAAGGCAAGCCATGGACGTGGTAATTATCCAATTTTTAGAATCTAATATCTTTTCTTATTTTGGTTGCCCTCACAAGATTATAACAAATAATGCAGCAACATTTAAGTCCAAGAAGATGGTCGAGTTTTGCAACAAGTACAATATTACATTGGGTCATTCCATGGCATACTACATGCAGGGCAATGGATTGGCTGAATCGTCAAATAAATCCTTCGTGAACATTATCAAGAAAATGTTGGAGGAAAACAAGAAGAATTGGCATTGAAATCTTCTTAATTCCTTGTGGGCCGACAGAGTGAGCAGCAAGAAATCAATAGGTATGTCACCTTTTGAGTTGGTTTATGGTGCTGATACAATATTTCCCATGTCACTTGTAGTCCTGGTCATGAGATTGTTACAAGAAGTTGGCAACGAAGAGGATGATATTCAATGTAGAATTAATCAAATGATTCATCTTTAGAAAACAAGGGAAGAGGTTTCCCAAAACACTTTCCAGTTGCAAGAGAAGATAAAGAAAATTTATTACCACAAAACCAAAGAAGAAAAGTTTCAGCTGGAAGATTAGTGCTACGATGGGATGCACGGTAAGTTTGAAAATTTATGGAAAGGGCCATATAAAATCTCAACTTATCGATGATAGAATGCATTTTTGTTAAAGGAAATGGATGGTCAGGAATGTTCAGGAGGGCCAGTGAATGGTAGGCTCCTGAAGCACTACTACTTTTGAGGTTGTTCCTTCAAGTTACTTCACCTTCATTGTATATACCAGTTTTCTTTTCCTTGCAAGGTTTTAAGTACATTGTCATCTGAGCTTGGGGCCCGAAGTGAAGGCTATAAAGTTTGAATGATTTGTGTCAAGTTTGGTTGATTTTGTTTATAGTTAAGTTTAGAGTCGGATGTGAGTCAGTTTTCAATTTGTATTGAGTCATTTTTCATTTTTTTTGTTTGTTTGACTGTCTTTCCCAATGGATGAGGCACTTGGTCTACGGTGTTCTTGAAACCTCCAAGGAGATGCTATCCCTAATAAGGCCAATGTTAGTGTCAGTATCTGCATACTTCCACTAGGGATCAAATTCTCTCTTTGCATTTTCATTTTAGGGGTCCCATACTGAAATTTTTACATCATTTCATTAGTTCATGTCAAACTGATCCACTAATGGTTGTCCTCTCTTCAAAAAATCCTATTTATCCCTCATATAGTATACTTGCTGACCCTCTTCAGGTTGTCTTCAGTTATGGTTTCTTGGTCAATTTGCAAACAATCTTTCATTAGGTCATAGGGCATGTTTCATTAGGTCTTAGAGTTTCATTTCCAAGGTCAAGGTCCTGATTTAAAAGTGTAAATAAAGGGCAGCAAGGGTATGAGGATGATAAATAAGGTAAGCATGATGGCTTGTAAGTCATAGTCACTATATCATTATCTTTTAACCTAATGTAATTTTCACCTCAAAAACATGTTTTTGAGGCAAAATGATAGTATTTTGAGTTAATTTGTATTTATTATGTAATTTTAAGTCACTTTATGTGATAAATGATCCCTGCTGCACCAAGGCATCTCTCCTTGCTGCAAGATAAAGAAACACTGCAAAAATAAGTTCAAGTTGAGAATTATCCACCTGAAAAGACACAAAGAAGAAAAGGCATTAAAAATAGAGTTTTGAAGAAGGTCAAGAAACATTAGAAAGTGGGTTTTTCAACTGAAAAATTAAAATTTACTCCTATATAATCTCTCACATTTCATTTTCAAGTTCATCATTCTCATTTGGCAAGGAAGGAGTCAAAAGGTGAGAATAAGAGGAAACGTTGAGCGAGTTTTGGGCAAAGGATAAGTGGAACTGCGCTTCTGGAGGGTCGCTCTGTGTGTTTGGAGCAATGGTGGAGTGGCACTGCACTTCTATAGACTCGCACTATGCACTTCAAGAAGGATGGTCAGCGCTGCACATCTAGGAATTTTCACAGTGCAAATTTACACTGCGCTGTGCTTCTGGAGGTGGCGCTTCACGTCTGTGCGGTGGTGCTGCGCGTTGAGCAGAAGGGCCAGAAAGTCCTCAAAACTTCAAAAAACTTCAAAATTGCCCTATGTTCCCTTCATACAAGTAAGTTGTCCTCCCATACTTCATTGTTGTTTTGGAATCAAACTCTTAAGCATAATTTCCCTTGGTTATGCCTAAACCCTAAATTTCCCTTGGTTATGCCTAAACCCTAAATTCTCCCTTGGCTATGCCTAAACCCTAAAACCCAATTATTCCCCCTATCACCTATCACTAGACCCTAAACCCCTTCCATACATCATTCCATAACATCCACATCCCTTTAACCCTCTTCCCAAAAAACAATATCTCAAACAAACCAAGCCCTCCCTCTCATTTTTATGATTCCTACTCCCTCATTCATTTTCTAGCCCATAAGGTCATCTCCCATTCCCTCACTCCTAAAACACATTCACTCATTCCCTTCATACAATCTCAAGCCTTGCAAACATGGACAAAGAGGATTGAGACTATGAGGAGGAGGAAAACACCGATAGTGATAGTTTAGTAGATAGAGCTAGGCATCAGAGAAAACTGCACAAGGGAGGAAGAATTATCAGGGAAAAGCCATCAAACCTCAGAGAATTGTAGGCCTCTTAGTTGGTTGTCAATTGTTTCAGATATCTTGGCTGCTATGAGTTCTGTGAGTAGGTAGAGAGAGTTCAACACCACCCTGAGCTCACCAGACTTTTTGTAACTCATCTTCAGGACAAAAGGGTGACTCTTGTTGGGGTAACATTCACAGTCTCACCCTCCATCATTGCAGATGCAACTAGGATTCCAAATGTAGAGGAGAAGTGGTACAAGGCACAGGACCTAGATGAACATTATTATGAGCCTTATATCAAACCCTGGTATAGAAATGAGGTGAAAAGACTTTTTCATTTCAGATTTCTTGAAGAGAAGTATGTCCCCATGATGAAAATCATCATGAAATATTCCACTTGTGAGGGCAGATTTTCCAGGCTATACACCTATCACATTAGGCTTTGCATGCATTTTACCAGGGTAAAGTTGTTAAACCTCCCTTATTTCTTGTTTAGGAATATTGAGAATATGGCCCATTTTGTGCAGAAGAAGCCATACCCTTAGCAGATGAGCAGTCTCTATCATTATTCCCTGGTCAAGATGATTGTGCTTCATCATCTTAATCTCCTCAACATCTTTTGGGATACGTTTATTTCTTGTGACATCTTCAAGGATCCTCAAATTCCTCCACCAAAGCCTCAAGAAACAGGGGTACCTTCTAGCAGTTCTCAAGTGAAAATAGATGAGGAGGCCAAAGAGAATAGAACTACTAAGGTTCCTGGGACTTACATGACATATTAGAGGGGCACAAGGAAATTTTTTGCAGCCAAGAGACAAGTGTTTGCTCCACGGATGTGGAAGGGACCTTGCCTTCTTCATCAACCCATAGGCAAATGCTAGCTCCACAGGATGTGGAAGGGGCTTCGCCTTCTTCATCAACATAGTAGGTACAAGTGCAGCAGCTACACAAAGGGAAGGAAAAGATGTAGGGGGATAGTTTTGATGATGAGGAGAAAGAGAGGGACTTTGATCTGACAGAGCATGATGAGTAGGAGCAGCGTTATACTCATCATGGTGTGGAAATGATTGACTTAGAGGCTCAGGACAAAGAAACAATAAAGGACATCATCATACAAGAAACGGAGGCTCAAGTCCAAGCTTTGATGGACAATTTGGAGAGGGCCAAGTATGTCATCACATATTTGGAACAAGAGAACAAGCAGTTGAGTAACAAGTAGGTCTTCATGGAGCTGGAACTTCTCAAGGTAAAATGACAAAGTGACAAAGAGGCATAGGTCACTTTGACTCCCATTTAGAAGGAGATTGAGGATGATAGAGAGACTTAGCTTGAGAGAGTCAATTTTCACCTTGAGAAGCTATTGTGGAAGGCCAATAGAGACAATCAAATGATCAGGCACATGGCCTAGCATTATAGGACCCAAAACAAGATTTGCAACATGAGGGTCAAGAAGATGAAAGCTAGACTAAGGTAGGCTCTAAAAGGAAAAAAGGAGGAGGATAGGCTTAGGTTTCTTGCTAAAAATTCCTTGTCTCATTAGTGCTTCTCACGAATTTTGGACAAGTTTGGAAGAATTTTTGTCATTTGCAAATTTTAAAATTTTACACACATAAAATCTGTTCAACATGCAGTGCCACTTTCGCTATGCTTTTCCTAGGGGCACCCAATGCACAAATGGTTTGCATTTTTGGATTCAGAGTGATGAGTACATGCAACCTATGGATTTTCCAAGTTTTTGGGGTAGAACTGGTCCACCAAAAGGTAAGAAAACACCCTAACAATGACCTTTCTGCCACGTTTTGGACACACAGAAGCAGTCTTGGGAGAATCCAGTTTTGAGGGGTCAAATGAGTTTCAAATGTAGAAATTCCAGGTGTGTTGGAAATTAGACTTGAAGATCTTTCCAATGAGCTATCATGAGATTGATTTGGATGCGGGAAGGCCTCCAAAAGGGACCTAAAAGTGGCACTACATGTTGGGCCAGTGGCACTACGCGTAGGGCAAATTTTGCACAGGATGGCTATTTTTCTATGTTTTGAATGATTTCATGGGTTTTCTTTCATGGAATATGTTTTACTGATGTAAATGATGACTTGGCATGTAAATATGTTGGATAACTAGTAGTAGAGGGTAGATTCATTACATTAAAAGTCAATTTCAGCTCAAATGAATCGGTTTTTCACTTTTAGAGGCAAGTTGTTAAGGGGCCTATATTCATGTTTCTTGTTCATTATTGGTTAGATTAGCTCCTCATCTTAGGGATTCAACCCCTGAGGATGGGATGAGGTTGAAACAAAGCCTATATCTTCTTATTCTTTCTCATTGTAAAGGGTTGGACTCAGCTGGATGCTTAGACCTTGATTGTACATCATTTTGTAGTAGTTTAGCAGTAGATTAATAAGAATTGCAGCTAGTTTTATGGGATCCATGTGGTATGGAGTTTTAGTACAATTTCTTATTTTTTGATCATATTTTAATGTGTTTTGTATAATTCGTTAATCATTTCATTGTTTCTAAGTGAATGCTTTCAACTTGATAAGCAGAATTCATTACATCAGTGCTCTACTTTGGGAAAATATTCACCATTTCATGTTTTCTATAGTTTGGGAAGGATGCATGGTAATCACATGCTCTTCCTAGCTACTCACTAGTCTTAAAAAACCTCACCCATTAAGCCCTAGAGTGCTAAGCCTTATGCCTACCTTACCCCATTGAACACCCTACAATTCTGACCTAATTCCCTAGCCCTAACTGTCGAGCTCCTCTTGATCCAGCAAAACCCCTTCAAAATCCAATCAAACCTTTTGCTACTATACCTAGCCTAATATCCCTTTTATGATCCAGTCATCTTGGCTGAGATCCTTACAGAGAGAGCCCTCTCTTGCCCTAGTAGGGCTAGCTACTTGGCTAAGCATGGTTTGTGGTTACCTTGGAATTGCCTTCCTTCACCCTAAGGTTCAATCCAGGTGATAACATAGTGGCGACCATACTAGGGAATGAAAGACTAAATACCCTAGTAATATCTTTCATTTGAATTCTTAAGCTTATGGATGATGAGTTTTAGAATTTACTAGGCTGAATTTGAAAGTTGTAAAGCAATATATAAAACTTCAAAATTTGAGCACACTGGCTTCGACAAAGTACACTACGGCCAATCCATATCCAAACCCGCCTCAGTAGTGGATAATCCCAATCTGATTTCGAGAAGACTCAAAAGACAAGAAAGTTCAATCAGTCCAACACCTTCAATAAAAGTAGATTCCTGCCCTGATGAGTGGTTGTTTTTAGAAGACCTTCCCTTTGATCTGTCGTTTGACCTTTCCCTATTTAGAACCAGGTCTAAAAGTGCACTTGAAGACATCGTTCTGGATCCAGAGTTTATTACAGATCTCTAAGTCCAAAAGGAAAACTGGTCAATTGATGAGTCTATTCTAAATTCCCCTCAATCATCCCTTACTACTGCAAAGATCCCTGAGCTTTTTGAACCAGTGTCCACTACCCTTAGTTCAACATTATTCCCTTCAACCTCTGAAGTTCATTCCCCACCTCCATTTATACCTTCACTTCCCTATTAGCCTATCATTCCCCATCAATCACCTATTACTCCCAGTTCTCCATCAACTCCTAGTAGCCAAATCCTTGCTTTAAATCCACCTCGAGTTGTGGCTGCCCGGTATGCACCCCTTTTTCTACCTTAGAATCTTGGTGCCATGCCCGCTGATTATGAAACAAAAGTACCTTTCTTTGATGCCACTCAAACCATTATAGCTCAGCAACATGTTGATAAAATGAATGATTTATTTGACCTCCATGAAGTAGAGATTGAAGATGTGACGATGAGATTGTTTGTACAAAGCTTTGGAGGTGAAGTTCAAAAATGGTTCATAGCTTTACCTGTAGCTTCTATCACCACTTTACCAATCCTCCATAGGGAGTTCCTAGATCGACGGGAGGTGAAGAAGAATCCACTTCGGGTTTTTTCTGAGTATGAGAACATCAAAAGAAATGTCGGCGAGAGTGTGCAAGACTATTGTGTGAGGTTTAATGCAGTATACAATGCTATTCCTACCAACATTAAACCACCTGAGGGATTTTCTTTGCTCAAATTTCTAGACAGTTTTGATGTTGATATGGCATATCAGTTGCGGGAACGTGATCCTACCACATTAGAAGACATGCAAAAGAATGACGTGAGTGTAGAAGCAAACTTGATGGCCAAAAGAGCAAGAATGAGATCCGAGAAAAGAGTGAACATGAAAGAAGAAGCATATACTTCAGATGTAAATATGGATACATTGATTCGAACAGTGGAGAGGATGGTTGACTGGTTATCCATCACAGATAGAGCTGAACCACCAATCCAGAATCCAAATTTTAGAGGACAACAACATCCCTAATTCTAAATCTAGAAGAGAGAACGAAGGGCACCAGAGTAACCAGTGCAACAACAGCAAATCAGAACTCTCTTATAATAGAATTATGTTGAAGGAATGGAAGAAGAAGATGAGGAAGATTTGGTAATTGAAACAAATCAGTTTTTCACTGTTGATGGTATGCCTATATTTCTGACAGAAGATGAAGAATATGCAGAAGTTATAGACATTCAAAGGGATGAGGATTACATCTTAGCAAATGATGTGGTTTTGGAGGCTGCATCTGATGATTATATGCGTGGTTATATGAATGCTTTGACTACACAACAGAGGCAATACTCTTTAAGGAGCAGAGATGTACCAGTCAATCCCATTGAGAATAGAAAGGATGTGCAATTAAAGAATGATTCCTCAAACACTCAGAAGAAAGAGAAAGAGCCTGCTAATCTAAATCCCAGCAAGGTACCATCAACAAGTATCACTGCAAATGAGAAGAACAATCAGCAAAAAAATAGTGCAACGAAAGAGAAAGAAAATAAGAAGGACATTGGTGTCAAAGAGGTAGAAAAAGTTTCATCCTTTAATTTAGAAAGTGAAATTGCTAAATTAAAAGTGTCCATTCCTTTGACTGAGCTTGTTAAGAATAGTAATTATAAACACCATGTATCTAGAATATTGCAAATAGATCCTTTGTCAGACATGGTGAATGTCGAGGATGATCATCCTAAACTCATTTTTGGTCCAGCCATAGAAGGTCAGCCTGAAGATAGCGAAGTCCCTCCTTTTTATCCGAGTCTTATATTGCATGAGTATATTCTCCATAATGCTATGTTAGATTCCAAAGCTTCCTGTAATTTGATTCCTAAGGCCATTATGGAAAATTTGGGCCTGGATATCACTTGGAAATATCATGATTTGTACTCCTTTGTCTTTGGTAGAGTTCATTGCATTGGTCTCATCAAATATTTGGTGGTTTCTTTAGATCAAATCCCAGCCAAAAATGTCTTGATGGATGTGGTAGTTGCTGATATACCACCTCGATTTGGTATGCTCTTATCTAGATCGTGGGGTGCTAAACTCAAAGGCACTTTACAACTTGACTTCTCTTATGCTACCATCCTTGTTTTTGGTCAATTGCGGAAGTTGTACCGGGAAAAGAAAATGAAGTATATGATCACTAGTAAAGAGAAGCCAGTGAATCATTTGATAAATGTTGTACATACTGATTTAGAGACCTTTGTTTTGTACTCTGATAGTGGATTGAATGATGCAGATATTCATCTTGTAGAAGTAGATGATGTACCAAAAATTTTCGAGAACTTTAAAGCAGTTCTTAATCAAGAAAAATAAAAAATAGAAAGTTCTTCTGAGCAACCTACACAACAGCAAAAGGTCAATGAAGAGTAGAAAAATGAAGTAATCAGCAAAGGTAAGGTTGAGAAAGAAACAAAATTCCAGCATCTAGAAGATGAAGCGAGCCTTTGAAGCATGGACTTCGATGGCACTATGGGTAAGGACGGCGCTGGTATTGGAATTTGGATTCGAAGCCCTACTGTCCAGCCGACCAAAGTCCCAAGTAATGTTAGAGTATGTTCCTACAAGTTAGGTTTCGATTTCTCTAATAATGAAGTGGAGTATGAGGCTTTGATTATAGGTCTTAAAATTTTGAAGAAACTAGATACGAAAAGGATTTCTGTTTATGGTGATTCATAGCTAGTGATTAAACAAGTAAAAGGAGAATATCAAGCCAAACATCCGGAGATGAGAGTCTACAGAAATGCAGTTCTTGATATTTTGAGGATGTTTCCTGAATATATATTGACAGAAGTACCTCATACTCAAAACATCATCGCAAATTCACTCATCACTGCGGCCAAAAATTTGAAGATTCCAATGAATTCTAGCAACAAATTTGAAATTCATGTCAAACATAGGCCTATTGTTCCTAATAATTTGAGCTATTGGCAAGTTTTTTGGGATGACAATGAAATTAATGCCTTTTTACAGAATGAAGGAAATTTTAAGAATGCTTCCATTGATGATGTTTGTGATTTCGATGAACAAGATATTGGGGTAAATCAAATGGAGGTTTTACAGCTGAAAGACAATATTATTCCTATAGGTCTCATACGTTTACAGGAGCTTTTTTATCAGGTTGATGTGGCAAGAAAAATGACCTTGGTTCCTATGGACAAAGGAGTTGAACATGTAAATCTTGGGACAGCTGACCATCCCAAGCTTGTAAAGTTATCAAAAGCATTGTCTCCCAAAGTAAAGGCTAAGTATGTTAAATTACTTTCTGAATTTTTTGATGTTTTTGCATGGGATTATTCAGATTTGAAGGTGTATGACAAGGATATCATTCAACATACTATTCCTATCAAGTTGGATCAAAAACCTTTTAGACAGAAGTTGAGAAGAATCAATTGAGAGATGATTCCATCCATCGAGAAAAAGGTAAATAGATTGTTTAAAGCTGACATCATTGTTCCAATTAGATTTTATGATTGGATTTCAAATTTGGTCCCAGTACGAAAGAAGACCAGAGAAATAAGGTTGTGCATAGATTTCTGGAAATTCAACAAAGTGTCCTTAAAGGATAATTACCCTCTTCCTAAGATGGACCATATTCTGCAAAGAGTAGTTGGAGAATCACAGATGTCACTACTAGATGGCTACTCAACCTATAATCAAATCTTGGTGCATGAAAGAGACCAAGACAAAACTACCTTCACAACACCATGGGGAACTTTTCAGTATCCCAAAATGCCATTTGGATTGAAGAATGTCAGAGCCACTTTTTAGCGGGCGATGGACATAGCTTTTGCTAATGAGAAGGATGTTTTCTTGGTAGTTTATTTAGATGATCTGACAGTATTTTCTGGTTCCGATGATGAGCATTTGCACCATTTAAGTATTGTCTTTCAGAATTGTAGGAAGATCGAGATTTATCTAAACCCGAAAAAGAGTCTTTTTGCCATGGACGAGGGTAAACTCCTTGGTCATATAATTTCTAAAGATGGTATTCGCTTTGATCCTTCAAGGGTGGAGGCAATCCAGCATATAGACTTTCTGCGCAACAAAAAGGAGATTCATGCTTTCAATGGTAAGATGAATTTCTTATGCAGATTTATACCAAATCTGGCCAAGAATTTACGTGAAATAACTAATATGTTGAAAAAGGAAAGCACTGTGAAATGGACCGAGGATGCCATGAAATCATTCAACTTGGTAAAGTTTGCTTTGACTATAGCCCCAGTCTTGATTAGTGTTGATTATACTCATGATTTTATTATATTTTCATTTGCATACGAGCACACCATGGCTACGGTGTTGATGCAAAAGAGGGGTCAGGTGGAGCAACGCATTGCTTTTTTCAGTAGGACTATTTGAGATGCTGCCTTGCATTATGATATCATTGAAAAACAAGCGCTATTTCTTATAAAGGCATTGAAGGATTTCAGAGTATACATTCTGCATTCACATACTATAGCATATGTTCCTAATGCAGCAGTCAAGGATGTTCTCATGCAAACAGATCTAGAGGGAAGAAGAGGTAAGTGGATAGCAACAATATTGGAGTATGATCTTGAGATTAAGCCTACCAAACTGATCAAAGGACATGGCTCGGAAAAACTAATGGCTAAATTAAATTTGCATTCTCTAGACATAAATCTCATTGCAGCAATGTCAGATGATGAAGATGGTGGCTCACTCATTCAAGTATCAGAAATTGTTTCTCAAATCACCTTGGTATTCTGATATAGTTTAGGTTCTTTAGCATATTTCGCCACCTCTTGGAATGTCAAGAAGTAAAGGTAGATCAATAAAACTAAAGTCTGCAAAATTATGCATTTTGAATAGTGCTCTCTATTGGAAAGTTCTGGGAGGCATTCTTCTTAATTGTTTGGTTGAAGATGAAGCTCAGTAGGTAATGAATGATTTGCATAGAGGTGATTGTGGTGGTCATTTGTTTTTGAAAGAAACAACTAACAAATTGTTCAGAGAAGGATATTATTGGCCAACTTTGTTTTGAAATTTATATAAGACAGTTATGGGCTGCCATGAATGCCAAGTTTTTCAAGGAAAAAGGAAGTTGCTTCCTCTTCCTTTGAAGCCAATTGAAGTAAATGCACCTTTCCAGCAATGGGGACTTTATTTCATAGGAGAAATCCATCCTACATCATCAACACAACATATATGGATTTTGACAGCTACCGATTACTTCACCAAGTGGATTGAGGCCATTCTGACAAGGCAAGCCATGGACACAGTAATTATCTAGTTTTTAGAATCTAATATCTTGTCTCCTTTTGTTTTCCCTCACAAGATTTGAACAAATCATGCAACATCATTTAAGTCCAATGAGATGATCGAGTTTTGCAACAAGTACAATATTACATTAGGTCATTCCACGGCATACTACCTGCAAGGAAATGGATTGGTTGAATCGTCAAATAAATCCTTGGTGAACATTATCAAGAAAATGTTGGAGGCAAACAAGAATAATTGGCATCGAAAGCTTGTTAATGCCTTGTGGGATGATAGAGTGAGCAACAAGAAATTGATAGGTATGTCACCTTTTGAGTTGGATTATGGTACTGATACAATATTTCCTACATCACTTGCAGTCCTGATCATGAGATTGTTACAGGAAGCTGGCAGCGAAGAGGATGATATTCAGCGTAGAATTAATCAAATGATTCACCTTCAGCAAACAAGGGAAGAGGTTTGCCAAAACACTTTCCGGTTGCAAGAGAAGATAAAGAAAATTTATGACCGCATAACCAAAGTAGAAAAGTTTCAGCTGGAAGATGCAGTGCTGCGGTGGGATGCACAGAATGAGGAAAAATGAAATCATGGTAAGTTTGACAATTTATGGAAAGGACCATATAAAATCTCAACTTATCATGGACAAAATGAATTTTTGTTAAAGGAAATGGATGGTCAGGAATGTTCAGGAGGGCCAGTGAATGGTAGGCTCCTGAAGCACTACTACTTTTGAGGTTGTTCCCTGAAGTTACTTCACCTTCATTGTATATATTAGTTTTATTTTAATTGAAAGGTTTCAAGGACATTATCATTTGAGCTTGGGGCCCAAAGTGAAGGCTATAAAGTTTGAATGATTTGTGTCAAGTTTGGTTTCTTTGGTTTACAGTTAAGTTTAGAGTTGGTTGTGAGTCAGTTTTCAATTTGTATTGAGTCATTTTTCATTTTTTTGTTTTTTTGTTCGTATTTCCCAATGGATGAGGCACTTGGTGTATGGTGTTCTTGACACCTCCAAGGAGCTGCCATCCCCAATAACGCCAATGTTAGCATCAGTATCTGCATACTTCCATCAGGGATCAAATTCACTCTTTGCATTTTCATTTCAGGGGTCCCATACTGAAATTTTTACATCATTTCATTAGGTGATGTCAAACTGATCCACTCATGGTTGTCTTGTCTTCAGAAAATATAATTTCTCCCTCATAGAGTATACTTGCTGACCCCTCTTCAGGTTGTCCTCAGTTATGGTTTCATGGTCAATTTGTAATCAGGCTTTCATGAGGTCATAGGGCATGTTTTATTAGGTCTTAGGGTTTCATTTCCAAGGTCAAGAGCCTGATTTAAAAGTGTAAATAAAGGGCAGCAAGGGTATGATGGTGATAAATAAGTCAAGCATGATGGCTCGTAGGTCAAACTCACTATATCATTATCTTTTAACCTAATGTAATTTTCACCTCAAAAACATGTTTTTGAGGCGAAAATAGAGTATTTTGAGTTAATTTGTACTTATTATGTCATTTTAAGTCACTTTATGTAATAAATGATCCTAGCTGCACCAAAGCATCTCTCCTTGTTGTAAGACAAAGAAACACTACAAAAATCAGTTCAAGTTGAGCATTATCCACCTGAAAAGACACAAAGAAGAAAAGGCATTAAAAACAAAGTTTTGAAGAAGGTCAAGAAACATTAGAAAGTGGGTTTTTCAAGTGAAAAATCAAAATCTACTCCTATATAAGCTCTCACATTTCATTTTCAAGTTCATCATTCTCATTTGGAAAGCAAGGAGTCAAAAAGTGATAAGAAGAGGAAACGTTGAGCGCGTTTTGGGCAAAGGAGAAGTGGTGCTACGCTTTTGGAGGGTGGCACTGCGTGTTTGGAGCAGTGGTGCAGTGGTGCTGTGCTTCTATAGACTGGTGTTGTGCGTTTCAGGAAGGAGGGTCGGTGCTGCACATTGAGAGACTGGCGCTGCGCATCTGGGCCCAGAACTGTGCGTCTGGGCCTGGCGCTGCACTTCTGGGAATTTTCGTAGTGTAAATTTACACTGCGATGTGCTTCAGGGGTCCTCTAATTCCTCCACTAGTGGCTCAAGAAGCAGGGGGACCGTCTTTCAGTACTTAGGAGAAAATAGATGAGGAGGCCAAAGAGACTAGAACTACTGAGGTGCCTATGACTTACATGACATATTAGAGGGGCACAAGGAAATTGTTTGCAGCTGAGGGGCAAGTGTTTGCTCCATGGGATGTGGAAGGGACCTTGCCTTCTTAATCAACCCATAGGCAAATGCTAGCTCCATAGGATGTGGAAGGGGCTTTGTGTTCTTCATCAACATAGTAGGTACAGGTGCAGCAGTTGCACAAAGGGAATAAAAAGATGCTAGAGGAGATTTTTGATGATGAGGAGAATGATAGGGACTTTGATCTGATAGAGAATGATGAGCTGGAGTAATATTATACTCATCATGGACATGGAAATAATTGACTTAGAGGCTCAGGACGAAGAAACAATAAAGGACATCATCATACAAGAAAAGGAGGCTCAAGTCCAAGATTTGATGGACAATTTGGAGAGGGCCAAGTATGTCATCACATATTTGGAACAAGAGAAAAAGTAGTTGAGTGACAAGCAAGTCCTCATGGAGCTAGAACTTCTCAAGGTAAAATGACAAAGGGACAAAGAGGCATAGGTCACTTTGACTCCTATTGGGAAGGAGATTGAAGATGATAGAGAGACTTGGCTTGAGAGAGTCAATTTGAACCTTGAGAAGCTATTGTAGAATGGCAATAGAGACAATCAGATGATCAGGCACATGGCCTACCATTACAGGACTCGAAACAAGATTTGCAACATGAGGGTCAAGAAGATGAAAGCTAGGCTAAGGCGAGCTCTAAAAGGAAAAAAGGAGGAGGGTAGACTTAGGTTTCTTATTGATGATTCCTTGGCTCATTAGGATACTTGATGATGGTGATTCTCACCAATTTTGGGAAAGTTTGGAAGCATTTTTGTCATTTGCAAATTTTGAAATTTTACACAGAAAATTTGCCTCAACGCACAGCGCCACTTGCACTGCGCTTTTCCTAGGGGCACCCAATGCACAAATGGTTCGAATTTTTGGATTTGGAGCGATGATTACATGCACCCTATGGATTTGATACGTTTTTGGGGTAGGACTGGTCCACCAAAAGGTCAAAAAACACCCTAAAATTGACCTTTCTGCCACTTTTTGGACACACAAAAGAAGTCTTGGGAGAATCACGTTTTGAGGGGTCAAATGACATTCAAATGTATAAATTCTAGGTGTTTCGGAGAATAGACTTGAATACCTTTCCAATGAGCTATTATGATCTCAATTGTGATGCCGGGAAGGCCTCCAAAAGGAACCTGAAAGTGGCACTATGCGTTGGGCCAGTGGCGCTGCGCGTAGGGCAAATTTGCAGAGGATGACTATTTTTCTATGTTTTGACTGTGTTCATGGATTTTCTCTCATGGAAGAAGTTTTACTGATATAAATGATGAATTGGCATGTAAATATCATGGATAAATAGTAGTAGAGGGTAGATTCATTGCATTAAAAGTAAATTTGAGCTCAAATGAATCAGTTTTTCACTTTTAGAGGCAAGTTGTTAAGATGCCTATATTCCTGTTTCTTGTTAAGTATTGGTTAGATTAGCTCCTCATCTGAGGGATTTGACCCCTAAGGGTGGGAGGAGGTTGAAACGAAGCCTATATCTTCTTCTTCTTTCTCATTGTAAAGGGTTGGACTCAGTTGGATGCTCAGACCTTGATTATACATCATTTTGTAGCAGTTTAGCAGGAGATTAATAAGAATTGCAGCTATTTTTATGGGATCCATGTGGTGTGGAGCATTAGTATAGTTTCTTATTTTGTGATAATATGTTAATGTTTGTTAACGAGAAAATTGTCTACTCAGAACGCCCCTATCCCACTAAGGTGTGACAGTACCTTAGAAACAAACAAGAAAAACTACTTTCGTATTCTTCTTTATGAACTATAAACGAAGAGGAATAGGATGAACCAACCTGTGTCTTGCGCTAGTCCTTTGATCCAATCTCTCTCCTCTTTGACAGCTTCCAGCTACCTGCTCCCTTACTTGCCCAGCTTCACCAAGTTCCTGCAAGATCACAGAAGAGGAAAACTACACAAAGACATGGATTTACATTCATAAATAGCTTAGGATCAGATATAAGCTAAACATGCAAATATAACAAAACATCATTGATACACAAGCATGTAGGAGAAACTCAAATAGTTTTATTGATATAACAAGAAGGTCCAGGAGGAGTTACAACCGATGATTCCTGATCCAGCATCAACCCCCCAGCAAAGGAATCCCCTCTTCACCTCCAACAAAGCATAAATCACCCAATACACTGATCTCTATCTCAAAACCAACAACAATTCTCTGCAATGTACAAAATTCCAACCTCTGGATCTCTGGGGTGAGGGATCCATATATAGATGTATGCAAAGAGGATGAGTCAGCTTATGATTTGACTAGTGGCCTCTCTCTGTTAGTTCTTGCTTCCACTTGGAGACTGAGAGCCTCTTACTCATCCTTGGTCGAACTCAGTGAGGGAAGTGTCATTGGGGAAGATTCTGGAAGCTTCCATTGTCTGTCCACCTCGCGGAATGACACTGCCATTTGTCATTTCCCGCTCAGCGCACCCTGGTAGTGCATTTAGGTGCGTTGCAACGCACCTAGCTAGTGTACTGGGGTGCTATGCAACGCAACTGGCTAGTGGAGCAGCTGAAATGATCCTGATTTGATTGATTCTGAGCAGTTTCTGGTGGAGAACTTCTGGGAGAAGCTGTAATTGGTTGACCTTGTTCCTTTAGGGGCAGGAACAACTCTTTTAGGGACTTAGGATCCCTTGGTTTATGGACATTTCATGCTTAGAGCTGTAAGGCACAAAAATGTCTAGAACAGTTGCTCCCTAAAGTATGAGGCCGTTTATCGGGTGAAATGCTTTATTAGGAGGATCCGAAGTTCTTTTAATGCTGGGAGGAGACCTATAATAAGATACAATACAATACATTATCTTCATACTGCTTTCATGATCTAGCTGAGGTGGGTATTCCCATGCTCAACTTTATAAATTCATTTTTATGTACACAGGACAGACAATCGTCTGATGGTAGACTGATGATTTTGATGAAGTCATCATCCTTTTGGTAGGATGATTATCTGTGCTGCAATGCTATACATGTCAATGTTTTTATTTTTCCTGAATATATATCGCAGCCCGGATGGATGAAACTAGATCCGGGGTCTTCAATCTCGTCCGATCTTCACTCGAAGTACAAGTCGATCCATGTGAGAAATGTTTTGAAGTTGAACAAGGAAAGACATCGCTTGATTACCAGTCGATGATGTAAACTGTTAACAAGCGTGAGAGGAATTACCGATAATGATGATGACCCTCAAGGTACTGCAGTACAATTCACGTGGTGTGAATAAAGGACTTGGCGTCGAACACCACGCAAAATCTTTTGGTCGAAGGTCATTGATGTATACCTCTCGCCGGAAGTGAGAAACTTGCCATTGAGGCATGCAAGCTTCAAAGTACTGAATGGGGTGTTCCTAGATCGACTTCTTGGATAATGAGCTGATGTCGACAAGAAGCGATCCGTCAAAGGAGGGCCTTGATGAATCCCACATCAATGACAAGGAACGGAGCAAATGATTTTGATGGAGGTGAAAACGATCTGATGATACATGGTTCAGGATGGCGGTCATGAAGGAATGAAGTATAATGTATGGTAGTGGATGGGACACGGGTGACTTCTCTGGATGACTTCTCTTGAACATGTCGGCGACACTTATGTGATGGATTGGTAGCATTTACCCCAAATGTGGATGGTATGGCGTGACCATGGTGATGTGACCGGTGAATGAAACAACCCAACCCGACTCAGGCACGGAGTGGAAGTGTCATTTTCAAGAGCGACTTGCTACCAATAAAGATTCTTTGAGTTTCTTCGCAATTTTTCCCCAGTCATTGCTGACCAGTACCTCTTTATTTTTGTCAAGCTTGAGGAGGATAACATATGCTTGTTCTATAATTTTCCCTTCGGGCAAACCCATCGCTATGTTTTAACGAGCCTAGCGATAGTGAAACTCGTTCTCGTCTAAAGACAAGTTTGTCGCTATTAATCTTTTTAACGAGTTTAACGACAAAGATAACTCAGTCCTTTTCATTTTTAGAGAGTCTGAAAAGGTACGTAAAGGTAACTCCGAAATTCCTTTTTCGTCATCTAATCCCTTAAGTCCGAAAAAGTATAAAACAATACAGAAGGGATGAATTTTCGATAGTTTTAACGAGCTGAACAAAACAATCGCTCGATCTTTTTGTGCAATAATCCCTCAGGTCCAAAAAGATTAAAATCTAGAGGAGGGATAGCTCTTCCGGTCGCTTTAACGAGCTGGAAGGCCAAAACTCAGCAATCTTTTCATATTTTACGAGTCAGTTGAAAAGAGCTTAAAGAAGGCTCGTCTTTTGAGGAACGAGTGATAAAATGGGTAGCAGCTGATTCTAGGTAATGGTTGGAATTTTCCAATCACGGCAGTGTCACAAGGATGGCTAGTGAAATCACTCTTTGCATCTGTTCCTAAAAATGGTTAAACAATCAAATGGAGGTGAAGGATCGGCCAATGGAAATGTGGAGGTGACGGTTCAAACACGACCAAGGCTTTAATGGCTGAAATCTTCATTCGCGGTGGTTATTTACCGGGGAATAGTTCATTTTTTAACGAGCTTAAACGCAGGTGGAAACACTTGCTCATGTCTTATGTTTATTTTTTAACAAGCTTGAACTATGTGCTAAAACCGCACGATTAATCCAGTCATATGATAAGAATGTCTCATATAAAACGACAAATTTTAGATTTTTTCCCCACATCCTTTCTTTATGCAAGTTAGGTGACAACTAATCCTACGAGTTTAAAGGGTTAGATGTCCTAAAAATTTAAAAAATAAATAGCCACCCCTCGCTTGCACTCCAAAAGGTTTGCATGCCCCCAGGTATAAAACAGAGTTTCGAGGTCTCCCTCTATTTGAGCTGACAAAACATTCGTTTTATCAAGAAGGGTCACCCTTTATTCGAGCTGACAAAACATTTGTTTTATCAGGAAGGGTACTACCTCTTACAGGTTACCCAAAGATTGTTCTATTTATGGCGTAAACAAAACACTTCTTCGGCGATGTCTACCGAAATAAACAAAGGTGAGTGACGACATCCGCCAACTCACATAACTTTGACAAAAGAATCTTATTCTAGAATAACCCCTCTTCCAATCACGGACGGGGTACAGACTAGTCATATTCTCCCTCGGAAACCTACTCTATACCCGAAGTTTTCCTGCCGAAGCAGACCAGGACGCACGCCCCCTGGGTTTCAGTCATATCCCTCTGAATTACTCGCGCTCATCGGGAGGACGGACTGGAGATTGAGACATTTCTTGCGTGAAGAGACCATTTAGGGATGGTATATGACTATTTGCTATGCGTGATCTAGGAAATGAAAGCTGGTCCCTGAGCTTGACCACTCTTCCTTTGTGCGGAAAACACATTACTCTAAAGAGTGAGGAGACGATGGCTCCCATGCAATAAATATAGTCTCGTCTGAGGAGTAGGTTATAATCCAAGGGTCCTTGAACGACCATTACATTCATTTGAACTATCTTCCTTCTCAATGTTATGGGCACATTGGGAAGGATCCCTAAAGGTCGACTGGTTCCTTTGTCAAAGCCTATCAGATTTCTCATCTCAGGCAACAGCGATGGCGAACCAAGCGCTTTCCAAACAATAGAGGAAAGGATACTCATAGAAGCCCCCTCATCTATGATGGTACCATCCATGACCATTCTATATATTTGAACGATAATTCGGAATGGTATGCTTGCTGGTAAACGGGGTCTGCCTAGTTGATTCCAGTCGAAGGAGACAGCTAGGTTGCTTGGAGGTGAGACCGAGTAGATGGCCGGGTATGGCTCTGAAGAACTTCCCTCCTGCGGTAAGGGAATGGGTAGATTGCCCCCATGTTCGTCAGAGTCTGTGTTGATGAAGAGAATTTGGACGGTGTCATCCTTGTTCTCTTCAATGACTGTATCATCCAAAGATAAAACCTCTAAAGGCAAGACCGGGTCAACTGCCGCCTCGACCTTTTGACTTTCATCTGGTATAGATTCAGATGGTTTATCTTCGACGATAGGCGCTTCAGCCGACCACTTGAGCGGGCCAGCTGGATTCTCAACTAGCGACGGACTCGGCAAGAGTTTTTTATATCCAGGAGGAAGTCGTAACGGTGAAACCGGACAATCAGCCAAAACTCTTTTCGCTTCATCTAAGAAGGGACAATGGTGGACGGCATGATTGCCTTCGCACAGTTTACAGGGAAATCTAGCTTTCCCTTTTTGTCCTGGGGCTTCACTTTCGCTAGTTGACGGTGTGCTTTCAACATGATCATCAGAGGTTGATGACACCAGATTATGCAAACGAGGAGACTAGTCCCTTAGTATCCGAGGGATGCAAGGACAATCTCTGTGAAAGTGGTCTCCTTTGCAAATGACACATGGCGATTTAGGCCTGGTCAGTGCAGTGTGTGGATTTTCATTAGACGACACTCGTTTTCCACCATTCGCCTTTAGCTCCTTCTTCTTTTTCTCTTTCTTCTTCTTCTCCTTCTTCTCCTTAGGAACTTGACTTTTGGCTTTGCCGGCCCCATCAAGCGAAGAGGAAGGAGGAGAGGAAGAATTAGAGGAAGTAGAAGGTTGGTGGGCAACTCTGGACTCGTCTAATTGCTTATTCGATTGTTCAGGAATAGTGGTGTTCTGAACGACATTGGTTGAGAAGAGCCAGACTGGCAAGCCAATTGTCAGTCCTGGAAGCGACAATGTGGCCATATGGGGTGCACCAACATCTCCCCAAGAGGAGAAGGGACTAGGATTTCCACCAAGGGGAATTCCTTGGTTGGTAGACTCCATTTTCTCAACCTAAGATCAACGTAGGAAAAAGGGGTGAATATTCCGTTTAAAATAAATTTTAAGACGCTTTGACACAACTTGTTTTTTCAATTTTAAAGAGTCGAGAAAAAACAAAAGATGACTCTAGTCTCCTTCGATTTTTAATGAGTCTGAAGTGACAAGTGCTCAGATGGACCTTTTCCATTAAGGAGTCTGAAAAGGAACGAAAGGGACTACTCTGGAGATCTAGGTAGAGGGAGTACCAAACCAATCGCAAAACTGCAGAATACTTTTTACGGTACGACAGTCAATCTTCCCGAATGCTGTGTTCGGTGCATTGCGATCAGTAGGGCGGCCGACACAGCTTCCTATGGATAAAAGGTTTTAAGCCTATAAGGGTCTCACAATATATACTCGACGGTACGTGGGAGCACAAGTCCGTACTGGCACTTATCGTCTCAAAGTGGAGGAATCACCCAACCATCAGTGAGGACAACAGTTACCAGGCTTTACGACGCCGGAATACGTCTCTAGCCTAGACCTCTAAATGTTGTGCGTTAAGTTCCAAAGCGTTGTTAGATTCATTCAATTTATTTTAAGTTGATCTTTCTTAGAAGTTTTCCTTTTGGGATCACCACGAGATGTAGATGTAATTCCTAAAATGCAATCTAAAGATGATAAGCAAGCTTTTATCTCTTTTCAGCAATGAAAATCCTAGCTACAAGGGGAAAAGCAAGACACAATCTTTTCTCAAAGAGCAAAGAGCACACTGTAAATGCACTTTTCCTAAATCAAGCCAAACCGACTATCAATATGCAAATGCACATATGCATGTATTTTTTTTCACTTTCTTAATATTGATGCCTAAAAAGAAAGTTGATGTACAAATCTGAATTTGCTTTCAAGTGAAAAACGCAAACAAGCTTCTTTTCGAAATCAAAAGGTAGAGAAGATTACGACACTTTATGATTTTGAAATAAACACTCGTTTCGACACTAGAAAGTGACAAATTCAAACCAAAGGCAAAAGTAAAAGCATAATCGACTGTCAACAGCAAATAAACTTTCTCCTAAGATTGAAATCGACACTTACGACAGATCTAAATCCAAGGATGACAGTATGACTATTCTACTTTTTCAATGGAAAACTGTAAATGATGTAACAAACACACAAAGAACATCTACAGTCTTTTTGTACAAAGGAGGTGGAATTAAGGCAAAGAAAAGGGGTTTTTAAACAGACACACACTGATCACAGGCTGAAAAATCAGAGACAAAACTGAAAAAATGAAGCAAAGAACCTCAGCTGCACAGGGCTAGGCTGATCAGCGCACCTGTTACACAGAGAAACTGAATTGCAGCGCAGGTAGCCCTCTCGGGAACTGCGTTGAAATGAAGAATCTCTTCATAGAGCCTGCGCTGGGGCAGAAACGAGACTTCTATCCGGGTTCTGGGTCACGGTTTGCAGTTTAATCTATGGATTTTGGCCGAGTAAAAGCAATCAGTAATGCACAATCAGAGGGTGGATTTAAAGGAGGTCTAAGAGCTATCACAAAGGGTAATCAGATCATTTGTGAATCAGCTGTTCAAATCATAAACAAATCCAGTGAATGGATTGAAGTAGCAGGTGTCTACTTTGCATTTGATAATGGCAAATGCAGTTCGATTGCCACTTCTGTGTTTATGAAACAAACAACAAGAGCAACACAAACAAACTAACTAGACACGATCCCCAGCGGAATCGCCATTTTGTTAATGGGAAAACTGTCTACTCAGAACGCCCCTATCCCACTAAGGTGTGACAGTACCTTAGAAACAAACAAGGAAAACTACTTTCGTATTCTTCTTTATGAACTATAAACAAAGAGGAATAGGATGAACCAACCTGTGTCTTGCGCTAGTCCTTTGATCCAATCTCTCTCCTCTTCGACAGCTTCCAGCTACCTGCTCCCTTACTTGCCCAGCTTCACCAAGTTCCTGCAAGATCACAGAAGAGGAAAACTACACAAAGACATGGATTTACATTCATAAATAACTTAGGATCAGATATAAGCTAAACATGCAAATATAACAAAACATCATTGATACACAAGCATGTAGGAGAAACTCAAATAGTTTTATTGATATAACAAGAAGTTCCAGGAGGAGTTACAACCGATGATTCCTGATCCAGCATCAACCCCCCAGCAAAGGAATCCCCTCTTCACCTCCAACAAAGCATAAATTACCCAATACACTGATCTCTATCTCAAAACCAACAACAATTCTCTGCAATGTACAAAATTCCAGCCTCTGGATCTCTGGGATGAGGGATCCATATATAGATGTATGCAAAGAGGATGAGTCAGCTTATGATTTGACTAGTGGCCTCTCTCTGTCAGTTCTTGCTTCCACTTGGAGACTGAGAGCCTCTTACTCATCCTTGGTTGAACTCAGTGAGGTAAGTGTCATTGGGGAAGATTCTGGAAGCTTCCATTGTCTGTCCACCTCGCGGAATGACACTACCATTTGTCATTTCCCGCTCAGCGCACCCTGGTAGTGCATTTAGGTGCGTTGCAACGCACCTAGCTAGTGTACTGGGGTGCTATGCAACGCAGCTGGCTAGTGGAGCAGCTGAAATGATCCTGATTTGACTGATTCTGAGCAGTTTCTGGTGGAGAACTTCTGGGAGAAGCTGTAATTAGTTGACCTTGTTCCTTTAGGGGCAGGAAAAACTCTTTTAGGGACTTAGGATCCCTTGGTTTATGGACATTTCATGCTTAGAGCTGTAAGGCACAAAAATGTCTATAACAATGTTTTTTATATACTTGGTTAATCATTTCATTGCTTCTATGTGAATTATTTCAAGTTGATAGGCATAATTCATTACATTAGTGCTTTGCTTTGGGAAAATATTCACCATTTCATGTTTTCTACAGTTTGGGAAGGATCCATGGTAATCACATGCTCTTCATAGCCTCTCACCAACCTTAAAACACCTCATCCATAAAGCCCTACATTGCTAAACCTTATGCATACCTCGCCCCAGTGAACACCCTGTAATTATGACCTAATTCCCTAGCCCTAACTATCTAGCTCCTCCTGATCTAGAAAAACCCCCTCAAAATCCAATCAAACCTTGTGCTACTATACCTAGCCTAATATCCTTTTTTTGATTCAGTCATCTTGGCTGAGATTCTTACGGAGAGATCCCTCCCCCGGCATAGTAGGGCTAGCTACTTGGCTAAGCGTGGTTTGTGGTTACCCTGGCATTGCCTTCCTTCACCCTAAGCTTCAATCTAGGTGATAACATATTGCACTAGGCATGTGCTTTGAAATTTTATGTATTTATAAGTTTTGCTTATTTTTATGTGACTGCTATTTTTTGTATATTTTGAAGTATTTGTCTCATACATATTTCTCGTTATGCAGATGTCTTCATTACCCTTAGCATATATAGGATATGCAGATGGTGTCAGTCATCACACACAACACATTGCATCAGCTACTTGGGTGATTTACACAACTGAGTTGGAACTGTTTTTTTCTGGGGGAGTCTTTCTTGGTACTGCCACCAATAATATTGCTAAGTAGATGTCCGTAATTTCACTTCTCACTGAAGCGTCATCAAGGGACATCTCTAATCTGGTGGTGTTGGCTTGAGGGGGCTTGACCTAGGTTCAACGTTAATTAGCCAAACAAATCCCTACACTACTGGCCCTTTCGGCATCATTCCATGGAGTGCGGACTGAAGTCTCACCCAAAGCAGTACAGGGGGATGCTGGAACCAAGTTTCTGCACCCTGAGATGGTCGTGACGTTGTTTTATTACTTCTATCCTTCCTTCGCATAGATCACATAGTTCTAGGGCTTTGTCTTTCTAACCCCTTATTCCTCCCTTTGATACCTCCACGAAATGGTACGGCTTGCCTGCGAGTAGCCTTAACCTTCGATTCAGATACTTTCACACTGCTAAGGCAACGTATTGCTTAGATTATCAAGTTACCTTAAGAATCGTACTTATCTTACTAGATACTTACAGTTAGCATCATGTAAACATATGTTCTTACTTGCGTTCAGTTACCTAATCTAATTGCATTCATTCATGCTTCATATAGGCATTATAAAGGGAATTCATACATAAAATGATAAGATGCATTAATCAGAACAAAGACACAGAATTTGCAGAATACTTATCTTTATTGATAATTTCAAGCGATTACGGACTCTATACACCCTGCACACACAGCTACAGGGGTCCGCACACTTAGCTACAGACTTCCACCCTAGGCCTCCGTGCACTCAGCTAAAGAGCCTCTACCTACACTATGACCTGAAACTTAGAATTCTTACTCTAGAGCTATGACTATCTTCTTGATTACATTTTCTTATTCTAAAACTACTTAGAGCCTAGCTCATTTTATACAATCTCATGGTCCGTGGACAATGGGTTGATCTTTTACAACTGACTTTACTTTACAAAACTAAGGGCGGACAGCCCTTTATGACACATGACACCTTCACTCTCCGTGACCACAAAATGAGGAGTCTTTACAATTTTAATACAAAATTTGACCAAAGCAGGGGCTTTTTGCCCCAAAATTGTCCTTGGGGGATCTCGTTCCCAACAGGGCCCCAACACAAAAATCTTGACTCACCCTCGAGTCACTAAGCAAGTGCAAAGATCTTTGCACGAAGCCCTTCTAGCTTGACTCGTATGACCCAACCTCAGCCGTGCACTAAGCTACCACCTGCTTCGCATTTTCGACCATCTGCTTGGTCACTGCTCCTACACTGTCAGTCTAAAGCTTTTACTGCGTTGCTTGTAGAGTCGCAAGCTTGCCTTCGATAGATCCTGTCACTATGTAGCCTCATCCAACCATGGCTTTAGTCTTGCCTTCAACACTGCTTCCTTGTACAGTGTCGTATCCACTTGTTCCTTCAGCTGCTTGGCCTCCTGCAACTTAGCTAGTCTCTGTGTCAGCACAACGTTTCGCGCTATGCCCTTAACCTCATCATAGCGCTACTGTAGCTCACACACTTCCCTCTCTAGCTGCTAGACATTGGGGTACTCCTGCAAGCTTGTCAGGACCTCAAAGGACTGTTGAAAAAGTTGCATGCAGTTTGCTACTGCACTGTCCACCGCCACTACTACTTCTATGACAATGGTCACCGCTGCTCCTTGGCTTCTGGCAGAGTTGAAGGTTGGTCCTTCAGCTGTAACTCAATGATCTCTAGGTTCAACTCCAACTGAACCCGCGCCATCTCAGTACGAGTGTCGTGCACCCCTGTGAAAGCTTGCGGATGCGCACCTCAACTGGATCCCCTTCAGGAATGGATGATTCTAGGACCATCTGACATGCCTCCTCGACGACATGTATAATGCACTTGCTCTGATTGGTGGCCTTGGCCTTAGCGGCAATGGTAGCATCTCGCTGTAGTTCCATATTCTCATTTTTGATCTACTATTCACTAATCACCTGGAGGGCGCGGTGCTCATGGGCCATTAGCTTTGCAATCACTCCATCCTACAAGAGGTGGAGCGCTTCACGTGGGAGCGCTACCACATTAAACCCTACTCCCTTTAGGGTGCTGACAGTGGGCCTGTCAGCCTCATTCTTTATGGTCAGTGCTCCATTAGGTAGCACTATCACATTGGAGGCCTTTTCATGCAGCATCTTGACAGCCTCTGAAGTGCCAATGGAAAGGTTGGTAGACATCGTGCCAGTCTGCATCTCCTACAAACCTACCTGGATGGCCCACAAGATGATCTGTCACTTCTGCTCAAGTTGTTGCAGGGCCACTACGATGACATCCCTCACTATCTCACTGATATCATGCAAATCACCCTATGTTAGTGTGATAGGGTCCAGTGATGTCTTGGTCACCTTTGATTTCTTACTGGATCCTCCTTTCTCTAGCTCCCTTGGGTGTTTGATGCGTGCAGACATCTTCAGTGGGTCTGAGCAGTGTTGCTCATCTGTCTCCACCTCAGTCTCAGGTGAAGGAAACCTTGCACTTTTGTTAGAGCCTCGCTCTGTCCCATCTATCTACTATGTTGTCTGTTGTGTGACCTCACGCTCCACTTGGGCCTTATCAGTGACCTCCATTCTCCTCTTTTCGACTAGTTGCGTCATCTTAAGCTTGACCTCCTCCTTCTTTCTCTGTGAGGTGGACTTGCTCCCTCCCACTGCCAAGTCTGTTGTAGCACACCACTCTATTGGTGATTGATCAAGGACCACATTAATGGCGTCATCCATTGCTAGGTAAGGCAAGTTGTACCATTTTTGCGTAGGGTCCTTCTGCACCCTGATAGATACATGATGAAAGTCTGCTTTAAATTATACATAGCCCTGCAGGTTGGCATACACCATATGAAACAATTATGGTTTGTGATTCATAGCCATGCAGATGTCTATCTCCATCAAGATCTAGAAGATCTTATTGTCCTTGACTCGCTGCGCGTCCTTGGTCGATCAGAGTGAAGCATACTTCACTGATTCTGGGAGGTCTGTCATGACCGAAGAGAACTGACTATCCTATGGTAGGTCCCATGCTACCACAACAATTGACAGAAGGATCCATGCATAGTGGAACGTCTTGCTGATCTCTTGCGCTTCGTGGTAGTTTGCCAAGAACTCACCATGAAGCTAGTCCAACTAGTTGAACTGGACTTGTTTGGCATATTGGGTTGCTAGTGTGACGACAGGTCCTGGCACCTCATTGGTGCGACACGTCCTCATCACTTTCCCTGTTAAGACCTATGTGGCTACATTTATAGCAGGGTCATAGATGTTGGATATAGCATATATATGTCAATTCTTTACCAGTTTAAACTTTTCCTCCATAGACTACGCGAGAGCCTTCTCTCCACCTTTTCTACCAAATATCATTGCTAGATTCTCTCCTCTGTAAGGCAATCACGATATCCAGTGAATCAATATATTTGTGATGGGCATTGGCTCCTCCAGCCACAGACACCCATTATGCACCAAGCACAACAGCTGCTTGATGATCAATATTGTCACCAGGGTGTGGTTGTAATGCAACACCCAAAGAAGGTTGAGCAACCCTACCTTGTCCACTCCTCTGAGACACCTCTGTAGCTCCAATCGGTAATTCCAATATTCGTATCGATGATGCGCACATCAACTACCTGGTCGCCAGATGTGGGAACTTTTTGTGATCAGCCAAGTCCCAGTCCTCAAGTTTAGCAGCGCCACTCGTGCCAAGCACGGTATGTTGAAAGCAATATCTTCTTGTAGCAGAGGGGTTTGCAAGGGGGTCTTGCTTTCATCAATTTCTTTCGGCACCTTGGTATTGGGCTTGTGCGGAGGGACATACTTAGAAAACTGAGTAATAGGGTCCATGCCCTGAGCTTCAACCTTGTCTACTTTGATTCCCACACCCTCATTGTCCATCGGGATGTCTTCAATGTCTTCCTCCTCCAGCTCCAAATTGATGGCCTTGCCTTTCTCTTGTGCAGTGGGGTTTGGTGGGTTTCTCCTTGGTGATGTGTGCATTGGTATGTTAGGATGATTGCCCTTTTTATCCTTGATGGTCTCTTTGGTTGGGGTTGGCTTTGGTCTCGGTGTCCTTAATGATTTAAGGACTTCTGCTAATACTTCGGCCACATCTGGAGCAGCTAGTTCTGCCTCTATCTCCATTTCTGGCGCCGACTCTTATGCTAGTTATTCAGTATTTATAGTTTACGCGGGTGCTGACATAACGCTTTCCAACAGTGCTCGCAACGTCTCTAGTAAATTTGCAAATGTTGGAGTCTCTTTCAAAGCCTCAAAGAATTCTCAGTTCATGAGTGCCTAAAAGTTCAAGAACTCAATTCCCAAAATGACAAGTGTTTCTCGCTAGACAACCACTTATAATTTATAGGGAATTTTCAATTCAAATCCAACTGTTCCCCCCAAATTCAGTTCATTAATGTTGGATTGGCAGAAAATTTTCAAGGATCTAATCCATAAATTCCATCTTAAACGCTAGCCACCCACTCCATTTGGCCACATTTCTACCGTCAAATCATGAATAGTGACTGTAACGGTCACTTTCCGACCAACCTACGTGATTCCTCCCTGGGAAGCGTAGCCCCCTTTGCGTTGCCATGAACCCTATGACACTTCCTTGCTTCGCACAATCCTCTAATCACGCAACTCCCCAACCTAGGTAGTGTAGTTTATAGTCCTGCACCTGCTTTCAGCTACCTGGAGCGCTAAGACTATGCTACCTTCATCTATTCACATTGCCGGACCGCTGGTGTATGGCTTCAATCGACTGCCATTCACCTTTCCTGGGAAGGGATCTCCATTTAACTTGACCAGTTGTACCACTCCTCCGTTAGTAAGCTACCTGGAGTGCTAAGACTATGCTACCTTCATCTAGTCACATTGCCAGACCACCAATATATGGCTTCAATTGACTACCATTCACCTTTCCTGGGAAGGGATCTCCATTTAATTTGACCAGTTGTACCACTCCTCTGTCAGTAAGCTCCTTAATGATGGGACCTAAATAGTGCATTCTGAATTTCCCTGGTAATTTATTGAACTTGGTGTCATATAACAAAACTAGGTCATTTACCTTAAAGGTGTGCACCTTAATATGCCGATCATGCCATGCTTTTTCGTGCTGCTTTTGGACCTGCTGGTGAAATCCAGCTAGAAATCTCTCTTCCTCAAGCTCATCTAATTGTGCGAGCCTTTCCTCCAGGGCTCCGCTATCCGTCATACCCGTGAGTGTTGCTATGTGCAGACTAGGCACACTATATTCCATGGGCATTACTGCTTCAACACCATAGACCAGCCTAAAGGGAGTTTGTCCTATCAACTTCTTGCATGTCATTTGATAAGCCCATAGTATTGTAGGTATGTGTATGTCCCAATCACTTCGCTAAGAATTGAAAACCTTGGTCAATGCATTTTCGAGCACTTTGTTGAACACCTCCATGGTCCCATTAGCCTGTGGATAATAAGCTGTGCTCTTCTGGTGATATACCTAAAATTCCTCCATTAGTGCGTTGATCATCTCATTCAGGAAGTACGTACCACAATCACTCATCAAGATCTTCGGACATCCAAATCATGTCAATACATGCTCAAATAGGAACTTCGCGGTAGTGGTGCCCGTGGAATCCTTCACCCACTTCGCTTCTGCCAAATGAGTCAAATACTTCATTGCAGTGATAATGCACCTTGCTCATGTCTTTCCTTGGGGCTGAATGGGTCCTACAAAACCTACCGCCCACTTCTCGAAGGGTAGCAACATCATTTGTGGATTCAAAGGCATTTCATTCCTCCGTGATGGCCTGCCCGTCCTTTGACATACATCACACACCTTGCAATGTGCTTTTGAATCCTGATGAATGGTTGGCCACCATAACCCTATGCATAGAATCTTTTGCATGGTTTCTCTCCCTGCATAATGTCCTCCCCAGGTGCCCCCATGAGCTTCCACGAGGATGCTTCTTCTTTCGAACTCAAGTACATACCATCACAATATCTGATCAGTCCCCATCTTGTATAGATTCCCAACAATGATAGAGAAGTCGGCCGCATGCACCACTAATTCCTTCTTTTACTGGACAGAGTATCCTTCTGGTGTAGTTCCTATTGTTAGGAAGTGTATTATATCCTCAAAATGACCATTCATGACATGTACTACAAATAGCTTCACGTCAGGCAATCCTTCTTCCAAGTTAGTAGGTTCCTCCCCTGTTTCGATGTGTGATAGATGGTCTAGTCCCGCGTTCAATCATCCAAGCTTCACAACGACTTCAAAATCATACTCCTAGAACAATAAAATCCATCTACAGATTCTCCCCCCAGCCATAGGTTTATTGACAAGGTACTTTAGCACATAGTAATCCATATACATCTTAAAATGGCCTCCTCGCAAGTAATGCCTATACTTCTGGAGCACATACACCATAGCTAGTCCCTCATGCTCAGTGATGGAATAGTTCTTCTCTTCTTTGGATAATTTGCATCTTACGAACGTGATAGGATGGTCCAATCCTTCTCCACCAACCTATGTCAGTACTTCTCCTAGTGCTATACATGATGCGTTGACATTTATGTGAAACTCGTTTTTCCAGTTCGGGAAGACTAGAATTGGTGTGATAACCATCTTTTCTTTTAATATATCCAAGCTCTTCCTACAGTCATTGTTCCAACAAAACGTGATGTCCTTCTTCAACAAATTCTCCATATGCGCGATGATCTAGGCATAGCTTTTGATAAACTTTATGTAGTATCTCGTATGTTCCAGAGTAGCGAACAACTATTTCACACTCTTCAGTGCTTCCAAGTTTAGTATCATAGTGATCTTCGTGGGGGCTACCATCAGTCCTTGTCTACAAACCACATACCCCAATAGGTTCCCAAATGGAACAAAAAACATACACTTATTGAGATTGAACGCGATCTGGTATCTTCGACATGTATCCAGCATCAGGCAAAAGCTTGCTACATGGTGCTTAACCAGCCCAAATACAGTCCAGTCATCAAAATATACCTCAAGGAACTTATGAATAAATTCCTTGAATGTTGCAAGAACCACGTGTGAGAATATTGTAGGTGCATTCTTCAATCCAAATGGCATTACAGTGTACTAAAAACAACCCCACTCAGTTGCAAATGTTGTCTTTCTCATATCCTCTAGCATGATTTTGATGTAGTGGTACCCAGAGAACCCATCAGTGAAGGAATATGATTCCTGACCGCCTACATTGTCCAACTCTTCATTAGTGAATGGAGTCTGGAAGGGATCATGCACACAAGCGTCATTCAGTTTTCTGAGATCCACGCATATACTTATCTCATCCTTCTGCTTCTTCTCTCGCACCACCATTGGGATTACCTAATCAGATTCTTCCACAGGCTCAATGATGCCTACGATGAGCATCTTGTCTAGCTCTAAGTGGACCTTCTCCTTATATTTTGAATTGAGATGGTAAGTCCTTTGCTTAACTGGCTTCGCGTTGAGTTTTAATGTGATATTCATCGTTCCTAAGTCCCTGATTATTCCTTTTAGATCCTTAAACTTGGTAAGGAATGAGTCCTAGTATTCGCAGAGTAGTTCAACGATCTTATCCACTATTGCGTCATCCTAGTAGTCTCCAATTTTCACGAATTTGGTTTCTGCCTCCATACCAATGTTTACTTGTTTCGTTTTCAACGGCATGGTTATATCTGGGTTCTCAATCTACGATCATTGAACCTCGCGGTGACCTTCTATTTGCAGAATGTTAATCTTCCATCGATCGTCATCCTCTTCTTCAACAGTTACATTATAGCATTCTAGCATGCGACTAAGCTAAGTAGCTCATTTAGGTCGAATCAGGTCTAAAGGATCCTACGGTATCCTAAAGATTGTTGCTTTCACTTCTTGTAGCGCTTCGTCGATACTGTCAAACCCGTTATCAAAAATGAATGTCATCATGAATCGTTCGCACAGGATATCCCATTCACCTCTCCCATGGTGGAGCTCTGTTTTTATATATGTTGGGCATGGAATCACCCCACAACATGTTTTGGGGCTCAAAGCCCAAGTTTTGGTCAAATAATGTTGTAAGACTCCATGAATTATGGGCGCGGAGAACGAAATGTATGTTGAGCCATAGGGTTGTCCGCCCTAAGTTTTGTAAGGTAGTGTCGGCCTACCCATGGTCCGTCGACCATGGGAGAAAACATATGGTTCAAGCATAGAGTAGGAGTCTAAGTGCTTTGGGTCAGAGTAGTAGAAATAGGCTCCGCAGCTGTGTGTGCAGAGACCTAGTAGAGTCCACAGCTAAGTACACGGACCCCTGCAGCTGAGTGCGCAGAGAGAAGTCGAGTTTGTAACCAAGGAAGAAGAATAATAAAGAGAAGTTTGATTCTAAATCTTGTGTATCTGTTCTTGTGCTATTTCCTATTTAATTGTATTGTTTTCTTTAATGCGGGCACTTATATGAATGTTGAACATTGATATATATATAACTAGACACATATAGATAAGCTAATTGATCAACTAATTTTTGGCTAATAATAAGGAATTGGGTATTAACACAGATCGTGCCTCGAGAAGGGCTCCACGAAGGCAGCATCACAGGCTACGGGGTACTTTGAGATGCACATAGAAACTTGCGCATAGGGTCAAACCGCGGACCACCAAAAACCATCAGACATCTCTAGCATGTGGAAACCTAGTTCTAGCACCCTCCCATACTACTTCGGGTGAGACCTCGGCCCACGCTCCATGGACTGTTGCCGAAAGGACTAGTAGTACCAGGATTTGTTTGGCTAAATTACCTCTAAACTTGGGTTAGGGCCCTACAAGCCAAAAAATGGTTCCATTGCCGGGACTAGGATCTACATAAGGGATGTCTGATGTCGTGTCACTGGAATCCAACAAAGAAAGAAATTGAAGAGTGGTTGGACAAGAATATTCATGAGTTCGCGGCATAGGAAAAAGGGAATCTGCCAGTATCTAAGGAACAATGGTTGGAGCGCTACGTATATATAGAAATCCATGAAATTTTCTTTGTGTCCTTTCCTTCTGAGCTGTATGAGTGGATCACGAAGCTAGCCAATAGTTAGGGAAGGTGCAGGCTTGATAAACCAATCATGTGGAGTCAATTACTAGTGCGCATATTAGAAGCATCAGAGGATAAGATCGCATGGGTTGTGCATCATTGGCTCGATTGAATTATAGGAGGATTTATCACTGAGTTCACAGTAGATATGACCATTAGCTACAATGAGGAAGAACGACGCTTCCTCAAAGGATCACGAGGTAAGTATATTAAATATTTTAACACTTGGATAAATATGTTATTGTGTGAAAAGAGGGTTATGCGAATAAATTAATGTTTGGGACTACGCGAAGTGGGAAGATCTACAGAAATGGAGGTAGTGAGGAATTAGAAACTAGTCCCTTAATTTCACCCTCGCAGGAAAGCGAGGAAGAGCTCGCAAAGGTTTCTCCGAGAAGCGCGGTCAGTCTGATAAGGCAGCGAATTCCGTGCTTACCACCTCCACCTACACTGTCACCCATCTCACCCTCTTCACCTCCATCTCTACCCACCCCACGTCTGCCACCACCACAGTTCAGTATGGTGAGTGTGATGAAATTGTCAGTATTTAGAGGAGTAGGGAATGAAGATCCAGACCAATTCTTGTTCATGGTAAGGGTGGTATGGGAAGCACAAGGAGCCATGGATGATAATATAAAGAAGGCTACGCTAGTAAGTGTGTTGCAGGATCACGCATTAACCTGGTACATTAAGCATTCTAATCACCATCCAAATTCAAGAATCACAGAAATCCAGGCCGCATTGAACAGAGAATTTAGTAGGCCAAAGTCAGAGACACTCAGGTTTAAGGAGATCATGATGCTCCTGGGTGAAACCCCTTGGGATTTGCACTAGAGACTCAAGAGTATGATTCGGAAAGCCAACATCACTTTAATGGATGGACAACACCTCGCATGGTTTGTAGCATCATTAACACCGCATCTAAGGATGGTGCTTTCACAACAAAAGCTTTCCACCCAGGCTGAAGCCTTGGAAATGGAAATGAGATTGCATGAGACCCCTATACAAGATCCTGGTCTGGGAGTTCAACAAATCCACATGCAACCGCAAAATCTATGTCTGGAAATGCAGAGTTTGAAACATGACAGAACACCGTGGCCAGAGGCGCGCGATGAGGTATGGTGCATAAAATACAAAGGCCAGGGGCATGACAAGGACCACTGTCTAGTTTTCATGAATTACTTGGCAGGAGGAGGGCCGATGTCGTTAAGGCCTAAGGCACAAGAAAGACCAAGTGTGGCAACTGCACTATGGTGCGCGATCTGTCAGATAGCAGGAAAACACACTACGAATAATTCTCATCTATTACAGAAGTATACACAGATGTCCCAACAATTGTTTTGTAATTTTTGCAGATTAGTAGGCCATGATGAATGCACCTATAGAAGCTACGAAATAATGATGGATCAAACTCCTGCCTATAGGGTACAAACCAAAACACGATCCCTTGACCCAATTGCAAGAATGGCCTGTGTTGGATTTTAGGGGCGCAGATGAGGTTGAGGTGGAATGGGACCAGGGAGGGGTTGCAGACAACTAATTTGCTACAATTGTGGAGGGCCCAGACACTACGCCTGTGACTGTATGAATCCAAAAAGAACATCATGTTTGTATTGTACTCAGTTTGATTACAAGGTAGAAGACTACCCTACCTTGATAGTGAGGCTGTACAAAAAAGGGGTACTCCAACCTCCCCCGACTCGGAATTTGCAAATGATGAGGTTTGAGCTATGCAAGGAAGACCTGAATGTAAACATAGTGCTCAAAAGCGCTATCAAAACCAGAGATGATAATGGTAAGAAGCCAGAGGAAAGTGTGTGGGCGTGCAAGGCTCCTACAAAGGAACCTGAATTTGATTTGGAATGCGTGAAGGATACGTTCATGGAAGCTAAGAAGAGCTTCATGGAGGCCTCCAATTTAGGTAGTAAGGGTCAACTAGAACCAGGGATGGATCCTTCAATGCTCACTACCTTTCTGGAGAAATGCATGAAACTGCTGTGTGACAACAAGGTAGTAAAAGGACTACAAGAACTGATCACTAGGTGAGCAGGGTCAGGAGAACCACGCGTGGTCTGGAAACTTGGAAAGCATGCATTGCACACAGGAAGGGAAATGAGGTTGACTGCGCAAATCGATGAGTATGAAATGGATTAGGTAATCTTGGATCTTGGCTCGGATGGGAATGTACTACCGAAATAAACATGGGAATACATGGGCAGACCCACACTACAATGGTCTCCTATTCAATTGTGAATGGCAAGCCAATAGAAGATCCTCCCCATGGGGAGATTGCAAGGGGTAACAGTGGATATTGAAGAAGCGAGTGCGTTGGTGGATTTCGAAGTGATAGAGATTGTCGACAACAACAATCCCTATCCCATGCTACTGGGCATATACTGGGCTACTGATATGAATGGAGTCATAACTCTAAAGAAGAGCAAAATGATCTTTGAGAGAAAATCACTATGCGTAGTAGTACTACTCGATTTGGCCGAGGGAGTGCGATACACTGAACCGGTGTGCGACGATGATAGTTATGACGATCTCAATTGTATCGACAAGATAATTGTGCATGAATAGGATTGGGTGAATCCAACTACTGATGGTAGGATTCCATGGGACCATGAAAGCTTCTACACTTCAGATTCAGATGAAGAAATAGAGTGATGGCCAAATTGGCTACATGAAGTAACAATGCTTAATTGCAATATGATTATAAGATCACTACGGTGTGTAACCAGGGAGATAAGGGATCTACCTAGGTATGACGGGTTGACATCGGTGGATGACTTTTTGAACAAGTTTGAAAGCGAAGTACCAAAACAATAGTGTTTTGATGCTCTAAAGTGGGCACTACGCGCTACGCCCGCAAGATGGTGCGGTAGACATCAAAGATGCATTATGGACTAGCGCGAATGTAAAAGGATGATGCGCCTATGATTTGGAAAATCCCAGCTACGGATGAGAGTCAGTTACGAGGGGCCAAACAACTTATGCACCCACCGTTCCTGATGGGTACAAACATATGACATGCAGATCGCTCGAGCGCACACCACCCCCAGGCTAGAAAATTGGAACACAATGCAGCGGTAGGAAAGGAAAAGCGTGCCAAATGTTATCCATGGAGAAGCATTCAGTAGGGTGTGTGAAGTGCTGAACAGGGTTCACCAAGTGAAACGCACTGACTAGGACCTGCGCGCACCAGCGGTTCAATGGGCCTATAGGACGATGTGTAAAACCCTGACCGTGAAAACAATTCCAAGGTGGAGAAATGAAGTAGGGACCGTAATCTCTGAGGAGCATGCCAAGATGAATCCACATGTAATAGCACCCGTAGGTGTGACAGTCCGCAAAGCCTAGGATGAAGAACTCAAACAGCTATGAAAAGTAGAACATATAAGGCTTCAGGAAGCCATGTGGCAAGGGAACCTTAGACGTCACGAACTTGAAAAGGACCGTGTACGCCTAAGGAACAAAAGCACATTGATGGACATGGAGGTCAAGAGACTGGAAAATGAGATCAAGCGAGCATGTCTCCTCGATAAACCAAGGATGGCAAGGCAAGGAGCGGATGATTATACTAATTAATTAAAAGAATGTCACTCAGAATTAATCAGCCTGATGCCATGTCTAGGACTGCATATCACCAACCGCAGTAACTAGGGGAGTGCACTACATAAAGTAGAGTGCATGGCACTAATTACCACAACAACAAATGAGGATTTTTCGTGAACTATACTGGAGGGCAAGATAGAGCCTTGCACAGGTGGTGCGACCACCTGACTAGCTGTAGGAGAACAGTCTTAGCACTCTAGGTAGCTGAAATGGAGTGCGGGACTATAAATTACTCTACCTGGGAGCTACGCACTCTGACAGGTGCACGCAGGAACAACCTGTCCCAAGATTCGCACCCACGTAGGGGGGATGCACTGCTGCACGGGTAGGCTAGGAAGTGACCATTGATGTCACTGTTCATGACGGGATGTCTAATTTGAGGCCAAATGGAGCGGGCGACGGGCATTTAAAACAACAGTTATGGGTAAGATTTTAGAAAATCTGCTGCCAAGAAAGCTTTAATGGCCCAGAATTGGGGGGAATGGTCGAATTTTTTATTTTTTATTTTTTTCTATGTAAAACTAATCTATTAATAAAAACATAATGTACAAAGAGGCAACAACCTGTACGGTACTATATCAACTATATGACCAATTTAAACATCAAGTCTTAACATTGCGACTACCCCAGTTGGGGAAACCAGTTCAAGAACGAGATAAGAAAAGTTCATTTTACCCACGCAGGGGCTACAGTTCTAGAATTCAAAATTTTTAACCCGAAGACTATAAAATTCAGAAAGACAGCCACAGTAAAACCCACAGTAAAGTTCAAAATTAAGCACAGTAAAACAATCGAGGAGAACCAAAACTCGGAACCCGAGCTAGACGCGAGACTCAAAAATGACCATAGTAAAATGAAAATGAACAAAACTGAACTCAGAACTTGACACGTGACCTGGCATTCAGAGGCTAGGTGGCTTATGTAGGTAGCTTCTCCTCCACGATTGGACATGAGTCATATTCTTCTGAACCAGTTTCCACTAATTGCCTGCCACCTGCAGAGTCCCGTGGCTCATGGTCCTCCACTTGAATTCCTTTGTCTTTACGGGTGGCATAGCCTCCTAGATTCTGTTGACGGTTGCTGGACGGATGGTCCATGTCTCTCGGTAGGTGGCTGGAGCTCGGCTACCCCTGAAAGTTGACGAGCGATGGAGGAGCCTGGTTCATTTCTGGGCTAAACATAGATTCAGGGCATGATTCTGTTACTTCTCTGAAATTCACTGTGATGGTGGCAATGATGACTAGCCTAACCATGGAGTAGTGAAACCAGAATTGCACTTACTAAGAAGAAGCAGTGGAAGTGGTGTGCTCGGCATTTCTGCCTGAACGCTGAATTTCATGGGTGCCCATTCTACCTCGGCTGCTACAGGTGTCCGGGTATCTGCCAAGGAAGCAGGAATTGGAAGGGCTTGGGGGAGGGGAGGTGGACGGGGAGGTGGAGACAGGAGGGGGCAGAGACGAAGGGTGAGTGGTGCCACCCCGACTACCACCTCGCCTGCACCTCATTCTATGGTGATGGTGCATGATTCTCCAACTAGAAAGCTGCAGTGAGCGATGAATTTCAGGGACAAGAGGCGGTGCAAGAACGACTGAGGGGTTGTTGAGAGGAACAGGGGAATTCAAATCTGGGCCGGAGAGAGGGGCCGAGACCTCAAAATGTAGGTTGCAAAGAAAGGACTGAGAAAAATGATGACCATTGCCCAGGTCGATGTAGCAGAGGAGTCTGCAACATCTTCCCATAGCAGTGTGAAGGCTCGGCTCTACTGCAAAGGGGTGGCAAGAGCAACTGAGAGGCTGAATGGGTGATTGGAGGGAGTTGTGCTCCATATTTTTGAAAATGCAAAGAATTTCTCGGTTTTCACAACTGGTTAATGGCATCAGCTGAGGAGCTAGGACCAGCCTTAATTTCCCACAGGGGAAGGCATAGTTTGCCATAAGGATTAGCCACCTGCTTGTCCGGTGGCAGATGTGCATTAATTGCTCATCTAACACCTGCATCTAGGGCTACTGCATCCATTTGCACCAGCTTGGTGTATTCATGTTGGTGTGTGGCATCTTTTATAATTTCAAGTGAACCTGTGTATAAAGTTCGATCACTTGTCACCCCTAGGTTGGCTAAGAGGTCGGCCACTTTGTTGTCGTTTCTCTTAATGTGTTTGAAAGTGATTGCTTCATTAGTTGCAAGAAAATGCTCAATGTGATGCAAACAAGCAACAATTTTGTAGCTATAGGATAGCTTATTTACTGGAGTTCCATGTATAATTTGTTGGGCCATGTTGATAAGGATTTGAGAATCTCCTTCTATGATTAAGGGAAAGTAGCTATGCTGCTGAGTGAGATTTAGGCCTTGCCACATTCCCTCCAATTCAGCCAAATTGTTCATGTCCCATCCTGAAGTGCCTAGGTAAAGTAGCAAAGGATTGCCATAATGATCCCTGAAGATTCCTCCGTGTCCAGCCTGACTTGGATTGCCTTTAGAAGCACCATCAAAGTTGAGCTGGGTGAATCCTGAGGGTGGAGGGCACCACTTGGTGGAAGATTGATGGGCAGGGATGGAGTTGTTAGGTAGCACTTGAGGCTGGATGAGCCTGAGGTTCCAATTCATCCATATATTTCGTTCTTGTGGTTCGATAGGAAAGTCCTCATTACTCCAAGATTGGAATGCTAGAGTTTCCTGAAGGTTATGCACATATTATTCCATATGATTTCTATGGGGGTGGCTTGATTCCTGAAGATACGCCTATTCCTCTCCTTCGAGATTGTCCACATGAGGATGCCTGGAACGATTCTCCATAATGCATTGAGCAGGGGACTCTTGTACGGGTTTTTAGCCTAGTGACAAACAGTTTTGGTGATGTCTTCTTTATCTATGCCATCTTTTTGACATCTGAAAATTGTTTCTTCCCAAAGTTTGTTTGAAAGATTGCAGGAATCCATGAGATGCTGTATAATTTCCTCCTATTTCTTGCAGTTGGGGCATCTTTAGGGGCCATGAATTTTTTTTCCTTAAGTTGTCCCAAGTGAGAATTCTTTTATGGCAAAGCAGCCATAGAAAAGTTGAGATCTTGGGCCAGATTTTAGGGGACCACACTTTGTCCCAAAGAGAGTCCTTGTTGGTCTGAGGATTGATCATAAGGTTGTATGCCTCTTGTGTGGTGAAGGTGCCACGTGGTTTGTATCCCCAATGTAGTATATCCTTTTCTTCAGTAAATCTGCTTTGCCTATTGGTTAGCTCTGTGTTCAGCTCCTTATACATTATCTTTGTACCATTCCTGATGATGAATTCTGCTTTGCGCCATTGTCTATATCCCTGATCGAAGGTGGGAATCTAGTATTGGTTGACCGTTTCCCAGCGATTTACTTCCTCGTCCTCTATTGGTGGAGGTGTCATTAAGCTGTTGAGTTTGGGTCTTTGCTGCCATGAATCCATCTAGAAATGGGCACTATTGCCTCTCTTATTTCCCAAAAGTTGTGCTGTTGGATCATGTTTTTGTGCATTCTAGCCGAGTCCCAGATTAGGGAGCCCTTACCCGTGTTTGTAAGCCTTATTAGTTATTCATTCGATCTATGGTTGGCATACTTGGCTCTCCATAGGATCGCCCAGGGGGTATGTGGGGCTAAACGCCACTTCCACCAAATACGTGCTCCCATGATAGCGTTACTATGATGAGGGTCCCAAAGACCGATTCCCCCAAGGTTTTTTGGGAGGCAAATGGTATCCCACTTGACTAGTGCCGATTTGTGGTTATGCCCCGCCGATCCCCATAGAAAGTTCCTTTGGAGTTCTTTGATTTTTTTGAGAACCCATTTGGGCACTGCTAAAATAGAGAATAGATAAAGAGGCATAGATTATAGTATAGCTTTGATGAGGATTAGCCAGCTTGCCATATTTAGGGCTCTAAAGGTCTAAGAGATGAGGTGGGATTCAAGCTTGTAGAGGAGAAGTTGCCAAGAGGAGTGCTTGAGGGAAGAATTAGTTAAGGGGGCACCAAGGTACTTGGAGGGGGGAGAGGCAACAAAGAATCCCAGAATGTGAGCTATGGAGAATTGAGTTATGGCAGGAGTATGAAAAAAGAAGATCTTGGATTTGACTGTGTTGATACTGACACCAGAAGCAACAGAGAAATCATGAAGGAGGGATTTGAATTTTTAGGATTCTTGGACCGAGGGATGCCCAAATAACATGTTATCATCCACAAATTTCTAGTGGGTAATGGCAAGGGAATTATGAAGGGAGATTCCTCTAAGCTGTTACTCTTGGAGGGCATGCTTTATGGTTCTACCTAGCCCTTCAGCCATAAGAAAAAAGAGGAATTGAGAGAGGGGATCCCCTTGGTGGATGCCTCTTGAGGGTTGAAAGGGGGTGGAAGGGATTCCATTAACCAGTATGGAGAAGAAAGCTGAGGAGATTAAGCTCATGATCCATCGAACCCAAACAAGTGAGAAACCAAAGGTTGTTAACATCAATTGAATGTACACCCAACTCAACTTATCAAAAGCTTTTGAGAGGTCAATTTTTAGTAGCATACCTGCTTTTTTGTGGTGCTTGAGAGAGTGAATGATCTCGTGGGTGAGGATGATTCCGTCTATGATTTGCCTTCCTTCGACATAGCCCGATTGTTCTGGCGAGATGAGCAGGGGAAGCAATGGCTTCAAACGTGAGGCTATAACTTTGGATATGATTTTGTAGATGACATTGCAGAGGGCTATAGGCCTGAATTTGTCCGGCGTATTAGAGTGTTCCTCCTTGGGGATGAGAGTGATAAATGTTGCATTCAGGGAGGGTAGCATCCAATGGAGAGTTCTAGACTCTTCGACTACCTGCCAGACCTCCTCTTTGATAATATCCCAGAATTTGTGGAAGAAAGTGGAGGTAAAGCCATCTAGACCAGGAGCTTTTCCTTCCTGAAGCTGCTTCATAGTTGATTCCACCTCCTAAAAGGTTACCGGATGAAGAAGCAATTGATTGTGTTCATCTGTTATCACCTTTGGGATATGAGGGAGTAGCTTGTCAATTGCTGGTTTTCTGTTGATGTTAGGTTCTTGATGGACTGATTTGAAGTGCTTGATGAGTTCTTTTTCAATATCCCTATGGTCTTCCAATTGGTCTCCCTGTTGGTTGTGAATTTGGGTGATGTTGTTGTGCATTCTCCTTTGGATTGCTGAACGATGGAAGAATTTTGTATTCCTCTCACCTTCCTTTAACCATCTTATTCATGATTTTTGTTTCCAGAGGATTTCCTCTTGTTTTTCTCTTTCGTTGATCTGAGTCTGAAGATTCTTTTCCTGTTCATTGCGGGCTTCAGTCCTGCCTTCTTTGATGATGGTTTGATGGAGTTTCTCCATTTCCTAAGCTAGGGCTTTATGAGCTTGAAAATGTTTCCAAAGGTAGCACTATTCCACTGTTTGATTTTCTCTTTTAGGAACCTCAGCTTTTGTTGAAATTGGAACATTTTGGAACCTGTAGGGGAAGAAAGCTTTTCCATGCATGCTGTACTAGATCTTTGAAATGTGGATGGGTCAACCAGAAGGATTCAAAGTGGAAGGGTCTTCTAGTGGAGTTTCCCGGTCTTTGCCACTGAAGCGAAATTGGCCAATGGTCCAACCCTGCAAATGGCAGAATAGAGGTTGAGAGGTCTCCTCCCAGGTGAATAGCGTTATCTGATAGCAGAAATCGATCAAGCCTTGAAGCAATCTGATGAGGACCAGACCTTTTGTTATTCCAGGTGAATATTCCGTTGTTGTAGGGTAGGTCGATTAACCAGTTGCTTTGTATGAACTCCTTGAAGTACTCACTTTCATTGTCCAATCTGATTCGGCCTCCTAATTTTTCCTCTAATTTGGTGATCATATTGAAATCGCCTCCCGTGATCTAGAGTGGATGGGTTCAGTTGGCGTTGAGCAGTGTGAGCATGTCCAAAGTTTTGATTTTGTCCTTAGCAGCTTGTGAGAAATACACATTGGTAAGATGATCATGCACATTGGTCCCTATGATATGGAAGTTAGCTTGAATGAATTGTTGGTTTGCATTAAAATATGTGAGCGTAATAGCCTGTGAATTCCAAGCTATTGCTAATCCCCCCGAGGCTCCTATAGAATCCACCGCCATTGTGTGACAGCCAGGCCATGCTTTTGAAAGAATGGTACTGAGAAGAGTACTATTACATTTCGTTTCTTGCATAAATAAGATACGAGTGTCTCCTTCTGTATCAAGTTTTTTATCATTCTGAATTTCCTAGGGCTGTTCAACCCTCTTATATTCTATGATGTGAGCTTCATGGTTCAGGGTTGGGGAGTGGCCTATAGTAGTTTGTGAGTTTAGAATATCTTCCAGATTCTACCAGCATTTCCTCGATGAGGATGGTTCACTGTGGATCTATCTTTCTCCCTCTTTTCTTAGTATCCTTGAAAAAGTTCTTTCCATCCCACTGACTTCCTGGTTGAATTCCTAAAGATCTTTGTTGATGTGCTCTGGACAGGATGACCTCTAGACTTTCTAGCTGTCTCGTTAGGATCTTATCATATTGTTTTTGCTTGCATGCCTGCTCAAGGCTAAAAATATCCAAGTCTCCTAGGTCAATGCTTTCAGGCTCTTCATCCATTTGCTTGAGTTCACTGCTCTCGGTCATGATGTTCGTTGCAAGCTTGGGATCAATCAGAAGGGTATCGATGTCCATACCATTAGGTTTCCAGGCCATCTCTTTAATGGAGGCGGTGGAGGGGGGAGCTTGGGGTTGCTCAGGGACATGGTCAAGAGACGCATCTGGCTGAGGGTTAGCAGAGGGCTGATTGGGAATCTCATGAGAGTGCATGGGGGTTCAGGGACCTCAGAGTTAGTCTGAGCCAGAATATCAAAGCTATTGCTGGTTGAGGGATTTGGATTGATGGCAGGGGTGTTTTTAGGTTGAGAAGCAGGATTTTTGTGATTTCTTTTCCGAGAGTTCACTTTGGTAAAGCACTCTTGATTGGTTTGCCCAGAGGCGATGTTGGAGGAGGGCTTAACATTGAGTGGGCAGTCTGGTAATAGGTGCCCACGCGCATGACATTTTCAGCATCCGAAAGGAACATGCTCATAATCTAAAGTCTGAATCCATTCAAAATCATCATGGAATAAACTTACCAAGTCTAGAAGAGCTTTGTTGAGGTGCATGTAGACACAGATGCGAGCATAGGAAGTGTATCTTCTGTGTTTTGTTTCTTCTGCAACTTTTATGAATTCTCCCAGTCCATTTCCAATGTCTTTTAAAGATTCCTCATCCCAATATTCCAATGGCAGGGAATATAGCTGGATCCAAACTGGTGCTGAGCTAAGATCTTCTTTATCTGAGTTGAATCACTCGATCCAGTCATGTAAATAAAGTCCAACGACGTTGAAGAAGTAAGGGTCGTTGTCTAAGACCCTGTTTCGATCTTCTATGCAGTTGAAGATCGCTATGAAAAAACCCTTCGGTCCTAGCTTCAGATTGATGTGTCCTTTTGGTTTCCATTTGACATCTATCCATCCCTGTAAGGCTTTATTTGTTGGCCAAAACCCAATAAATTTCCCAATAAGGGCATAATCTTTCATGTCTTAGATCTAGGTGTTGATTCTCTGACTGGGCAGTTCAATCTCAGGTCGTTCTGCAGCTACAGGTTTATAGGTTGTGGAGGTTGCTTTGGGTTTCTCATCATCTCCCACTGCGTGTTGCTACCTGTCCGGGGGTATATCATTTGTACCCCGTGGTTCATTGTGCGAATCAATGTAATTCTAATCTGTTTGCATCTGTGGATCGGAGGCATTGTCAGAGCTGTTCATGGCCTATAGCGCAGGGTTCACCAGTGGGGCAGGCTTCGAGTCCTCCCCCTTCGGGGAAGCCATTCAAGATGAACTATGAGCTAACGTGCATGCCTGACAAGAGTTGCAGGGTCAGTGGATCAGAGGCACTGTGCTCTGAGTAGTACTCCATAGCTGAGAAAAGTTAAAACCCTACGCCACCATGTTCTTGCTCTTCTCAGCTGTAATTGATTAGCTCCATTCGTAAACTATGGAATGGTCAAATTTGAATTCAAAAAGGCACTATAAAACTCTAGGGGCTATCCACAAGACAAAACTTGTTCATTTGAGACTTGAGCGGTTGAATAGAGCAGAGAGTGTTGAGCGCCGAACAATATTAGACCTCCTAAGTTCGTGAAAGCCTACATAGAGTGTAGAAATGATGACGGCCACTAAGGATGGGTTGGGCATTGAAGAATGAATTGTCGGCAAGGCCACGCAGACCCCCATGGTCCACAATGTTCACGAAGGCACTAGCGCGGTGAAGGAAATCCCTAAATCCCCCCAGACGCTGAGACCAAAGAAAGATAAATAGGGAATGAGACTAGTATGCATGTCCCCAAGGAATTTGCAGCACAAGTTATCAATGCAAGAAAAAGGCAAGGTAGTTACCATTGAAACAAATGAAGAGGAAGAGGACTTGCATGCTCTGATTGCCACAGTAGAGGAAGAGGAAGATGTGGAGGAAGACATCCGACTAGTGTGCTGTGCAGAGAAATTTCTGAGTACGTCCCTCCACGAAAAGGGAAAACCAAGATACCAAAGGATCTAGATGCAACGAAGAGTGCACTTCAGACCCCACTCCTCCCTAATGGAATTACCTTTGAGGGTTCGCTCCTAGGACACGCACCCACTCTGGAATTTGAAGACTAGGACTTCGCAGACAACGAGAAGCTCTCACACTTAGAGATGGTGAGCCTAATGAAATAGTATAAGGAGGGGCCCGTGATAACATTAGAGGCATGAAAATTGTTGCGTGGTGTGGAAAAGGCCAGGTTGATTCATGTGCTATGGATACCACATTTTCATGGTGTGCCCATCACCATTTCGTCATCAGGCAGCTTCTTTTCTTGGTGCATGGTGGGTACTTATGGCTAGAGGATCCTATTCCCATCATGGCAGATATCATCGAAAAAATTTCTCAGCTTCCCTATAAGGGAAAGGACCACACAACGATAGAAAGAAAAAGCAGTGATTTGGCTCTCGCGGAAGCCATGAAGACAAAATATAAGCTTGAGAAAAAAAAGAGGGCTTACGCTATCACTAGTAGCAGAGATAAAGGGGTGCGCATAGCTACCCAACTCCTGGCCGATAAAGTAATGAGAAAATGTCACGTCGATGAAGTACTAACGCCGGTGGTTGCATCGACCAAACATTGTGCAGAGGGGGTCCAATTCAACTAGGCCGAGTTCCTCTGTGAAGAATTTTTTCTCAACTGTCAGCAGGCCTAGGAACAGGGTAAGACCTTCCACTACGCATGGTTGCCCTTATCCATATTGCTGGTAGCAGGAGAACTTATGGAAGATAGATGGTTCCTGAGCATCGATAGAGACCTACCAGAGGCCGTGAAGTATGCTTCGCTCTGGGCCACCAAGGACGTGAAATGGATTCACGATACCAATATTTTTTGGGTGCTCATGGAGCTGAGCATCCAAATGTGGATTAATAGGAGGCTGCGCCTATCCCCACAATGCACAACCATCTGCAGAGTTTTGTAGACTTCAAGGTGAACATGAAAAATGTCTACATCAGGGTGCGAAAGGATTCGGCACAACAGTGGACAAAGTTCCCATTCATAGCCACTGACGATGTGATCTTTACAGTATTAGAAACATGGCCTCCTGAGTGGTGTGCCCCAAATTTAGTAGAGTTGGAAAAGATGGCAACGCAACAAAGGAAGGATGATGCCAAGTTGCACATCACCCAACTGGCCAAGAAAAGGCACAACAAAAAAGTGGTAGCTGAGGTCATGGTAGCCTACGAAGCGGCACAGGAAGCCGCAGAGTAGAATAAGGTCACTGAAGTAGCAGCAACAATGCAGATAGTAGGGGCCACAATAGTGTAGACAAAGGAGGGCCAAGCAGTGTCTGCCAGGGAAGAGGAAGAGAACACGGACCTTGCAGAAGAGAGTGCGGACCCAGGAACCACCTCGACCCAACTCAAACAGTCGTGCGCCACCAAAAGTTTGGGTCCAAGAAAAAAGGTCAAGGCCTCGAAGCTAGCCATCAACCCGATCACTTTAAATGAAGGTTATCTCTATAACATCAGTGAGATGGTTCGCAACGTCACCAATGAAGTGCTCCAAGGGTTTATTACTGAGCAGTAGACTGTTTTGGGGGCCCTAAGGGTGCAATTGCAGGAACTACAGGTATGGCCCCCGTAGGAAGGTGCCTTGTCCACCTACATCATAGCAGGCACATCGACAGCAGAACAGATGCTATGCGCAAGGATGGCCAATACCATAGTGTTACCGGAAGGAGCACTAGTAGCAACAAATGAGACCAACAGAGTAGTGGTTAACAGGATCAAAGGACTTGGCCTCAATTTGGTTTCCATTCTACGAGAAGCATTGTACCAACTTTAGGATGGGATAACAGTAGAACTCCATGCCAAGGAGGGCCGCGCGATACAACTTCTGAGCGAGTATAGGATAAACATTGAATAGCTCAACTTGCAGCATGATGAACTGGTATCGCAGAATCAATGGTTGAAGCAGGTGGTAGATGATGCTTGTAGATGCGTCCCGGAGCTAGACATCCTAGCTGGTCTACCAGTTGAGGAGCGGATTCACAGGTTGGCAATTGGATTCTATGAAGCCAGAGTAGAAACAACAAAAGGTTCAACAAGAGCTGAATCTTCAAATCACTGAGCTGTAGTTGAAGGCGTAGCCTTCCATTCCCCCAGAAGTCTGAGAACAATGCGTTAGCGCTATTAAAATAGCACTGGAAGAGATCGAAGGTGTCGTCCACGACTGTGCCAACATGTTGGAGCAGGCGTTGGAGGTCCTCAACACATTACAGGAGCACCCCAACATTCAGCGGCTGGAGACCGAGGCACGTGAACTCCAGCAACAATATGACAACATTAGAGGGACTGCGTAGATAGTAATCCTTACTCAGCAGCTTACAACAATGCAGTGGGACAAGGCTTTAAAAAAACAGGTGGATGTAGCGCGCCATAAAGAAGCAGTTCTAAAAGCTTGCGTCCAACCGTGGATTGACGAGGCCTTCATCATCACAAAAGATATCGAAGGCAAGTTCGCACATATGTAGGGGATATACGCGTTAAGGAAAGGATACACTCCTGGCACAGAGGCTTTAGAAGAGCGAATGAATAAGATTCAACAAACCGCAGAATAGTGTGTTGCGGACCTTTGAGCAGCACAGGACTAGCTAGAAGGACTCTATGCCAAGATCGCTACACCAACAGAGTGACTCGAGGGTGAGTCACGATGTTTGTGTTGGGGGCTTATTGGGCATGGAATCCCCCCATAGCATGTTTTGGGGCTCAAAGCACAAATTTTGGTCAAATAATGTTGCAAGACTCTGTGAATTACATGCGCGGAGCGTGAAATGTATGTTGAGTCATAGGGTTGTCCACCCTAATTTTTATAAGGTAGTGTCGGTCTACCCATGGTTTGTGGACCATGGGAGTGTATAAATAAAGTGAGGCTCTAAGTTGTGAAAGGATGAAGAAATATATGGAGAAAACATATGGTTCAAGCTTATAGTAGGAGTCTAAGTGCTTTGGGTCGTAGTAGTAGAAAGAGGCTTTGCAGCTGAGTGCACAGAGGCCTAGTAGAGTCCACAGCTGAGTGCGCGGACCCCTGAAGCTGAGTGTGTAGGGAAGAGTCGAGTTTGCAACCAAGGAAGAAGAATAATAAATAGAAGTTTGATTCTAAATCTTATGTATCTATTCTTGTGCTGTTTCTTGTTTAATTGTATTGTTTTCTTTATCGCGTGCACTTATATGAATGTTGAACACTGATAGATATAACTAGACACATACAAATAAGCTAAGTGATCGACTAATTTCAGGCTAATAATAAGGAATTGGGTAATAACACAGATCATGCCTTCAGTAGGGTTGCGCAAGGGAAACATCATAGGCTATGGGGTACTAATAGATGCGTGTAGTGACTTGCGCATAGTGTAAAGCCATGGACCACCAAAAACCATCATACATCTCTAGGGTGCAGAAATCTGGTTCTAGCACCCTCCCATACTACTTCGGGTGAGACCTTAGTCTACAGTTCATGGACTGTTGTCAAAAGGGCTGGTAGTACCGGTATTTGTTTGGCTAAATCACCTTTGAACCTAGGACAGACCCCTATAAGCCAACAATATACCAATTCATTGGGATAACATCGAGGGTATGACAAAACAGGTGCACCCACTGAGGTTGGGGCTTTTCTCCATAAGCCTAGGTCCATTTGGCCATATGCACTCATAGATCATCTGACCATCATACTTGTCTTTCAGTCATGTCTTATGCTTCCGAAATCATGTTCTCATCATCCTCCTACATTTGTGCCAATCATCAAAGCTTCCCTTGTAAGTACCCCACCATCTTGCGGGCGTAGCGCATAATGCCCAGTCCAAGGCCTGGAAGCGCTACTTTTTGGGTACCTCCCTTTCAAATGCATCCAAAAAGGTATCAAGTAGGCAGATTTCTTACTTCTGAGGACACACTGTGTAGCGACCAGGTCATCATGTTGCAATTCAACGTATTTACCTCATGCAACCAATTCTTCCAATGTTCCATTTCTTTATCGGAGTTCGAAGTATAGGAACGCTCGCGATCCCATGTAATTCATCCATCTGCTATGGGATTCACCCAATCTTGGTCTCATGTTGTTATCTTATAGATGCAGTCCAGGTCATCATCACTCTCATAATCGTAGATAGGTTCAGTATAGCAGAATCCTTTACCAAGATCAAGGGGTACTATTATGCGTAGCAATTTATTCTCAAAGGTCATCTTTCACTTCTTTAAATTGATTACCCCATTCATATCAGTAGCCCAGTCAATACCCAGGAGCGCAGGATAGGGATTGTTGTCATCCACTATCTCTATTACTTCAAAATCAGCCATCGCTCTCACTCCATCATATTACAGTTCATCATGGTCACCTCGTGTAACTGGTTTTGCCATCGCTCTATTTCCTCATCAGAATTCGATGTACAAGAGCTTTCGTGTTCCCATGAGATTCATAAATCTGTGGTGAGATTCACCTAGTCTTGCTCTCGCATGGTTATCTTGTAGATGTAGTCCAAATCATTGTCACTTTCATAGTCGCGTGTTGGCTTTGTGTAGCATGATCCTTCTGCAGGGTCTAAAGGTACGACTACACGTAGAGACTTTTTCTAAAAAATCATCTTGTGCTTCTTCAGATTTATCACCCCATTCATGTTCGTGGACTAATCGATTCCTAAGAGCGTGGGATAGGGATTGCTGTCATCAACAATCTCTGTCACTTCGAAGTCTGCTAGCACGCTTGCTCCTTCAATATCCACAGTGATTCCCTGCAATCTCCTCACAGGTATTATCTTTGACTGGTTCGCCATTCGCAGCTCGATAGGAGACCATTACAACATAGGCCTTCCCATGCACTCCCATGCTTGCTTCGGCATAACGTTCACGTCCAACCCTAGGTCCAGAATTACTTTATCCATCTCATATTCTCCAATTCGCGTAGTCAACCTCATTTCTCTTCCCATCCTTGTTGCATGATGTCCAATCTTCCGGACTACACGCGGTTCTCCTAGCGTGGTGCCAACGCATCTATTAATGAGTTCTTGCAATCCCTCTACAGCCTTACTATTGTGTAGTAGCTTCATACGTGTTTCCAGGAATATCATGAGCATTGATGGGTCCATTTTGGTTCCGGTCTGTCTTTTCTTCCTGAAGTGGAGGCATCAGCAAAGCTCTTCCTAGCTTCCATGAAGGTTCCCTTAGCGTGCTCCAAATCAAACTCTAGTTCTTTCGTTAGAGCCTTGCGAACCCAAGTACTATCTTTAGGTTGTTTGCCTTTATCATCTCCTATCGTAATTCCACTTCGAGACACAATATTCACATTAGGGTCTTCCTCACGTAGCTCAGATCTCATCATCTGTAGGTTCCAAGTCAGGGGAGGTTGGAGTGCTCCCTTGTCGTGTAGCCTAGCTATTAGTGTGGGACAATCCTCCGTCTCATGATCAAACAATGTATAATACAGACATGATGGATGTGTTGGATTCATACAATCACAGGAATAATGTCCTGGCCTACCATAATTGTAACATATTAGCTGTCTGCGACCTCTTCCAAGTCCTCCTCCACCTTAGCCTCGTTCGCGCCCCTGAAATCTAGTTTGTGCCACTCCTGCGTTCTGGTCAAGAGACTACATTTCCACCTGAACCCTGTAGGTGGGAGCCTTATCCATCATCAGCTTATAGCTTCAACATGTATGCTCATCGTGTCCCACTAATCTAAAGAAATTACAGAACAACTGTTGCGAATTTTGCATGTACTTCTGCAACAAATGGCAGTTGTCCGTAGCATGCTTTCCTACTATTTAACAAATCGCGCACCACAAATCAGGCACTGCGCTAGGTACTACTTGTGCCTTTGATCTTAATAGCATCGGTCCTCTTCCCACGAGGTAATTCATGAACACTAGGCAGTGGTCCTTGTCATGTCCCTAACCCTTGAATTTTATGCACCATACTTCTTCGTGCACTTTCAAGCGAGTTATCCTGTCGTGTTTCAGACTCTACATCTAAAGGCATAAGTTTTTCAATTGCACATGGATCTACTGAACTCCCAGGTTAGGGTCCTGTATCGAGGTCTCATGCAGCCTCATCGTGATCTCCAAGGCCTCTGCCTGAGTTGTTAACCTCTATTGCGACAACGTGTTCCTCAAATGCGACATTAGCAATGCTACAAACCATTCACAATGCTCTCCATCTATCAAAGTCATATTAGCTTCATGAGTTGTGCAAGTCAGTCTCTAATCCAACTCACAAGGAGTCTCACCTGATAGCATTGTGATCTCCCTGAACCCAATGATCGACTGCACCTCTGACTTCGGTCTACTAAATTCTATGTTCAACACAATTTGGATTTCTGCTATCCCCTCATGCGGATTGTCATTAGAATGCTTAATATACCAGGTCAACGCGCAATATTTCAGAGCACTAACCAGCGTTGCATTCCTTATGTTATCATCTATAACTCCATATGCTTCCCACAAAACCCTTATCACGAACCAAAATTGGTTCGGATCTTCATTTCCTACTCCCTTGAACACCCGACAACTTTATCGTGCTTGCCATATTGACTCGCGGTGGTGGCAGAGGTGGTACAGGCAAAGATGGGTGTGAAGGTGGTGAAACCGGTGGTGGCATGGGTGGGGTGGTATGTGTGGAATCCTCTACCTTATCAAATTGATCTCACTTCTTGGTGAGACGTTCACAAGCTCTTCCTCGCCCCCTCGCAGAGGTGAAATCAAGGGGCTAGTTTCTAGTTCTGCACTACCTTCATTTCTGTAGATTCGCCCACTTCGCGTAGCCTCGAACATCAATGTATTCGCATAATCCACTTTTCTCACAGTAGCATTTTAATCCAAGTGTTTAGAGAGTTAACGTACTTACCTCGTGGTCCTTTGAGAAATCATCACTCAGCCTCATCGTAGCTTACCGTAGTGTCTACTGCGAACTCAGTAATGAATCCTCCTATATTCTGATCCAGCCAGTGATCAATAGTGCACATGATCTTATCCTCCCATGATTCCAATCTATGCACCAAATCTAGGGTCCACACAATAGGACTGTCGAACTTGCACCTTCCTTGGCTATCTGCTAGTTTCATGATCCACTCATACAACTCAGTAGGGAAAGATGCGAAGAAAATTTCGTGGATCTCTATGTACATATAGTACTTTAACCACTCTTATTTTCATAGTCGCAGATTCTTGTTATCCTGCACTACGAACTCATGAATTCTTTTGTCTAACCAACCTTGAATTTCTTTCTTAGTTGGAATCCAATGATACGACATCAGACATCTCTATGCAGATTCCGGTCTTGGCAACAGAACCATTTGTTGCCTTGTTGGGGTTGACCCAAATTCAGAGTTAATTAGCCAAACAAATCCCTGTACTACTGGCCTTTCAGTATTAGTCTGTAGAACATGGACTCAGGTCTCACCCGAAGCAGTATGGGGGGATGTTGGAACCAGGTTTCCGCACCCTTGAGATGTCTCAGGGGTTGATTTAGTCCAATTGTGAATACCTTCACGGAGGTTACTTCACTCACTTTCTTGGGCTGCGAGGCCTTAACTCCGTTGTTATATTTGTGTTTATGTAGCCTTAACTAAGGGTTCTGGGGCTTTCACGCTGCTAGAGTAGCGATCTACACTATTTCCCCAAGTCACCCCACGGATCTTACTTATCTTCTTATAATAATTAGTTATCTTCGCGTAAACAGATACCTTATATCATATTCACTTATTCAGCACATTCATATAAGTTCACGCAACAAATAAATAGTAAAATTGCAATTCATACCCAATATACTTTAATGCATAAAATAGGAAAATATACACAGAAATATTATAAAACTTCTCTTTTATTAATGCTTCAAATGGTTATAGACTCAACCTGCCCTGCGCACTCAGTTGCAGGGGTATGCGCACTGAGCTGTGGACTACTAGGCCTCTGTGTACTCAGCGGTAGAGCCTTCTCCTACTCCATGACCCAAGGACATGACTTTACACTTAGACTCAATGCTTCCTTATTAGATCTCCCATTCATTGATTCCTCTATCGTTATCTCTTTACACTTAGAGCCTCACTCTATTCATACAATCCCATGGTCTGCAAACCATGGGTAGATCTCTAAAACTGACATTACATTACAAAATTGAGGATAGACAACCCTCTGACTCATTTACCATCTACGCACTCCGTGCCCACAAATCACGGAGTCTTTACATCGGACTTAGTCAAAACATGGGCTTTAAGCCCCAAAGCTTGCGTTGGGGGGATCCCACGCCCAACATCCTCACAACGAACTAGAATTGGTCTAGGTCCTCATTTCTCAAGCCTTTGAAAAAAGGCAGCTTCATTGTATTTTCCATACTGAACAACGGTGGAGGTGGAGGTGGTATGGGTGAAGTTGGAGGTGAGCGTGGTGAAGTCAGAGGTGGTGTGGGAGGAGGCGGTATTTGCAGGAATCGTTATCTTATTAATTGAATAACACCTCACAGAGAAACCTTTTCTATCCCTTCTTCATCATCTCGTGGTGGTGAAATCAAGGGACTATACTCTAGACCCTTTTTTCCTTCATTCCTATAAGTTTTTCCGCTTCACATAGTCCCGAACATCAAGGTAGCTGCATAACCCTTTTTCACACAATAGAATTTTAATCCAAGTATTCAAATATTTTACATACTTACTTCATGTTCCTTTGAAAAAACATCACTCTGCCTCACTGTATTTGACTGAGTTGTCGACTGCAAATTCAGTCACAAATCCTCCTATGAGGCGATCGAGCCAATGATCGATAGCACGGGTGGTCTTATCGTCTGAGGCCTACAACCTTTGCACTAGCTCTGGGGTCCACAAAATAGGACCGTCAAGTTTCCACCTTTATTGGCTATCTGCTAACTTCGTGATCCACTCGTATAGCTCAATAAGGAAAGAGCAGAAAAAGATCTCGTGGATCTTTATATACAGGTATCTGTCCAACTAGTGCTCCTTTGTAAGTCGCAGGTTTCAGTTCTCTTGTGCCGTGAATTCTTGGATCTTTCTATCCAGCCAATCTCCAATCTCCTTCTTAGTTGGATTCCGATGGTACGACATCACACATCTCTTATGCACATTCCAGTCCCGGTAATGAAACCATTTGTTGGCTTGAGGGGGGCCTGAGCCATGTTCAACATTAATTAGCCAAACAAATCCCTACACTACTGACCCTTTCGGCATCATCCCGTGGAGCGCAGACCGAAGTCTCACCTGAAGTAGTATGGGGGGATGCTAGAACCTAGTGTCCACACCCTGAGATGGTTGTGATGTTGTTTGATTTCTTCTATCCCTGCCTTAGCGCAGGTGGTTCTCTCTAGGGCTTGCAAGACAAATCCTCTATTCTCGTACTCAATACCTTCACGAAAGTACATGATCGACCTTCACGTAGCCCTAACCTGTGGCTCAAGTATTTTTTCATTGTTATGGCAGCGTGCCATGCAATTTCCGCAATTATCCTAAGTAATTTACTTATCTTGTCAAATACTTAAAGTTATCACTGCGTAAGCAGATATTCGTGATTGCATTCAATTATTCAATGTAATTGCATTCATTCGCACATCATATAAGAAAAATAAAGGAAATTCATACATACTATATCCAAACCCATCAACAGAACAAAGACACAGAAGTTGCAGAATAACTCCTTTTATTAATATCTCCAAGTGTTACAGACTCTATCCACCCTACGCACACAGCTGCAAGGGTTTGTGCACTCAGCTGCGGAATTCTACCCTAGGCCTCTGCGCACTCAGCTGCAGAGCCTCTATCTACACTATGACCTAAGACGTGGACTTCTTTCTTCAAGCTATCACTCTATTACATGATTTGCCATTCTATTGATTCCTCTATAAAATACTTAGAGCTTAGCTCTTTCTATACAATCCCATGGTCCATGGTCCATATGTAGGTCTCTTACAACCAACTTTACTTTACAAAACTAAGGGCAGACTACCCTTTTTTGACACCTAACACCTTCATTGTTGTGGGGAAACATGCCTACGTAGGACGATCCTATCCACCTAAGGTGTGACAGTGCCTTAGCAACAAACAGAGACAACTATTCTAGTATTCTTCCTTTATGAATTAAGAATGAAGAGAGATAGATGGACTAACCGGTGTCTTCCGTTTGTCCCTCGATCCGGTCTCTCTTCTCTTTGAGGGTTCCCAGCTACTTGCCTTCTCGCTCGCCCAGCTTCAAGAGGTTTCTGCAAGATCACAAGAAGAGAACACTACACAAGACATGGATTCATATTCATAACTAGTTCAGGATTAGAAATAAACTAAACATACTAATGCAATCATACATCAAAGATACATCAGTATATAGGAGAAACCAAGATAGCTTTATTGATGAATAACAAGGTTCAGGAAGAGATACAACCTAGAGGGCTCCAATCCAGCATCTCCTTCCCAGAAAATGGAATTCCTATCTTCACCCCCTTCAAAGCATTAAGCACCCAATGATTCCAATCTCAAACCAACAGCAATTCTTTGCAATAACAAAATTCCAGCCTCTAGATCTCATGGAGGAGAGATCCATATATAGATGTTTGGAGAGAGGATGAGTCAGCTTGAGACCTAACTAGTGTCCTCTCCCTCTGTCAGTTCTTGATTCCACTTGGAGGTTCTTGCTTCCACTTGGAGATTAGGAACCTCTTACTCATCACCAGTCAAATTCACTGAGGCAAGTGTCATTGAGGAAGATTCTGGAAGCTTCCTGGGTCTTGACACCTCTTGGAATGAACTTGCCATTTGGAAACTCTCGCTCAACGCACCCTGGTAGTGCTTCTACCTGCGTTGCAGTGCAGGTAGCCAGTGTTGGCTTTGACATTCAGCGCAGACAGCTAGTGGAGCCACTGAATTGATCCTGAATTGACTTGTTTTTGAGCAGTTTCTGGTGGAGAACTTCTGTGAATTGTTGTGGTTTGTTAGCCTTGTTCCTCTAGGGGTAGGAACAACATGTTTAGGGACTTTGGATCCCTTGGATTATGGACATTTCATGCTCAATGTTGTAAGGCACAAAAATGTCTATAACAGTTGCCCCCTAAAGTATGAGGTCGTTTATCGGGTGAAATGCTTTATCAGGGGGATCCGAAGTTCATCCAGTGCTGGGAGGAGACCTGTAATAAGATACAATACAATACATTATTTTTCATACTACTTTCATGATCTAGCCGAGGCGGGCATTCCCATGCTCAGCTTTATAAATTAATTTTTCTGTACATAGAACAGACAATCGTCTGGTGGTAGACTGATAATTTTGATGAAATTATCATCCTTTGGGTAGGATGGTTATCTGCTGCAATGATGTACATGTCAATGTCTTTATCTTTCCTGAATATATATCGCAGCCCGGATGGATGAAACTAGATCCAGGGTCTTCAAACTCGTTTGATCTTCACTCTAAGTACAAGTCGATCCATGTGAGAAATGTTCTGAAGTCGAACATGGAAAGACATCGCTTGATTACTGGTCAATGAGGTAAACCGTTAACAAGCGCGAGAGGAATCACCGATAATGATAATGACCCTCAAGGTACTGCAGTACAATTTACGTGGTGTGAATAAAGGACATGGCGTCGAACACCATGCAAAATCTTTCGGTCGAAGGTCATTGATGTATACCTGTCGCTGGAAGTGAGAAACTTGCCATTGAGGCATGCAAGCTTCAAAGTACTGAAGGGTTTGTTCCTAGATCAACTTCTTGGATAATGAGCTGATGTCGACAAGAAGCGATCCGTCAAAGGAGGGCCTTAATGAATCCCACATCAGTGACACGGAACAGAGCTAATGATTTTGGTGGAGGTGAAAACGATCTGTGACATATGATTCAGGGTGGCGGTCATGAAAGGATGAAGGATAATGTACGGCAGTGGATGGGACACGGTTGACTTTTCTGAACGACTTCTCTTGAACATATGGCGACACTGATGCGATGGATCAGTAGCATTACCCCAAATATGGATGGTATGGCGAGACCATGGATGTGACCGGTGAATGAAACAACCCAACCCGATTGTGGTACGGAGGAAAAGTGTCATGTTCAAGAGCGACTTGCTACCATCAAAGTTTTCTTGAGTTTCTCCCAATTTTTCCCCAGTCATTGCTGACCAGTACCTCTTTATTTTTGTCAAGCTTGAGGAGGATAACATATGCTTGTTCAATAACTTGCCCTTCGGGCCAGCCCATCGCTATGTTTTAACAAGCCTAGCGATAGTGAAACTCGTTCTGGTCTAAAGACAAGTTTGTCGCTATTTAATGATTTTAACGAGTCTAACGACAAAGATAACTTGGTCCTTTTCATTTTTAGAGAGTCTGAAAAGGTACATAAAGTTAACTCCAAAAGTCCTTTTTCGTCATCTAATCCCTTAGGTCCGAAAAAGTATAAAACAATACAGAAGGGATGAGTTTTCGATAGTTTTAACGAGCCGAATAAAACAAGCGCTCGATGTTTCTGTGCAATAATCCCTCAGGTCCAAAAAGATTAAAATCTAGAGGAGGGATAGCACTTCCTGTCCCTTTAACGAGCTGGAAGGCCAAGGACTCGACAATCTTTTCATATTTTACGAGTCAGATGAAAAGAGCTTAAAGAAGACTCGTCTTTTGAGGAACGAGTGATAAAACAGGTTAGCAGCTGATTCCAGGTACAGGTTGGAATTTTCCAATCACGGCAGTGTCACAAGGATGGCTAGTGCAATCACTCTTCGCAGCTATTCCTCAAAATGGGTAAACAAACATATGGAGGTGAACGATCGGCCAATGGAAAAGTGGAGGTGATGGGCAAACACGACCAAGGCTTTAATGGCTGATGATATTACATTCACAGTGGTTATTTACTGGGATAGTTCATTTTTTAACGAGCTTAAACGCGGGTGGAAACATTTGCTTGATCTTATGTTTATTTTTTAACGAGCATGAACTATGCGCTAAAACTGCTCGGATCTTGCGTTTATTTTTTAACGAGCATGAACTGTGTGCTAAAACTGCTCGATTACCCAGTCATATGATAAGAATGTCTCATTAAGATTCTATTTTTTATGGAGCTTCATCTTACAAAGCTATGCCCCGCATCCTTTCATTATGCAAGTTCGGAAACGACTAATCCTACGAGTTTAAAGGGTTAGACCTACAGGTTTAAAGGGAGGACCTAAAAATTTAAAAAAATAAATAGCCGCCCCTTGCTTGCACTCCGAAAGGTTTGCATGCCCCCAGGTATAAAACAGAGTTTCAAGGTTACCCCTACTTTAGTCCGGCAAAACAATTGTTTTACCGAGAGAGGCCTACCTCTTTCAGGTTACCCAAAGATTGTCTCGTTAATCTTTCAAACAAAACACTTCTTCGGCGATATCTACCGAAATAGACAAAGGTGAGAGACTTCGTTTGTCAACTCACATAACTTTGACAAAAGAATCTTATTCTAGAATAACCCTCTTCCAGCATGGGCGGGGTACAGACTAGTCATATTCTCCCACGGAAACCTACCCTATACCCAAAGTTTTCCTGCTGAAGCAGACCAGGACGCATGCCCCCTGGGTTCCAGTCATATCCTCCCAGATTACTCGCGCTCATCAGGAGGACGGACCGTGGTTTGAGACATTTCTTGCATGAAGGGACCATTTAGGGATGGTATATGACTATTTGCGATGCGTGATCCAGGAAATGAAAGTTGGTCCACGAGCTTGACCATTCTTCCTTCATGCGGAAAACACATTACTCTAAAGAGTGAGGAGACGATGGCTCCCATGCAATATATATAGTCTCGTCCAAGGAGTAGGTTATAATCCAAGGGTCCTTGAACGACCATCACGTTCATTTGAACGGTCTTCCCTTTCAATGTTATGGGCACATTGGGGAGGATCCCTAAAGGTCGACTGGTTCCTTTATCAAAGCCTGATAGATTTCTCAATTCAGGAAAAAGCGCCGGTGAACCAAGCGCTTTCCAAGCAATAGAGGAAAGGATACTCACAGATACCCCCTCATCAATGATAGTGCCAACCATTACCATTCTGCATATTTGAACGATAATTCTGAATGGTATGCTTGCTGGCAACCGGGGTCTGCCTAGCTGGTTCCAGTCGAACGAGACAACTAGGTTGCTTGTTGGTGGTATTGAATAGACGTCCGGGTATGACTCTGACGAAGTTCCTTCCTGCGATAAAGGAATGGGAAAATTTCCCCCTAGTTCGTCGGAGTCTGTGTTGATGAAGAGAATTTGGACAGTGTCGTCTTTATTCTCCTCTGTGATGGTATCATTCGAAGATAGAGCCTCTGAAGGCAAAACCGGGTCAACTGCTGCCTCAACCTTTTGACTTTCGTCAGGTATGTATTCAGACAGTTCATCCTCAATGATAGGTGCTTCGGCTGACCACCTGGGTGGGCCAGTCGGGTTCTCAACTAGTGAAGGACTTGGCAGGAGTTTTTGATATCCAGGAGGAAGTTGCGCTCGTAAAATCGGGCGATCTTCCAAAACACTTTTAGCCTCGTCTAAGAAGGGACAATGGTGGATGGCATGGTCGCCTTCACACAGTTTGCAGGGAAATCTAGCTTTCCCTCTTTGTCCTGTGACTTCACTTTCATTAGTTGACGGTGAGCTGTCAACATGGCTATCAGAGGTTGACGCCACCGAATTGTGCAAACGGGGAGACCAGTCCCTTAGTATCCGAGGGATGCAGGGACAATCTCTGTGGAAGTGGTCTCCCTTGCATATGACACATGGCGATTTAGGCCTAGTCAGTGCTGTGTGTGGATTTTTGTCAGACGACACTTGTTCGCCCCCAGTCGCTTTTGGCTCCTTCTTCTTCTTCTCTTTCTTCTTCTTTTCCTTCTTCTCCTTAGGAACTTGGTTTTTTGTTTTACCAGTTTTGTCCAGCGAAGAGGAAGGAGGAGAGGAAGAATTAGATGAAGTAGAAGGCTGGTGGGAAACTCTGGTCTGGTCTAACTGTTGATTCGACTGTTCAGGAATGGTGGTGTTCTGAACGACATTGGTTGAAAAGAGCCAGACCGGCAAGCCAATTGTCAGTCCTGGAAGCGACAATGTGGCCATATGAGGCGCACCAATATCTCCCCAAGAGGAGAAGGGACTAGGATTTCCACCAAGGGGAATTCCTTGGTTGGTGTGCTCCATTTTCTCAACCTAAAGATCAACGCAGGAAGAAGGGGTGATTGTTCCGTTTAAAATAAATTTTAACGACGCTTTAGACACAACTTGCTTTTTCAATTTTAAAGAGTCGAGAAAAAGCTAAAGATGACTCTAGTCTCCTTCGATGTTTTAACGAGCCCAAAGTGACAAATGCTCGGATGGACTTTTTCCGTTATAGAGTCTGAAAAAGGCCAAAAGGAACTGCTCTGGAGTTCTGGGCAGAGGGTGTGCCAAACTTTTCGCGAAACCGCAGAATACTTTTTAGGGTACAGGCGGTCGATCTTCCTGAATGCTGTGTTCAGTGCATTGCGATCAGTAGGGCGGCCGACACGACTTCCTATGGATAAAGGTTATATTCCTATAGGGGTCTCCCAATATATACGCGACGGTTCGTGGGAGCACAATCCGTACTGGCGCTATTGTCCCTCAGGAGGAATCACCCACCATCAACGAGATCGACAGTCACCAGGCTTTACGACGTCGGAACACGTCTCTAGCCTAGACCTCTATGTTGTGCGTTATGTTGCAAAGCGTTGTTAAGTTCATTCAATTTATTTTAGGTTGATCATTTTTACAAGTTTGCCTTTCTGGATCACCACGAGATGTATGATACAATTCCTAAATGCAGTCTAGAGATGATAAGCAAGCTTTATATCTTTTCAACTTTGAAAATCCTAGCTACTAAGGGAAAAGAAAGACACCATCTTTTCTCAAAGAGCAATCAGCACATTGTAATGCACTTTTCCTAAATCAAACATGCAAACTATCAAGATGCAAATGCACAATGCAGGTGTTTGTTTTCCGCTTTCTTAGTATTGATGCCTACAAAGAAAGCTTTTTGTACAACTTTGAATTTTCTTTTAAATGACAAATACAAACAAGTTTACTTTTTCGAAATCAGAAAGGGTAGAAGAGATTACAACACTTAACGATTTTCGAAATGAACACTTGTTTCGACACTTCAAAGAGACAAACTCAAACCAATAAGCAAAAGCAAATGTATAATCAACTACAAACAGCCAATGAACTCTCTCCTAAGATCACAATTAACAGATCTGAATCAAGGGCTACAGGATGACTATTTCACTCATGCAAAGGAAAACTGTAAATGACGCCACAAACACATAAAAACACTCACAGTCTTTTTGTACAAAAGGAGGCGGAATTTAAGCAGAGAAAAGGAGTTATCAGACTGGTACCTATGCTGGTTACAGGCTGCAAAAATCAGAGATCAAAACAAGGCAAAACAGAGCAGAGAACCCTAGCTGCACAAGGGCCAACTGGATCAGCACAACCTCAACACAGCGGTTTTGACATTCAGCGCAGGTAGCCTTCACGGGACCTGCGTTGAAATGCAGAACCTCTTCACAGGGGTCGCGCTGAAGGAGAAACGAGAGTTTCTCACTGGGTGATGGGTCACAGATTGCTGATTAATCTACAATTTCAGGCCAAATCAAAGCAACAAGCAAGGTGCAATCAAAGGGATGCTTCGAGGGAGTACTAAGATCTATCACAAAGGATTATTAAATCATTTGTGAGTCCATTGTTCAGATCATAGACAAGTCCAGTTATTGGATCAAAGCAGCAACTGTCTATTTTGCATCTGGGAATAGCAGATGCAGTTCGATTGTTGCTGTCGAGTCTATGAAACAAACAATGATAGAGACACAAATAAAATGACTAAACAAATCTCCCCAGCGGAGTCGCCAATTTGTTGTGGGGAAAAATGCCTATGTAGGACGATCCTATCCACCTAAGGTGTGACAGTGCCTTAGCAACAAATAGAGACAGCTATTCTAGTATTCTTCCTTTATGAATTAAGAATGAAGAGAGATAGATGGACTAACCGGTGTCTTCCGTTTGTCCCTCGATCCGGTCTCTCTTCTCTTTGAGGGTTCCCAACTACTTGCCTTCTCGCTCGCCCAGCTTCAAGAGGTTTCTGCAAGATCACAAGAAGAGAAAACTACACAAGACATGGATTCATATTCATAACTAGTTCAGGATTAGAAATAAACTAAACATACTACTGCAATCATACATCAAAGATACATCAGTATATAGGAGAAACCAAGATAGCTTTATTGATGAATAACAAGGTTCAGGAAGAGATACAACCCAGAGGGCTCCAATCCAGCATCTCCTTCCCAGCAAATGGAATTCCTATCTTCACCCCCTTCAAAGCATTAAGCACCCAATGATTCCAATCTCAAACCAATAGCAATTCTTTGCAATAACAAAATTCCAGCCTCTAGATCTCATGGAGGAGAGATCCATATATAGATGTTTGGAGAGAGGATCAGTCAGCTTGAGATCTGACTAGTGTCCTCTCCCTCTGTCAGTTCTTGATTCCACTTGGAGGTTCTTGCTTCCACTTGGAGATTAGGAATCTCTTACTCATCACCAGTCGAATTCACTGAGGCAAGTGTCATTGAGGAAGATTCTGGAAGCTTCCTGGGTCTTGACACCTCTTGGAATGAACTTGCCATTTGGCAACTCTCGCTCAACGCACCCTGGTAGTGCTTCTACCTGCGTTGCAGTGCAGGTAGCCAGTGTTGGCTTTGACATTCATCGCAGATAGCTAGTGGAGCCACTGAATTGATCCTGAATTGACTTGTTTTTGAGCAGTTTCTGGTGGAGAACTTCTGTGAATTGTTGTGGTTTGTTAGCCTTGTTTCTCTAGGGGTAGGAACAACATGTTTAGGGACTTTGGATCCCTTGGATTATGGACATTTCATGCTCAATGCTGTAAGGCACAAAAATTTCTATAACATTCATGCTCTGTAACCACAAAATACGACGTCTTTACAATTATATTGCAAAAATTGACTTAACATGGGATTTTAGCCCCAAAAATGCCCGTGGGGGATCCCGCTCCCAATAAATCTTCTACTTTCCTTTTTGTCTCCATATTCATATTGCCCAACTCTTTGAGCAACATGAAAGGGGTCTTGTCATCAACAAATTTTTCCAAAAACATTCGTTTTAACATACCCTAGTTATGGATGGAATTGACAGGAAGGTTGTGATACCATACCGCTACGTGACCATCCAAGGTACACGGAAACAATCTGCATGCAACATCATTGTGTCATACCTCTATTGTTTGCAGTTGCAGGTAGAAGTTGCCCAAGTGTTCTTCTGCCTTCACCATTCTATCAGGGTAATACTTTGTCAACATCCTCTCTGAGCACTTTGGAATCCTCTGTAAAGCACCTGGGAGATCCAATGGTCCCTGAGTCATCCATTCCAAGTTTTTGTCAACCATGTCTTCTTATTTTTAGTTCTCCTCCTCTTCTTTATAATCCAACAGCTTTGGCTCTGAGTCTGTTGGTTCATCTCTGCCTCCACCTCCTCCATTGCCTTCCCCTCTGCCTCCTATACCAGAGTCTAAGCCCAAGATCACAAGGTTATCTTCTTCTCCTTGTCAGAAGACTAGAGATTCCTTTCTGTCCTCAACTGCTTCTACTAGACCTTCGATCATGGCAAGAACTTATTATTCCACCAATGATATAACAACTCCTGTGGGAGTGGTCTTTCACTTCTTTGATGTGTACAAAAGATCTTGTATTATTGGGATCAGTCTGACTACTTTAGAAAATTGATGGATGATGGGATGGACAAAGTGGAGTTGTTGATATGAAGTTTTGCGTTCATGTCTGGGAGGTGAGGAGTAACCAATTTCAAAGTTGCGCATAGGTGAGAGGGAATGTGAGGTAATGTCTTAATGATATGATTGATGAGTGTGGGTGAGAGTACATTCAGCCATAAATAACTAGTGACCCTCCTTCTAACACCAAAAATGTTGACAATGCTGGACCCATTAACATTTAGGGGATCTCCCTCGTATGAAGTCCTAGCTAGACGTCACACCATTTGGTGTAAGAGTCCCATCTGGTATGATGGCTCAGTTGCCATTATCTTAAATATTTTCCTTATCTCTTTCTTGTCAGCACATGAGAGTGTTTGACTTTGTCTTCGAACAACGAGGCTCACATGGGGGGTGAGTGCTTAGTGTCGGTTATGTCAAGGTTCTTTCACTGTAGAGGGAGAGGGTGAGAGTCAGTCTCATGTCTAGAAGAAGTAGTCCCAATTATATTAGAGACACACAACATAGCAGGACATGTGCAGCTTCGAGTGGAATAGTCAAGACGGATGTAGTAGTCACAAAACACAAGGGGAAAGGATAACACGTACAACACCCAGTGAAATAGTCCGCATGAGTGCGATGATTGTTATGACAAGTTTATGAAATTAATATGTCAAGTGTCCAGCGGAATAGTCCACATGGGTGAGACAATGTTAATAATTGATACAACACATTTCCAATAGCATATGTACTAGAACAACCGAAATAGTTCAACTGTCTTAATATAGGTAAAAGTAACATGCATTACAAGCATCCAAAGAATAGTCTTACAAACGAATATAATGCATGTGTACAAACGTGTTGGCCTGTTAACAAGATATTGAATTAAGCGAACGTTCCAAGACACATCGGAACACCATACATCACTAACCCTAATAGCAGGGCATTGGAGCCACTGCTCGCTCCTCAAGGAAAATACTATAGACTCTCAATGCTATGTGGGAGGATCCAATGTGAAAGGTATTTTGTATATACAAATGAGGGGTATATATAGCCAAGGGTGAACTTGACCCTTGTGACTCTTTGACTTCCCTCATGACTATTTGAATTACATGACTCTTCAACTTTACATGTGGGTCTGTTCAAATTCCACGTTACATTACATTGATTACAATAGTATGGCCCATAGTAGTGATGTGGCCAAGATGACTCATGAAATGACTTGACATGAAAATTCTTGTATGTTCATGCTCATGGTTGTGCTCATGTCGAGTTGTAGTGCTACTAAGTGAGGAGTGTGCTCTTAGTGTATCCTAGCTTCACCTCCACATGGCAAAATGTTCAGAGTCTTTGATGGTCTTGGTGTTCGCTTGATTTTCCACGTTGTTGTCTAGGAAAATCCTCTCTACAGATAGAGACGATCCCTCTAGCCTAAAGAGTGGGAATAGCAACCTACGTGACAATCTACAAGACACTTTCCTAAATCACAATTGAAATGAGAGAAGAGGAATATGACCTACCTCGTTCTGATGCTATAATGTACTCCTTTGTTGAAGATCTCAAATCGCTTGCACCTCAAGCTCATATCTACTACTCATAGCATATGGATACCTACACAATAGATCAAAGACACAACAAATCATACAAGTACAACAAGCATAATCAAAAGTAATCCACTTAACATATCAAGGAGCATTAAGATAAATGATGCATTAACACAAACATTTATGGAAAGTGAACCAATAGTTGTATATATTAATGAAATAGAGGAGGAATCATACAACCAAACCTTGATGTCAATAATATATCCTTGAGTGAATAGTTCAAGTCCAAGCTCAAGCTCTCCAAGCACTACTTCTCCAAACCAAATGACTGGCATGTAGGAACTATCTTAGCATAAGGGTGCAAATAATCAGAGACCAACCATTTGGGAATGGGAGAGGATGAATATATAGGAAGGGAAGGGGTGTTAGGATCTCTCAAAAGAGAGGATGAGGCTCTCATCTCAATAAGGTAGCTGATAGGGATAAGATCAAATGGAAATATTGGTAGAATTCGACCACATCCATACCGAACAAACTCCAGCTCGTTGTTATGGAAGCATCTAGATCACGAAGCTTCTTGTCCTCTTTGGGAAAAAATTCCTTTTAGGGATTAGCATGGGGATCCAAGAAAAAAGCATGCTAGCAACGTGAGGCTACTATAATGCAACTAGTGATCAACACGATGTTCCAGTGTTAGGGTTGCGCTGATGCTGAAATTAAGGTTTTAGAACTCACTTCTTCAGGGAAGGCTCAAGGCATGTTTCCATCAGTGCTTGAGGGAGGATCCGAGCTATATATTAGGATGGGTAAAACACATGATTGCCAAGTTTTAGGCACTTTGGGGTATGACATAGGAAAGTACAGAAGGTGTGACAAAATATGGTGTAATAGAAGCCCCCTAAAAGATGAAGGCGAAACAAACAGTGATGGAGGAGATGCTTTATGAGATTTTGTAAGGACGAGAAAAAATAGTATCACAAGAACTAAAAATAAGGGACACATATAAATATCTGATATCAAAACATGAATCCAAGTTATGGACGCAGCCACCCGGATAGAAAGGACTATGCGAAAAGATCCATGGTATGGGTGTAGCCATCCAAATGGAAAGGATCATTTGTAAATCTAAGATCCAAGGTATGGACGCAACCATCTGATATAGAAGGATCATCATCATAAATATAAAGTGTTGGGCATGGAACCCCCCCACAGCATGTTTTGGGGCCCAAAGCCCAATTTTTGGTCAAATGTATTGTATGTCTCCACGAATTGCTGGTGCGGAGTGCGAAGTATAGGTTAATTCATAAGGGTTGTCCACCCTAAGTATTGTAATATAATGTAATGTCATGTTGGCCTACCCATGGTCCGCGAACCATGGGACTGTATAAATAGAACGAGGCTATAAGTTGTAAAGATAGCTAATATGGGAAGATAGAGGAATACGAATGGTTCAAGCATAGAGTAAGAGTCTAAGTGTATTGGGTCGTAGTAGTAGGAAGAGGCTTTGCAGTTGAGTGCGCGGACCCTGCAGCTAAGTGCACAGGGCAGTGTCGAGTCTATAATATTGAATGAAGAATAATAAAGAGAAGTGATTCCAATTTCTGTGCATCTGCTTGTATATTTCCTTGTTTACATTTATATTGTTTTGTTTATCACGCACATGTATATGATTGTTGGTTATACTGCTATTTATAACTAGTCTTACACAAATAAGTTAAGTAATTGAGTAATAATAGGTTAAATAGTAAATAACTTGGGTAAAATATGGATCGTGCCTCAAGTAAGTGATGAGCCCCAATTTTTGGTACAATTTGGGCTCATTTGGCCTACTTGCTTTGCTCAACCCATTCATTTTTTATTGCTTATGCATTCATTTCTTGGTTTATTCGTGTTGTTTGTAGGAAGAAGGGTAGGCATTCTATCTACGTGACTAATACATGATGATTTCAGGTTTTTGGCATTAAAAGGGAGCAAAGACCACGAGAAAGGAGACAAGGAGACAGTAAGGTGGCACTGCTGGTTTTTAGGAGAGGATGTCCACAGTCTTGGGGACCTTCCTCGTGATTCTCACAATAGCTCCGAGCTCCAACCAACCTCCCCACCAAGCTTAGAGGCAGCCAACCGTTCTACAGGAACAACAGTTACAACTGTTCTACAGGATCAGTAGTTTAACCTTCAGTTGGACAGCCGAGCTCCACAAATCAAGGAAACCTGTTGGATTATCATTTTGCATAAATACTGAGGCCGTAGCCTTTGATAGGAGCTTTTTGAACTTTTGCATTACTCTTGTAATTTGGAAGTACGAGCTACAGCTCGGTGTTGGTTCTTTTTGTAAGCCAGTTTTGGCATGACCTCAGATTTTTGGTTATGAATAAAGGTAGGAAGATTTTGATCTCATTCTGAGTTTCTAAGGGAGCTATAGCTCTCAGGTTAGGGCCCAACCTGAGAGAAATAGATCTCCTCGGTGTTGTAATGTTATTTGCTTTTCGTTCCAGCACTTCGTTTCTTTACTTTGACATGCAATTCGAATTTACAGTCTGCTGATTTAGTTTTTATGAGATTGAATATGATTACTATATGGTGAATTTGTTTCCAGTTGCTTAGGTTAGAAGAGGATAGTTATAATTCATTGGAGCTCCAGAAAAAGGTTGTTAGAGATCACTGCCATCTCTGCTTAGGGATTGGGGTGCAGTCCATATCAACCACCAAAAAGAAACGCAGTTCTTTTCACGTCCATGCAAGCTGCAACAGTTACTTTAGTCGTAGATCCATCCATGCACTTTGGTCTTGATCATTACTTCTTCATTCCACTTCCATGCACGAGTTTCTTTCACAAATTGCACTACTATTCATTGGTTCAAAATAGCACAGTTAACATAGGTTAAAGAGTTCTCGTTTTTGGTGACATTCATAGACAATTTGTTTCATCTACACTGCTCCACACCATTCCATTACCTTCCTCTTCTTTTCAACCACACCTGAAGCCACTCAACCGACCTCTGTTCAGCTCGTTTACCTTCCAGCTCTCCCATTACTCACATAGCTCCATTTACTTAACCTTTCGTTGATCCCATCCTTCCAGCCATCACCCCACTGCATGCACTCTTTCTCCATCTGACTTCTCTGCTCCTGAACCATCACCAGTTCCATCTCCATCTCACCTATCCTCCCACACCACTCCAACACTTCACCATCCCCCAAAACTCCCGCAGTCGAACATCCTGTAGAATTGCACAGACTTCCTGTAGAATCCCTGACTTTCCTGTAGGATCCCCTGCAGACTTCCTGTAGAAGCCTGCAAACTCAGTCGCTGAGCATCCGAACGTGGTAGACTTCTGTGGACTGATGCTAGAGACCCTCTAGGACCTCCCCTAGCCATCCTGACCTTGCCCATGCTTTCCTTCCATTCGAACCGCTCCTGCACAGTCAAACCCTAATCAAAAGCATCATCACAATAAATCCAACCACTTAATGAAAAAATACAAAAACATGTCTTTTCAGATGCAAGTAGCTTAGATGCATGTATTTCAGCTCACTGCAAGTAATGGCATTATTGGTAGTAGTTTCATTCACAGTTTTGCATTGTAAGGGCCTAGCTAGTCAAATTAGGGTTTACTAGGGTTTTCATGCTTTGTTGGCTTTCAGTTTCTTTCTTCAAATAGATTAGTCTCCTTTGAGTTAGCTTTCGTCCATCAGTCATAAAGCTTCTTCTGTGAGCATATAGAAGTTGGCTTGAGCCCTAGCGGACTTGTGCCAGCTGACCAAGTGACGGCTGCGACAAGAGCTAGTACTTGTGCATACAGCACCGTCGCTTCCAAGTTTGTACGAACTACCGGGTTGATAAAATTAGAGATAGGAAGCTCCAGGAGTTGTAGCATTATTGCTACAATACTGGAGCGCACCATCTTTTTGGCGCCATTGCCGGGGAAGCGTCAGAGTATTAGTAATTGTTGCTTTTCTTCTACTTTCTTACTCTTGCCTTCTGCTAAGTAGTTTATTTCATTTCCATTCTGCAAAAGTAGCATAGACATTTCCTGCTTTCATAGATTAGCATTTCCTGCTTTCATAGATTAGCATTTCTTGCTTTCATAGATTAGCATTTCCTTTCTACAAGCGTAGACTAGCATTTCCATTCTTGCAATTTCATTTGAGCAAAGTAGATTATTTCTTTCCTGCTTTCAGTTTAATTTTGCATCTGTCATAGTTAGTTGTAGATCAATCTATTTCAGTTTTGCAGGTACCAGAAAAAAAAAGCAAAGAAAAAACAATCAAAAGAAAAAGAAAGTCTTTTCCATTTCATGCCTCGTAGGAACCGAGATAGATCAGGCAATTCCTACCAAACACCCCCACCACATCACTGAGCCACCCTTCTCTCTTCTTTGGTGACAGTGACCCAGAAGAACCTATAGGTGAACATCCTGAGATATACAAAGATCTTATAGTAGAAGAAGAGTTAGAGATCGCTCCATCTGAAGCTATGGCTGACAATAGAAGAGAAGATGAGAGAATAGAAGGTGCCTTCCCCATCCGAGAGACCAATGGAGAGATGAAAATGAAGAACATTAGCCCCTCCGCCTTACCTCACTTCCATGGGCTGACTACTGAAGATCCGGATACCTTCCTATTTGAGTTTGCTGTCCTTTGTAGAACCTATGACTATACTGAAGATGAGAAAAAGCTGAAACTTTTCCCTTCCACTCTTAAGGATGAAGCATTACGCTGGTTCATGGGCTTACCTGGGAATAGTATCACCACTTGGGCTCAGATGCAGCAAGCTTTCAATACTAAGTACCGGGATTATTGTAGGTCCAAGGAAACAAAGGGGGAAATCTTTCGGATGACCATGGGAAGTGATGAGTCCTTAGAGGATTATGAGGAGAGGTTCCAACTAAGCTATAAGCGGGCCAGGTGCACACTTGACCCTGAATCCCTCAAGTTGGTCCTGCTCCGAGGAGTCCCTGAAGACCTCTTAGATACCCTTCACATGTTAGCTGGGGGGGACATTTACCAACTGCCTTATGAGGACATCAAGACTGTGTTTAGAAACCACTCCAGGGCAGCTCGGAAACGAGGTAGAGGAAACCTCCTCTCCACTAGTGTCCCTTTCTCCAAACATGAGCTTGCAAATCAATTAGAAGATCTTAAGAGTGAGGTGAGACAGACCATTGCCATGCAGCTTGACACATTCAAGATTCAGCAAAAGAAAGAAGAAGCTGAGAGAGCCTTGGCTGTCTTCTACCCTAGGTGCACAAGGAGACACCCTAAGAACGAATGTCCATTGCATTCGGTTGAAGTGTGTTTCGTTTGTGAGGAGGACCATCCCACAAATCAGTGTCCAACCTTACCTGGGTTTAAAGCCATGTACCAAGGGACAGAAGCTCCCACATAACCTCTCTATTACCTCAACCAAAGGAGGCCACAAGGATCTAGACCTTATCAGCAGGGGATGCAAGGGGCATCTCAAGCTTATTACAGCCCCAACCAATCGACCCCTATGCCTTCCTGGGGTCCCCCTGCTCATCCTTCATGGTCCATGCCTCCTCCATGGTCTTATCCACCTCAGTACCCCACCCAACCTACTTCTCATTCCTATCACTCACATGCCCAGCCACAGCCTCAATGGAATGCACCTCAATCGGGGTGGAGGCCCCAATACAACACTCCTCCTACCATCTTGCCTCCACCACCAGTTCAACCTCAGCCATTACCTCCTGTTCCTCCAAGGCAACCTCAAATGCCTGCTCAACCGAACCCGAACCCCAACAATAGACAGGCCCAGCAGGTATACACTGGGGAAACCTCATGCCCTACCTATGCTGTGGAGATCCAGGAGATCAATCTTCGATCTGGAAAGACTCTACCAGATCGCCAACCTCCTCCCCCAGAGGATGAGGAAGATAAATAGGAAAGTGAACCAAAGGCTATTCCACCCTTTCCTGAGAGACTAATAGCCACCACACAACCCAACCCAGAGGAGGATGAGCTTCTGGGTGAGCTCAAGCAGTTGTGTGTAAAAATACCACTTCTCCAAGCCATCAAGGATGTGCCAATATACAACAAACTGGTTAAGGAGAAGTGTTTCGAACACCCAAGCAGATGGAAGAAAGATGCTTCAACTATCAATGTCATAGGACAACTGTCTGACCTTATGTTGGGACAAGTCATCTTCCTAAAGTACCTAGATCCTGGAAGTCCTGTAGTAGATGTTCACATCAATGGCACCATTATACCTCACACCTTGATTGATCTGGGGGCTGCCATTAATGTGATGACCAGGGATACCATGCTTAAACTTAATCTTCAGGGTTCCTTGAGGAAGACCTCGACAATACTGCAATTAGCAGATCGCTCAACTGTGACTCCCGAAGGGATTGTGGAGGTTGTCTTGGTCTCTATTGACTCTTGGGAATACCCTGCAGACTTCCTGGTTCTGCAACCAAAGGCAAAGCTTACTGGATATCCTCTCATTTTGGGAAGGCCTTGGTTAGCTACTGCAGATGCTTACATAAGTTGTCGTGCAGGAAACATGACCATCAAAAATGGTCCCATGTCCAAGCAGCTAGTCCTATACCCTCCTGCCCAACCCTCCTTAGAGCATGACTTACCACTCTGGTTGGAAGAAGGAGAGTAAGACGAGGTGTACTCAGCACCTCTGTGCACCTTAGATACCACTAGAAGAGACCCCCCAACCGAGGATGACTTGATCGAGACCTTGATCCAGAATCCACCTTCTAGTACACTACCCTTAGAGAAATTGGTGGAGGATGCCCAAGCTAGCACCTTAGTGGATCTTTGTACAACCAACCCTATTACTCCCAGAGTCAAGAATGTGGAGTTCGGCCATGAGAAAGCATTGAAGATCAGCTCCTCCCTATCTCCTTCCCAGGAAAAGGAGCTGTGTAGTCTGTTGGCCGACCACCTAGATGCTTTTGCTTGGAGCTATAAGGAAATGAAAGGAGTCCATCCTTCGGTCTGTACCCATCATATATACATCAAAGAGGATTGTAAACCGGTTCGGCAACCCCAGAGGAGAATGAATCCAGCCCTTAAGGACATTGTCAAGGAAGAATTGCAAAAACTGTTGGATGCCGGGTTCATCTACCCCATCTCAGATAGTGAATGGGTGTCCCCTCTAGTGTTGGTTCCCAAGAAAAATGGGAAATGGAGAATCTGTGTGGACTACCGAGAACTGAACAAAGCTACCAAGAAAGACCATTTCCCTCTACCTTTCATAGATCAAGTGTTGGATGGACTGGCAGGAAAGAAGTTCTTCTCTTTCCTGGATGGGTTTAGCGGGTACAACCAAATCCAAATCAGCCCGGAAGACCAAGATAAGACCACCTTCACTTGTCCTTGGGGTACCTTTGCCTACCGAGTCCTTCCCTTTGGGCTATGCAATGCTCCTGCTACCTTCCAGAGAGCTGTCTTGAGCATCTTCTCGGAGCTGGTCCATGATGCGGTAGAAATCTATATGGATGACTTTACTCCTTATGGGGCCAACTTCCAGGAAGCATTGTCCAACCTGGGAAAAGTCCTAACCAAATGCACCGAGATGAACTTGTCCCTTAGTCCTAAAAAATGTGAATTCCTAATGACTGAAGGGACCGTGCTAGGCCATACCATTTCTTGCCAAGGGTTGCAGCTGGATCCTAACGAAATTGCTCTCATCAAGAGGGTTCCACCTCCTCAAAAGGTAAGGGATGTCTGGAGTTGCTTGGGATTAGCAGGATACTACCGGAGATTCATTAAAGATTTCAGCAAGCTAGCCTCGCCATTGTTTGGCCTGTTGGCAAAAGATGTGGAGTTTAATTGGACTGACGATTGTCAGAGGGCTTTAAATGAATTGAAGGACAAGTTGGTGTCAGCACCAATCCTAAGAGGTCCAAACTGGGCCCTACCTTTCCACATCCACACTGATGCCTCGAACAAAGCCATAGGTGCAGCTTTAGGACAAGTTGAGAAAAAACTTCCATATGCCATTTACTTTGTTAGCAAAAACTTGTCCAAAGCTGAGCTGAATTACACTGTAACCGAGAAAGAATTCTTGGCTGTGGTCCATGCACTGAACAAGTTCCGACATTATATTACTGGTTACCAAACCTTTGTACATACTGACCATGCTACAATTAGATATTTAATGAATAAACCAGATGTGAATGCTCGTATTATTAGATGGTTACTTTTATTGCAGCAGTTTGATTTGACCATTGTTGACAAACCAGGTAGAGAAAATGGTGTTGCTGACTTTTTATCTAGATTGGATTTGTCTGCAGATGAGGATGGAACAGTGGATGACCAGATGCCCAATGAACATCTGTTTGCTATTTCAGTACTCTCTCCATGGTTTGCTGATATAGCAAACTATCTTGTTTCAGCACAGTTCCCTCCACACCTATCTTCCAGAGAGAAGAGCAGAATCATCAGAAAAAGTGCCTCATTTACTTGGATCGGGGGCAATCTGTTCAAGCTTGGCCCCGATCAGATCTTAAGGCGTTGTGTAAGGGAGGAGGAAGTCTTTGATATCCTCCTCACTTGTCATGATGGGCCTTGTGGAGGACATTTTGCAGCAAAGAGAACTGCCTTCAAAATCCTGCAGGCAGGCTACTATTGGCCCACACTTCATCAAGATGTCAGAAGATATGTCAGTTAGTGTGACCAATGCCAAAGAATGGGGAAACCGACCCAAAGGGATGAGATGCCTCTCCAACCTCAAGTGACTCTTGAGCCATTTGAGAAGTGGGGCATGGACTTTGTGGGCCCAATCAACCCCTCTTCGAGGCAAATGTCTTACATCATTGTGTGTACTGACTATTTGACAAAGTGGGCAGAGACCAAAGCAATCAAAGAAGCAACAGAAGAAAAGGTGGCCGAGTTCCTAAGAGAAAACATCTTCTATAAGTTTGGCTATCCAAGAGAGCTGGTCACCGATCAAGGGAGCCAGTTCACCTCCAACCTGGTTGAAGATCTACTAGCTCATCACAAGATCAAGCATAGGACTTCCACCCCTTATCACCCTCAAGCAAATGGGCAGGTGGAAGTCACCAATAGAGCATTAGAAGGGATCTTGACTAAGGTGGTGAGCAGCAGCAGAAAGGACTGGGCAGATCGCCTGGTTGAAGCCACATGGGCTTACAACACCACTTGGAAGACCACCACCGGCTTCACACCATATGAGCTGGTCTATGGGAAGAAAGCTTTGCTGTCCATTGAGTTTGAATACAACACTTTGAGGATGGCAGCTCAGCTGGACCTAGATCTCAGCCATGCACAACAAGAAAGGCTACTGCAGCTGAATGGCCTGGATGAGCACCGAATGCAGGCCCTCCTTCACTCAGAAGTGGTTCAACTTCAAGAAAGGTGTGGCATGACCAACATCTCCATGACAAGCAATTTCAGCCGGGAGATTGGGCTTTGTTGTATGACTCCAGATACAAAGATTTCAAGGGGAAGCTGAGAACCAGATGGCTAGGACCATATGCAGTGGAAAAATGCCATGACAATGGATCGGTCCTTATTCGAACCATTGATGAGGAAGCCATTCCCATGCTTGTCAATGGGCATCGATTGAAGATCTACAGGAGACCTCTCTCAAGACAAGAGTTCATCAAAACTATGGAGAAATCTGTATTGGTCATAGAGAAGGGTTCTGCCTCTGCTTTTGGCATACCCTGAAGAGAAAAAAAAAGAAAAAATAATAAAGATCCTTGGGTGAAAACCTCTCTGAGGCGCCCAAGGCAGGTGGTAGGGGTGAAAACCTCATTGAGGCGCCCCTATTGTCTTTCAAAAAAAAAAAAAAAGGAAAATGTTTGAAAAAGATCCTTGAGTGAAAACCTCTCTGAGGCGTTCAGGGCGGATGGCACGGGTGAAAACCTCTTCGAGGCGCCCCTGTTATCTTTCAAAAAAAAAAAAAAAAGAGAAAAGAAAAAAGAAAAAAACAATAAGCAAAATATGGTAAAATTGCATGCAAGTTGCAGATGTTCTATGGAGGAGAGGAAGCCCTTCAACTCAAAGCCAAGGGTCCTTATCATGCTGTCAAGAGACCTCACCAGCACCTCCCCCAAGGATACCCATGTTTTTTCAAGGTATGTGCAATTTTATCATGGTTTGAATCTTCTACAGGAAGATGCAGTCTTTCTACAGGAAGACGCGGATTTTCTACAGGAAAGTGCAGACTTTCTACAGGAAGCCCGAACTTTCTACAGGAAGCTCTGTGTTCTACAGGAAACTTCCTGTAGAAGTTTGGGACGGCCCAGAATTCATCTTAAAAGGAGATTTAGAGACTATGGATTGGTTTGGACGCATGCAAGCCTCTGTTGGCACCCTTGCACATTGCTGTTACCTTGCTCCACCATCCTTGTCGACATGCAACCAAGTTCCCTGCACCAACAAAGCAGATCGATGAGTTCTCGCGGGAAAAGCCATTTTCGAAGATAAACAAGTGCTGAGATCTCATACCACAAGCATCAGAAGCTCCGGGAATGTGATCAAAAGGCCAGATCCTCCGTCGTGCAGCATGCACCCAAGGAGGAAGAACTGTTACGAGACACCCCGCGGGAATCTTGTAACAGTTAAACCTGCTAGAGTGGATACCATTCACAGCACCGCCATCTGCAATGAAATGCGGGCGCATGAAACCAAAGCATCCACTCAATCATCGAAAGCCTGTAACCACGAGCCTCCGGGTCTGTGTAAGTTCGCATGCAGCAGGTAGATCCACTCACCATCGTCCAAAAACTGGAAAAATCGTGTGCAGCCACGCAGGTAAGTGTCTCGACCCTTCCTTCCATCAAATCGCATGAATTTTACTTTGAATTGTTTGCACAGCGTAAAAGTGAATGGTTGAGCGGCTGTATGGCCAGTCGACTGGCCACGTTGGCTAGTTATTGTATAATTGGATGTTTTGGTGGCGGCCACGACAAAGAGAATGAGCAGCACGCACATGAGAACACTCCCGTCGGAAGCAATGAGTTTAACAGAAAAAGGCAGCAGAAGATCTATGGGAATGGATGCGGGAGCAAGTGAATACGCAGGCGAATGATGGATGACGTCGCCCAACGGTCCGGCGGGGACAGCTCACCCCCCGCGCCACAGATTGCGTCGATTCAAAATCTAATCGGCTAGATTGTGCGCATGCATTTATCAACCACCACTTCAAACTCGAGTGGCTATTCTGATCTCCTCTACACTTTGATACGCCGAGCTTTTGGCTACCAGAACGCCGGTGAAGCACACCTCGAGCGCAGGCCAACTACAGTCCTCCCCGAAATTTGTGCACTGCTCCTACAGGAACACAGTTTCTACAGGAACGCAGTCTCTACAGGAACGCAGTCTTCTACAAGGAAGCGGGTGCCTCACGAAAAAAGGTGGCCAATTAAAGAGGTAACCCTGAACTCTTCATGCAACTGGTTAGTAAGCGTGGCAAGATCATTGTCCACAGTCTGGTCATAAAGATATCGGTGAAATTGTTGTTTGCTGTGCCTATACTGTCGTTCTACAGGATGTCAGTATAATTAGACTGTGTTGAATTTTGTGGATTATGTGCATGCTCTATCTCAATAGACCAAATCTCTTTCACATTTGCCACCTTTAGTTAAACAACCGTGTTCATCATGCCGGGTGGGTTTATACGACGGGAACCCACTGATTCAACCAAATTAAGGGAAAACCAGGAAGTGGTAGAGCTCTTCACACGAGCACAATGGATGCCTTTTTGTGATAAGCTGCAGGGTTACGATGATGAAGTGGCCGAAGAATTCTTGCAGGCTCTGAGGCTGAAATCCCAGACACTGGCCACAGTGAACTTCAGAGACCTAAGCCTCAAGCTCACCCCGCAACATATCAGTTGGATCACAGAACTTCCTATGGGTTTGCCGTGGGATAAGGAGGAAAGAAAGCTGAGCCAGCAGGCAAAGAAAGAATTCTTTCCACCTGAGGAGGAATTCTCAGAGGACAAAAATGGGGTGCGAAGAACAAGCCTGTTGCCACCATGGAATGAAGTCAGTTTGCAAATCATGAAATATATCACTTGTGAAGGCCATTTTAGCATCGTGTATGCATATCACTTTAGGTTGCTCACTGAATTGAGGCACCAGATTGATATTCCTGTAGAACAAAAACTGAGCATCCCTTATTTCCTATTGCAGTCTCTAATGGAGTGTGCCACAAAGCTAAAAGAGGGCATACCAGATCAGATAGCCCACCATGGGTTGATCAAGCTTCTTGTGGAGGATGCGCTGCATTCATATAAGGTTCCCCTCTCATGGGAATCCCTCCGGAATTTGACAAAAGATGGAGACATTAAAATTTTGATCGAAGAAACGGGTTCCTCCGGTAGTGAGGAACAAGAAGCAGTGGCCGAGGGACAGAGAGAAAAAGGCCAGAAGACCCCGACCACAGTGCAGAAGAAAGAACAAAGGAAGAAGCATGAGGAAAAGGATGACAAGGAAAAGGTGGCACACCTATCTTGTCAGCAAGAGAAAAGAGGCTGAAGAGCAGAATGGACAAAGCCGAGGTGGTCCACGTCAGCCCAAGTACCTCAACAGCACCTGCAACCAAAGCAAAAAGCAAAACTCAGGCAGGCAAGCAAGCAAAGGTGGGGACACCTGTGTCTACAGGAAAGCAGAAACAGGCTTCTACAGGAAGCCCGAAAACAGAGACAAAGGCTTCTACAGGAAGCCCGAAAAAGCAGAAACAGGCTTCTACAGGAAGCCTGAAAATCATTGAGAAACAGGCTTCTACAAGAAGCCCGAAATTGGAAAAAGGGTCTTCTACAGGAAGCCCGAAAATCATTGAGAAACAGGCTCCTACAAGAAGCCTGAAGATAGAGAAAGGGTCTTCTATAGGAAGCTCGAAGATTACCAAAGCAGGGGCTTCTACAGGAAGCCCGAGAGTGGCTAAAACCGGGTCTTCTACAGGAAGCCCAAAATCAGGAAAGAAAGGATCTTCTACAGGAGGCCCGAAAGTGGGCAAAGCAGGGTCTTCTACAGGAAGCCCGAAATCTGAAAAGGAGGGGCCCTCTACAAGGAGCTCTGAGAGAGAAAAACGCAAGAAAGAGAAGGCTGGTATTCTCGAAAAGGAGGCAGCAGCGGCGCTGGCCGCCCTCAGTACACCTCCAAAGCCGAAGGAGAAGAGAGAGAGGGAGACCCCTCTACCATCTGAAGCCAGGAGAAGCAAGAGGATAAACACGGGCAAGCCACAACCTCCACCCAGCAGCCAAACTATTTTAGGGGATGTCCCTACTTCACCCAGTGCAAGAACTCCCTCTAAAACATCAGCCACCCCCGAGAGGGGAAGCCCAAAAATAACTTCCTGGACACGAAAAATAGGCCAATCGCCTTCCAAAGCCCGGCTCAAGGAAATGGGAAAGGCGGAAGAAGCGCCACCTTCGTCACCACCAGGGGCAGAAAAGGCAGGGCCACCAAAAACAGGAAAGGAAGAGCATGCTCCAGGCTCTAGTTCTTGGCCAAAGACGAGGAGCCAGAGCAAAGTTGCTCAAGGATGAGCAAATAGTTTAGCTGGGGGGTGATGATGAGCCCCAATTTTTGGTACAATTTGGGCCCATTTGGCCTACTTGCTTTGCTCAACCCATTCATTTTTTATTGCTTATGCATTCATTTCTTGGTTTATTCGTGTTGTTTGTAGGAAGAAGGGTAGGCATTCTATCTACGTGACTAATACATGATGATTTCAGGTTTTTGGCATTAAAAGGGAGCAAAGACCACGAGAAAGGAGACAAGGAGACAGTAAGGTGGCACTGCTGGTTTTTAGGAGAGGATGTCCACAGTCTTGGGGACCTTCCTCGTGATTCCCACCATAGCTCCGAGCTCCAACCAACCTCCCCACCGAGCTTAGAGGCAGCCAACCATTCTACAGGAACACCAGTTACAACTGTTCTACAGGATCAGCAGTTTAACCTTCAGTTGGACAGCCGAGCTCCACAAATCAAGGAAACCTGTTGGATTATCATTTTGCATAAATACTGAGGCCGTAGCCTTTGATAGGAGCTTTTTGAACTTTTGCATTACTCTTGTAATTTGGAAGTACGAGCTACAGCTCGGTGTTGGTTCTTTTTGTAAGCCAGTTTTGGCATGACCTCAGATTTTTGGTTATGAATAAAGGCAGGAAGATTTTGATCTCATTCTGAGTTTCTAAGGGAGCTATAGCTCTCAGGTTAGGGCCCAACCTGAGAGCAATAGATCTCCTCAGTGTTGTAATGTTATTTGCCTTTCGTTCCAGCACTTCGTTTCTTTACTTTGACATGCAATTCGAATTTACAGTCTGCTGATTTAGTTTTTATGAGATTGAATAGGATTACTATATGGTGAATTTGTTTCCAGTTGCTTAGGTTAGAAGAGGATAGTTATAATTCATTGGAGCTCCAGAAAAAGGTTGTTAGAGATCACTGCCATCTCTGCTTAGGGATTGGGGTGCAGTCCATATCAACCACCAAAAAGAAACGCAGTTCTTTTCACGTCCATGCAAGTTGCAACAGTTACTTTAGTCGTAGATCCATCCATGCACTTTGGTCTTGATCATTACTTCTTCATTCCACTTCCATGCACGAGTTTCTTTCACAAATTGCACTACTGTTCATTGGTTCAAAATAGCACAGTTAACATAGCTTAAAGAGTTCTCATTTTTGGTGACATTCATAGACAATTTGTTTCATCTACACTGCTCCACACCATTCCATTACCTTCCTCTTCTTTTCAACCACACCTGAAGCCACTCAACCGACCTCTGTTCAGCTCGTTTACCTTCCAGCTCTCCCATTACTCACATAGCTCCATTTACTTAACCTTTCGTTGATCCCATCCTTCCAGCCATCACCCCACTGCATGCACTCTTTCTCCATCTGACTTCTCTGCTCCTGAACCATCACCAGTTCCATCTCCATCTCACCTATCCTCCCAAACCACTCCAACACTTCACCATCTCCCAAAACTCCCGCAGTCGAACATCCTGTAGAATTGCACAGACTTCCTATAGAATCCCTGACTTTCCTGTAGGATCCCCTGCAGACTTCCTGTAGAAGCCTGCAAACTCGGTTGTTGAGCATCTGAACGTGGTAGACTTCTGTGGACTAATGCTAGAGACCCTCTAGGACCTCCCCTAGCCATCCTGACCTTGCCCATGCTTTCCTTCCATTCGAACCGCTCCTGCACAGTCAAACCCTAATCAAAAGCATCATCACAATAAATCCAACCACTTAATGAAAAAATACAAAAACATGTCTTTTCAGATGCAAGTAGCTTAGATGCATGTATTTCAGCTCACTGCAAGTAATGGCATTATTGGTAGTAGTTTCATTCATAGTTTTGCATTGTAAGGGCCTACCTAGTCAAATTAGGGTTTACTAGGGTTTTCATGCTTTGTTGGCTTTCAGTTTCTTTCTGCAAATAGATTAGTCTCCTTTGAGTTAGCTTTCATCCATCAGTCATAAAGCTTCTTCTGTGAGCATATAGAAGTTGGCTTGAGCCCTAGCGGACTTGTGCCAGCTGACCAAGTGACAGCTGCGACAAGAGCTAGTACTTGTGCATACAGCACCGTCGCTTCCAAGTTTGTACGAACTACCGGGTTGATAAAATTAGAGATAGGAAGCTCCAGGAGTTGTAGCATTATTGCTACAATACTGGAGCGCACCATATTTTTGGCGCCATTGCCGGGGAAGCGTCAGAGTATTAGTAATTGTTGCTTTTCTTCTACTTTCTTACTCTTGCCTTCTGCTAAGTAGTTTATTTCATTTCCATTCTGCAAAAGTAGCATAGACATTTCCCGCTTTCATAGATTAGCATTTCCTGCTTTCATAGATTAGCATTTCTTGCTTTCATAGATTAGCATTTCCTTTCTACAAGCGTAGACTAGCATTTCCATTCTTGCAATTTCATTTGAGCAAAGTAGATTAGTTCTTTCCTGCTTTCAGTTTAATTTTGCATCTATCATAGTTAGTTGTAGATCAATCTATTTCAGTTTTGCAGGTACCAGAAAAAAAAAGCAAAGCAAAAACAATCAAAGGAGAAAGAAAGTCTTTTCCATTTCATGCCTCGTAGGAACCGAGATAGATCAGGCAAATTCCTACCAAACACCCCCACCACATCACTGAGCCACCCTTCTCTCTTATTTGGTGACAGTGACCCAGAAGAACCTATAGGTGAACATCCTGAGATATACAAAGATCTTATAGTAGAAGAAGAGTTAGAGACCGCTCCATCTGAAGCTATGGCTGACAATAGAAGAGAAGATGAGAGAATAGAAGGTGCCTTCCCCATCCGAGAGACCAATGCTCCTCGTGATTCCCACCATAGCTCCGAGCTCCAACCAATCTCCCCACCGAGCTTAGAGGCAGCCAACCGTTCTACAGGAACAGCAGTTACAACTGTTCTACAGGATCAACAGTTGAACCTTCAGTTGGATAGCCGAGCTCCACAAATCAAGGAAACCTGTTGGATTATCATTTTGCATAAATACTGAGGTTGTAGCCTTTGATAGGATCTTTTTGAACTTTTGCATTACTCTTGTAATTTGGAAGTACGAGCTACAGCTCGGTGTTGGTTCTTTTTGTAAGCCAGTTTTGGCATGACCTCAGATTTTTGGTTATGAATAAAGGCAGACAGATTTTGATCTCATTTTGAGTTTCTAAGGGAGCTATAGCTCTCAGGTTAGGGCCCAACCTGAGAGCAATAGATCTCCTCGGTGTTGTAATGTTATTTTCCTTTCATTCCAGCACTTCGTTTCTTTACTTTGACATGCAATTCGAATTTACAGTCTGCTGATTTAGTTTTTATGAGATTGAATAGGATTACTATATGGTGAATTTGTTTCCAGTTGCTTAGGTTAGAAGAGGATAGTTATAATTCATTGGAGCTCCAGAAAAAGGTTGTTAGAGATCACTGCCATCTCTGCTTAGGGATTGGGGTGCAGTCCATATCAACCACCAAAAAGAAACGCAGTTCTTTTCACGTCCATGCAAGCTGCAATAGTTACTTTAGTCGTAGATCCATCCATGCACTTTGGTCTTGATCATTACTTCTTCATTCCACTTCCATGGACGAGTTTCTTTCACAAATTGCACTACTGTTCATTGGTTCAAAATAGCACAGTTAACATAGCTTAAAGAGTTCTCGTTTTTGGTGACATTCATAGACAATTTGTTTCATCTACACTGCTCCACACCATTCCATTACCTTCCTCTTCTTTTCAACCACACCTGAAGCCACTCAACCGACCTCTGTTCAGCTCGTTTACCTTCCAGCTCTCCCATTACTCACATAGCTCCATTTACTTAACCTTTCGTTGATCCCATCCTTCCAGCCATCACCCCACTACATGCACTCTTTCTCCATCTGACTTCTCTGCTCCTGAACCATCACCAGTTCCATCTCCATCTCACCTATCCTCCCACACCACTCCAACACTTCACTGTCCCCCAAAACTCCCGCAGTCGAACATCCTGTAGAATTGCATAGACTTCCTGTAGAATCCCTGAGTTTCCTGTAGGATCCCCTGCAAACTTCCTGTAGAAGCCTGCAAACTCGGTTGTTGAGCATCAGAACGTGGTAGACTTATGTGGACTGATACTAGAGACCCTCTAGGACCTCCCCTAGCCATCCTGAGCTTGCCCATGCTTTCCTTCCATTCGAATCGCTCCTGCACAATCAAACTCTAATCAAAAGCATCATCACAATAAATCCAACCACTTAATGAAAAAATACAAAAACATGTCTTTTCAGATGCAAGTAGCTTAGATGCATGTATTTCAGCTCACTACAAGTAATGGCATTATTGGTAGTAGTTTCATTCACAGTTTTGCATTGTAAGGGCCTAGCTAGTCAAATTAGGGTTTACTAGGGTTTTCATGCTTTGTTGGCTTTCAGTTTCTTTCTGCAAATAGATTAGTCTCCTTTGAGTTAGCTTTCATCCATCAGTCATAAAGCTTCTTCTGTGAGCATATAGAAGTTGGCTTGAGCCCTAGCGGACTTGTGCCAACTGACCAAGTGACAGCTGCGACAAGAGCTAGTACTTGTCCATACAGCACCGTCGCTTCCAAGTTTGCACGAACTACCGGGTTGATAAAATTAGAGATAGGAAGCTCCAGGAGTTGTAGCATTATTGCTACAATACTGGAGTGCACCAGTAAGGCTGCGCGAAGGCAACATCATAGGTTGCCAGGGACTAATAGGTGCGCGTAGCGACGTGCACACAGGGTCAAACCACTGACCTCTAGAAGCACATCGGACAGCCCCCAGGGTGCGGAAACCTAGTTCTAGCACCCCCCCATACTACTTCAGGTGAGACCTCAGTCCGCGCTTTGCAGATTGTTGCTGAAAGGGCCAGTAGTACCAGGATTTGTTTGGCTAAATCACCACTGAAATTGGGTCAGGTCCATGCAAGCCAACAAATGGTACCGTTGCCGGGACTAGGATCTGCATAAGGGATGTTTGATGTTGTGCCACTAGAATGCCAAAAAGAAAGAAATTGAAGATTGGTTGGATAAGAAAATTCACGAATTCGTGGCGCAAGAAAACAAAAATCCACAAGTATGTAAGGAACAGTGGTTGGAGTGCTACTTGTATACGGAAATCCATGAAATTTTCTTTGCATCCATTCCTTTTGAGATATATGAGTGGATCGTGAAGCTAGAAAATAGTCAGGGAAGGTGTAGGCTCAACAAACCAATCATGTGGACTCTAGAATTAGTGCACAGACTAGAAGCGTTAGGAGATAAGATCGCACGAGCTATGGACCATTGGCTCGACTGAATTAGAGGATGATTCATCACTAAGTTCACAGTAGACACGACCGTCAGCTACAGTGAGGAAGAGCAACATTTCCTCAAGGGATTGCGAGGTAAGTATATTAAATCTTTGAACACTTGGATTATGATGCTATTGTGTGAAAATGTTGGGTGTGGAGCCTGATTATCTTCTATATTCAAAGGTTTTAGCCAGATGTATACCCCAGGAAGACTGTACACCCATGCATGCGGGGGGGTGTGGGGGGGACTTGTCCCCCCCGTTGGGGTCCGGAGGGGCTGATTCCCCTTGGCTGGGGGGTCCGGGGGCCAGCGATCCCCTGGCGGGGGTTCAGGGGCAGCGCCCCCGAAGCTAAAAATAGGTGTAAAATTGCCTTGTAAAAGTCTAGTAATTTCTAGTCAATCTGGGCCATTCATTAGAAGGATGATCTGACAGTAGAAGTTATGTTTAATTTAGGGTTTGTTGCCCTAGAAGGAAACCCCTCACTATATATGAGGGAATTGTATTGCATCTATGTATATCTGTATTCTGAGTGAGGAAGAGAGAGGAGATTGAGAGCAAAGAGGGTGTTACAGTGGATCTGTTGTAGGTTGTATCTCTTCAGTTTGTTGGATAATATAAAAGGAAGGACTAGTTGTTTCTCCATGGACGTAGCCCAAACTGGGAGAACCACGTATATCTGTGTCTCTCTTGTTTTATGCGTTTTTTGTGTTTATATTTCGGAAATATTTTATGTGTTCCATTGCTCCGTAATATATAATTTTATAACAACTGGTATTATAACCAAAGGTCTATTTGGCTAATAAACTCATAGGAGAGAAGGGTTCCTAGTTCAAGTGGGAGTAATGGCGGAAGATGGTAGGTTTAGGGTCGAAAAATTCAACAGCCAAAACTACCAACTGTGGAAGATGAAAATGGAAGATTATCTTTATCAGGGAGATCTGTACCTACCATTAAGTAGAAAGACAAAGAAGCCGATGGGTATGACAGACACAGAATGGGATATTCTAGATAGAAAGGCACTTGGAACAGTATGGTTGTGCCTAGAGGCGTCGGTAGCATTTAATATTTCAAAGGAAATGACAACATAGGGTTTAATGTCAGCATTGGCCAAACTATATGAAAAACCCTCGGTCTCAAATAAGGTATTTCTTATGAAGCATTTATTTAATATGAAGATGTCAGAAGGTGGATCTGTTGCAGATCATTTAAATGATTTTAATACAGTTACAAGTCAGTTAAGTTCTGTAGGGGTAAATTTTGATGATGAAGTTAGGGCTCTATTATTTCTGTGCTCATTGCCAGAAAGTTGGAATGGTTTAGTTATGGTCGTTAGTAACTCTATCTCTGGATCTAGTACTTTAACGTTTGATAATGTTGTTGGTGCAATCCTTAGCGAGGAAATGCGACGGAAAAGCTCTGGTGAGACATTAGGTAATGATTTGACTGCAGAGACTAGGGGAAGAAAAATGGAAAGAGGAAAGAGCCCAGGATATCACAGTAAGTCAAAAAAAGGTAGATCCAAGTCCAGATCGGGGATAGCTTGCTGGAAATGTGGGAAGAAAGGACACCTGAAGAATGACTGCAAGTCTCGAAAGGGAAAAGAAAGAGATGCGCAGCAAGAAACTAATCATGAAGCAAATGTAACAGGTGATGTGTTGCAAGATGCTTTGATTCTTTCATTAGAAAATATTATTGATGCCTGGGTGATAGATTCAGGGGCCTCATTCCATGCCACACCTGATAAGAAACATTTTCATGATTATGTTCAAGGAGATTTTGGACAAGTTTGATTGGGTGATGATAAACCCTGTAAAATCGTTGGAATGGGTATAGTTTTCATAAAACAGCAAAATGGAAATCAGTTGCTATTGAGGAAGGTAAGGCATGTTCCAGATCTGAAGAAAAAATTGATTTCAATAGGGCAGTTAGAAGGTGAAGGTTGAATAACTACTTTCATAGATAAAACCTGGAAGGTCATTAAAGGATCCCTAGTAATAGTGAAAGGAGAAAATGTTGGTACATTGTATTTATGTAATGGTATTTCTAATTTTGTTAATGCTTTAACCTCTACAAGAGAAGATACGGCATTGTGGCATCATAGGCTCGGGCACATGAGCGAGAAGAGGATGTAGAGTCTTCACTCAAGAAATTTGTTACAAAGTTTGAAGCATGTTGATTTAAAATTCTGTGAGAATTGTGTTTATGGAAAACATAAGAGAGTCAGATTCCTTAGAGTTGGGAAAGAAAAGAAGAGCGAAAAATTAGAGCTTATGCATACAGATGTATGGGGACCTTCTCAGGTATCATCTCTTGGTGGCTCTCATTATTATATTACTTTTATTGATGATGCAACTAGAAAAACCTGGATTTATTGTATTCGAAATAAATATGATGTATTTGATACTTTCAACAAATGGAAAGCTTTGGTTGAAAATGAGACAGGGAAAAGGTTGAAGTGTCTTAGATCAGATAATGGAGGTGAATATTTCAGCAAAGAGTTTGATAGGTACTGTTAAGAGAATGGAATTCAGAGAGAGAAGATAGTTCTAGGAACACCACAAGAAAATGGTGTGTCAGAAAGGATGAACAGGATAATCATGGAGCATGCAAGGTGCATGACATTTCATGCAGGATTGCCTTTACAATTTTGGGCAGATGCTGTAGATACTGTTGTTTATCTAATAAACATAGGGCCTTCAAGTTCCTTGGATGGTGGTATTCTAGAGGAGGCATGGACAGGTAAAAAGGTAAACTACTCATTTTTAAAGACTTTTGGTTGTGAAGCCTTTGTCCACATTAACAAAGAAAATAGAACAAAGCTTGAGGCAAAATCAAAGAAATGTACCTTTATTGGATATGGTGTTAATGATTTTGGTTATCGCTTATATGATTATGAAAATCAAAAAAATTTTAGGAGCAGAGATGTAATATTCAATGAAAAGGTCTTGTATAAGAATTAGTTGCAGGAAAAGAAACAAGAAAAAGAAAACATAGAATACATAGTGCTTGATGATATCACAGGAAAAGTGATGGTGGCTAAAAATCATAATGATCAATAGCTAGAACAACAACCACAATAGCAACAATCACTTCAAACACCTAAAAGTGGTGTTAGAGGATCTACCAGGATAAGTAGACCCCCTGAATGATACTCTCCTTCATTATATTATGTATTGTTGATTGATTCTGGTGAACCAGAATGTTTTGAAGTAGTGCAGGTAGCAACCAGGAAGAAGTGGGAGCAAGAGATGAAAGAAGAGATGGACTCCTTAGCACATAACCAGACTTGGGACTTAGTCAGGTTGCCTGCAGGTAAAACAACATTGCAGAATAAATGGGTTTACAGGTTGAAGGAAGAAGATGGAGGAAAACAGAGGTACAAAGCTAGACTTGTGGCGAAGGGGTTTGCATAGAAGAAAGGTATTGATTTTGATGAAATATTTTCTCCTATTGTTAAAATGACTTAAATCAGAACTATTTTAAGTCTAGTAGCAGCTGAAGATCTGCATCTTTAGCAGTTAGATGTAAAGACAACCTTTCTCCACAGGGATTTGGAGGAAGAGATATATATGTAGCAGCCACAAGGATATGAGGTAAAAGGGAAGGAGAAACTAGTGTGCAGGTTGAAGAAGAGCTTGTATGGCTTAAAACAGGCTCCAAGGCAGTGGTATCTAAAATTTGACAGGTTTATGTCTGAACAAGGTTATACTAGATGTCATTCTGATCATTGTGTTTATCTCAAAAGGCAAAATGATGATAGCTATATTATATTGTTATTGTATGTAGATGACATGCTTGTTGTAGGTTCTAACATGCAGGAAATAAATGTGCTCAAAATGAAATTGACAAAATCATTTACAATGAAGGATTTGGGTGCTGCAAAACAAATCCTTGGTAGGAGAATAACTAGAGATAGGAAGAATCACAAATTAACATTGTCTCAAAGTGAGTACATAGAAAAGGTGTTGAAAAGGTTTAATATGCAGAATGCAAAACCAGTTAGTATACCTTTGGATAGCCATTTCAAAATTAAGTAAGGAGTTGTGTCCCAATACTCAGGAAGAAATGGCTCATATGTCTAAAGTTCCATATGCATCAGCAGTTGGAAGCTTAATGTATGCAATGGTCTACACAAGGCCTGATATTGCACATGTAGTGGGAGTTGTAAGCAGGTACATGAACAATCCAAGAAAAGAACATTAGATAGCAGTGAAGTGGATTCTCAGGTATTTGAGAGGTACCACAAATTAAGCATTATGCTTTGGTGGTTCAAACATTTCTCTACAGGGATATGTTGATGTAGATATGGCAAGTGATAGAGATAACAGGAGGAGCACAACAGGGTATGTGTTTACTATAGGTAGAACAACTGCCAGTTGGGTTTCAAAAATCCAAAGTGTTGTTGCACTTTCAACAATAGAAGCAGAGTATGTTGCTGCTACAGAGGCTAGTAAAGAAATGATTTGGTTACAAAGGTTTTTGGATGAATTGGGAAAGAAGCAGGAGTTGGACGGGCTATACAGTGATAGCCAGAGTGCCATACATCTTGCAAAGAACTCTACATTTCATTCCAAGACTAAACATATACAACTCAAGTACCATTTCATACGGTCAGCATTGGAAGATGGACAGTTGAAGCTGGAAAAGATACACACTAGCCAGAATCCTGCAGATCTGTTAAAAAAGTTGTAACTAGGGAGAAACTAAGAATCTGCTCAGTTTCAGTTGGTCTTCATGTATGATGAAGAAGATGAGAAACAACTAGGTCAAAAGTGGAGTTATTGTCTAGCAAATGAAGAAACGGTGGAGTTGCTATAATCAGTCTCCAAGTGGGAGATTGTTGGGTGTGGAGCCTGATTATCTTCTATATTCAAAGGTTTCAGCCAGATGTATACCCCAGGAAGACGATACACCCCTCCACGCGGGGGGGTGCAGGGGGGACTTGTCCCCCCCACAGGGGTCCGGGGGGGCTAATCCCCCCCAGCTAGGGGGTCCAGGGTAAGCGGTCCCCCGGCTGCGGTTCAAGGGCAGCGCCCCCCAGAGCTAAAAATAGATGTAAAATTGCCTTGTAAAACTCTAGTAATTTCTAGTCAATCTGGGCCGTTCATTAGGTGGATGATATGATGGTAGAAGTTATGTTTAATTTAGGGTTTTTTGCCGTAGAAGGCAACCCCTCACTATATATGAGGGAATTGTATTGCATCTATGTATATCTGTATTCTGAGTGAGGAAGAGAGAGGAGATTGAGAGCAAAGAGGGTGTTACAGCAGATTTGCTATAGGTTGTATCTCTTAAGTTTACTGGATAATATAAAAGGAAGGATTGGTTGTTTCTTCGTATACAGAGCCCAAACTGGGTGAACCACGTATATCTATGTCTCTCTTGTTTTATGAGTTTTCTGTGTTTATATTTCTGCAATATTTTATGTGTTTCATTGCTCCGTAATATATAATTTTCTAACAAAAAAGAGGGTTATGTGAATAAATTAATGTTTGGGACTACGCAAAGTGGGAAGTTCTACAGAAGTGGAAGTAGTGAAGAATTGGAAACCAGTCCCTTAATTTCTCCCTCATGGGAAAGCGAGGAGGAGCTCACGAAAGTTTCTCCGAGAAGCGCAATTAGTCTGATAAGGTAGCGCATTCTGTGTTTACCACCTCCACCCACACCACCACCAACCTCACCCTCCTCACCTCCATCTCCACCCACCCCACCTCTGCCACCACCATTGTTCAGTATGGTGAGTGTGATCAAACTACCAGTATTCAGAGGAGTGGGGAATGAAGATATGGACCAATTCTGGTTCGTGGTAAGAGTAGTGTGGGAAGCACAAGGCGTCGCAGATGAAAATATCAAGAAGGCTACGCCGGTGAGCGTGTTACAGGATCACGCATTAACATGGTACATCAAGCATTCTAATGACCATCCAAACATAGGAATCACAGAAATCTAGGCTGCGCTGAACAGGGAATTTAGCAGGCCAAAGTCGGAAGCACAATCAATCATCGGGTTTAAGGAGATCACGATGCTCTTGACGAGACCCCCTGTGATCTAGACAAAATACTGAAGGGCATGATTCATGAAGCAAACATGATATTGATAGATGGATAGCACCGTGCATGGTTTGTAGCATACCTCACACCGCACTTAAGGATGATGTTGTCACAGCAAAAACTTTCCACCCAAGCTGAATATTTGGAGATGGCGATGAGATTGCATGAGACCCCTATACAAGAACCTAGTTTGGGAGTCCAACAAATCCATGGGAAACTGCAAAATCTGTGTCTAGAGATGCAAAGTTTGAAACAAGACAGGACACCTTGGCTAGAGGCATGCGAGAAGGTATGGTGCATAAAATGCAAAGGCCAGGGGCATGATAAGGATCACTGTCCGTGTTCGTGAATTATTTGGCAGGAGGAGGGTCGATGCCATTAAGACTTGAGGCAGATGCAGGACTGAGCGCGGCACCTGCATTATGGTGCGCAATCTGTCAGATAGGAGGAAAACACACTACAGATAATTGTCATCTATTGCAGAAGTATACATAGACGTCATAGCAATTGTTTTGTAACTTATGCAGGTCAGTAGGCCATGATGAGCGCACCTGCAGAAGCTACAAAATAATGATGGATCAGACTCCTACCTACAGGGTGTAGGTAGAAACGCGATCCCTCGAACCAAATACAAGAATGGCGTGCACTGGATTTCAGAGGCGTGGTTGGGGTGAAGGTGGAATGGGACCAAGAAGGGGTCGCAGACAGTTAATTTGTTATACTTGCGGAGGGCCAGGGCACTATGCTCGTGATTGTACCAACCCGATAAGGACATCATGAGGTAGAAGACTTCCCTACATTAATAGTAAGACTGCACGAAAAAGGGGTACTTCAGACCCATCCGACTCAAAATCTACAAATGATGAGGTCTAAACTGTGCGAAGAAGACTCGAATGTAAACATGATGCTCAAGGGTGATATGACCATTGGCGATGATAAAGGTAAGCAGTCAGACGAAAGTGTGTGGGTTCGCAAGGCTCCTACAAAGGAACCCAAATTTGATTTGGAATGCACGAAGGAGACATTCATGGGAGCTAAGAAGAGCTTCACGGAGGCCCCTACTTCAGGTAGTAAGGATCAATTAGAACTAGGGATGGATCCTTCAATGCTCACTATCTTTCTGGAGACATGCATGAAACTGTTACGCGACAGTAAGGTAGTAAAAGGACTATAGGAACTTATCATTAGGTGCACGGGGTTAGGAGAACCGCACGTGGTCTAGAAACTTGGTAAGCATGCATTGCGCATAGGAAGGGAAATGAGGTTGACTGTGAAAATCGGTGAATATGAAATGGATCAGGTAATCCTGGATCTTAGATCAGACATGAATGTACTACCAAAACAAACATGGGAATGCATGGGCAGACTTGTGCTACAGTGGTCTCCTATTCAGTTATGAATGGCGAACCAACATAAGATCTTACCCATGGGAAGATTGCAACCGGTAACAGTAGATATTGAAGGTGCGAGCGCACAAGTGGATTTTGAAGTGATAGAGATTGTCGATGACAATAATACCTAACATGTGCTATTAGGAATAGACTCGGCCCTCGATATGAACGAAGTCATAAATATGAAGAAGCGCAAGATGATCTTTAAGAAAAATTCACTATGCATAGTAGTACCGCTAGATCCAGCCGAAGGAGTACGATACATAGAACCGGTGCGCGATGATGATAGTGATGAAAATATCAATTGTATTTACAAGATAACCATGTGAGAGGAGGATTGGGTGAATCTAACTACAGATGGAAGGATTTTGTGGGAGCGCAAAAGCTCCTGCACTTCAGATTCAGACAAAGAGATAGAGCAAGGGAAGAATCAGATGCACAAAGTAACAATGCTTAATTGCAACATGATGGTTAGATCACTACACTATGTGACAATAGAAGCAAGGGATTTGCTGAAATATGATGGGTTGGCTGTGGTGGATGAATTCTTGAGCAAATTTGAAAGTGCACTACCAGAACGACAGCGATTTGATGCACTGAAGTGGACACTGTGTGCAACGCTTGCATGATGGTGGGGAATGCATCAAGGAAGTTTTGAGGACTGGCATGGATGTAGAAGGATGATGTGCCTATGCTTTGGAAAACCCCATCTCAGAATGAGAGCCAGTCAGCAAGTGCCCACCTTTCCCGATGGGTACAGACATATGTTGTACAGTCTGCACAAGCGCATAGTACTCCCAAAATAGAGAATCAGAACAAACCTCAACAGTAAGAAAGGCGACGCATGCTACCAATTATCCATGGAGAAGCATTTGATAGGGTGTGTGAAGTACTGAACAGGGTTCACCAAGTGAGATGCACTGATTGGGACTTGTGCGTACCAGTGGTTCGATGGGCCTATAGAACCATGTGAAAAACCCTAACCGCGGAAACGATTCCAAAGTTGTGAAATAGAGTAGAGACCGTAATTTATGAAGATAATGCAAAGAGGAGTCCACCTGTAAGAGCTCCTGTCATTGTGACATTGCACGAAGACAAGGACAAAGAAATCACATAGCTATGTGAGGTTGAACACATAAAGATTTAGGAAGCCATTCAGCGAGGGAACCTTCGACTTCGTGAACTCAAAAAAGACCAGGTACGACTGAGGAAGAAAATAATTTTGATGGACTTTGAGATCAAGAGGTTGGAAAACGAGATCAAACAAGCTTGTCTCGTCGATAAAACAAGGGTGACAAGACAAGGTGCAAATGATCATACCACTAAATTAGAATACTGTTGCCAAGAATTTATGACTCTGCTGCCATGGCTACGACCACATCTCATCAAACATGGTGATCAGAGAAGTAAACTACATATGATAGCACACGTGACACTAGCTATCGCATGGGCAATTGAGGAGATTCTGTGGACTATAGTGAAAGGCGAGTTGAAGTCTCACACAGGTGGTGCGACCACCTGACTAGTCGTATGGAGCATAGTCTCAGTGCTCCAGGTAGTTGAGAGAGAGTGTGAGACTATAAAAGAGTTTGTTTGGGAGTTGCATGATAAGGGAGGTGTGTGCAGAATCACCATGTCACAAGGTTCATGCCCGCGCACGTGGGGCTCTGCTGCCATGCGAGTAGGCTGGGAAGTGACCGTTGGTGTCACTATTCATGACAAGATGTCCAATTTAAGGCAAAAGGGAGCGGGCGGTGGGCATTTAAGAAGCGAATTAAGGGCAAGAATTGGGACAATCTACTGCGAATAAAGCATTGATGGCCTAGAATTAGGGGGAACGATTGAATTTGAATTCAAAAGGCACTATAAAACTCCAGGGGCTAGCCATGAGATGACATTTGTTCACTTGAGATTTGAGTAGTTGATTAGAGCACAGAGTGTTGCGCGCTGAGTGATATTTGTGCCGTGAAGTTTGCAAATGAACATAGATAGTTCAAAGAAGATGGCGGCTAGCATGAGAGGTTTGGGCTTTGGAGAAGGAACCATCGACGAGGACGCGCAGAACCCCATGGTACATGATGTTCCCAAAAACACTGGGGTCACGCTGAAAATCCCAAAATCGCCTCGGACGTCAAGGCCGAAGAAAGATAAGTAGGTAGTGGGATCAGTTCGCATGTCCCCGAGGAATCTATGGTTTGAAAAGCTCTCAATGGAAGAAAAGGGCAAGGCTGTCACCATTGAGACAAATGATGATGAGGAGGACCTACAGGCTCTCATCAATGAGATAGAGGAAGCAAAGGACATGGAAGAGGATATCCAACTGGTGTGCTCTGCAGTGAAATTGCCCGAGTACGTCCCTCCGTGGAAAGGGAAAACTAAGATACCAAAGGATCTGGATGCCACCAAGAGTGCACTCCAGACCCCGCTCCTCCATGATGGAATTGTGTTCACCTAGGCCGCGTGCCCACAATGAAGTTTGAAGATTGGGACCCCACAGATAGTGAGAAATTCCCACACTTAGAGACAAAGAGCCTCATGAAGCAGAGCACAGAGGGGTCAATCACAACATTAGAACCTCGAAAATGGCTCCGCGGTGTGGAGAATGCTGGATTGCTTCATCTGGTGTGGATTCCACACGTTCACCGCGTGCCCATCACCAGTTTCCTCATCAGGTAGCTACTTTTCCTGGTGTGTGATGGGTACTTATGGCTGGAGGAGCCTATTCCCATCACAGTAGATCTCATCCATAGAATTTCTTGGCTTCCTTGTAAAGGAAAGGACACCGCAGCGATAGCAGGAAAAAAGAGAGATTTGGCGCTCATGGAGGCCATGAAGAAAAAATATAAGCTCGAGAAGAAAAAGAGGGGTTACACAATCAACAACATCAAAGATCAAGGGGTGCGCATAGCCACCCAACTCCTGGCCAGGAAGGTAATGAGAAAATGCCGCGACGATGAGGTACCAACGTCGGTAGTTGCATTGGCCAAACAATGTGCAAAGGGGTTCCAATTCAACTAGGCCAAGTTCCTCTGCAAGGAATTCTTGACCAACTATAAGGAAGCCCAGGAGCAGGGCAAGACCTTCCACTATGCGTGGTTACTCTTGTCCATTTTGCTGGTAGCGGGAGAACTACCGGAAGACAGTTAGTTCCTAAGCATTAAGCAAGACTTACCAGAGGCTAGAAAGTATGTGTCACTCTGGGCTACCAAGGACGTAAAGTGAATTGGTGAGACAATGATCTTCTGGGTGCTCGTGGAGGCAAGTGTCTGGATGTGGATTAATAGGCGGCTGTGCGTGTCCCCCACAGTGCACAACAGTCTGCGGAGCTTTGCAGTCTTCAAGGTGGACATGCGCAACATCTACATCAAGGCGGACAAGGATCCGACACAGTAGCAGACCAAGCTCCCCTTCATCGCCACTGATGATGCAATTTTTACAGTGCTAGAATCATGGTCTCCTGAGCGGCACACCCTGGATTTGGTGGAGCTGGATAAGACAGTGGCACAAAAATGAAAGGATGAGGCCAAGTTGCATGTCACAAAGTTGGCCGAGAAGAGGCATAATGAAAAAGTGGTAGCAGAGGTAAGGGTAGTCTGCGAGGCAGCAAAGGAAGCCAAGGAGCAAGTAAAGACCGTCAAAGTCGCAGCAGCAGTGCAGACAATAGGGGCCACAACAACGCAGGAAGAGGAGGGCTAGGAATTGTCTACGAGACAGGAGGCAGAGGACACAGACCTGGAAGAAGAAGGCGTGGACCTGGGCACAACTTCCACCCAAGTGAAAAGGCCGCACGTCACAGAGATATCGGGTCCACGGAAAAAGGTCAAGGCCTCCAAATTGGCCATTGACCTGATCATATTAACAGAAGGTGACCTCTATGACATCGGTGACACGATTTGCGAGGTCACCAAGGAATCACTCCAAGAATCCATGTCAAAGTAGTAGATTGTGTTGGGGGCCCTAAGGGCACAACTGTAGGAACTACATGTGTGGCCCCCACAGGAAGGAACCATAGCCACCTACGGCATAGTAGGCACATCATCTGCTATGCGGAAAGATGGCCAACACCATAGTGCTACCGGATGGAGCACTAACAACAGAGAATGAGGTCGACAGAGCTGCGGTGGGTAGGATCAAGGGACTTGGCCTTAATTTGGTTGCCCTTCCATGAGACACAGTGTACCAACTGCAGGATGGAATAACAGCAGAACTCCATGCCAGGGAGGGCTGCGCGATTCAGGTGATGAGTGAGCAAAAGATCAACATTGAACGGCTCAACCTGCAGCGTGATGAACTGGTGTCAAAAAACCAACAGATAGTGCAGACAGTTGATGAAGCATGCCGGTGGGTCCTAGAGTTGTCCATCGCCGCAAATATACCAAGAGAAATGTGGATCCACTATCTAGAAATTGGATTCCGAAACGTGCGTAAGGAAACAATGGGTGTGCAGCTGGAGCTGAATCTCTAGATTGCCAAGTTGTGGCTAAAGGCACGGCCTTCCACTACCCTGAAAGTTAGAGAGCAGCACATTAGCACTATCCAAACAGGGTTGGAAGAAATTGGACGGGCAATACAGGACTATACCAGTATGTTGGACCAAGTCTTTGGAGTCCTCACATCCTTGCAAGAGGACCCCAACATACAGTGCCTGGAAATAGAGGCGCGTGAGCTTCAGGAGTAGTATGATAATGTAAGGGGAACTGTGTAGAGAGTCTTCCTCACTCAATGGCTTGCAAAGATGTAGCAAGCAAGGGCTCTGAAAAAGCAGGTGGATGCCACAGGACAGAAAGAGGCACTTCTTAAAGCATGCATCCAGCCATGGATTGATGAGGCCTTCACCATTACGACATATATCGATGGAAAGCTCACGCAGATGCAGGGGCTCTATGCGGTAAGGCAGGGATTTGATCGTCACAAAGAAGCATCGGAAGGGTATATGCAGCAGGTCCAGCAAACTGCAGAACAGTGCGCCGTGAACCTCTGAGCAGTATGGGAATAGTTGCAGGGGCTCCGTACCAAGATCACTGCACCAATAGAGTGACTCGGGACGAGTCACGACGATTGTGTTGGGGGCCTGTTGGGCATGGAATCCCCCCACAACATGTTTTGGGGCTCAAAGCCCAAGTTTTGGTCAAATGTATTGTAAGACTCCACGAATTGTGGGCACGAAGGGCGAAGTATAGGTTGAGTCATAAGGGTTGTCTACCCTAAGTATTGTAATATAATGTAATGTCATGTTGGCCTACCCATGATCTGCTGACCATGGGATTGTATAAATAGAGTGAGGCTCTAAGTTGTAAATATAGCTAGTAGGGGAAGATAGAGGAATACGAATGGCTCAAGCATAGAGTAAGAGTCTAAGTGTATTGAGTCATAGTAGTAGGAAGAGGCTCTGTAGCTGAGTGCACAGAGGCCTTGTAGAGTCCGCAGCTAAGTACGCAGAGGCCTTGTAGAGTCTGCAGCTAAGTGCGCAGGGTTGTGTCGAGTCTATAATATTGAAAAAAGAATAATAAAGAGAAGTGATTCCAATTTCTGTGCATCTGCTTGTATATTGCCTTCTTTACATTTATACTATTTTTTTTATCACATGCATGTATATGATTGCTGGATATATTGTTAATTATCACTAGTCTCACACAAATAAGTTAATTAATTAGGTAATAATAGGTTAAATATTAAGGAACTTAGGTATAATACGGATCGCGCCTCAAGTAAGGCCACACAAAGGCAACATCACAAGTTGAGAGGGACTAATAGGTGCGCATAGCGATGTGCACGAAGGGTCAAACTGCGAACCACCAGAAGCTCATCATACATTGCCAGTGTGCAGAAAATTGGTTCTTGCACCCTCCTAGTAGTATCAGGATTTTCTTGGCTAAATCACCTCTGAACTTGGGTCAGGCCCATACAAGCAAACATAAAGTCCCACGATATGGTCACAACCATATTTATAGAAGAAACATGTCTACAATCATGGACAATACATAACTCCACCCAGCCTGAGTCATATCAAAAAAAACTCAGGGTCTTGCGATCCATCCCAACCTGATCAATGTATGAATCCTAACATGTGAAATAGTGTGTCGAAGTCGAACATGGTAGAAAACTAGCTGATTACCAGCCAATGATGTGGACCGCTAATAGGCATGAGAGAAACCACCAATAATGACAATGTTCCTCAAGGTACAATAGTACAATCTGTGAATTTGAAAATGAGGCTAATGTATAACACTCATGGAATCACCCGATCGAAGGTCAATAGTGAAAACCTATTGTCAGATGCGACGAACTTGCCATGAAGGCATGCAAGCTTTAAGGTATTGAAAGGGAGCTTCTAAATCATCTTCTTGGATAATCAGCTGAAGTTGACAGGAAGTGACCCATCAAAGGAGGGCCATGATGATTCCCCCATCATCAACACGAAACAATGAATAAAGTGAAATGAATGAGTATGACCAAGACTGATGAAAAAGGTCAAATAATGCATAGGTAACAAATTGAAAATAGGACTTCCCTTGAACATACCAGCGAAATGACTCCAGAGTGTGGAGGCATTTGACTCAACATAGGACCATGGGTCATGATGACGATATAGAATAGTTAGATGGGAGGAAAAATGGATTACCCAGAACTAGAAAGACAATTGACTGAGTGAGGATATCCCAAACCTGAGACAGGACACAAATGAGTGTCATGTTTAAGAGCGACATGCTGCCTATACAAGAGATGTTTCAATTTCATTTTCCCCACTATTTCTAGTAAGTACCCCAATTATTTTTATCACAAGCTTGAAGGGGATAACATATGATTGTCGTATAAGGTCATTCTTCGAATGAATCCATCCTAATAAGTTTTATGAGTCCTAGGAAGGAGAAAATTGATCTCGTCATGGTGACAAGTATTTTTCCATTTAATTTTTAACGAGTCCGATGGAAGAATAACTCGGTATATTTTTCATATTTGGAGAGTTTGAAAAAGAGATGAAAAATAAAATCCATCATGTCCCTTTTCATAATTTGTCTCTCGAATCTGAAAAGGTAGAAAACAATATTGGAGAGAACCTCTTGACCATGTCGACCAAGGTGTACCTTTTTCGTAAATAGTACATCCCAACCCTAGAAAGGGGTAAACATATACTGAGACGACGTTAATTCATTTAATTTAATGAGTTTTAAAGGACAAGTACTCAACAGTCTTTTCATATTTAGAGAGTTAGAAAAGAGATTAAACATGGATCTAGGGGGGTTCTCTTTTCGTTTACTTTTAACAAGTCCAAAAAAGAGATAAAAAAACTCGTTGATCAATAAAAAATGATCAGTGTAACCACCAAAAAGAACCTGTAATTGCACAAAGACAACCACATATCAGAGATATCAAGGAAAATAATAAATTTTTGGTAAAAATGTATTTTAAAAGTTATAAATAAACTAAAAAGTAAAAACATTTTTACCATTTTCCCTAGTAAATTGGAGAGTACATTTTGCCCTATTTTCCTTGATTCTTCAAGAGAGTAGTGTGGGCGATCCAGGGCATCATTTCACCAACTATCGGCTACAGGTAAGAACTTTTCCTCTTTCCTTTCTTTTCATTCTACTTTCATGCCATTTCTTAGGATTTTTACCAGTTAGAAGAGAGGGTTTCAAAATTTTAAATTGGGGGCAATTATAACAGGTTTGCTCATCAGATCTACACTAATCGCCCCTAAGCCCAAAAGGCTCTCATGTTGCTAGCATGATATTACTTAAAACATTCGCATTGGCCATAGGGCAGAAAAATTGAAGATAAATTCTCTATTTTGAGCAAAATTTTTGAGTTCTTGTCCCATGAAAAAGCATTTAATCATTGTTAATGGTTGTTTTATAGGATATTTCGACAACATGGTCATCGAATGGGAGGAAAGAGGCGATGGGGTAGGAGATCACCAGGCTATCCAAGATCCTAAATGCATCAATACTTTGAGGAACTAAAGGCTACTGAAATTCTTCTGAACCTCAAGACTCAAAGCCAAAAACGAGCTGCTACACTATCTAATCAGTTTATGGGATGTTGATTGGAAAATTTTCATCATTGGAGACCAAGAACTAGAGCTGGAAGTAGTTGATATCTACAACATTACTAGATTTTCTAGGAGAGGGGAAGGAGTCCAACTCTTTGGATCCTATGGTAGAGGTGAGAGCACCAATGCCTTAATTAGAAGGCATTTACCAAGTGAAAAGACAACAATGAGCGGGAAGGTGAAGATACTAACCACTGACAATCTTCCCTTGAGGAAAATTCTACACACCACAACCTATATAGCTGGGTTGCAAGCTTTGCACAAGGTCTCAAAACAATTATTCTAGTATGTAGTGGATTTCCTTACTCCAACAGTGTTCACTAGTGCGAGGGACTGCTGACCAACATGAAGAGGAAACTAACCAAAGGCAAGTTCAGAAACTTAGAGCAATTTGACCTTGGTTCGATTTTGGTTACTTTTTTTTTGGAGCATGGTCCCCTATTTCAGTATTAATGGAAAAAGGTACCAGATCTTTCTACACAAGATCTGAGGCTGCTCAGATGGAGTGAGATCATGCCTCATGGAGGAGGGGGTCAACAGATGCATTTCCCTCTGTAGTTCTTCAGTTGGCTGCGATGACAACTAGTTGTTGTGGATGACTATGCCTATGGAGGGACGGATTTTAGATGTGATCCAAATCCACTTCTACCACCAGGTGAAAAATGGATTGATGGAGTTAAAACTTTTTTTTGGAATTTTTTCAAGTTTTATGAGTTTTTTGGTTAAAGTGTATCTGAGATTTTACTTGTCGTAAATGTGCAAATGTGGCACTAGAAAGGCCCCCAAGCATGTCACCAATATCATGGAGAGTAGAACGTGAGATAGAGGATGCTCCACATGTGGATGGAGCAGGTCCTATGGTAGACATGGAACGAAATCTGGAAGTGATCACTAAAGGGATTCTAGAAAACATGACTATAGATGACATGCCATTGCGATACCAAAGGCATACAATAGGTTTGTCTGTGAGACTATGTCAGATTTTAGGCCAACTGATCAGAGTAGTCTCATGCTATCGAGATCATCATGTAGGTGAATAGCCTTTTCTAGTCGTGTTTTTTGCACTATGTAGGCTTTAAACGCCATATCTCCCAAAACACCTATTCTTTGAGATTTTGATGAACAAACTTTGACATACATGATATATATATATATATATATATATATATATATATATATATATATATATATATATATATATATATATATATATATGTATGTATGTATGTATGTATGTATGTATGTATGTATGTATGTATGTATGTATGCATGTTTTATCTTTTACTTATGTTTTCATGTATCATGATGATGTGATCAACCATATAAGTTCCACAAATTTCTATCACGAACATAATTTTCTAATGCATCTGTTAGTGTATTCAAATACCATGGAATGTGTTGATATGTGATATAATCAAAATTTCTTTCCAGTAATCGAACATGTAGATACATACAAAAAGATTGTGGATTTCTTACTGAGTAATGATTATTTAATTGTAAAATAATGAGTCTTGAATCAAACTTAATAACTAAATTTCTAATGCCAAGAGAAACTGCTTCTGATGATAGTTCAATAACTGCACTTTACTCAACAATATTATTAGTTGTTCATCCAAGGAAAATGCCTTGTAAATCAATCAAATCGCCATCATGGGCAAAGAGTGGCCAAGCTGCGAAAGATAAGTTCTATGTGCTATGGCAAGAATGATCAACAAAACCAACATAATGGTTTTGCAACATCTGCAAACTGAGTGGAACACAAGGTAAGCAAAAGGAGCATGTCTACAAAGAAAACAATCACACGAAAAACTCAAAAACTTCATACTAATGAATTCACACACTAATGTACAAAAGTAATTACACGGAATTCACGCATAATACTTTTTCAGATAAATCCCATTGCGAGGCTGTGATAATGAATTACCTTCGTAGTCAGCTAACTCATAGGTGCCTTTTTGCATGATACGTTTAATGATATATGGCCCATGCCACATAGGTTAGAACTTCCCACCTCCCAACTTGTCATTGACTTAGTCATACAACAAGACCAAGTCAGCTTCAGCAAAAATGTGTCAAGAAACAGTTTGATCAAAATGGGCGTTAACTCATTTTTTTGTTCCTCGATCACCATCACAACAATATGACAGGTCTCATCAAGTCTATCGAGATAAAGTAATCGTTCCTCTTCAGGTGAGGTATCAGGGAGTAGTTTGATGGCTAATTTTAACGAAGGAATTTAACACTCGATCGGTAGTGTCGCCTCTAAACTGTAAACCAACTGGAATGGAGTAAAACCAGTGGCTCTCTTAGCTGATGTCCGGTAAGCCCAAAGAGCCAAGAATAGCATGAGATGTCAATCCTTTTTTTGCTTCCCAATGTTTCATTGAAGCATAGTAATCAAGTGTTTGTTAATTGCTTCAACTTGGCCATTGGCTTGTGGATAGTAAGGAGTTGAGCTATCAATGTGAAGACCCAATTGAGAAGTCAGCTCTGTCATCATGTCCTGACGAAAATGTGATCCGTGATTAGTGAAAATGGCTTGAGGGATGCTAAAACGGGCTATGACATGGTTAAAGAGGAACTGAACAATAGTGATATCGTCAGCATTATATGTTGGCATAGCCTCGACCCATTTATTAAAATAGTCGACGGTGACGATGATATAACCATGCCCCCCAACCGAGCGAGGGTTATATGCCATAAAATCTATGCCCCATTTAGAAAATGAGCCAATGGTAATGACTGGGTGTAAGGGTACTAGTGAGGCATGTTGTTTGAGGTTATAAATATGACATTCATGGCACTTCTGAATGGCCAAAATAAAATCTTTGAAGATAGAAGGCCATGAATAACTGGCGCAAAGGATATTTTGAGCAGTGACATAGCCTGACATGTGACTAACACATGCCCCAGAGTGGAAGTCATTCAAGACTCGTTCGACCTCTTCAAGTGTTAAACATTTGCGAAGAACAAAATCAACACTAACTTGGTACAACATATCACCAATAATCTGATAAGGCTGAGACTGATGCCACATGCAACATCAGTCGAATCGAGACTAATTAGATCAAAAAAATTTGGTCTGAAGATAAACAATAATATCTCCATACCATAGGTGGAGAGTGCTGACGAGAAACTAAGTTTCATCAGGAATCTTCTCAATAAAATCAGTGGAGGTGTTCGCGGAAGGAGGGGCGTAAATGAATTTGGAAAAAAAAGAGTGATTTCTTTGATTTGACGACAATAAACTCCAAATCAAACTCTTGTAGGATAACAATACATTTAGATTATTTTTCCCCAAGCAACTAATAAGTTAGAATATAAGTCATGGGGTTACAGTTAGAAATCATGGTGGTCTTCTGTAGAAGAATGTAATGGCGAAATCGTTGAACAACATGGATTGTGGCCAAGGCAAGTTTTTCAACATGAGCATATCTAGTTTCATTGTCAATGATATTTTGACTGAAATAATAACCCACATGTTCATTTCCATCATCATCATCCTCACCCAGCACCATAACAATGGTACTGTCAGCCGCGACCAAGTATAGGAGATAACCGCGATGATATTTAGGGAGATGCAATAAACGATAACTAATGAGAATTTTCTTTAGAGCATCGAAAGAATTTTGGCAATCCCATCCCAAACAAATGGGATCCCCTTTTTGACTAAGCGACGAAATCGCTTGGCAAGTTCAACGTAATTCGGGACAAAGTGACGAAGAAAATTAGCCTTTCCTTGCAAACTTTACAATTGGTGAAGTGATGAAGGAGGGGGTAGATTTACAATAGCCTAAAATTTTAGAGGATAGATTGGGATAGCTTATTTGGACACAAAAAACCTAAGATCCAACTAGATTCCACGCAGAAGACTCATTTATGTGGATTGAGACAATATTATAGTGTTGACAATGTAAAAAGATTGCTCGAAGGTGGTCCGGATGGTCATGACGCTTAGCATAATGAGCTGGTAAGTCATCTATATAAGGTCAAACAATGTGTTTAATACCATGAAAGGCATATGATATTTATCTTTGAAAGGTAGCACCAACATACTGAAAGGTAGTTTTTTATAAGCAAAAGTCCCCCATGGACAGATGAAAGTTGCCTTATGTTGACCAATGCATAATATGTTAATCTGGTTATAACCAGAAAAACCATCCATAAAAGAGAATATATGCACTCATCAATGATTTGATCAGTAAACGGAGTAGGATAGTTATCTTTATGGCATGCACGATTGATGTCATGGTAATCAACACAAACTCGAATGGTTCCTTGCTTTTCAGTAACAGGTACAATATTAGAGACCCAATCTGTTAATGGAATAGGGTAAATAAAACCAACTTTTAGAAGTTTTTCAACTTCTCCCTTAATAGCAGCAGCCTTTCAGGGATGCATGGGACAGATTCGTCATAGAATGGGCTTCACACTAGGATATGTAGGTATTTCATGCACCATAATAGATAGATCAATGCCAGGCATTTCCTCATACAACCAAGAAAAGACATTGCAGAATTATTTCAAAAGGTAAGTGTAAACCCTTATCTCACCAGGAGAACAGGAAATCCCAATGTGAATGTTCTCAACAATTCTATATTTAATGGAAATTTCGATTGGCATGGTTGCAGTAATAATTCCCTTATTACCTTGGGATAAGACCTCATGCACTAGAACAGGTGTTTGAAGTGGATGCATCTAGTTATGAGAAACAAAAGCTTCAAGACATGAAGGAATCTCACTTATACTTGGAGGAAACAAGGAATGATGGTGGGCATCATTCCAAGGAGTTTCATCAAGATACATAGACTCAACAATACTCTTGTTGGTGGGGAATATCTCATCCAATGGATCTAGAGAATCCAAAGAACCAAGCCAAAGAGATTGTCAATAGATATCCAGGTACATACTGAGAACAACATGAATTTCTGAAGCAATCACAGAAGCTAAGACAATTTCATGATAATCTTGTTCCAAAGGACTTAGTGGCATAACATCGGCAATTGAATCAACCTAATATGGAGAAGGAATGATCCATGGGTCTGTAGAAACAAAGATCATGTTGATCGAGGCAACATGCGGAGGTGGGAGAGAAAAAATCCCCATTAAAATAGAATCTTTAAAAATACCTTCCCCCACACTCTCACATGGAATATCATTATTTCCAACATATCAGAAGTTACCATTTGAGGGACCAGAAGAGAAAAAGGACAATTCATCGACGGTGACAATGGTTCCTTCACAAGAAAGATAGAGCACCCAAAACAAATAGGAAACGACAAAAAACATGGCGTGGGTCAACCTTCGCCCAAGTAGATGGTTGTAATTCAGATTTGCGTCTACAACTTCCACTTCTACCTCGATAGTTGTTGGCTTAGGGGGTCCTAACCCAAGTTCAGAGTTAGTTGTGTGAACCAAAAAAAACCTACACTACTGGCCCTTTCAGCAACAACCAGCGTAGCATAGGCTGCAATCTCACCTGAAGTAGTATGGGGGAATGCAAGAACCAAGTTTTTGCATCCAGAGACTAGTGTGATGTCCTCCTGCACATTAGATATCCCTCTGCATAGATCGATAAAATTCTAGGGCACGTTACTGCAAGTCAGTTAAAGTGGCCTTCAGACCTTCATGAAGATCCACGATCAGTCCTTGCGGATCCTTAACAGTCGATGTACCTACTTACGTGCATCAAAACGTAACCCTAGATTGGAGTTCACGTAGATCTAATTTATTCATCAACAAACATAAGGAAAATGATCTTAAACTTCACTTAAGTCACTAAGCATTAATTTCATACATTATTAAGACATATTCAATAAATTCGCATAGCATTCAATCATTATTTCATCAAACATGTCATTTATTGGCAACATATAACATAAACATATATAAACGGAAATACTCAGTAATTCTCTGGAAAACTATCTTTATTGATCTTAAATGACTGCTTACAGACTCAAACTACCCTGTGCACACAACTGTAGGCATCCATGCACTCATCTAAGGACTCTAGCCAGGCCTTTGTGCACTCAGCTATGGAGCCTTCCCTTCTCTACCTAAGCCGCGCAGGAAGTAGAGCCTTCTTGCCTTAGCTCCATTGCAAAATCTTCAATGAACCCCAATTCTCTATCAAAACTTCTTCTTAACTTATCCCTAGACTCACTAGGACATGACTATTTATAGACTTTTCCATACAATTCCATGGTCCATGGACCATGGGTGAATCTCAAAACTGACTCAAAACATTACTTAAAACAAGGGGCTAAGCCCCTTTGACACTTATTCATCTACGCACTCTGCTTCCATATATCGTGGAGACTTTACATCTTTTACAAAACTTGTTACAAAAAATTACTAATTAATTCCATTCTGCCCTTGGGGACCTCATACCATCAGGCCTCCAACACAAAGATTGTGACTCTCCATCGAGTCACTCAGCTAGTTGTTCTACTTTCTTGTGGAGTTCACCAAATGCCTTAGTCAATGCTTGTAGCTCCGTGATACTTTGTTCTGCTACTTGTTGCACCTCCTGGGCTATTTTCTCTGTGATTGGCCCCTCTATTGCCAAATGCGTAGTCCGCTATGTTTGCTTCATAGCTTTTAGCTTCTCAAGAATGGTCTATGAAAACTGGATGGATTCCTCTATCAAAGGCTCAAGTCGTGTGCTGAGCACGAAATTCTTCTTTCGTAATTCTTGTATCTGCAACAATTTTTCTTTTCCTTCATGTAGGCATGTGAAATGCTAGATTGGTGCCAAGGTCCATGTTTCCATGTTGATCTCATCATATTGTTGTTGTGCTTCCCTGAGTTCTGTGCTCAACTGTTGCAACACAGGATCCTCCTGCAGTGTATCCTAGAGGCCTTGTGACTGGGTGAAGAGCTTGTCACACCCTTGCACAATGACATCTAGCTAAGCCATGGATGCTTTAATCATAGCGCCTCTTTATTCCCAAACCTCAGGCAATGTGGTTGGTTGCAACTTCAACTGTAGCTCAGCTATCTAAATCTGAAGGTCGAAAGTTGCCTTACCGATCTTCTCATTTGAAGCACGCACTACAACAACCAATTTCATTAACTTATCTGAAGTCTCTGCATCATTGGGTATACCCAACTCAGGTATGGATTGGCATGTCAGGTCAATCACTGTGACTAGGTTCTGATGTGTTGTCTACAACTCCTCCTGCTCCTTCAAGGCCCGAGTCTTTTCTATGAAAAACTAATTGTTGTTGAATTTGAACTCACTAACAGCAGTGAGTGCACGCTATTCTTTGATATTTAGCTCATCAACGACCCCCTGATGTAGCACATGATGAGACTCGAGTGGTAGTTGTTATCCATGAGGCGTGGCACTGCTATTTTGAAGGCTAAAGGAAGGAAACAATCTGTTTTGCTGTCGTGGAGAGGTTCCCACACGGTCCATCACCCCACTTTCCTCACTCATCCAATCCCATTCTCATTCACTCATGTCCTAACCCAACCCTCACATCATAAAAAAACCCACTTTTGCCTTGGCGCTGCATGAATTAACCCATTTTTGCCCCAAAAACCTTACCTTTCCACCCATATGCACCCCTTTACACATTTCTCGAGGTCATCCTGTACCTTCATGTCCCTTGCCATCAATCTTCCCACTGATCGAACGGTCCTCACTTCACCTGACCGACGTTACATGCTCGATCAATCATCACTGTTAGATAACTTCCACCAGATCTAACGGCTATCGTGCATATCGCTCAGGCAACAAGCAAGAGGGATACTCACTTGATAAAAGTTGTTTCCTCTCTCTCCTCTACTACGTGGCGCCCAATGAATGGAATCAGGTGGGCTCTGACCTTTACCACTTACTACCCGATGACCATCTGATAGAAACCATTTTTGCTTGAATAAAACCACTCCCAGGTGTTATCCTTTGAGCGCCTCCTCCCACCGATAGCCGTTTGATCTACCCATCCAAGATCTGATGGCTTAGACTTATTCTTCTCCCACCATGAATTCAAGCCTCCGGCATTGGATCTCCTTCATTCGTTCCTCTTGATCCAATGACCCTCATTCACCATCACCATAGTTCACCCTCCACCACCTGTCCAACATCCTGACTGTCGATCCATCCCATCCAACAGCCCACATTTCCCCGTACCCCACTTCCCATCAGTCATCTGGAGAGGAAAGTTTTTGGCTCTGTCATTGTTTGTGACAGTCGGACAGTTGAACTGAAATAACAGAATACATGGCCAAAAGGGAAAAAACAATAGCATGATGCAGCCGAAATAATAGAAATGATCGTGGAACATCATGACATGAGTGAGCCACTTGAAAGCTCGGCGAAATCACCAGAATTTGATTACCATATTTGTTAGAAATAGAGCCCTTTGAGCTCATGTTTGTCTAGTTATGGCATGAAGTAGTTAGAAGAGAGAGGGAATAGGTTAAGACATCTTGAGCCTCAGAGAGTTCGAGAGTATTGTAAAAAGCCTATAAACGGCTGAAAGTTGGAAGGAAGATGGGTTCAACATTTTGAGACTGTGGATACTCTGTTCCTTCCAGTGTCTCATCTTCATTCTAGTAATACAAGCTTCTTTTGTTGTTACATGTTCAATTTCCATCTTCTCCTCTATTCTAAGATTGTACTTGAATAGGTTATTCATGTTTTATTCTGTGTCTAATTCCAGATAACTGTCATCTTATCTCTGTGTTGATAAATTAGATTTGCAAGCTTCATTTAATTTCTGTAGCTGGCCATTCATATGTGTTTATATATGTATCTGCTGGTACAGTCAGGATTCTCCATCTATTCATTAAATCTATAAACTATTGAGCATTAGTGCTCTAAAGCCTTATCAAGCTGAGGGTGTTTACGCATGTCTTGAGTGGAAACAGAGTTGAAACAGTCATCTAACTTGATCCAAACCCCAATCCATTCCAATAGTTCAGAGAACGATATTGAAGATTTATATGTTACCAGGCATCTCCGAGCTATAACCTAGGAGAGTTTCTTGGAGTGATAACATAATTGGTGTCATTGCCGGGGAGAGGAGACTAAAGCTCAGCTTCCCTCGGGGATGACACAGATCCAGCTTTGATGATAGAAAAAGAGACACTATTTTGGTTGTAATCATCTATCTGGTGACTCTACTGGAGGACAAAACTCTTGGCGACTCCACTCCATAGTTCTGTCTTAGTTTGGGAGGCATACTCGGAGAAATCCTCAGAAGCCACGAGCTGACCGAGTACCTGACCCTGAAAAATCATCAAAGAAAGAAAGGCATTGTAGAAAGGAGCATCAATTTCAGGTAGTTCTAAACAATATTCTATATCTCACCAAGAAAACCCTGTAATAGAAAAAATACATGTTGAGAGCATAGCATCTAATATTAGCAGTGAAGAAAAAATCTCAGAGATTCATAAAGCTCCTCATTCTTTAGGCTCTTCTTTTGTTGTAAGCACCAAGGAAGCTTATCCTCCTATCCATAAGACTCCTCTAGTCCTATCAGTCACTCCTCAACCCTCTGTCATTCAGACTTCCAGTACCCTTATAGCCACCACATCTATGGCAGCACCACAAGCAGCTACCAAAATGGAAATAATCATAGTTTCTAGGTATGGACCTCTAGTACTGCCCACTCCTTTGAATGCCATGCCTACTGGAGAATATCAGAAGTATATGCCTAAGTTCATTGGGACTCAAGGTGTTATGGTTGAGGAAAATCTTAAATAATTCTATAGCTATGCTGATAGCCTGGACATTAGTGAAGCTGATGTATGGATGAGAGTCTTGACCAAAGTATAGACAAAGAAGCTAGAAAATGGTTCAGAGAACTGACCCCAAGGTCTATAGCAGATATTGAGGCTTTATATGATGCATTCTTAAAGCATTGGGGGGATAAGAAGGATCCACTCTACTACCACATTGAATTTGGGAACTTAAAGAGGGAAAACGGTGAGTTATTGTATGATTTTAATAAGAGGTTTAACCGCATGTACAACTAGATACTAGTTGAAGTAAAACCCACCACCAGCTCTGCTAAACTCACCTATGCCAGTGCCTTTGATCCTGACTTCTATCTACTATTGAGGGAGAGATGATGTGCTACCTTGGCTGATATGCAGGATGCAGCCTTGGAAGTATAATCAAACATCATGGCTGCAAAGAAGCTCTAGGGGAATGTTGATAGAAGGAGACAGAGGGGCGAACGTTCATCATCTTTAGACCCTAAGATAGATAAAATGACCAAGATGATAGAGTCATTAACATCTAAAATACGCAAATTAAAGGTTGAGTAGCACCCTAGAAATGGAAGAGTTCCTAATACCTTTGCTCCTAGAAATCCTAATCCATATAGAAGAGCTAATGAGTAGTTGCAGATTCTGCAAAGAAGTAAAGATGCCAATGAAGACCAAATGGTTAAGACCCCTTTCCAGAATGTAGTCATGGAAGAAGAACAGTTTGAAGAATATGATGAGATCCATTGTCTGGAAGACAAAGGCAGTGCCCCATTTTTGACCTTAGTTGCCTATGAAAAGTCATTATTCAATGACCACATCAGCCAAGAGTGGGATGGTGGGGTTGTTCTGCAAACTCGTGATCAACACAGATATGATCTGAGGTCGAAGATGAATAAGGCCAAGGAAACTCCTATTCAAAAAGCTACTGTCCTTGCAATACAACAAGCTAATAAGTAGAAACGACCAGCAGTTGATTCCATCACCCTCAAAGCCCCAACTCATGAGGTAAGAGGCCCTAACAAGTCTCCTTCTCCTTTCAGTTTTGAATCAGAAATTCAGAAGCTAAGAATATGTATACCTCTGATTGAACTAGTGAAGAATGAGTCCTTCAAGAGGTCTATCCTTGAGGCACTTGAGCCTAAAGACATCCAAACCTCCACTGACTATGTAAATCTGCAAGATGACAAACGAACTGTTGTTCTTAGCCCAATGACTGAAGATTATGATGATAACTCCCCATCATTCTATGTCTCTTTGACTATTCATGACAAAATCCTTCACAACTACCTTCTAGACATAGGAGCCAGCCATAATCTAATGCCCAAGGCTGTCATGGATGAATTGGGTCTTGACATTTCCAAGCCTTATCATGACCTATTTTCTTTCGACTCTAGAAAAGTGAAATGTTTGGGATTAATCAAAGACCTAGTCATCACCTTGTCTCAGCTGCCCATGAAGAGCATGATGATGGATATTGTAGTAGCAAATGTACCCCCCAAGTTTGGCATGTTGCTTTCCAGAGGATCGATCAAGAGATTAGGTGGAACATTGCAAAATAATCTGTCTTATGCTATTGTCCAAGTTTTTGGAGGTGAGAGTAGGAGATTATAGAGAGAAGCTCAGTTGGCTTATATCATCAGTCATGAAAGGAATCCCACTAATCATCCCATCTATGCTGTTGACACTGATTTTGGAGCCTTTATTCTTTAGATTGAAGAACCCCAGTTGGCCTCCATGTAGCTTAGGAAGCCGGTTTGCGAGATCACAGAGGAAGAAGGCCCACAAATTTGGGACATGTTCTTTGATGGAGCTTGCTCTAAGGAAGCTACAGGGGCAAGTGTAGTCCTTGTGTCCCCCACATAGGAATGCATTCATTTATCTTTAAAGTTAACTTTTCAGGTCACAAATAACATAGTAGAGTAGGAAGCCTTGATATTGGGCTTAAACGTTGCTAAAGAAATGGGCATCAAAGGTCTGAAGGTCTTTGCAGATGCAGACCTTATCATTCAGTAGGTGAACAAAACTTTCCAAGAAAAGAATCCAAGGTTGAAAGCATACATAGATGAGGTATGGAAGCTCAAGGGTTCTTTTAATAGTTTCAACATTTCTTACATCCCTAGAATGAATAACCAACTTGCTGATTCCCTTTCTATGTCTACTAGCATGTTTATTCCTCCTTTGCCTCCTCAATTGACTTATGAAGTTTAGGTGAAATATAGACCATCTCTGCCTGACAATGTCAAATACTGGAAATTTTTTGAAGATGATGATGAAATTAATAGGTTTTTACAAGTCATTGATGATTTTTTTAAAATGCACATTGACCAAGAAAACAAAACCATGGAAGAATGCAACCAATCCAAGCTAAAGGACGAGATTGGTCAGGATAGCATTATTCAGCTCCCTAGTAACCATATACCCAAAGAATTGGTGCCCCTAGAGAAGTTGTTTGATCATAATGATGTACCTTATAGGCCTGCCAAAAAAGAAAATGAGTCTGTAGTTCATAGACATAATGTCGGGAGTCCAACCCATCCAAAGTACATAAATCTGTCTACTCACTTGTCTTCTACCCAAAGTTTTGAGTATTGCACCTTGATGAAACAATTTGCTGATATTTTTGCTTGGGAGTACAGTGATCTTAAGACCTATGACACAAACATCATTCAACATAAGATTCCATTGGAGAAGAACACCATCCCTTTCAACCAAAAATTAAGACCTATCAACCCTCTCTTATTGCCTATGATTGAAAAGGAAATCAAGAAGCTATTGGATGCCAAGATCATAGTTCCCCTAAGGTATTCAAATTGTATAGCTAACCTTGTGGTAGTGAGAAAGAAGAATGGAGAAATCAGGCTTTGTGTTGACTTCAGGAATCTGAAAAAATGCTATAAAAAAGACAACTACCTCCTGCCTAAGATGGAACAATTGCTGCAAAACGTTTTAGGGGCTAGAGTCATGTCTTTCTTAGATAGATTTTCAGGTTACAATTAGATTGCTGTACACCTAGAAGATCAGGAGAAGACTGCCTTCACTACTCCTTGGGGCATGTTCATGTACTACAAGATGCCTTTTGGACTAATGAATGCTGGGGCTACTTTTCAAAGGGCCATGGACATATCCTTTGTGGGAGAGAAGGACAAGTTTGTCCTTATTTACCTTGATGACATAACAGTCTTCTCCAGCAGTCACAAGGACCATTTGCAGCATTTGAAGAAGGTGTTTCTAAAGTGCAGACGGTTTGGCATTTCTGTGAACCCAAAGAAGTCATAGTTTTCTCTAGAGGAAGGGAAACTTTTGGGACATATTGTTTCTGCTGAAGGTGTGAAGATCGATCTAGAAAGAGTTCAATAAATTCATACATTGTCCATCTTAAGGTCAAAAAGGGACATTCTATCATTCCTAGGTAAGATTAACTTTGTCAAGAGGTCTATTCCAAATTTTCCAGAGCTAGTGAAGAACATCACTTCCATGCTGAAGAAAGGATCAAAAATAAAATGGAAAGATGCTGCAAGAAGCTCTTTTGAAGCCATCAAACAAGCTATTATGGGAGCTCCCACTTTAATCAGCCCATATTACACCAAGGAGTTTTATATCTTCTCTTTTGCCTCTTACGATACACTTGCAGCAATTCTATTGTAGAAAAATGATGAAGGTGTAGAGAACCTTGTGGCCTTTTTCAGCAAAACTCTGAGGGATGCTAAACTAAGGTATGACCTTATTGAAAAGCAAGCTTATGCTCTCATAAAATATTTAAGGTCATTTAGAATTTATATCCTGCATTCCAAAGTGGTTGTGTATGTACCTTCAACATCAGTAAAATATGTCCTAACTCACTGTTATATTGATGTAAAGAGAGCTAAATGGATTGCAAAAGTCATAGAGTTAAACATAGAGGTGAAGCCCACCAAGCTTTTCAAAGGCCAGGGCTTGGCTAAGCTTATGATTGAGGAAAATTGTAGTTTGCTAGACATCAATTGCATGGGTTCAAATTCAGGTGTTGAGCAGACAGAGGAAGCAGTAGAAGAGAAAGAGAAGAATCAGTCTTTGGCTGAAAATATAGCCATCTGTGAATGGTATTCTAGTGTACTTCATTTTTTGCAGAAGCTAGAAGTCCCTCTAGGGCTTAGCTCAAGTGAAGCCTAGGCCATTAAGCTCAGATCAACCAAATTCTACATTAATAAAAACCTGCTTTATTGGAGAGACCCATTACGGATCCTCTTCAAATGTCTAGACAAAGGACAATCCGTGGAAGTCATGCACCAGTTCCATTCTAGCATCTGTGGAGGTCATCATTATTGGAAAACCACAACTCACAAGATCCTCAGAGCTGGGTATTATTGGTCTACTCTATTCTTTGATGTGTTTTCTTTTATGAGGTCTTGTGACAAATGTCAGAGGTTTGCAGGAAGACAACAACTAAAATCTTTTCCCTTGAAGCCAATACATTCCAATGGTCCCTTCCAACAGTGGGGTTTGGACTTTATAGGTGAGATCAATCCACATTCCAGTGGCCAGCACAAATGGATCTTAGTAGCCACTGATTATTTACCAAATAGATTGAGGCTATACCCACTAAAAATGCTAATCATAAGGTTGTCATAAATTTCTTGAATGAGAATATTTTCATTAGATTCGGTTGTCCAACCAAAATAGTCACTGATAATGCATTAGCTTTTAGGGAAAAAGAATTGGTCGACATGTGTGAATCCATGGGCATTCAATTGGTGCATTATACCTCATATTATCCTCAAGGCAATGGCCTGACAGAATCATCTAACAAGATTCTTGTAAGGATAATCAAAACACTGTTGGAGGACAACAAAAAGAGATGGGATTCCAAGTTGAAGTTTACACTATGGGCTGACAGGGTTACCAACAAGAAGTCCATAAGAAATTCTCCATTTAAGCTAGTTTAAGGCACTGATGTTGTTTTTCCTATCCAGATAATTCTCCCTGTGGCCAAATTCTTGCAAGAAGAACAAGATGAAGAGAATGACATGGCGAGGAGAATGGGTAACTTCGTTGAATTACAACATATCATAGAACAAGTGGTTGACAAGTAAAGAATTCATTAGAAGAAGATCAAAGAAACCTTTGATATAAAAGAAAATATGGATAGTTTTCAGGTTGGTGATTAGGTTCTCAAATGGAATGCATTGAAGGAAAAGAAGGGAAACCATGGTAAATTTGATGCCTTATGGATAGGACCGTTTGTCATTGCTCAAGTTTAGATGAACAATACTATCATTCTGCACAATTTAGAGGGGGAAGATGTTTTTGATGGCCCAATCAATGGGTGGTTTTTGAAATTTTACTTCATATGAGGCCTTAAGGCCTTAATATTGTAACAAGTTTTTCAATTTTTGTTTTTATGCAAATAAAATCCATGCCTAATGGAATGCTAGGAGATAAGTTTGTTTTGGTTGTTACTGGAAAGGCAATAGTCTACAGTTCTTGGAACCTCACAGAGAGGTTTTAATCCCCAAAAGGAGCTAGTGTTAGCCTTGAGGTGCGATGCTGCTATTTTGAAGGCTAAAGGGAGGAAATGGTTTGTTTTGTTGTCATGGAGAGGTTCCCACACGGTCCATCACCCTACTTTCCTCACTCATCCACTCCCATTCTCGTTCACTCATGTCCTAACCCAACCCTCACATCATAACAAAACCCACTTTCACCTTGGTCCTACATGAATTAACCCATTTTTGCCCCAAAAACCTTACCTTTCCACCCATATGTGCCCCTTTGCACTTTTCTCGAGGTCATCCCGTACCTTCGTGTCCCCCGCTGTCGATCTTCCCACTGATTGGACAGTCTGAACTTCACCCGACTGATGTTACATGCTCGATGAATCATCACTATTAGATCACTTCCGCTAGATATAATGGCTATCATACATATCACTCAGGAAATAAGCGAAAGGGATACCCGCTCGATATAAGCAATTTCCTCTCTCTCCTTCGCTGCTACGTGGCACTTGATGAATGGAATTGGGTGAGCTCTGACCTTTACCGCTTACCACCCGATGACTACCCTATAGAAACCATTTCGGCTCGAATAAAACCACTCTCGGGCGTTATCCTTTGAACGCCTCCTCCGCCCGATATCCGTTCGATCTACCCATCCAAGATCTGATGGCCCGGACTTATTCTACTCCCGCCGCGACTTCGGGCCTTCGGTGTTGGATCTCCTCCATCCGTTCCTCTTGATCCAATGGCCCTCGTTCACCATCACCGTAATTCACCCTCTGCCGCTCAACCAACATCCTGACCATCAATCCATCCCATCCAACAGCCCACATGTCCCTGTACCTCGCTTCCCATCAGTCATCCAGGGAGGAAAGTTGTTGGCTCTATCAGTGTTTGTGACAGTCGGACAGTTGAACTGAAATAATGGAATACATGGCTGAAAGGGGAAAAAACAACAGCATGATGCAGCCGAACTAACAAAAATGATCGTGGAACATCACGGCACGAGCGAGCCACCTGACAGTGCGACGAAATTACCATAATTTATTGCTGTGTTTGGTCGAAACAGAGCCCTCTGAGCTCATGTTTGTCTAGTTATGGCATCAAGTAGTTAGAAGACAGAGGGGATAGATTAAGACATCTCGAGCCTCAATGAGTTCAAGAGTATTGTAAAATTCCTATAAATGGCTGAATGTTGGAAGGAATAAGGGTTCAACTTTTGGAGACTGTGGATACTCTGTTCCTTCCAATGTCTCATCTTCATTCTAGTAATACAAGCTTCTTTTCATTGTTACATGTTCAATTGCCATCTTCTCCTCTATTCTAAGCTTGCATTTGAATAGGTTATTCATGTTTTCTTCTGTGTCTAATTCCATATAACTGTCATCTTATCTCTGCGCTGATAAATTAGATTTGCAAGCTTCATTTAATTTCTGTAGCTAGCCATTCGTATGTGTTTATATATGTATCTGCTGGTACAGTCAGGATTATCCATCTATTCATTAAATCTATAAACTATTGAGCATTAGTGGTCTAAAGCATTATCAAGCTGAGGGTGTTTATGCTTGTCTTGAGTGGAAACAGAGTTGAAACAATCATCTGACTTCATCCAAACCCTAATCCATTCCAATAATTCAGAGAACTATATTGAATATTTATATATTACCAGGCATCTCCGAGCTACAACCTAGGAGAGTTTCCTGGAGTGATAACAGTAGCATGGAATGGTTCAGTCCCATCTCTTTTACTACATGAAGTACCACTGATTCTCATCTGATTCCACGCGGATTGACCCTTCAGGTAAAGGAAAGACTCTAATGTCCTGAGGCCAGTGAATCTATGATACTACAATACTTCCCTAAGTGAGGCTTTCTTGTGCATCACTTGCCTTCCTGACATCCTCCTAAATCATGTTTTCCTAGATCTATAGCTCGCGCAGATCCTTCTAGACGCTCCTGAGCATATGCATGTATTGATGCTCGAATTTTTATAGCACCTTTGTTGTTGTGCCCAAAATTTTGTCGCCAATATCATTGAGATCTCCCTCTACAGGCACCATGGGATTAACATGCATCTACTTATCAGACTTCTATTTCTTTTGTTGCCCACCTTTCTAATCCTGCAGGTGCTTCTTCAGGATGAAATGAGTGGTTTTCTCCTCACTGCCACTTCCTCCTTACTCTGACAGTTCTTTCTCATCAGTGTGGTGGGAAGCCGACTTCTTGCATTCCACTACATCATTCTGTTCTTGCTCTCCTTGTGCTTTGGGAGTGCGCTTCTCCTCTATACGAGCCTTCTATGTAGTTGTCGTAGCAACCACCTTCTTCTTTTGCACAGCCAATGTACGCGCAACTTGTTGACCGACATCCTTCCACTTTTGCGTGGTAGACCTTTCTGTGCCTATGCTTGTTCCTGCATCGAACTCTGTAGGCATGCACCATTACTGTGGCCAAATCCCCATAACTTCCTTGATATTTGTATCCATCCTGCTCTCCTCCTTTCCCACTTAGAAGTTCGCAAGGAACTCCTGGCATAAATACTTGACCCAGGTGTACTGAACCCCCTTCGTGCACTGAGATGTGAGCGATATGACCAATGCTAGAAGTTCATCCGCATGAAATTTTCTCATTACATTTTCTGCTAGAATCTGGGCATCCAACCATACTTCTAGGTCTGATATGGATGTGATCAAGTACCCTCGTGAATTTTTTATCAGGCCAAACTCTTTCTCTCCCGTTTTTCCTCTAAACTCTTTTGTGGGGTTCGCCCATTTGTAAGGTAACTTAGTGATCCTATGGATCAACATCTCATTGATAGGGATAGGCTCTCCTAGCCATAGGCACCCATCATGTACCAGTGCAAGGACCTGGTGCACAAAGATCGTGTTAATGGGGGAGCGATGATAATGCATCACTAACAACAGATTGAACAACCCTGACTGCTCAACACCACGGGCCCACTTCATGGGCTCCAAAATTGTATCCCCCATGTCATCATAGTATATTTTCTTCATATACTTGTGATTCACCAATTGCAGAAACTTTGTATGGTCTGCGAGGTCCCTATATTCCATTTTAAGCAGTAGAATGCGCGCTAGCCTAGGACCCTCGAACATGAACTTCTCAGGTAGCAAGGGTGTCGAAATTGAAAATTTCCCTGTATCGGGATCCTTCGTGACTTTAGTTTTTTCCTTCCTTGGAGGGATATACTTAGGCAACCTCATTATAGGCTCACCACTTCAGCATAGACATGCTCGATACCATGTAATTATTCCTCTTCTAGGTCCACTAATTTTTATGGTTGTTTATCCTTTTTCTTCTTTGCTTATGTCTCGGTATGCTTCGTCCATGACACGTGCACCGGCATTGCCTTCTTCGGTTTTTCCTTACAAGCCACAACCACCCTCCAAACTTTTTCCTTAGCTTCATTTTGGAGCCTCCCTACCAACCCTCACAACAGCATGTCTTGCTTCGTCAAGTACACAAACTCTAGTGATTTTTTTGCAGAGAGACAGCCTTTCAATCATACCTTGATTCATTCCCTTCACATGTTGTTCATCCAGACTTGGTCCAACAGCAGGTTGACCAGCTCCTTCAAGAATTTGTGAAAATTTAGAGGGTAACCAACATTCCCTCCATAAATTGCACAATCCTGACTATAAACCTATTGAGTCTGAGTATTGTGCAATTCTATTGAAAAAGTTTCACCCAGAAAATTACACAATCCTTCCCAGCTGGGCTGCTCAGCCCAGAATTTACGCAAATCTAGGAAGAAGTCAGTTGCTCTACCCAGAATTTTCCCAAATGTTCTAAGAAGCAAGCCTAGCTCCCATCCAGAAATGTGCATTTTCTCCCAGCAATTGGGCAGCCTCTTGCATGTGCAGTTGAGTTGATTGTTTCCCTTCGGGACTGAGGAAAATGTTGGGTTGTGTTATATTCTTTCCACGACTAGCTTACCTAGTTAATTGGGGGATTAGAGGGGGGTAGATCCCCCCCTTAGTTGCGCTAGTTGCACAGCATAGGGGAGTCACAAGGGGGTTTGAGCGGGTTGATTAGCCCCATTATACGGGGTTCAGGGCAATGCCCCGAGGAAATTTTTTTGGACCCTATATTAGGTGGGCGGACCTACCTATGGTTTTGTGCATGGTTTTCGCACATGGTTTTGGGGGTGATGGTTTTCGGTCCATGGTATTGGATGCTTAGGCATGTATATATATGTATTGTAACATTGAAAGGAATATAATGAAAAATCAAGCTAGTAGTCCTGGTTCTGGGATCCAGGGGAAAATATCTATGTATATTTGTTTTATGTGTTATGCTCTTGCTATTGTTTATTTTCTGTGTTTTAGAATTCATATGTAGGTAATTTTTGTATGGGGTTAAAACATACATTTGGTACCAGAGTTGTTTTGGCTTCAAGGGGACGCCTTTGTTGCTGAGGGGTTTCGCTCGGGTTTGTGGTAGACCTTGTTTAGTGGGAGATCAGTGGGATCGATTCTGGTGATGAAAGAAGATGGCGAGCAGTGGACAGATAGAGATCGAGAAATTTAATGGTCATAGTTTTTAGTTGTGGAAACTCAATACGGAGGATCTGTTGGTGGACAAAGATCAGTGGATTGTGGTAGATCTGGGTACTAAACCAACGGGAGTGTCTGATGAAGAATGGAAGAAGTTGGATTAGAAGGAAACGAGAACAATATGATTGTCTGTCTCATATTCAATATTATTGAATGTATCAGGTGAAGCTACGACGAAGTTTTTGTGGGACAAGTTAGGGACTTTGTACCAATCTAAGTCTTTGGTGAATAAACTATTCCTACGGAAAAAACTCTATAACCTGAGGATGAAATATGGAGACTCGGTGACAGAGCATTTGAATGCATTTAATATTGTGGTAAGTCACTTATTATCTGTTGATATTAAAATTTCAGATGAAGATACGCGCATCACTTTGTTGTGTTCTCTACCAGATTTGTGGGATAGTCTCGTTATTACAATATGTAGCAATGCAACTGCCTTGCAATTTGATGAGATAGTATCATCCTTGCTGACGGAGGAGATGAGATGGAAAAATATGGAGAGACAGAATGGTGATTCCTTCTCTGTACAAGGATGGTCCCAGAACAGAAACAAAAATAAGTCATCAAGTGGGAGATCTAAATCTAGAGAGAGATCTAAATCTCGAAGAAAATGTATAAAGGTGTGCTAGAAATGCAGAAAGTAAGGGCACTACAAAAGGGACTATAAATATAAATATCCTAACAAAGGAAAGGGATATGTACCTGGCTTCTTCAAGTACACATGTAGATCATGAGGCATGGTTCATTAACTCAAGTGTATCCTTTCACTTCACTCCCCATGGAGAGTGGTTCTGTGAGTATGAAAAATATGATGGTGGTGATGTCTTCTTAGGGGATGATAGGAAGGCTAAAATCGTTGGTCGCAGAAAAGTTAAGCTGAATTTGCAAGGTGGAAGGATTAGAACACTTCCGGGTGTTCTGCATATTCCTCCATTGGCCAGAAATATGATTTCTGTGAGCAGGCTGGATGATGTAAGTGTAAATATAGTGTTTGATAAGGATACCTACAAGATGGTTTGGAGAGCAATGGTATTGATGCAAGGTGTTCGGATTGGAACTCTATACAAGCTACAAGGTAGCACTGTTGTTGATGGGTGCAGTAGTTCTGTGGTTCCTAAAAGTGGAGCAGAAAATATAGTGGTCTCTAGAGAAAAGACCATGCTATGGCATCAAAGGCTTGGACATATTGCAGAGAACGAGCTTTGAATACTTCATGGTAAAGGTATGGTAGAAGGTATGACTAATAACTCTCTAGATTCTGATTTTTGTGAAAATTGTGTATATGGGAAGCAAAATCGGGTGAGTTTCCCCTCTAGTGGTAAGAGGGAGAAATAGATATTAGATCTTGTGCACAGTGATGTGTTTAGACCTATGAAGGTTCCATATTTGGGTAAATCTGTGTACTATGTATCATTTATAGATGACTTCTCAAGGAATACATGGATATATTTCCTCAAGAATAAATCTAAATTCTTTGATAGGCTTAAAGAGTTTAAGGCTCTGGTGGAAATCTAGAGAGAAAAGAAGATAAAGGTGTCGAGGATAGATAACGGTGGAGAGTTTTGCAAGAAGGAATTTGAATAATTCTATAAGAAGTGTGGTATAGCACTACAAAAGACTGCTCCATACACACCTAAGAAAAATGGAGTTGCAAAAAGAATGAACAAGACGTTGATGGAAAGGGAAAGAAGCATGCTCAGTGGTGTCAGGTTAGGATAAGAATTCTAGGCAAAGGCGATGGAGACGGCATGTTACCTGGTCAACTTACCACCTTCATCAGTGTTGTAGGATAAGACTCCACAAGAGCGATGGACTGGTAAGAAACCCTCTCTTTCACATATGAGGGTATTTGGATGTGATGCATATGTACATGTTCCAAAGGAGAAAATAACAAAGTTGGACAATAAATATGAAATTGTGCATCTTTATTGGGTATACAGATGGTTTAAATTGTTATAAGCTTTGGAACCCAGTAACAAGTAAGGTTGTGTACAACTAACATGTGGTGTACAGAGAGGTGAAAGATGTTATTAAACATGAATTCCAACCAAAGGAACCTAAGAAGATAGAGTTTGAGCTTAAGGAGGAAGAATCAAACTCTATAGCAGAAGAGGAATCAGAGGATGAAGAGCCACAAACTATGGTTGTGAGAAGATTAGTTCGAGAAAGAAGGAAGCTAGAAAGGTATAGTCCAGCTACTTTCTATTCAAATTTTTCTTTATCTATTACTGATGATGATCCCAAAACTGTGAAGGAAGAAGTAGATTCATAGGATGGAAATCTCTGGAAAGAGGCCATGGTTGATGAAATGGAATCTTTTCACAAAAATGTGGCTTGGGATCTGGTGGAGTTGCTTGTTGGAAGGAAATCTACTGGTAGCAAATGGGTGTTCAAGATGAAGACAAATGTAGAAGGAAAGGTCGAGAAATATAAAGCTCGTTCGGTAGTAAAAGGTTATTCCCAAGTGTTGGGAATTCATTTTCGTGATATTGTTTCTCCTATTGCCAAGGTAGCATCTATTAGATTACTTTTATTTGTTGTTGTTTCTTTTGATTTTGAGGTAGAACAGATGGATGTGAAGACAAAATTTCTTCACGATGATCTGGAAGAAGATATCTACATGGAACTAGCATAACCAATTCAATCAAGAGCATACCTTTCTAGGAGGTACCTTTCTAGGAGGAATAATGCATAGTTGGTAGTAGGAGCTTGACATGACAAGGTATCTCAATAAAGAGAGCAAACAATCTCCAATTTCTCTTTAGCCTTCTGTAATTTGACCTATTCTTTTTCAACCTTCTTTTGCTTAACCTTGTACTTAGTGAAGGTCTTATCCTCAGTGACTGTGAGTGCCTCAAATTTCTTCTTTAATTCTTGATGTACACATAGGGTGACTACTTCCTCTTTGTGCTGAGTTTTCTTGTTGGACCGTAATTATTTCATTCTGCAATTTACTAATGAATACTTCCCTTACTAGGGAAATGTAGGCAGGTGTCTCCTCTATTTGGACCTCGTCATCCTATGTTTCCATATGATCAATCTGAAAAGTAGCCTCAGCTGCTTCTTGAATCATGAAATAATCAACTTGGATGTTTTCTTCAACATCAGTTTGAACGACAACGTTCATAGTAGGGAAGTCCGTTTGGGTCTCCTGTGGGAAAACACAGGGGTCTTCAGTCTGTATTTAACTATCTTCTAAAAGACATGGATTTGTCTGAGTTTTATGTTAATAAACAAAAAGTGTCTCAGTCTGTGTTTCAACATCTTCTCCAGAACAATGTTCTGCCTTGTGGTCTCCATTTCCACTTTCAATTTTTTGAACCTGACTGCTTCCTTCAACCACTATTTTCACTACCTAATTGTTCTCTTTCGCTTCCTATACTTTTTAAGCATCTTTCTAAGCATGTCCTTGTAGGTTTTCTTTGTTGTGATACTTCTGACCGGTGGTGGTATAGCTGCATTTACCTCAGGTTCATGCTTAGGTGGAATTGTGTCGACATCAGGGTGGGGTTCTATGGGAACCATATCTCCCGATGGATCTTCACCTTCGAGGTCTCTTTCATCATGAATTTCTCTCTTAGGAGACCCAAATGGAATGGTGTCTCCTGAGTAATTATCATTTTCAAGGCTTCCTTCTAGGTGAGCCTCATCCTTAGGGGACTTCATAAAACTAGCATTTCCTAGTTTATTTTCACCTCCCAGGGTTTCATCTGTAGGATTTTCTTCAGCTTTGGGGTCCAATGGATCAATAGCTACCGATTGATTTTATTTTCTAATGGTTTCCTCTTCATGCACTTCTACTTCAAGGGGCTTTTCCATAGAAGGGACCGATTCCCTCTGTTCTTCTAAATTATCAGTAAACGTCAGGGTTTGATCATTACCAGGACTACCAGCAGAGGAAGACTAGTTGGGGAAACAATTTTTTCCTCCAACATTCTCAGATTGTTCCCTTCCTTCACCAAATATCCCCATGTTTTCCAGTACCCTAGCCACCTCTTCCTCACAGTCTTGCAAGGAATCATTCTGTGGACATGGACATGGTGTGTGAGATGGCTCGACCTCATTTATTTGAATTAGTGTATGTTTCTGCGACTTCACCCACACAGAGCGCCTTCATTCTTCTAGGTTCGAGGCCACAGAGGAATTCTTCCTTTTCTATGTCCTTTTCAGACCTGGTGTTCTTGGCCCTTGTTTATCTACTACTGGGTTCTCTATAGGTGGGGCCAGAGTAGGATTTATAATATTATCCTAGGTTGGTTGTTGCTGGGCCAGTACATATATGATAATCAATTTGATTAGCCCCTGATGACTAATGACTGCATGTGGGTCCTTTCCTTTTCTAACTCGATGAGCAACATCATGCAATAGGGAATTTAAATAAAACAACAAGTTAACTGAATTTTTTTATTTGAAAAATGGCTAGTAGTTTAAGTTGATGAGGCTTTACCACATCTTGTTGATCATCACATGTGATGCACCTCTTCACAATGACTACCAATTCCTACCATGGTTGTCTTAACACTGAAGGGTGAATCCCTTTCCCTGTTTGCACCAATTTCTTGCCTGGGTCCTGAAATACTGCGACCGCATTGTGTAGAAGGACATGTTTGTTTGTCCATCTTGTTCCCTCGACTGGAAGTCTAGTGACTTCAGCTATGACTACTTCAGAGATCATTATGTTCCTACCTCTTACTGTGGTGCTATCATTCTACAAATTCTACAGAAATTCAAGTGTCATATCTTCGTGAAATCCCTGCAAATTCAAATATTACAGTGAGCCAGCGTTCTTGAGAATTGCACAAGCCTGGTCTAATACCATGAGAATTGTGGGTTCATTTCATATGGCTCTTCCTCCCATCGCTTTTTTTTTCCTATGACAGGTTCACTTCCATGCACTTCTCTCACACTTTTGTAGTTTAGAACAACAACAAAGACCATTAGAGCAATTAACAGGGAAATGTCGTTGTTTTGGGAATTAATATCAGATACAGTCAAGTCATTTGTCTCATCAGCAATATTTGATGAAAGATCATAATCAATCCACATGCTATCCATAATTTTTTCCATCCTTCCTCCAATCAGAAATACTTTGATAATTATTACAAATACACAATCATCATGGCGTCCTTTAACCGGAAATTAGTTTAATAATTATCACACAACTATCCATAAACTGTCACACATGTTGTTCATGTGTAGACCATCCCCCCTCCAATGAGAAAAGGACGCCCACATCCGCCAAGAATGGGAAAAAAAAGAGAAAGTGTTGGTAATTCATAAATGCAAGCAACCAATAAATAAAAGAACCAAAATATACAACAGGAAATTAAAGTAATACACATCATCAGATTTGAAATGGCCGTAAATTAAAACATAGATTTAAATAATTATGTCAAAATATTTTTACCTTAAGTGGTATTAGTAACAAACGCATGATCAACGATAAGTATTAATGACTGTCATTAAAGTGATTGTACAAATATGATATAATGAGTATAAAATATAAGTTACCATGCATGTTGGCTTTTTAGGAATGTTATTCAAATGGGAAATTTCCTTTAGAAATGAATCCCTAGGTGGTAATAGAATAGAGATAATTTGGCAATGTCACATATTACTCCAATACCACAAGAAGAGCCACTATTTCCAGCATGCGTTCATAGCCTCGACAAGGTTGCTTTTTAACCCCAAAAATGAGCCAAAGTCCTCCTTTTAGTATGTAGATGATTCTTTCTTTTCTTTCTATAAAGCGACCACTATGCTGGCATGGTGACCAAATAATCATAGTGCCATTCACCAAGATATAAAAAAGTGATTAGGTTGGCTCGTGAAGAAACCCCCTATCCTTCTGAAATTTTTAATTATCAAGAAGGTCATTACCTTGGTTTGGTGGCCAAAATGGAATGTCACCCATTACATCCTTATGATCATTGTAGGCTGGCTCGTACTGAGACCCCCTATCCTATTTAAGACAATGTTTGTTGAATTTTCATATTTCTTTATTTTCATATTTTCATATTTTCATGCTTTTATTGTAAAAAAAGGGAGGTTCATTTACTCCTTAAGAGTCAGGGATGGTGTAAGAAGTTAAAAAAATGCCAATGAAAGTTTATACTTTTACCTCCATATCATCATATCAAAGGGATTTATCCATTTGAAAATGTGAAAGATAAACCAAGATGGCATTAAAATAATAAATCATTTTATGATGTTTCCAAAGAAAATATATTCAGCCAGTCATTATAGAGATGCACCATGTTAGCTTTCGAATAAAGATAACCGTTAAAAGTTTTTATAGGTCATAATGGTATTAACATTACTACTTTTCTTTATCTTAGGCACAAATCCAATCAGATGGTTTTTATTCGAAACATAAAAGAGAAATAAAACTGGCAAAAAGAATGATCAGTGATGAAACAACAAAGAGAAATCATAGATGTTCATTCTACCGATTAAACAACTACACACAAGAAGAAAAATCAGGTCTATTCAATTGATTGAACAACACTCACTCAAAAAGTGTTGTTCAATTGATTGAACAACGAAATTGTGGAAGCGCTAAAATGATGTTCAATTAATTGAATAACGATAATTCAATCATTTGAACAATGAAATCGAAAAGCAAAAGAATCAAAAGCGTTGTTCAATTGATTGAAGAACAATCATTCAATCGATTGAACAACAAAATCGAAAGGGAAAAAATGTAAAAGTGTTGTTCAATTGATTGAACAACAATTGTTCAATCGATTGAACAACAAAATCGAAAAATCACAAAACGTGTTGTTCAATTGATTGAACAGCAATCATTCAATTGATTAAACAACAAAAATGAAAGAAAAAATGCAAAAGTGTTGTTCAATTTATTAAACAATAATCGTTCAATCGATTGAATAGAAAAAATCGTAAAACACAAAGAGTGTTGTTCAATTGATTGAACAAGAATCATTCAATCGATTGAACAAAAAAATTGGAAAATTGCAAAACGTGCTATTCAATTGATTGAACAACAATCATTTAATCAATTGAACATCAAAATTGAAAAATGAAAAAATTGTTCAATTGATTGAATAATGATCATTCAATCGATTGAACAACAAAAGTCGTAAAAACACAAAAAAGTTGTTTAATTGATTGAACAGTAATCGTTCAACTGATTGAATAGAAAAACACAAAAAGTGTTGTTCAATTGATTGAATAAAAATCATTCAATTGATTGAACAACAACTCACACACAAAATTAAGCGTTCTTCAATTGATTGAATAACAATGGTTTCATCAATTGAACAACAAAACAAACATAATCATAAGTGTTGTTCAATTGTTTGAACAACAATCATTCAATCAATTGAACAACACTTACCAAACACCTAAAGACAAGAAAAATCCTCATATTTACATGGTGATGCCTAGTTGAATTGCAATCAATCGGGAAAAAAGCATATACATTATTTAGATTTAAAGAAAGACACAATTTTGCGAGAGAAAATTTGTTGATTCATCACTCCCTGCAGCTAAAATTTGCACGGTGGGGTCCTCATGTACATGTTGGCACAAAGACTCCTTGGTGAGTGGTTTGTGAGAAACATGCACCTGATACCCATTCACCTTGAAAGAATGGCCCGACTCGTCAATGGTAGTCAATGTGAGAGTACCATTGTTATGTACTTCTTGAATTTCATAAGGGTCGAGCCACCTTGTTTGTAACTTGCTCGGAAAGTCTTGGAATCTGGAGTCATAGAAGAGTGCCCAATATCCTTTTTGAAATGTCATCTTTTTTATAATACTTTCATGCCACTTTTCCCTTTGTTGTTGAATAACTGCAGTCCATTGCAGAGCAAGTAGTCGAGCCTAATCCAATTCATTTATTTGTTGAAGTCGCTTGGTTTGGGCTTCTATTAGATCTAGTCCCACTTCCTGAGTCGTTCTTAAAGTCTTTATTTCAAATTCGATAGGAAAAATTAGTTCTTTGTCAAACACAAGTTGGGACAAAGAATATCTATTAGTATTCCACCAAGTTGTGTGATAGGCCCAAAAGGCCTTTGGCAGTCTAACAGCCCAGTCTCGCCAATGTGTGGAGATTGTCTTGGTCAAAATTGCTTCGATGACCTTATTGGTGCTTTCAGCCTACCTGTTCGCCTACGGGTGATATGGGGAAGTGATCTTGTGTGTAATGTGATTGTTTCTGAGAGTGGTTGTAATCTTGGGTCCTGTAAGTTTCCCTCCCCCATCTGCTATCACTTCTCGTGGTAAACCATACCGTACAAATAGCCCAAAAAGGAAGTTAATCACAACTTCCTCTGTAGCTCTTGGAAAATCTACTATTTCTACCCATTTCGTCACATAATCTATGGCAACCAGTATGTAGGCCTTTTGGTTTTATGGTGGATGGAATGGGCCAACAAAGTCCAATTCCCATCGTTCAAAGGGTTCTATGACTAGTTGGGGCTGTAGTGGCATTTCATCAAATTGGCCACACTGGCCCATCCTTTGGCAGCTATCACAAGCCTGGGCATATTTCTTAGCATCTTTAAAAATAGTGGGCCAATAATAGCCCATTTTTAGTACCGTATGCCCTGTCCTACGATGTGCGAAGTGTCCCCCATAGGGCTCATCATGGAAACCCTTCAGGATGTCATAAATCTCATCCTCGTGAATGCATCTGCGTATACAAAGATCAGACCCTGTGTGAAAAATATATCCACCAATCCAAGAGAATCGGGTGCTGCATTGGACAATCTGTTTCCTTTCCCTTGCTTTCAAATGCCTGGGCAGCTTCCCCATTGCCAAATAGTTTGCAACATCTGCATACCATGGCGTTTTGACTGCTACGGCAAACAAATTATCATCTGGAAATTGGTCGTCCACTGCTAGTGGATCATTGATCTTTGGGACTTGAGACAGAAAATCAACGACTGGGTTTTCCTTCCCCGGACGATCTTTGATGGTGATGTCAAAATCCTACAAAAGCTAGCCAACGAGTCGCTCAACCATTCGTAATAGGTTTGTTAGCTAAATACTTAATGGCAGAGTGATCAATATACATAAAAACTTGATAGCCAGTCATATAATGTCTAATTTTGTTTATGGAATAAATGACAGTTAAGATTTTATTTATTTATTTATTTATTTTCTATTATTGTATAATTAAGTTCAACAGCAGTAATATTTTTGCTAATATAATATATAACATAAGGTTTTTTGCCATCCTCCTGGCTGAGGACAACACCTATTGCTGCATCTGATGCATCCCTGGATATGTGAAAAGATAGCTCCTAGATTGGTCCACGTAATAGTGGTGCCATCGAGACTAGTTTCTTTAAACCTGTAAAAGTTGCTTCACATTTGTCAGACCATTTTAAATCAACATTTCTAGTTAAAGCATATAAAGGTGCAACAATTTGTGAAAAGTTTTTGATAAAAATGTGATAATAGCCTACATCCCAGGAAGCTATGTACCTCCGTCTGAGTATAGGGTGTAGGCAATAAAAGAATTACCTATATTTTTGCTGGATCTACCTGTATCCCTACTGCAAAAATATAATGTCCCAAGATTATGCCTTTGGTCACCATCATGTGACACTTGACATTGCTTAAACACAATGTGGTAGCAATGCATCATTGTAAAACATTTTCTAATTTTTGTAGCACTTGATCAAAGTCATCCACATAAACTTCAACTCCATTTATCAGATCAATAAAAATGCTAAGTATAGCTATTTTAAATGTGGTTGGGGCATTGCATAAGCAAAATGGTAACACTCTATAAGTGAATGTACCCTAGGGACAGGTGAAGGTTGTTTTGTCTTGGTCTTCAAGGGTGATCTGAATTTGATTGTAGTTGTTGAAGCCGTCTAGAAAGGAAAATAACTACTTCCCTGCCAAAGTATCAAGGACTTGATCAATAAATGGAAGAGGGAAGTGATCTTTTTATGTTGCCTTATTCAATTCTCTATAATCCACACAGATACACCACTTTCCATTTTTCTTAGGGACAACCACCAATGGAGAGACCCATTTTCTATCCGAAATAGGATAAATGAAATTCACATCCAGTAGCTTTTGTAACTCTTCTTTTACATTGTCCTTGAGATGCATATTCGATCTTTGTTGAGGCTGCCGGATAGGACAAGCATCCTTTTCGGTGTAGATGTGATGTGTACACAACTTTGGGTCTATACCCTTCATATCAGGATAATCCCAAGCAAAAGACCCTTTATATTTTTGCAGGACCTGAATGAGCTTTTGTTGTTGATCACTATCCAGGCTATCATTAATGTTTAAAACTTTGCCTAGTTCAATTTCAATAGGCTTGTTGTTATGAATAGAAGTCATATGGATATTCTGATCATCAATGTCCTTCAAAGGATCTTCCAAGGCTTGATTATCAAGAATTTCTTTTAAAATTTTACATTTCACATTGTTCACATTAGCTGGATGGTTGATAAATTTGTTGATAACATCATCTTCAGTCTAATCCTTGAATTCAAGTGCTTCTTCTACTATGAGTGGTGAACAAATCCTTTCTTCCAGGTATGTGGGTGGTTGTTTACATATATTTACAATGGGAAGACTTGGTTTGGTAGGAGGATATAAAATAAGATTTTTTACAACATCCCCCTTAGCAGTGGTCATGCTGCCTTCTCGATAGCCTATATAAGCATTAGCTATTGCCAGGCAAGGTTGATCCAGAATGAGAGGGTACCCATCCAATCGACCCTTTGGGTTTATAACAAGGAAATCTATTGGATACTCCCATGAATCAACAGAAATTGTAATATATCCTGTAAAGTTCCCTCTTGCCTTACCACCAAACGATCAGAAATTTCTAGAAGGGTGGTGGTTGGTTCCAGAGTTGTAATACCAAGTGTCTAATAGGTTTCTATTGTTAAGATGTTAATGGCTACACCTAGATAAACTAATGTATTAGGAAAGGAGCGACTATATATTTGAACTGTAACTATGGGATTCCCAAGATCTTCATACATTACTGAAGTTTCCCCTCCCAGGAGTAAATCAGATAAGGTCCCTACAACATGAATGTTGGGTGAATTTTTTTCTTTCCTCACAGGCTTCTTTACACATATCTCTTTAATTGTTTTAGCGTAAATGGGAATATCTTCGATGGCCTCTAGGAGAGGAATTTTAATACAAAGATGTTTTGATTCCCCTACAAGATCAAAATCTAGATAAACAATTGGTTTAGGTATCATTAACCTTTTGGGGAATGGGGGAGAAGTGACTATGAGTTTCTTAGGATCTTTATGATGATATGTCTCTTCTCCCTATTTTATTTATGTATCAATTACAGTTGGTGGTATATGTAGAAGTGGGGTTTCGATCTTAATTGATGGTTGGTCCTTGTTTTCCTCAGGGGTGATGATACATCCCGACCTCAATCTATGTTCATTACATTCTATGTGTTCAATCTCATAGTCTAAGCTTTTAACAATTTGCACTAGCTAAACCAGTCTATTATTTGGATTCAGATTTGGTTGAGCTGGCAATTGAGGGCGCATAAGAGGCTGAGGATTTTGTTGTAATGGATACGGAGCTAATAATACAGGTTGAGGTTGAGGAACTATCCCTTTAGATGTATGGGATATCCCCAAAGGTCACTTCCAATTTGGAGACCAGTTCGGATTTTGAGAAGTGGAGGCAGGCCATTGGAATGGACAAGGATTACCTTGCCAAACATGAGTAAAAGGAGAATTTGGCCAGCCATTACCCGGAAGGGATTGAGTTTGCCAAGGTGTCATAGGGAATGGCTGGGATTACTGATTCGAGTAAGGTGATTGGCCTTTCTATGCTGCCCCAGGGTTTTGTTGTTGATTAAATGGCGAAAACAGAAAGAACTGGGATGTGTCTTGTGACATACCTATGGGTTTGGCATACCACTGTTGATGCTGGTTCATTAAATATACTGCCTTTGTCTCTTCTTCTGCTTCCTTGGAATTTGGTTTCAGACTTAGGAGTGATGGACACTGTTCAGTGGTGTGATCCTTGGTGCAGATAGTGCATGTTTGAACCATGTCCAATGAACACTCCATTGGCTGTGCTTCTTTCGGCAGCATGGGTAGAAAATGACCAAGTTCTGTTCTGCTAAGGCTTTTTTATGTTTAGCCTGTAGGACGTCCAACTACATTGTGAGGGTGCCTAGGATGTTCATCTTGAAATCTTCCATGACGATACCAATTTCCATTCATGTTACGTCTCCACTATGTGGTTTTCTTCCACTAGTCATAGGATCTCAGCTTCCTAATCCTATGTGTGTGCTTCCTCGCAAACACCTGATACACAAGCGAATTATTTCATCGCAATATTCTTGAGAAATATCTCCTTTCCCCATTAAATTTAGAGTTTCTATCCATTATTCTTTCATTCCTTTAATTAAGATAGCTCTTAGGACTTCTTTTGGGAAGGTGGTGTGTGGAGATCTATGCAAATTGTAATGAAATTGTTTGACATATTCTTCTAGAGTTTCATTATCCTTTGCAACCATCTTAAATATTTCATCTTTTAGTTCCCTAGTCTTGTAAAAGTCCTTGTATCTTATGAGGAAGAATGTTCTCATGACATTACAAGAGTTAATAGTATGTCCACCCAGACCCATGAACCATCTCAAGGTTGCTCCCTTCATAGTAGAAGGGAGCAATTTTTGCTCTTGAAGGTCAGTGGTATAGTCATACCCTTTGTAGAGGACATCAAACTCAAACAGGAAGGCATCAAGATCCTTCGTGATTGTCCCATGAAACGTTGGGATGATCTGCAAAGGAATATCCTTCATAGGGGAATTTGCCACTTGGTCAACTATGGGGTATTCCAATGTCGAGGTTTGAACTTGAGGTGGCTGATTTTCCATTTGGTAAAAAATGTGCCAATATCCTTCAGGAATTTCAGAGGGTGCTATTTGAGTAAGTGGAGGATTAGTAATCCAAGTTGGTTTTGCAGCACTGCCTAGATCTAGGATCATAAGAGATCCTTATTCAAATAGCTGAGGTCCTGCCTTAGCAGTTCCACTAGTTTCTCCCTTTCCCTCTTTTAAGTTACATGATTTTCCCTCTTGTAGAGGATCAAAATGTAAATTTGTTGTAACCTAAAGACTCTGTTCAGATCCTGAAATTTGGCTTTGAATCTCAGCATAGACTGTAGATGGTGAGCCCGCTACCTGGGGGATTATAGTAGGGCTTTTCCCAGATATAGTCCAAAATCCTAGTGATTCTTGAGACTCTACTTTTCTTATGATTTCATCTATAAAATTTGTTCTCCCAAGGTTCACCGATCCCTTCGTTTTTGTGGATTTAGGTGGGGGTTTTGATATTTTTATATCTTTCTATTCCTAGTCATTCATGAAAAACCTATTCCTATTTAACATCTATGCTTTTGTTGAAAAGCGGGTTGGTGAGGAAGCACTTTACTTGCTAGTTACATAGGTTCTTACCTCCCATTTTTAAAACCCAATTCTTTTACAACGAGATAAAAGGAAATCACTTTGACACACTCTCCCTGGAAACGGTGCCAAAATGTTTGTGAACTAAGATGTCTTTTACAAACAATATTAATTTCTACATTAATTATCAACCTAGGGAAAGTCTTTTTATTTCAAGAGTGTCAACACTATATATGCAGTGAATTCAAAGGCTAATTGATAATGAAAGAAATTGGAATCGTTGCAATTGCTAATGAATATCTCTTTAAATTCAATCCAAACAACTCTGAAAGAAATAAATCTGAAAGAAATTCATAACACACTTTGCAATTCTACTTAACCTATTCTGAAAGCAATTGAACCTGGATACAAATAGAGAGAATCACACTTGGTAATCTTAATTGGAATTGAAACTAACTCATTTAACATGAAAGAGAACTATAACAATTGAACAACAAATAGTAATGGAACAACAAATGATAATTGAAAAGAAAATGATAATTGAACAATAGATAACCATATAAGCATCTCACGAAAAGCAATCAATTCTATCTTTGAAATCTATGATAACATTACTTAGAATGAACAGCGATCTAATGCTGGAACTAACATAATCAATTCAATCAAGAGCATCATGCATATGTAACAGAAGGCTAAATATGAATCTTGAATAAACAACGCATGTGAATTAGAATCGTCAATCCTTATGGTAATCGGAATGGTATTAACCTAACAATAACAAAAAGTAAATTATAAACAGAAATGATTATGACACAAGTGAAGCAGTAGATCTTCTCTTGATTGGGCCTATTATCACCCCAAGAAATTCTCCTAGGTTGTAGCTCAGAGATGCTCGGGAACATACAAATTAAACTTATTGTTGCAAATGGATGAATGGAAGGAATGATGCTTGTTAAAGCTAGATAACCACTTCTACTTAGCTTAACTCCAGACATGCATGAACACCCCGAGAACACAAGGTTTTAGACCACCAATTACTCACAGTTTAAGGATTGGGTGAATATGAAGAATACTGACCACACTAGTAGATGCACAAGACCATGTGATGGCCGACTGCAACCAGTAAAGAAGTCTTTAAATCTAATTCCCTAATGCACAGACATGATGACAACTTTCTGGCAATAGGTAAAAAGAAACCTGAATAGCTTATTCACTGATACATATAAGACTTTAACACAGAGATAGGATGAAAGCTCCTCTAATGTCAAACATCAAGAGCTCAGAAATACAACATATCAGGCACAACTTAGAACCAAAGAAAAATGAGAAGTGAGGAATCAACAACAAAAGAAGCTTGTATAAGTTGAAAATGAAGATGAGATGCTACAAGTATCAAAATAGTTACAGTCTCCAGAAGTTGAACCTTACATCGAAACAAAAACCATCCACCCTTATTATATCTTGTTTCTGGGTATATATAGAGCTCCAATATAAGGGCGCGTGACCATTCTAGGTATGGAGGGGTCATAACTGACCACCAACTACATTTAATTTCCTGATGGAGTCTCTGAGTGCATTTACTTGTCCCAGTGGGTGAATCGGATCTTGTCGGGTGCTTTGTTATCTTCTCAGGCAGCTGGGGTGTTCGTATTCATGAAGTTCCATAATTACTACATGCAGTTACACACTCAAGCTCTGTCCTTTTCCTCCTCCGCCATGCTGTCTATTAAATGTGGTTGTTGAGGAGCCACTGCAACTAGTACTGGTGAGTCGATCACTTTCATCCTTCAGGTGCACGGAACGGTCAAGGGACATGGGCTGCATGGTGGATGGACAAGCTGGATGAGGGAGAAAGGTTGGCCGTAAGATTGGAAGGATAGACGGTGGAGATGGCTTGGCGAGGGATATCAGAAGAAGCGGGAGCAAAATGAGCGTAGACCGTTGGATCTTGGAGGAACTGATCGGACGACGGAGGAGTGATCGAGCGAGTTGCTTTATCGGGCGCGAGGGGAGTCGTCGGATCAATTTTTTGGTAATTTTGGGCCTTTGCGTATCGCGATGTGTGATTGCGATAAGATCACATCACAATATCGCATCAGCGGTAGCCGAGGGGTGCGACCTTTATACATACATGGATGCAACTTGCGATCAGATCGCATCACAATATCGCATTGGCAGAAGCTGAAAGGCACGACCTTTATACACACATGGATGTGACTTGCAATAATGATTAAACCTGAACCCCATAAAGGAATTAATCATTTTTGGGACTGATGAAGGGAGAATGAGCGGTACAAGGGAAGGAGAAAATGACTGTTGTGAGTCTCTTTTGAGCATGACTAAGGAGCAAGCTCACTTCCGACCTTTAAAAATCAAAGATATGTAGCATAGCTAACACTGGCTCCTTCTGGAGATGAGATCCTCCCTGTGAGGTCTCAAGAACTGTAGATCGTTGCCTTTCCTTCAACAAGCAGATCAGCAAAAATGTCCTAGTGTTCCATTGGGCATGGACTCTAATTAAGCCTATACTAAAACTGACAAAATGACATATTTACAAATTTAAGGCCAAATGCCTTAACTAACATAAATTTTCAAAAATCAGCCATTAACTGGGCCATCAAAAACTGTCTCCCCTTCCATACTTTGCAGTATGAAAGTATTGTTCACTTGGATCTGAGAAATCATAAAAGGCCCCGTCCATAAAGCATCAAACTTCCCATGGTTGCCTTTCTTCTCTTTAAGCGCATCCCACTTAAGAACCAAGTCTCAAACATGAAGATTATCTATGTTTGTCCTCCTCTCAAAAGCTTTCTTGATTCTCTACTAATGTGCTGGTGACCTTTCAACCAACTATTCTCTGATTTGATGTACCTTTGCTAAATCAGTGATCCTTTTTGCCATGTCTTCTTCCTCATTCTACTCTTCTTGCAAGAACTTTGCCATAGGGAGGGTTAACTGAATTGGGAATACAACCTTAGTGCCATATACCATCTTGAATGGAGAATTCCCTGTGGATTTCTTGGTGGTTACTCTGTCAGCCCACAGTGCATACTTGAGCTTAGAATCCCAACTATTTTTGTTGTCTTCTAATAGCTTTTTAATTATCCTTATCAGGCCCTTGTGAGAAGATCTTGCTAGACCATTTCCTTGAGGGTAGTATGAGGTGGAATGATCTAGCTTAATGCCCATTGAGTCGCACATGTCTACTAATTCTTTTGCCCTGAACGCTGCTGCATTGTGTGTAACTAGTTTATGAGGATAGCCAAACCTAGTGAAGATACTCTCTATTAAGAACTTCATGACCACCTGATGATCAACCTTTCTGGTAGGGATGGCATCAATCCATTTAGTGAAGTAATCTATGTCTACTAGAATCCATATGTGCTGGCCATTGGAATGTGGATTGATTTCTCCAATGAAATCCAAGCCCCACTGCTGAAAAGGGCCACTAGCATGTATTGGTTTTAAGGGCAGAGACTTCAAGTGCTGCTTCCCTTCAAATCTTTGTCACCTATCACAAGATTTAACAAATGAAAAGACATCAGAAAATAAGGTGGGCCAATAGTACCCAACTCTGAGGATCTTATGGGCTGTAGTTTTCAAGTAATGATGTCCCCCACATATGCTGGAATGAAACTGCTGCATCACTTCCATGGATTTTTCTTTTCCCAGACATCTCAAGAGAACTCTAGAGGGGTCCCTCCAGTAGAGCATATTTTCATGAATGCAATATTTAGCTGCCTTGAGCTTAATAGTTCTGGCTTAGCTTGAATTAAGGCCTGGGGAAACTTCTAGCTTCAGCAAGAATTGAGCTATTGCAAAGTACCAATCACAAGAAGCTAGCTTTTCTACCAATGAATGATTTTTCCCTGGTTCAGCCGTTTCTTCTGCTGCCTGGCTATCTCCTGAATTTATGCCTATCAAATTCATATCCAGCATTCTCCAATTTTCTTCAGCCATTAATTTGGCAAAACCCTAACCTTTGACCAATTTGGTGGGCTTCAATTCTATGTTGAATTCAATAAGCTTTACAATCCATTTAGCCCTTCTTCCATCAGCATTAGGTTGCATTAGAACATCCTTTATTGAAGAAGATGGTACATATGTAATTATCCTGGAATGCAGAATGTAAATTCTGAAGGCTTTCAAAGACATTATAAGAGCATATGCTTGTTTCTCAATGATATCATACCTCATCTAAGCATCCCTTAAGTTTTTGCTGAAATATGCCACTAGATGCTCTGAGCCTTCCTCATCTGCTTGCATCAAAACTGGTGCAAGGGTGTCATTGGAGGAAAATGAAAATATATGGAATTCCTTGCTATAATCTAGGTTGATAAAAGTAGGAGCTTCCATAATATCCCTTTTGATGGATTCAAAATATTTTCTTGCTGCATCAGTCCATTTGACTTCTGACCCCCTTTTCAACATGGAGGTAATGTGCTTTACAAGTTCTGCAAAATTTGGGATAAATCACCTTACAAAACTAATCTTTCCAGAAAGGACTGGATATCCTTCTTCGATCTCAGGACAAATAAAGCCTGTATTGCCCTTACTCTTTTTGGGTCGATTATGACACCTGCAGTAGAAACATCATGTCCTAACAACTTGCCTTCTTCTAAATAAAACTGTGACTTTTTAGGATTGACTAAAATTGCAAAATTTCTGCACTTCAGGAACGCTTTCTTCAAATGCTGCAAATGGTCTTGATGGCTGCTGGAGTACACTGTTATATCATCTAGGTAGACAAGGACAAACTTATCCTTCTCTCCTAGAAATGCTATATCCATAGCTCTCTGAAAGGTGGCTTTAGCGTTCATCAACCCAAAAGGCATCTTGGAATACATAAAAGTGCCCCAAGGAGTGGTGAATGTAGTCTTCTCTTGGTGATTTGGATGTACAGCAATCTGGTTATACCCTAAAAATCCATCTAGGAAAGACAATACTTTGGCTCTTGAGACTTTTTGTAGCAAATGCTCCATATTAGTAGGGGATGATTTTCTTTCTTAGAGCATTTGTTTAAGTTTCTGAAATCAATGCAGAGCCTGATTTCTCTACTCTTCTTCCTCACCACCACCAAGTTGGCTACCCATTTCGAACATCTGAGAGGGACTATGATCTTGGCATCTAGTAATTTCTTGATTTCCTTTTCAATCAGTGGGAGGAGCAAAGGATTTATGAGTCTCAGCTTCTGTTTGAAAGGGATAGTGTCTTTCTCTAAAGGAATTTCATGTTGGATGATATTTTTGTCATATGTTTTCGGGTCACTATATTCCTAGGAAAAAGCATCAGTAAATTGTTTCATTAAATTGCAGTACTCAGAACTTTGGGTAGCAGACAAATGGGTGGACAGATTTATATATCTTGGGTGTTCTGGACTCCCTATGTTATGCTTATGGACTGTAGATTGATCTTCTTTTTCGGTAGCCTTATAAGGCACATCATTCTGGTCAAACATCTTTTCTAAAGGGACTAGGTCTTTAGGTATGTGATTGCTGGGCAGTTGGACAATGTTGTTTTTTCCAATTTTGTTTCTAAGATGGGATTGGGGATTTTCTTCCAAGGCTTCATTCTCTTGGTCAATTTTCATTTCAGAGAATTCATTAATGACTTGAAGAAACCTATTTACCTCATCATCATCCTCGAAAACTTTCCAATGCTGGACATTATCAGGCCAAGATGGTCTATATTTTATTTGAACTTCATAAACTAGTCTAGGAGGCATGGGAGGGATAAACATGCTAGCAGACATAGCAAGGGAATCAGCAAGCTGGTTTCTAACTCTAGGGATATATGAGATACAAAAATTATCAAAAGAATCTTTGAGTCTACATACCTCATCTCTATATGCTTTCAGCCTTGGGTGCTTTGCTTGAAAAGTTTTGTTCACTTGCTGAATGATAAGATCAACATCTCCAAACACCTTTATGTTTTTGATTCCTCTGCCTTTAGCTGCGTTAAGGCCCAATATCATTGCCTCATACTCTACTATATTGTTGGTGACTTGGAAAGCCAGCTTAAAAGACAAATGTGTGCTTTCTTGTTTTGGAGAAATCAACACCACCCCCGCTCTTACAGTTTCCCTGGAACATTCTCCATCAAAGAACATTTCCCAAACCTAATTTCCTTGCTCTCCCTCAGCCTGATTCACTGGTTTCTTGATCTGCACTGAGGCCTTCTGGGATTCTTCAATTTGGAGAATGCATGATCCAAAATCAGTGTCCACGGCATAAATGGGATGATTAGAGGGATTATTCTCATTACTAATGATGTAAGATAGTGGCATAAGATAAATCATTCTGTAATGTCCCACCTAGTCTCTTAATCCACCATTTGGATAATAGCATGCCAAACTTCAGAGGGACATCTACTACCACAATATCCATTATCATGCTCTTCATGGGCAGCTAAGTTAGGGTAACAACTAAATCTTTGATTAACCCCAGACATTTGACCTTTCTTGAATCAAATGAGAATAAGTCATGATATGGTATAGTAATATCAAGGCCTAGCTCTTCCATGATAGCTTTTGGCATCAAATTGTGGCTGGCCCCTATTTCTAGCAGGAAATTATGGAGGGTTTTGTCATGAATGGTCAAGGAGACATAGAATGTCGGGGAGCTATTATCAGCAGGTTCGATCATTGGGCTAAGCACAATTGCAGGCTTATCGTCTTGCAAATTGACATAGTCAGTAGAGGCTAGTGAGGCTTTTAGCTCAAGAGCATCAAGGATAGGCTTTCTAAAAACTTCACTCTTTACAAGTTCCATCAGAGGCACAAATATTTTTAACTTCTGGACTTTTGATTCCAAGCTAAAAGGGGAAGGAGACTTGTCAGGACCCCTTACCTCTTGGGTTGGTGCTTTGAGGATGACTGGATCAGCTGCTAGCCTTTTATGTTTGGTATTCTGTTGCTCTATTGGGACAACAAATCTTTGGGCAGGATTCTCCTTGACATTATTTCCTTTTGACCTCAGATTATATCTTTGCCGCTCATCGGTTTGTAAAACAACTTCTCCATCCCACTTTTGACTGGCTTGGTGCTGGAGTAGTAATTCTTCATAGGCCACCAATGTCAAGAAAGTAGCACTGCCCTTATCTTCCATGCAATGAATTTCATCCTCTTCTTCAAACTTCTCCTCCTCCATGACCACATTCTGGAAGGGAGCCTTCACTCTTTGCTATTCATTTGCTTCTTTACCCCTCTGAATGATCTATAATTTCTCATTTGCTCTTCTGAATGGATTTGGGTTTCTTGGAGCCAATGTGCTTGGAAGCCTTGCCTTTCCAAAGCTCTACTCAACCTTCAACTTAGATATCTCAGCAGCCAATGACTCTATCATTTTAGTCATTTTGTCTAATTTACGTTCTGAAGATGAAGCAGAGGAAGAAGAAGCCTCACCTTTCCGCCTCCTTCTATCAGCATGAACTTTTATCTTTTCTGCAGCCATGATATTAGATTCCACCTCTAAAGTTGCATCCTGCATTTCAGCTAGAGTGGCACATCTTCTTTCTTTTAAAAGCAGACCGAAATCAGAGTCAAAAGCATTGGCATAAGTGAGTTTGGAAGAGGTGGGGGTAGGCTTTACTTCAGCTGGTATCTTACCATACATACGATTAAATATTTTATTAAAATCAAGCAATGATTCCCCATTTTCCCTCTTGAGGTTTCCAAATATGGTAATATAACAGGTATTTTTTATCCCCCCAATGCTTCAAAAATGCATCATCTAAGGCTTCAATGTTTATTATAGAACTAGGGGCCAGTTCTCTGAATAATTTTCTAGCTTCTCCATCAAGGCTTTGGATAAATACTCTCATCCAGACATCATCCTCACTGATATCTAGGTTATCAGCATAACTGTAAAAAGACTCAAGATGTTCTTCAGCAGTTACTCCCTCTGTTCCAGTGAACTTAGGCATGTATTTCTGATATTCTCCTGTAGGCATGGCATTCAAAGGAACAAGCAAGACCAGGGGCCCATACCTAGCAGCTATGATTCTTTCCATCCTTGTGGGTGCTTGCTGGCCTGCCATGACTGGGGTAGGTGGAAGGATATTGGCAGTCTAGATAGTAGGAAGCACTGAAATGGATGAACAAAACAAAGGAGTATGAGGGACTGTATGGAAGGATTTCTTTGGATTGGGATCCAAAGTGGAACTAGATGAACAAGGAGCTTTATGAATCTCTGAAGGTATTTCTTCACTAACAATGCTAAGCTCTAAATCTTCAAACTGTATATTCTCAGCTATAATCTTCTCTTGCAGAGATACGTAAGATTTACTAGGCTTACCTGATCCTGATGCTCCTTTTTGTGATATTTTCCTTTTCTTAGCAATCTTCTCAGGGTCAAGCACTAGGTCAGCTGGTGATTTCTAAGGATTTCTCCGGGTATGCCTCACAAACTGAGCCAGAACTGTGATGCAGAGTAGCCACTAGGTTGGTCCTCCAGTAGAGTCACCAGATAGATCATTACAACCAAAAATGTGTCCAAAATTTGTCTATCATCAAAACTAGAACTATGTCGTTCTCCCAGGGAAGCTGAGCTTCAACCTCCTCTCCCCGACAATGGCGCCAATTAATGTTATCACCCCAAGAAACTCTCCTAGGTTGTAGATCAGAGATGCTTGGGAACATACAAATTCAACTTATTGTTGCAAATGGATGAATGGAAGGAATGATGCTTGTTCAAGCTGGATAACCACTTCTACTTAGCTTAACTCCAAACATGCGTGAACACCCCCAGAACACAAGGCTTTAGACCACCAATTACTCATAGTTTAAGGATTGGGTGAATATGGAGAATACTGACCACACCAGCAGATGTGCAAGACCATGTGATGGCCGACAGCAACTAGTAAAGAAGTCTGCAAATCTAATTCCCTAATGCACAGACAGGATGATAGCTTTCTGGCATTAGGTGAAAAGAAACTTGAATAGCTTATTCACTGATACATACAAAACTTTAACATAAAGATAGCATGATAGCTCCTCTAATGTAAAACATCAAGAGATCAGAAATACAACATATCAGGCACAACTTAGAACCGAAGAAGAATGAAAAGTGAGAAATCAACAACAAAAGAAGCTTGTATTAACTGAAAATGAAAACGAGACACTGCAAGTATCAAAATAGTTATAGTCTCCAGAAGTTGAACCTTACGTCGAAACAACAACCATCCACCCTGATTATATCTTGTTTCTGGGTATGTGTAGAGCTCCAATACAAGGGCGCGTGGCCATGGAGGTGTTATAACTAACCACCAACCGCATTTAGTTGCTTGATGGAGTCTCTGAGTGTGTTTACCTGTCTCAGTGGGTGAATCAGATCTTCTCAGGTGCTCTGTTGTCTTCTTAGGCAGCTGGGGTGTTCGTATTCATGAAGTTCCATAACTACTAAATGTAGTTACACGCTCAAGCTCTGTCATTTTCCTCCTCGACCATGCTGTCTGTTAAATGTGGTTTTTGAGGAGCCACTGCAACTAGTACTGGTGAGCTGATCACTTTCGTCCTTTAGGTGCATGGAACGGTCAAGGGACGTGGACTGCGTGGCGGATGGACGAGCTGGATGAGGGAGAAAGGTCGGTTGTCAGATCGGGAGGATAGACAGTGGAGATGGCTTGACGAGGGATATTGGAAGAAGCGGGAGTGGAATGAGCATGGGCCGTTGGATCTTGGCGGAAGTGATCGGATGGCGGAGGAGTGATCAGGTGAGTCACTTTATCGGGCGTGACGAGAGTCCTTGGATTGGGTTTTTGGTAATTTTGGGCCTTTACGTATGGTGATGTGTGATTGTGATAAGATCACATCGCAATATCGCATCGACAGAAGCTGAGGGGCCCGACCTTTATACACACATGGATGCGACTTGTGATCAGATCGCATCACAATATCGCATCGGCGGAAGCCGAGGGGCGCAGCCTTTATACACACATGGATGCGACTCGCGATAGCGATTAAACCCAAACCTGATAAAGGAAATAATCATTCTTCGGACTGATGAAGGGAGAATGGGTGGTGCAAGGGAAGGAGAAAATGATCATTGTGAGTCTCTTTTGAGCATGACTAAGGACCAAGCTCACTTCCGACCTTTAAAAATCGAAGATATGTAGCAGAGCTAACAGGGCCCAAAGTCTCTATAATTCCATGCTATTATATACTCAAAATATGATTATGAATTAAACAGAGTATTCTTCACTAAAATAAGTAACAGAGTTAAAACATCACCAAGATGAAAGTATTATATGTACAAAAGAATAGTTACAAATTTTGAATTTCTGAACACTTGTTCAGTTCGTGTTTTGGCCTTATGCAACATTTAGAAAAGTAAATAGATAAAATCGAATCCTCAGGATCAGGGGATCCTGAGGATTTCACAACACTCGATATGATCTCATCATAAAATAGCATTGGTTTGCCCGGTCTTTCGATGTCTTGCTTTTCCCCAGACACTATCTTTTTCCTTTATTGGCTGCTACTATTCTGTCGATTGAACAACCATCATCCAATCTGCATCTTCTGCACATAAAGATAGTAAAATTTAGTTTTCCGTGCCTAGATTCATATAATTTGTTACTGATCTCTTTTACCCAACTTCAACTATTGTTTCCTCTACTTTTATCCTTAAAATGAAGATAAACATGTGAATATGAATGCTAAATAAAGCTATTTACAACGAGAAAACATCCCTTTTTCTTGGCCCAATATACGTTTTGGTAGAACATTCACATCAAACCACATATCCAAGATGACCTGGTCCATTTCATAATCACCTATCTCTGCTGTTAGCCACATCTCTTGCCTTATTCATGCCTTATGCTTACCGATCTTTCTAACCACGTGATGTTCATTAGGGGCATTTTCTTTACTGGTGCATTTATTTATTAATTCATGCAGTCCTTCCACAACCTTGCTATCACATAGTAGCTTCATGCCTATCCAAAAACGTAGTGAGTACAGAAGGATCAACCTCTAGTGGTGCACTGATTTCTTGCATCTTGTCCCAACTTCCTGAGGTGGAGGCCTCAACGAAGCTCTTCTTGGCTTCCATAAATGTTTCCTTAGTGTGATTTAGACCAAAGCCAGCTTCCTTCTCCAGAGCTTTGCAGACCCATCCGTATTCTTCAGGTTATTTACATTTATCAACACCAATCATCATTCCACTTCTCAGCACAATATTAACACTTTGATCTTCCTCGTAGGGCTCATCCCTCATCATTTGAAAATTCTGCAGGGGATGTTGAGGTTGTGTTTTCTTTTCTTGCATCTCAGATATTAAAACTAGGCATTCTTCTATGGTCTGGTCAAACTTTTTGTAGTATTGGCATGAAGAGTGTGTAGGATTCTGGAAATCTCACGCATAGTGCCCCGTCTGTCCCCAGTTGTAGCAAATGATCTGACCGCGACCTCTACTAGGTCCTCCTCCACGGCCTTGAAAACCCTCACTTATGTTGAAAAGTGTGCAAAAAGAAATGCTTTTTGACAGTGCAACAAGATGATGGAGCTTAGTGAAAAGAGCTGTCTTCACTAAGTGGGCCCGTAGGCTATTTTTGGCGCAAGTCTATTTTTAGACTATGTCTATTTTTAGACATATGGATCATGTCTATGGATTGCAGGTTGTTGTTTATGGATGATTGGTCAAGTTGGGAAAAATAGATGGACTTCTATTTTTGATGAAAGTGTGAGTCATCACAGTGTGAGTGATCAAAGTCTATTTTTACACTGGCTGTCAAAAATAGAAAAGTCAAATATTATTGTCTCATAATAATAATTGGACTATAAACTTGATCTTTTTCTCTTGGAGAACTTCAGTTTGAGCTACAGAAGTGGCACATGCAGCTGTCAGAAGGAAATACCATTTTCTTATGAGTCAGTTGAGTTGTTGCATGCAGGATTTTAGTTAGAACTCAAGTGAGTTGAGTTTAGTGGACTGGAGGCATAGTTGATGGAGTTGTGTTCAGTTTAGCTCTGTTAAACTAGTTGTATTTAGTCTAACTGATCAATAGACTAGAGATGAGTCGGGTGAATTAGTTATTAATTAATTCACAAGTTATTAACTCATAATACAACTATAGAATACATCAGTTAACTCAGTTGCATGTCAGTGCATGTTTAGTTCAGCAGGGACAGGTGGTAGAGAATCAGATTGCTATCAGTTGTGACTATAGTTGTGCACCAGATCTTGCACAATCAAGGGATTGAGTATGCCAATGAGTTTGCTCACGTATTTACCCAGTATTGTGGCCTTTTCTCACGTCCAAAAAAGTGTGAGTGATTATTTTGAGGTGAAATACGAGTTTGGGAAGCCATTCTCATCAGTTCTTGAGCAGGTATTGAGCAGTGGAGGCAGGCAAGCAGTGGAATAGATTTGGAGATCAGATCTTAGCTGTATTGTGTGTAACAGGTGGAGCTGGTACTGGATTGCTTGTGATAAACATTGTACTTTGTAATTTTACATGATTCAATCAATATAATATACAGATAGTGTGGGGTTTTTAGCGAGATGCTTTCCCCGAGATACATACTGTGTTTATGAGTTTGATTGATGCTTCTATGTGCACCTGTGAATGTTTCTGCTTCTGTAAATTGATGATCAACGTAGAGGAGATTATGTATTATACATGTTCCGCTTATAATTTTATGATCAGGATAATCCCTGTGAATATGTGTTAAATTATTCAAAATTTCTACATGGTATCAGAGCTAGATGATTTGTAGAAAAAGTTTCTACATGGTATCGGAGCTGCTTGATTTGTAGAAGAGATTTTTACAGGATATCAAGCGAGGATTGATCATCAGATCTACTATTCAGGAAGTGCTTACATTCTATTTCTTCAGGCAGAGTCTGTAATCAGGCCAGGTAGCCTCTGGATTCATCCTTCCCTTGGAAGGTGAGATATCCAGTGAATGCCCATACAGTCAATCTCTGTACAAGAAATATTGTGTTCTCACGAATTCTAGATCGGAAGTGGTTGAGTTTTTGAGTTGGTGGAATTGGAATTTAATTCCAAAGCAAGAGATAAAACTCAGAAACATTCAGTGTGAGAATGGAGAAAGTATGCCCCAGTATCTCAGGAAGTTCACCCAATGCTGGGATGAGCTGGGAAGTGTGGGGGTGACTGTCGAATGAGGATGGTGAGTCTAACACTCCTTGACCTTCCTAAGAGTTGGCATAGCTACCAGGACTCGAAGAATGGAAGGGAGAAACTGCCAAATTGGGAACGAATTGTCACGCGGAAAGAGTCGTTAGTGCGGACACAACCGACCTTCCTAGAAAGCCTAAAACTCTCTAATGACAAACAAGACAAATAAGAGCAATCCTTCCCTAAATATTCTTTTACAACATGAGAAATCAAGTGTTTAGATCCTACCTGTAATCCAACGCTGTTGTAGTAGTCCAGCTTCGTTGATCCGGATGAGCTCCTCCTTCCCTTCGAAACCTGCATTCACTAACAATAAAACGATTAAATAGCACCTGAATATCACATAAAATAAAACATATTTAACATATAGACCAAGGAGTATATGAAACAACTCATTAATAACAAATTGTTGAGAAGAATGGACTAATTTGTATTAAAAGGTAACAAAAGGAACCATTACAACCTGAGCCTTGGTGTTGTGCAAGCTCCTCCCAGGGTCCACAAGAGTTCTCCCTTACTCTGATCAGCTCACCCACCTCCCAATGGAAAAAAGTAAAGATGGTAATCTCTCCTCACAAGCTTCTACAAGGAAGTCCTAATTCCAGCAGCATCTACCCTTAGGAATGTTCAGCTTTCAACCTCTCCTCCCTTTGGCCCAATGCCTGTATTTATAGTGCTCTAGAGGAAGTTATTCAGGTCCACCATCAATGGGATAAGCCCCTCTTTGGATGGGATAGCTCCCCTATTGATGGGATAAGTTCCTCTTTGGTAGGGATACATGAACCATCTGGAGGCGCTTCATAGACGTCAAACAAGCTTCTAGAAGACTCTAGAAATGACCACAAGTAACTTTTTTGGAGTGAAACTTGCGCCTTTTGACCTTTACAGGAGTACGCACCCACCCCTTTACATACAGAGCGTACAAGTATGCAGGTATTGTGAACTTGGGTTGCGTACACGCAGGTAAGGCTAAGAGAAACTGCGTACCAGAGATAATTAACTTTAAATGACTTTTATCTCTTTCTTGAAGTTTGTCGTGGAGAGCAGAGGCATGAGACTTGCCAAGGAGGATAGTATGACAGTGGATGGAGCCATACTAACTGTAAATAGTCATGGTGACATTTTTTAGTGTAACAGATTGCCCCCTAAAGTGTGAAGCCTGTAGTAGATTAGGGTTTTTATGATCTAGGAAGGGTGAAGTACTTTATCATTTCAAGGAGTATCTTGCGGAGGACCCGGTCAGAACCTGCAAATATTCAACACAAAATACATATATAAGATAATATCATCACTGAAGTAGGCATTCCCATACTCAGATTGAAAACTTTAACTAACAATCCAACTACTACTCTGATACAAGAATGATTTTGCAGTACATCACAATCATAGACTTTTGTAGACACAGTATGGACGCAGCCATCTGTTTATGATTAGTCTACTGTATAATGAATACAAAACTCCTCACAGCCTGGATGGTGGAAACTAGATCCAGGGTCTTCATTTCTACTTCCCGAATTGGTACGATTCTATCCATGCGAATAAATGAGTTGATGTCGAGCATGGTAGAAACCACTTGATTACTAGTCAATGATGTAAACCGTTAACAAGTGTGAGAGAGACCACCAGTGATGTCAATGGTTCTCAAAGTACCCAGTACAATCCATGAAATGTGAATGAATAGGTTGATGTCGAACACGTCACGGAATCCTTCGATCGAAAGTCAATGATGTAAACTGTCGTCAAAGGCGAGAAACCTGCCATTGATGCATGCAGACTTCAAGGTACTGACGATTTCTAAGTCATCTTTCTAGATAATGTGTTGATGTCGATAGAAAGCGACCCGTTGCAGGCAAGCCCACAACATGAAATCATTGTTCAAGTTGAAGAAATGTTGCTGTAAGGACTGACTCAGGGATGGTCAAATGGATGACAAGTATTTTGCATATGAATGGTTTATTTGCAGAGACCTCTTGAACACATATCGACACGACAGATGGCTTGGTGACGATTGACCCAAAGTTAATACCCGGAAACGGTTGAAGACTTTCAAAGTGGTTTGATCAAATTTAAGGCAAAGGATTTCCCAACCCAGGTGAATGGAAAGTGTCGTGTTCAAGAGCGGTGATAAGGTTCTTCTGTAACAAAGGATAACAAATTGGTTCATTCTTCTCTCTTTTCCCCCACCATTTCTGGCAAGTACCTCTTTATTTTTTACAAGCTTGAGGAGGATAACATATGCTTGATTATAAGCTCATCCTTCGGATGAGTCCAACTTAGTTTAGATTCGGACCCTAAGAAGGAACGGTCCGTTCCTGTTTGTAATCGAACAGGCCCTTTACTGTGAAATTTTAACGAGTCCAGTATAGGAAAAACTCGGCATTTTTCAATTTTAGAGTCTGAAAAAACTAAAGAAGACTCCAAGGTGAACTTTTTCGTAAATTTGTGTCTCCCAAGCCCGAAAAAGTATAAAATAATACCTGAGAGAACCGCTTGATCTTGCGACCAAGGAGTACTTTCATGATTAGTGTCTCTGACCTGAAAAGTAAAAAGCGATCAAGGACACGTCGTTTTATTTCCGTATCGAGTTTGAAACGACAAAAACCCGACAATCTTTTCCTGTTTTTACGGTCAGAAAAGAGCTATAAGAGGACCGTCTTTTAATTCCGTTTTAACGAGTGTAAAAGAAACGCTCGGCGATCTTTTCATTTTTTAGGAGTTAGAAAAGGGCTTAAAATATGACTCTGATGTCTTGGTTTGTGAAAAATGATGATTATACCCTAAACTCCTTTTGTCCTGCACAAAAACGACACATTACTCATACCTGTTTAAGATGGGCAAAAATACATTGAAAAATATCTTTACATGGTGAAAAATAAACAAACTTAGCATTCATTCATCCAAAAAACCTATAAAAAGACTTTTTACCATGTCATTTTTACCATTTTAATGTTGAGGTTGAGAAAAGGGCTTTTGACAAGAAACTTCCCGTGGACTTTGTGGAGAATCCGACCGTCAGAATCGAGCGTCGTCTCCTTCAGGTATTTCACAACATCCTCCTCTTCTTCATCCGTTTAGAATTTCATTTCAAGTTTTAGTTTGATTTTTTGGAGGTTTTAGGGTTTTAGAGTCCGTTTCTCGGGGGACGCAGGTGCCCCATGGGCGACCTGCGTACCCCGACTTTTTCGTATATGGGAAAAAGGTCGGGGTACGCAGCCCACCTTCAGAACAGCTGCGTACCGCCGCTCTATTTTCTGAACGCGGGGTGCGTACCCCGTGAAACGCAGATTTTCAAACCCCAAACCCCAAATTTAACCAACCAATTTTTGTTTAATGAATTCTAATCATTGTTTTTTGGTGTGCAGGTCACTCACCATGCTAGATTGGCGTGAAAGAGAACATGAAGACATTGATTTGGCCGCAATAGGTCATCAACCTTCTATTGATGCGTTAAAGGCATGCGGTCTCTACAAGTACTGGGCCATACCTGGCATGAGGGCCCAGGTGCCATTCCTAGAGTGGCTGGTTGAAAGGTGGAACATTCAGGATCAATGTTTTTACATCGGAGAAAACCAGCTCGAGATAGAGTCCTCCGACATATACTTTCTCACTGGCTTGCCTAACAGGGGCGAGCAACTCTCTCTATTCGGGACTAGGCCGGGTGGCCAATCCCTTGCTAGTCTCCGGCTAGAGTGGTGCAATAATCAAAACCAGGAGAAGGGGATAGAAATCAAATACATATCCCGACCTGAACTTATGGTAATTGCCTTTACAGTTACAAGACTTTGCGGCGCTGCCGCTTTGCACATAGCCACTGGTTCCCAAATGCGAATGGCTATAGATTTCTTCCAGGGCAAAGAACGGACAACTGAAGACCTTTGGATATGGGCCTTTAGTTGTGAGCTTTGCCCTAGAGAGAGTTCCAATGCTGATCCCCCAGCATCTTACAGTTCCAGTTGGGGCTCCTCGGGAGCCTAAGTTGACGAGATGGGTTGCGGTAATGGCCCGGCATCCTGATGAGGGAGCAGCAGTTGTTCGATTTCCTGATGGTTACTTTCACTGGCTAGAGGGCCAGGTCTTTGCGATTCAGGATTTCCCTTATGCCGGAATGGATTTTCGCAATGATCCGGACATGGTTCTTCCACAAGGAGAACAATGGGACGACAGAGGTACTTCATTTTTCACAAGTTTTTAAATTATCTATTTTTTTTTGTTTTTTATATATCGTCTCAAAACTGACAGCAAAAATTTTCAAAATGCAGATGTAGGTCCACGACGTCCGGCCAATCTCCGGGCTTTTGAGAGAAGAGTACCAGCTTTACCAGCACCGGCCCCACAGGATGCGGCCGCAGAGACCTTAGCCAAGCTGGAACAGGATCTAGAGCGTCTGACGGTGGGTATACCATAGACCACTATAGATGACATTCCTATCCGACTTCAGCGCTACGTGGTCGCAGTCCCAGGACCTTTCAGGAGGTTCCTGTGTAGGGTAGCGCGGGCAGTGGTCTCGTATAGAGAACACCACCAGTGATTGGCTAGTCACTTTTGTAGACACATATGACATTTTTGGTTTTTTTTTGTACTTATCATTTTTGCCGATCATAAGGTGTTTTTCAACCTATGATCGAAGACGATGTATATTTTTGACACACTCCTATCTATATATATCATTATTACCAGCTTATTTTGTTAAACATGTGTGATGAAATGTTTATAAATTTACATTTATGATTGTTTACAAATGTCTATTTAACATTCGAGACGCCATTGCATCTGCTAATGTATTTAAAGACCTTGGAATATGCTGATATTCAATGTAATCAAATTCACGTTCCAAGAGACGCACCCTCAAAAACAATCTTAATAACACTGGATTTCTAATGGCATAGACTCTATTAAGCTGTAATACAACGAGTTCAGAATCTAACGTCACTATCAAACTCCGAATCCCAAATGAAATAGATTCAGATAATAATTCAATCACTGCGCTGTATTCTGCAATGTTGTTTGTTGTTTGACCGAGGCTCACCCCATGCATAGAAACTAACTCATCAGAGGGCGAATAGATAACCCAAGCTGCGGAAGAGATATTCCGTGTATTACGACAAGCACCATCAGCAAATCCAATGTACGTTTGGAGAGGCGTCGACATCTGAAATATCAAGAGTAAAACCAAGATAAGCCAGAATAACGACAAAAACACACTCTTTAAACTAAGCACACAGTCTAAACTAAGCAAACATACCTGCTAGAAAGAAAATTAACCTAACTAGAACTAACTAAATCTCCATACCCACCATTTAAGCATAATACCTCTTTAGGTAAAGTCCATTTCTGGGCTTACCTAAAGAGTCCCCATCAAAATCTACCAGCTCATAGGCCCCTTTTGCTAGCTTTCGCTTGACAATGTAGGGCCCATGCCACATGGGAATGAATTTTCCAGCACCTAATTTATCGTTAGCTTGATCATATAATAGCACTAGGTCTCCTTCCGAAAAATTACGAGGGGTCACGTTACGATCATACTGAGCTTTCATCCTTTTTGCGTGAGTCTCGATTGCTAAAGCAGCATCTCGTCGAGTCTCATATAATTTAGCTAAGTATAACAGACGCTTCTCCTCTTCGGAAGTAGCTGGGAGTAATTCGATAGCCATTTGAAGTGATGGGATTTCGCATTCAATGGGCAACACTGCTTCCAAACCATAAACTAGTTGGAAAGGAGTGAACCCTGTTGATGTTTTTACTGAGGTTCGATACGCCCAAAGCACTGAGAATAACATGTTGTGCCAATTCGACCGATGAATACCAATGATTCGTCGGATCATGATAACTAGAAATTTGTTGATAGATTCAACCAAACCATTTGCTTGAGGATAATAAGGAGTAGAACTGTCATGACGTAAACCAAGCTGGCTTGTAAGTTTTGTCATCATAATGTTTCGAAAATGGCGCCCATGGTCAGTGATTATCGCTTGTGGGACACCAAACCTAGCAATAATATGTTTGAATACGAAAATCGCTATTGTTTTGCCGCTTGCCTCGAATGTAGGCATCGCCTCGGCCCACTTAGTAAAATAATCAACCGCAAGGATGATATACGCATGCCCCCCGGCCGAGTGAGGGTTACAAGTAATAAAATCGATACCCCATTTAGCAAAAGGACCAACGACAATTGTAGGGTGGAGAGGAGCAGGTGGTGCGCGCATCTTGCGATCAAACACTTGACAGTTGTGGCATTTTCGGACCGCAATGATACAATCTTTAAACATGGACAACCAGAAATAGCCAGCACGCAACACCTTCTGAGCTGTGGCATACCCAGACATATGACCGCCACATGCTCCAGAATGACAGTCATTCAAAACCCTTTCTACCTCTTCATGAGTTAAGCAACGATGAAAAACCAAATCCGCCCTACAACGATAAAGAGTATCTCCAATAATTATGTATTGTTGGGACTGGAATCGAATTTTCCGGCGTTTCGACTTTGAAGTTTCGGGCCGAAAGGATTGGGTTTGGAGATAGACGATAATATCCCCATACCACGGATCTAAAGTGCTGATAAGAAACAGAGATTCATCCGCAATGGGTTCCTCTGCCACAGTTTCTGTGTCAGCACGCGGGAAGTCACACATTAATTCCGCAAAAACTAAGGATTTCTTAGACTTGGACTTCTCGAACTCCAAATTGAACTCCTGCAGGATAACAATCCATTTGGAGTACTTGCCCCCTAGCAATTGTTTTGTCAAAATATAAATCATGGGGTTGCAATCCGAAATCACTGTAGTTTTACAGAGGAGAATGTAATGACGAAAACGCTGGACAGCCTGAACAGCTGCCAGGGCCAATTTCTCCACATGCGAATATTTTAGCTCAGTGGGATTTAACGTCCTACTAAGATAATATATCACATGTTCCATTCCGAATTCGTCTTCCTGAACTAAGACCATTCCAATGGTGGAGTGGGAGGCGACGAGATACAAAAAGTAGTCCTGGTTGTAGTTGGGAGGATGCAGCAACGGTGCATAGGTCAACGCGTGCTTAAGTGCATCAAAAGATTTCTGAGCTATCTCATCCCAAGAAAATTGAGCGTTTTGTTTCAACAACCGGGTGAAACCCTTTGTAACCTCGGCGTAGTTAGGAATGAATCGACGTAAAAAGTTTGCTTTCCCCTGCAAACATTGGAGTTGGCGCAAACTCGAAGGAGGAGGCAATTTGATGATGGCTTCGACCTTCGAGGGATCGACGCGGATACCAGCTTTTGAAACGACAAATCCTAGCAATCGTCCCACTTCTATGCAGAAGACACATTTGTGTGGGTTCAACCGAATTCGATAATGCCGACACCTCATAAAAATAGCGCGTAAGTGGACAAGGTGATCAGCTCGATGTAAAGAATGAGCAGGCAAATCATCGAGATACGGTTGCACAATGTGCTTGGTGTCGTGAAACGCGTAAGACATTGCGCGTTGGAAAGTGGCTCCGGCATTCTTAAGACCAAAAGGTAATTTGCAGTAAGCAAATGTCCCCCAAGGACAAATGAAAGCCGTTTTTGGTTGATCGACAGGTAGAATATTGATTTGGTTGTAACCGGAAAACCCGTCCATAAAGGAAAATATTTCACTGCCGGCACAATCATCGATTATTTGATCGATATAGGGCGTAGGATAGTTGTCTTTTAGACAAGCATGATTTATATCCCTATAGTCGATACATATTCTTATTGTTCCTTGTTTCTTGTTAACCGGAACAATATTCGATACCCAATCCGTTAACGGGATCGGATAAATGAAACCTGCTTTCAACAGCTTCTCAACTTCTGCTTTAATCGCAGCCGCTTTCCTAGGGTGTATCTGACGCAGACGTTGCCGAACGGGTTTAGCGTCCGGGTAAGTTTTGATTTCATGAACAACAATAGAGGGATCAATTCCTGGCATTTCCTCATAGGACCAGGCAAACACGTCGCGGAATTCTTGAAATAGGACCTTGTATGTTTGAATTTCGTTATCTATACACGAGGCACCTATATGAATGTTTTCAATAACTCCGGTTTTGACTGAAATGTCGATGGCAATAGTTTGGGAAATGTTTCCCAAATTCAACTCGGAATCAGGATGTTTCATGGGATTCTGAGCGTCCTTGACATATTCAGCTATAAAAATTGATGAAAAATCATTTTCAAAGTCATCACCCTCAGGTAAAAACGAAGATCTATGATGAAGATCTTCCCATGGTAGATCGTCTACACTTAGGATTTCACGAAGTTGTTCGTCAGATGACACGACTTCAGGAAACGTTATCCGTTCTGAGGTTGATGTGAAAAGTGATTCCTCATGGACCACATTCATTTGGTCGAATTGGGTTGAACTGGAGTCGGAAAAAGACTGCACGGCCTCATAAGCAATTTCATATGGACTCAAAGGCATTGCATTACCGAATGAGTCTATCTCAGATTCAGATGGGACAATCCAAGGATCATCGTAAATAATAGTTTCTGAAGTAATCATATGAATGGATGCGAATGAAGGGTCTGCATTGATCGAAGGAAAAGGAAAAGTTCCCAGTAAACCGGAATCTTTAACTAATCCTACACCAACATCCTTGTAAGGGATAGTCGTTTTACCGACATGCTGGATACTCTCTGAAGAGGCTGGGTCAGATGAAAAGTAAGCCAGCTGGTCTATCGTCACGATCTTACCATTATGTGGAAACCTTATAACTCTGAAGACCGATGACACGACCGCTGTCATAGCGTAAGACCAACTGCGACCCAAAAGAAGGTTGTAGTCTAGAGGGGCATCAACCACCTCCACTTCCAGACTAACGGTTTTTCCTTCAACCCCTATAGGCAAATCCTGTAGAATGCCAAACGGATGGAACCCACGGCCATCAAAGGCCTTAAGAATCGTCGGGGATTGGTTCAGTGAAGGAGAACCAAGCGATCTCCAACACTGAATCGACATAATACACGTAGAAGCTCCTTCATCAATTACAGTCCGATGAATAGGCCTGTTTTTGACTATCACTGGAATCTAGAAAGCCATTTGATGAGGGAGACGCGGTGTACTATTTTCTAGATCAAAGATTATCAGGTTCGGGTCCTGAATATCAACAGCTCCTATAGCCGACAAGAGTAATTTCCGTTGTGCTGGGCATGATTGCAGCACTTCCAAAGCCGACATTACTGAGGGTGAAACAGCTAAATCCTCAACAATGTTATAATTCTGAGCTGCTCTCGCATGTGGATTGAAAGCAGACTTTCGAAGTATACCCTTGGCGGCCGGTTTAATTACCAAGTCCGGGTTAGGTTTCTCGATCTGTAGTGGATCGGAACCAGGGGCTGAGGTTGATGGATTAGAATGAGAAGATTCTGCTTCTTTTCCATCAACAGGATTCTTACTACCATAATCTTGCAATCGAGTCGCAATCCGTACATGAGACATCATCAATATGGGTTCTTCACTGGCACTCGAGGAAGAACCTATCATTTTACTCTCCTGCTTCGGAAATGGATCTTTCAAAACAGCAGGAGTTGGGGAACCTTTAACGATTTTCACAACCTCTGCCCGATGAGGGCAATCTCTGGTGAAATGATCTTCTTCACAAATTAAACAAGGATAGCGAGGTTTGCACTTTTCGTCGTTAGATTCTGACTTCTCTTTTTTCTCCTTTGGAGCCTTGTCTGCTTTATCCTTCTTTTTGCCTTTCTTCTTACCACCGTTTTTTGATTTAGCCGTAGATGACTCTACAGCGTGAATATCGGCAGTAATTTCAGGAGAAGACTCTCTTGTCGGGGAGTCTGGTAAGGTTATTATTGGAGAAAAATTCTTTGAGGATTTCTTCTTACTTTTAGTATTCACTGTACCAATCATGCCGTCAGCAGCATGAGACCCCGAAGGAGCAGCAACGATTTGATTCGACTTAGGAAGATCTGGGATCTTCTCGTGCAACGTACCCAACTGAGTGTAAACTAAGTCAAGGTACTGGGCTTGAGCAATGACTTGCTCCTCAGTAACTACTCCAGCCTTAGCTACATCTTCAGTAATCTTCGGTAATAATGATTTTACAAACCATTCAGCTAAGATTTGGTCCGGGATAAAAACTTTCACTAAACGTCTTCGACGTCTCCATTCATGAATATGATCGGAAATATAGGTGGAGGTCGACTGTTTTAATGAAGTTAATAGCTCCGTGCCATTATCGTATCTGACCGGCAACTGAAAATGAGTTAGGAACGAGGTGGCTAACTGGCTAAAATTGTAAAAAGAGGCCCGTGGTAACTCAATGTACCACTTGGCCGCGAGACCAATGAGCGTACGCTGGAAAAGACGTAAGCGGATCGAATCATTCGAGATAGAATTTGAAGCACACCAGAGGTGGTAAGTCATCACGTGATTGGACGGATCCTCTCCAGACTTACCTTCGAACTTGGGCATATCACTGGGCAACTTATTTGGCATTGGCGGCCAGAACGGAAGATATTGAATTGGATCATTTGTTAGGCGCGTCAAGTCGGGTAAATCCAAAGTTACGATAAACGGTAATTGCCGATTAGGATCTCTAAAACTCTGGGTCACAAGACCAGTCCCAGGAGGAGGATATCCAGGATAACTTGGAATAGGAATCGCATTCAGGATATTATATCCTCTTGGAAAACCAGGATTAACCGGACCGTACTGGGGTTGCTGAGGTTGTTGATAAGTGTACCCAGGATACGGTTGATACTGGTAAACCGGTTGTTGGACAGCAGGACCGAGTTGGTACTGTCCCTGGTACTGTTGGTAGGTAAATTGAGGTTGACTTGTTACAACAGTACTTAAACCAGGCTGCCCTACAGGCATCTGGATCATGGTTTGAATCGTAGATCCGGACAACGGTAAAGATGTCTGAGGAGTGGTTGCAGAAACAGTAGAAACCGGAGTTGTCGATACTCCAGAAGTAAGTGCGGTAGATGTTGCGGTAGTTGCAGCAGTCGTTTGAGATGGAGTACTAGGTGCAATTGGCGGCTGAGTAACTACCGAAGTTACAGAAGTTTGAACATTTGACTGGACAGGTTGCGGTTGCTGGGGTGAACCAGAAACTACGGGTTGACCAATTTGAGGTACCAACTGTATACTTGGCTGCAACACCTGTTGACCCTGTGATGGATCCCACACTATCATTCCGAGGTATTGACCCGTAACAGGTTGAGGATACTGAGATCCATAACTGGATTGAGGATAGGATTGATAACTGAAAGGCATAGTTCCCATACCTTGAACATATGACTGACCTTGAGGTGGTTGATAACCTTGACTCGAGTATTGACCTTGAGGTTGATAACCTTGGGGTGAATACTGATATTGGGGTTGACCTTGACCTTGAGGTTGATACCCTTGAGGTTGATACCCTTGGGGTTGATACCCTTGAGGTAAATATTGATACTGAGGTTGACCCTGGGGTACATATTGAGGCTGGGGTTGACCTTGAGGCATGTATTGTACTATGGGTGCATACTGGCCTTGAGGTTTCCCCCCAGACAAAATTTGTGTACCTTGAGGTTGCCCCCAGGCGTTAATTGATGCTGCCCCCCAGGCGGTAATTGACCACCTTGAGGTTGAGAAACGGGAACGGAACCTGACATCATGTAAATGTCCCCTACACCCAACGGTTTATTACCATTGTTTCCAGCTAATAACCCATGATCAATGGGTTGAGGAGATGCCCCCGCAAAGGTACCAGAAAGCGACTGATACCCGGTGGGAACAGAAGGACCGCCGTGTAAGAAAGATTCAGGAGATTGAGTAAACACGGACGACTGACCAGACATATTTACAGGAGTATAAATACCTCCAGGTGGAAAAGGAGTACAAGGTGGAGAAAAACCTACCCCTGAGTTGTCTAAATAATTGGTTAACGAAAGGTACCAAGTAGTACTTCTAGGAGGACTGTAAAAGATAGATTCACGCTCCCTTAGATCAATAGTAGGTTGATCTTCAAGAATAGATACGCCTAATTCGTCCTCTGGAGCAAGTTCTTCAATAGCTATCAAACCAGTAGGAAGATTTTCGGTGATGACTCTTTCTACCCTAGGTGAATCTGGTACACTAGAAGTTGGAGTAACAGGTTCAGATATTTCAGGTTCTTCGCCTATATCACTAGTAGAGGAAAAACTACCAACAAGCTTAGAAACTTCAACTGCTTCAGGATTATAACCTGTTTCTAGAATTTGGTAATCTTGATGGACTACCAACGAAGACTCTCCTTCTTCTGGTGAACCTACTCTACTGCCGCTAGGAGGAGTTACAAGGACCTTTAAACCTTCGTAATGACTTGGGACGTCTTGAGGAGATTCACCCCGAAGTCTACGGGATTTCCTCAACAATTCGGCCACAGAAACAACCTCAGGAGACTTGCCCCGAAGTCTACGGGACTGTCTTGGTAATTCCGCCACAGTTAAAAACTTTTAACTACTGCACACGCAAACAAAGTAAAATCTCAAAGAAAACCGCCTAAGTCTCTAGAGAACCAAACAAAATTGAATCATACGCCTAAAGAATCTAGGGCGTCAAACCAAGCACAAACAGTAGCCTTCCAGACCGAAAACGCTAGTTGGAGATGAAACCCAACATCGCCGGATTCAGTACAGAAGTGGCGGGTGGAACAGTTACCTCGGCAACCTGCTTAATGAATAGACCAGCACAAGTTCCTCCACTTTAACCGTCTCGAGTGAAGTGAACCCCCCGGAAAATCCAAGTGAGTCTAGCCGACGTCTGCTCCAGGTACAGTGGGATCTTCCCTCGACCGTCACCTCGGTAGAATCCTAAAGATAATGGTCACTAAGGTTACCAACCGCAACAAATTCACCTCGGGGAACAGTCTACACTCCGACAGCACGCAAGGGCAGAGTATAAAGCTCAATCCCCTTGCCGGGTCCTTGACAATAATCGAAGGTTTACCGACAAGTGACCCCTGGCTCCTCGACAATGGTTAATCCGAGGTTTACCATTTGTAATACGTGTGTGTCTGGCGTCGTTCCCAATGAGGGAGGATTGATCCCCTCACTGGTTCGGACACGAGCTCGTGCTTCTCCTTTAAGAGGAGCTTTCCCAGAGTACAAATGAGACAATTGGATTTATTCTATCACAAGATAAGCTACTTGTTTGGTTTTGTTGTCTTGGAGAGTTAATTACTCTCCTACTCCAAGACACTAGCCTGATCTAAATTGGTGTTTCAGAGCCCTAGTAAATAAAAGTTACTAAGGTGATTTTACTTTAAGCGTTAATTTTATGGTTTTTCTTAAAGACAAAAGGTAGTGGAGATGAAACTGGTGGTGTGTAGACTCGACTCGCAACCACTACAAAGATGCACCTAAGATGATTTACACTACTTTTCTTTTTCAATGAATCTCCTAACTAAGAGAGTTGGAAAATGCAAATTTTATAGAAAACAACTTTCTTAGTAAAGACAATCAAAGAAACAATTCTCCTTATCTTTTCAAAACACACGACTCATGACCACTAATTTCTCTACGAAATTTCCTTTTTCTCCCAAAAGTCTACAAATGCTACCAAAGCAAACTTTTTCCAAAAGAATTTTTGTGTTTTTTCTATATTAATAAAGCATGTAAAACTATTTTATCAAATCGAATTTAACAAATCTAAGACAATCAAATCAAATTCACTCAAAAGCAAATTAAAAGGAAATTTACCTAAAAGCAAAAAATAATGAGGACAAAAGCCTACAAGGATGATTCCCGGATGTTTTACTTAGTCAAAATGCAACTAAGGATCAGTTCATGCAGAATCATAAACTAACCAAAAAACAAAATCGAAATCTTTTTGTTCTTTTTTCTCAAGAATGGAATTCAAGGCTTTAACAAACAAACTTTTCGAGATTCGCAAAGAGAAGACACAAAGGTAGGTCTCTCACTAGGGTGACTTCTATGACAGGCCCGACTCCTAAGAGGACTGATCAAAACCAGGGAGATCCAAAGTTTGACAACCTCTAACGCCAAAGTCACTACAGGACCAGTTAAAAATCAAACCCTAAGGAAAAATCCCTATGAATTCCACCAAAACCCTCGACACTAACGGGACAAGTTCAGGTGAAGATCTTTGACAGTAAACTGATGGATATGGGCAGTAAAAACAAATTGAAAACAAAATCTAAAGAGCAAAAAAGCAAAAATTGAAATTTTCTCAAAATTGACAGGGGGTACGCAGGTCATCCGTTTACACAGGCGCGAGTACGCACTATGCACAAATACGCAGTGCATACAAGTACGCACTGTGTCAAACCCAGAGACTGCGTACTGCTGGCAAAGCTAAGAAAAATAAAAAACTAAATTGACTCTAAGCTAACCCACCCAAATACACAGCTAGACAACCAAAAATCAGAAAACAAGAAATTTTTCTCAGACCAAAATATCAAATCAAAAAGAACTCAAACACATTCATGGAGTCCCCAGTATGGTCGCCATTTTGTCACGCGGAAAGAGTCGTTAGTGCGGACACAACCGACCTTCCTAGAAAGCCTAAGACTCTCTAATGACAAACAAGACAAATAAGAGCAATCCTTCCCTAAATATGCTTTTACAACATGAGAAATCAAGTGTTTAGATCCTACCTGTAATCCAATGCTGTTGTAGTAGTCCAGCTTCGTTGATCTGGATGAGCTCCTCCTTCCCTTCGAAACCTGCATTCACTAACAATCAAACGATTAAATAGCACCTGAATATCACATAAAATAAAACATATTTAACATATAGACCAAGGAGTATATGAAACAACTCATTAATAACAAATTGTTGAGAAGAATGGACTAATTTGTATTAAAAGGTGACAAAAGGAACCATTACAACCTGAGCCTTGGTGTTGTGCAAGCTCCTCCCAGGGTCCACAAGAGTTCTCCCTTACTCTGATCAGCTCACCCACCTCCCAATGGAAACAAGTAAAGATGGTAATCTCTCCTCACAAGCTTCTACAAGGAAGTCCTAATTCCAGCAGCATCTACCCTTAGGAATGTTCAGCTTTCAACCTCTCCTCCCTTTGGCCCAATGCCTGTATTTATAGTGCTCTAGAGGAAGTTATTCAGGTCCACCATCAATGGGATAAGCCCCTCTTTGGATGGGATAGCTCCGCTATTGATGGGATAAGTTCCTCTTTGGTAGGGATACATGAACCATCTGGGGGCACTTCATAGACGTCAAACAAGCTTCTAGAAGACTCTAGAAATGACCACAAGTAACTTTTTTGGAGTGAAACTTGCGCCTTTTGACCTTTGCAGGAGTACGCACCCACCCCTTTACATACAGAGCATACAAGTACGCAGGTATTGTGAACTTGGGTTGCGTACACGCAGGTAAGGCTAAGAGAAACTGCGTACCAGAGATAATTGACTTTAAATGACTTTTCTCTCTTTCTTGAAGTTTGTCATGGAGAGCAGAGGCATGAGACTTGCCAAGGAGGATAGTATGACAGTGGATGGAGCCATACTAACTGTAAATAGTCATGGTGACATTTTTTAGTGTAACACAACTATGGTCGGATCTTGTGCAGGAGGAGATTAGACGGAGCACCAGAGACAGTTCTTCATCCGTGCAGGATGAGGAGAACTGTGCCTTAGCGAGTAAGGTGAAGAAGGGGAAGGAGAAGGGTTATCTTTCTGAATCTTGTTCTTCCAGTGATGGGAAGAAGGTTGACAAAGCAAAGGTGAGATGCTTTCGTTGTCATGAGTTGGGTCATTATGATACTAATTGCCTAAAGAAGAAGTCCAAGAAGGGATCCGGGGAAGGATCTGAAGGTGAGGCAGCCTCACTTGCTTCACAGCTTGAGTTGGACTTCACACTCTTCGCATGCATGGTTTCATCCATGGTGGGAAGTGGTTGGTTTCTTGACAGTGGAGCTTCTTTCCACATGACCAGTGACAAAATTTTGTTCAGTACTTTGGAGGAGAAAGATCTCCAGATACTCATAGGGATGGGTAATGATGAGAAGTATAGTGTCTCAGGTGTAGGCACGATTATTTTTCAGAGGGAGCATGGAGCTCACCTTACCCTGACCGATGTCAAGTATGTACCAGGACTGAAGAGAAACTTGGTGTCGATCGCGATGTTGGAAGACAGAGGCTATAATGTGGTCTTTAGTAAGGGAAAGGTTTTCCTTAGACACATCATCACTAGACAGGTGAAGCAGATTGGTTCACGGGTCAAGAACCTGTATGCTCTTGAGGTTCAAGATGCATGCAAAGCCTTGAGAAGCGAGGCAGCTGATGGAGACTTGGTGGTTGAGAGGGAGCGTATATTACCTCTCAACATGCAGAGCCAGAAGAAGTCTCTGACGATTGTGGAGGAACCACGATTGGTGCAGCAGCTTCAGAAGATTGTGGAGGAGCCACAACAGGGGAAGATAAGAGGAGATTGAGTAGAGAAATATACTCATCCAGAGACCTCCAGTAGGGGGAAACTTCGAGCCAGGTGGGCTGAGGGATCGAATGCAGCCATACCTCCAGGTAGGAGGTGGGGTGATGTGGATTGATCGTCCCAAGGAGGAGGGGCAAGATCCTTGAGGTACCTAACCTCTTGGATGAGACCTTGCTACGGGAGCCCCAAATGTGTAGTAGCAGGAACTGACTGATTGGGTAGAGACAAATGCGGATGGAGCAGCAGAGAGAGCGACAGTGCAGGGAATCCCAGGACAGCGCATAGCTAGCAGGCTGCAGCAATGCGAGAGGCACAAGTGTTTTGCACAGTGCTAGGTGGCACAGAGAGGTGTACAATGGTGCGAGATGCATGGAGATGTTGCAGTAGCGCAGATGTCAGAGAGGGAGCAGTTGTCAGCAGCAGGTAGAGCTTCAACATCAGAGGATGTTTCTAACCCAACAGGGAGGTCAGTTGGGAGGTGCAGTGCGGATGCAATGTTGGGAGATAGAACCAGCAGCAGCACGGATGCAGTCAGAGATCAAAGTGACAGAGGCTAGAGCAGTCAGATACTGAAGAGCACAGAGATGCAGAGTTTCAGTCGACAGAGGCAATAGCTGTCAAAGACTTTGAAGACACAGCAAGTGGACCGGCCAGATGTGTTGCATGGAGAACATTCCAGAGTTACAGGATTGGGTTTGAGAGGAAGCCTTTCTTGTTGAGAGGGAGTGTTGAAAAGTGTGCAACAAGAAATGCTTGTTGAGAGTGCAATAAGATGATGGAGCTTAGTGAAAAGAGTTGCCTTCACTAAGTGGGCCCGCAGGCTATTTTTGGCGCAAGTCTATTTTTAGACTATGTCTATTTTTAGACATATGGATCATGTCTATGGATTGCAGGTTGTTGTTTGTGGATGATTGGTCAAGTTGGGAAAAATAGATGGACTTCTATTTTTGATGAAAGTGTGAGTGATCATAGTGTGAGTGATCAAAGTCTATTTTTAGACTGGCTGTCAAAAATAGAAAAGTCAAATATTATTGTCTCATAATAATATTTGGACTATAAACTTGATCTTATTCTCTTGGAGCACTTCAGTTTGAGCTTCAGAGGTGGCACATGCAGCTGTCAGAAGGAAATACGCTTTTCTTATGAGTCAGTTGAGTTGTTGCATGCAGGACTTCAGTTAGAACTCAAGTGAGTTGAGTTTAGTGGACTGGAGGTACAGTTGATGGAGTTGTGTTCAGTTTAGCTTTGTTAAACTAGTTGTATTTAGTCTAACTGATCAATAGACTAGAGATGAGTTGGGTGAATTAGTTATTAATTAATTCACAAGTTATTAACTCATAATACAACTATAGAATACATCAGTTAACTCAGTTACATGTCAGTGCATGTTCAGTTCAGCAGGGACAGGTGGTAGAGAATCAGATTGCTATCAGTTGTGACTATAGTTGTGCACCAGATCTTGCACAATCAAGGGATTGAGTATGCCAATGAGTTTTCTCACATATTTTCCCAGTATTGTAGCCTTTTCTCACGTCCAACAAAGTGTGAGTGATTATTTTGAGGTGAAATACGAGTTTGGGAAGCCATTCTCATCAGTTCTTGAGCAGGTATTGAGCAGTGGAGGCAGGCAAGCAGTGGAATAGATTTGGAGATCAGATCTTAGCTATATTGTGTGTAACAGGTGGAGCTGGTACTGGATTTCTTGTGATAAGCATTGTACTTTGTAATGTTACATGATTCAATCAATATAATATACAGATAGTGTGGGGTTTTTAGCGAGATGCTTTCCCCGAGATACATACTATGTTTATGAGTTTGATGGATGCTTCTATGTGCGCCTGTGAATGTTTCTGCTTCTGTAAATTGATAATCAACGTAGAGGAGATTATGTATTATACATGTTACACTTATAATTGTATGATCAGGATAATCTCTGTGAATATGTGTTAAATTATTCAAAATTTCTACAACTTACTCCTTTGGCGCCTTGATCTGGAGGCCAAGTCTTTTCTTTCATACATTAAGTAGCGGTTATTTCCTTCATCATCTCATAGCTTCGATAGTGGCACTCATCGTGGCCCACAGATTTGTAGAAATTACAGAATAATTACTGAGGTGTTTGAACAAACTTTTGAAACAGGTAGCAGTTATTTTTTGGATGTTTCCCAGTAAATTGAAAAATGGCACATATAGTGCAGCCCCCATGCTTGGCCCTACCGGGGCCTTTGGCTTCAGGGGAATTTCCACCCCCCTGGGTAATATAATTCACGAACATAAGACAATGATCCTTGTCATGCCTGTGGCCCTTGCACTTCAAACACCACACTTTTGCACACATGTCAGGCTTAGTCTCCTTGTCTTAGTTGAAAAATAGTTCGTGGCATAGTTTGCACCGCCCCTTTATCGTTGCTTGAGGGAGGTCCAACCAATTGGCTATACTCTAGTCCTAATCCTATGTGATTTCTAAAGAATCTTCCACTTCGCATAGCTCTGAACATCAAGGTAATGGAATCACCCGTTTTTCACATAATAGCATTTTAATCCAAGTATTTAATGATCTTAAATATTTACCTCATGGTCCTCTGAATAATCTTCGCTCTACTTCGCTATAGATGACTGAGGTATCAACCACAAATTATATAACAAATACTCCCATAATTTGATCGAGCCAATGATCGATAGCCTACCTGATCTTGTTTTCAGATGCTTCTAGTCATTGCACTAATTTTGGAGTCCACACTATGAGGCTATCAAGCTTCCACCTTCCTTGACTGTCTGTCAATTTAGCTATCCAATTGTACAACTCAATTAGGAAGGTGCAGAAGAAGATTTCGTGTATCTCTATATACAGACATCTATTCAACCAAATTGGTGTTTCAGAGCCCTAGTAAATAAAAGTTACTAAGGTGATTTTACTTTAAGCGTTAATTTTATGGTTTTTCTTAAAGACAAAAGGTAGTGGAGATGAAACTGGTGGTGTGTAGACTCGACTCGCAACCACTACAAAGATGCACCTAAGATGATTTACACTACTTTTCTTTTTCAATGAATCTCCTAACGAAGAGAGTTGGAAAATGCAAATTTTATAGAAAACAACTTTCTTAGTAAAGACAATCAAAGAAACAATTCTCCTTATCTTTTCAAAACACACGACTCATGACCACTAATCTCTCTACGAAATTTCCTTTTTCTCCCAAAAGTCTACAAATGTTACCAAAGCAAACTTTTTCCAAAAGAATTTTTGTGTTTTTTCTATATTAATAAAGCATGTAAAACTATTTTATGAAATCGAATTTAACAAATCTAAGACAATCAAATCAAATTCACTCAAAAGCAAATTAAAAGGAAATTTACCTAAAAGCAAAAAATAATGAGGACAAAAGCCTACAAGGATGATTCCCGGATGTTTTACTTAGTCAAAATGCAACTAAGGATCAGTTCATGCAGAATCATAAACTAACCAAAAAACAAAATCGAAATCTTTTTGTTCTTTTTTCTCAAGAATGGAATTCAAGGCTTTAACAAACAACCTTTTCGAGATTCGCAAAGAGAAGACACAAAGGTAGCTCTCTCACTATGGTGACTTCTATGACAGGCCCGACTCCTAAGAGGACTGATCAAAACCAGGGAGATCCAAAGTTTGACAACCTCTAACGCCAAAGTCACTACAGGACCAGTTAAAAATCAAACCCTAAGGAAAAATCCCTATGAATTCCACCAAAACCCTCGACACTAACGGGACAAGTTCAGGTGAAGATCTTTGACAGTAAACTGATGGATATGGGCAGTAAAAACAAATTGAAAACAAAATCTAAAGAGCAAAAAAGCAAAAATTGAAATTTTCTCAAAATTGACAGGGGGTACGCAGGTCATCCGTTTACACAGGCGCGAGTACGCACTGTGCACAAATACGCAGTGCATACAAGTACGCACTGTGTCAAACCCAGAGACTGCGTACTGCTGGCAAAGCTAAGAAAAATAAAAAACTAAATTGACTCTAAGCTAACCCACCCAAATACACAGCTAGACAACCAAAAATCAGAAAACAAGAAATTTTTCTCAGACCAAAATATCAAATCAAAAAGAACTCAAACACATTCATGGAGTCCCCAGTATGGTCGCCATTTTGTCACGCGGAAAGAGTCGTTAGTGCGGACACAACCGACCTTCCTAGAAAGCCTAAGACTCTCTAATGACAAACAAGACAAATAAGAGCAATCCTTCCCTAAATATGCTTTTACAACATGAGAAATCAAGTGTTTAGATCCTACCTGTAATCCAATGCTGTTGTAGTAGTCCAGCTTCGTTGATCTGGATGAGCTCCTCCTTCCCTTCGAAACCTGCATTCACTAACAATCAAACGATTAAATAGCACCTGAATATCACATAAAATAAAACATATTTAACATATAGACCAAGGAGTATATGAAACAACTCATTAATAACAAATTGTTGAGAAGAATGGACTAATTTGTATTAAAAGGTGACAAAAGGAACCATTACAACCTGAGCCTTGGTGTTGTGCAAGCTCCTCCCAGGGTCCACAAGAGTTCTCCCTTACTCTGATCAGCTCACCCACCTCCCAATGGAAACAAGTAAAGATGGTAATCTCTCCTCACAAGCTTCTACAAGGAAGTCCTAATTCCAGCAGCATCTACCCTTAGGAATGTTCAGCTTTCAACCTCTCCTCCCTTTGGCCCAATGCCTGTATTTATAGTGCTCTAGAGGAAGTTATTCAGGTCCACCATCAATGGGATAAGCCCCTCTTTGGATGGGATAGCTCCGCTATTGATGGGATAAGTTCCTCTTTGGTAGGGATACATGAACCATCTGGGGGCACTTCATAGACGTCAAACAAGCTTCTAGAAGACTCTAGAAATGACCACAAGTAACTTTTTTGGAGTGAAACTTGCGCCTTTTGACCTTTGCAGGAGTACGCACCCACCCCTTTACATACAGAGCATACAAGTACGCAGGTATTGTGAACTTGGGTTGCGTACACGCAGGTAAGGCTAAGAGAAACTGCGTACCAGAGATAATTGACTTTAAATGACTTTTCTCTCTTTCTTGAAGTTTGTCATGGAGAGCAGAGGCATGAGACTTGCCAAGGAGGATAGTATGACAGTGGATGGAGCCATACTAACTGTAAATAGTCATGGTGACATTTTTTAGTGTAACACAACTATGGTCGGATCTTGTGCAGGAGGAGATTAGACGGAGCACCAGAGACAGTTCTTCATCCGTGCAGGATGAGGAGAACTGTGCCTTAGCGAGTAAGGTGAAGAAGGGGAAGGAGAAGGGTTATCTTTCTGAATCTTGTTCTTCCAGTGATGGGAAGAAGGTTGACAAAGCAAAGGTGAGATGCTTTCGTTGTCATGAGTTGGGTCATTATGATACTAATTGCCTAAAGAAGAAGTCCAAGAAGGGATCCGGGGAAGGATCTGAAGGTGAGGCAGCCTCACTTGCTTCACAGCTTGAGTTGGACTTCACACTCTTCGCATGCATGGTTTCATCCATGGTGGGAAGTGGTTGGTTTCTTGACAGTGGAGCTTCTTTCCACATGACCAGTGACAAAATTTTGTTCAGTACTTTGGAGGAGAAAGATCTCCAGATACTCATAGGGATGGGTAATGATGAGAAGTATAGTGTCTCAGGTGTAGGCACGATTATTTTTCAGAGGGAGCATGGAGCTCACCTTACCCTGACCGATGTCAAGTATGTACCAGGACTGAAGAGAAACTTGGTGTCGATCGCGATGTTGGAAGACAGAGGCTATAATGTGGTCTTTAGTAAGGGAAAGGTTTTCCTTAGACACATCATCACTAGACAGGTGAAGCAGATTGGTTCACGGGTCAAGAACCTGTATGCTCTTGAGGTTCAAGATGCATGCAAAGCCTTGAGAAGCGAGGCAGCTGATGGAGACTTGGTGGTTGAGAGGGAGCGTATATTACCTCTCAACATGCAGAGCCAGAAGAAGTCTCTGACGATTGTGGAGGAACCACGATTGGTGCAGCAGCTTCAGAAGATTGTGGAGGAGCCACAACAGGGGAAGATAAGAGGAGATTGAGTAGAGAAATATACTCATCCAGAGACCTCCAGTAGGGGGAAACTTCGAGCCAGGTGGGCTGAGGGATCGAATGCAGCCATACCTCCAGGTAGGAGGTGGGGTGATGTGGATTGATCGTCCCAAGGAGGAGGGGCAAGATCCTTGAGGTACCTAACCTCTTGGATGAGACCTTGCTACGGGAGCCCCAAATGTGTAGTAGCAGGAACTGACTGATTGGGTAGAGACAAATGCGGATGGAGCAGCAGAGAGAGCGACAGTGCAGGGAATCCCAGGACAGCGCATAGCTAGCAGGCTGCAGCAATGCGAGAGGCACAAGTGTTTTGCACAGTGCTAGGTGGCACAGAGAGGTGTACAATGGTGCGAGATGCATGGAGATGTTGCAGTAGCGCAGATGTCAGAGAGGGAGCAGTTGTCAGCAGCAGGTAGAGCTTCAACATCAGAGGATGTTTCTAACCCAACAGGGAGGTCAGTTGGGAGGTGCAGTGCGGATGCAATGTTGGGAGATAGAACCAGCAGCAGCACGGATGCAGTCAGAGATCAAAGTGACAGAGGCTAGAGCAGTCAGATACTGAAGAGCACAGAGATGCAGAGTTTCAGTCGACAGAGGCAATAGCTGTCAAAGACTTTGAAGACACAGCAAGTGGACCGGCCAGATGTGTTGCATGGAGAACATTCCAGAGTTACAGGATTGGGTTTGAGAGGAAGCCTTTCTTGTTGAGAGGGAGTGTTGAAAAGTGTGCAACAAGAAATGCTTGTTGAGAGTGCAATAAGATGATGGAGCTTAGTGAAAAGAGTTGCCTTCACTAAGTGGGCCCGCAGGCTATTTTTGGCGCAAGTCTATTTTTAGACTATGTCTATTTTTAGACATATGGATCATGTCTATGGATTGCAGGTTGCTGTTTGTGGATGATTGGTCAAGTTGGGAAAAATAGATGGACTTCTATTTTTGATGAAAGTGTGAGTGATCATAGTGTGAGTGATCAAAGTCTATTTTTAGACTGGCTGTCAAAAATAGAAAAGTCAAATATTATTGTCTCATAATAATATTTGGACTATAAACTTGATCTTATTCTCTTGGAGCACTTCAGTTTGAGCTTCAGAGGTGGCACATGCAGCTGTCAGAAGGAAATACGCTTTTCTTATGAGTCAGTTGAGTTGTTGCATGCAGGACTTCAGTTAGAACTCAAGTGAGTTGAGTTTAGTGGACTGGAGGTACAGTTGATGGAGTTGTGTTCAGTTTAGCTTTGTTAAACTAGTTGTATTTAGTCTAACTGATCAATAGACTAGAGATGAGTTGGGTGAATTAGTTATTAATTAATTCACAAGTTATTAACTCATAATACAACTATAGAATACATCAGTTAACTCAGTTACATGTCAGTGCATGTTCAGTTCAGCAGGGACAGGTGGTAGAGAATCAGATTGCTATCAGTTGTGACTATAGTTGTGCACCAGATCTTGCACAATCAAGGGATTGAGTATGCCAATGAGTTTTCTCACATATTTTCCCAGTATTGTAGCCTTTTCTCACGTCCAACAAAGTGTGAGTGATTATTTTGAGGTGAAATACGAGTTTGGGAAGCCATTCTCATCAGTTCTTGAGCAGGTATTGAGCAGTGGAGGCAGGCAAGCAGTGGAATAGATTTGGAGATCAGATCTTAGCTATATTGTGTGTAACAGGTGGAGCTGGTACTGGATTTCTTGTGATAAGCATTGTACTTTGTAATGTTACATGATTCAATCAATATAATATACAGATAGTGTGGGGTTTTTAGCGAGATGCTTTCCCCGAGATACATACTATGTTTATGAGTTTGATGGATGCTTCTATGTGCGCCTGTGAATGTTTCTGCTTCTGTAAATTGATAATCAACGTAGAGGAGATTATGTATTATACATGTTACACTTATAATTGTATGATCAGGATAATCTCTGTGAATATGTGTTAAATTATTCAAAATTTCTACAACTTACTCCTTTGGCGCCTTGATCTGGAGGCCAAGTCTTTTCTTTCATACATTAAGTAGCGGTTATTTCCTTCATCATCTCATAGCTTCGATAGTGGCACTCATCATGGCCCACAGATTTGTAGAAATTACAAAATAATTACTGAGGTGTTTGAACAAACTTTTGAAACAAGTAGCAGTTATCTTTTGGATGTTTCCCAGTAAATTGAAAAATGGCACATCATAGTGCAGCCCCCATGCTTGGCCCTACTGGGGCCTTTGGCTTCATGGGAATTGCCACCCCCCTGGGTAATATAATTCATGAACATAAGAGAATGATCCTTATCATGCCTATGGCCCTTGTACTTCAAACACCACACTTTTTCACACATGTCAGACTTAGTCTCCTTGTCTTAGTTGAAAAATAGTTCATGGCATAGTCTGCACCGCCCCTTTATCGTTGCTTGAGGGAGGTCCAACCAATTGGCTATACTCTGGTCCTGATCCTATGTGATTTCTAAAGAATCTTCCACTTCGCATAGCTCTGAACATCAAGGTAATGGAATCACCCGTTTTTCACATAATAGCATTTTAATCCAAGTATTTAATGATCTTAAATATTTACCTCATGGTCCTCTGAATAATCTTCGCTCTACTTCGCTATAGATGACTGAGGTATCAACTACAAATTATGTAACAAATACTCCCATAATTTGATCGAGCCAATGATCGATAGCCTACCTGATCTTGTTTTCAGATGCTTCTAGTCATTGCACTAATTTTGGAGTCCACACTATGAGGCTATCAAGCTTCCACCTTCCTTGACTGTCTGTCAATTTAGCTATCCAATTGTACAACTCAATTAGGAAGGTGCAGAAGAAGATTTCGTGTATCTCTATATACAGACATCTATTCAACCAATATTCCTTTGACAAACATGGATTCCTATTTTCTTATGCCACAAACTCGTGAATCTTCTCATCCAACCACTTTTCAATTTCTTTCTTGGTCAGCTTCCAATGATGGGAAATCACATGTGTTTTAAGCAGATCCTAGTTCCAGAAACATAACCATTTGTTGGCTTAGGGCACCTTGACCTAGGCTCAGAGTTAGTTGTGCCAACCAACAAAACCCTACACTATTGGCCCTTTTGGCAACAACGCACTGCACAGGCTGTAGTCTCACCTAAAGCAATATGGGGGGATGCAAGAACCAAGTTTCTACATCTAGAGACTACTGTGATGTCCTGTTGCACCTTGGATTTGCCTCTACGGAGATCGATACACATCTAGGGCATGTTACTACAATTCAGTTAAAGTAGCCTTCAGACCTTCACAAAGGTCCATGATTAGTCCTTGCAGACCCTTAACAGTCAATTTACCTACTTACACGCATCAAAAAGTAACCCTAGATTGGAGTTCGCGTAGATCTACTTTATTCATCAGAAAACATAAGGGAAATGATCTGAAACTTCACGAAAGAGGCTAAGCATTCATTTCATAAATTATTAAGACATATTCAATCAATTTGCGTAACATTCAATCATTATTTCATAAAACATGTCATTCATCAGCAGCATATAAAATAAACATTATAAATCGAAATACTCAGTAATTCTCTGGAAAATTGTCTTTATTGATCTTTAATGACTGATTACAGACTCAAACTACCCTGCACACATAGCTACAGGGGTCCGCACACTCAACTTGCGGACTCTAATAAGGCCTCCACTCACTCAATTGTGGAGCGTTCCCTTCTCTACCTAAGCGTAGGAAGCAGAGGCTTCCTGCCTTATCTCCTTCACAAACTCTTCAAAGAACCCCAATTCTCCATCAAAAATTATTCTTAAATTATCCTTAGACTCGCTAGGACTTGACTATTTATAAAATTTTCCATATAATTCCATGGTCCATGGACCATGGGTGAATCTCAAAACTGACTCAAAACTTTACTTAAAACAAGGGGCTAAGCCTCTTTAACTCTTATTCATCTACACGCCCTACTTCCCTATATCACAGAGACTTTACATCTTTTACAAAAATTGTTTCAAAAAATGACTAATTAATTCCATTATGCCCCTAGGGACCTCATCCCAACAACAATCTTCCCTTCCAAAGTGATGAGAAAACCTGTGAGAATACCATAAGGATGGGAGCCTCTGCATTAAAGACGTCCAAGATGTTTGAGGACTGGTTAAGAGGTGGACAGCCAATAACTTTCCAACATGAAATAGACATGATGTAGGTGGAAGCACCTTCATCAATGACAATCTAATGGATCATCTTTCCTTTTATAATGACTTGAATATAAGATTCAATCAGATGAGGAAGGCGAGGATCATGGTTTTATAGATCAAAGGTAATCAAGTTCAAATCAGGAGGATCGATGCCTCCAATAGCAGACAATAATGATTTCCACTGCATTGGACAATTTTGGAGAACTTCTAAAGTAGACATGACTGAAGCTGTTGGAGCTAAATATTTGATAATACTGTAATGTTGAGAAGCTCTAGAATTTGGATTATAGGATGAATTCCGAAGCACACATTTTGGGGGCGGTCAAATAATTCATTATTAGGTCTCTCTATATGGAGATGACCATAAATGAGTGGAGCGGAAGTATAAGGTATATTAGTGGATTCTTTTTCCATTTTCCTCTTTTGAGGGGTTTGATAATATTTTGATCGAGTGACTACAAAGATAGGAAATGAACCCATCATCATGTAAACCTGAGAACCCGATGAGGTAGAGGATTATGTTTGGTCTACCAACTAAGTCTGCTAAGATGGGAATGGCTCTTTCAAAACAATTGGGGTTCCTTTTAATAAATGAATAACTTCAACACGTAAGGGACAATCCTTGGTGTAATGGACTTCCTCACAAATGAGGTAAGGATATTTCGGCTTTCGTTTGGAGGCATGATCAATAGATGACATAGGAGGATCCCATTTTAGGGTATCAAAATTTTATTTTCCCTTACCATTCTTCTTACCTTTCGGGGCTTTATCTGCAATAGTAGATTGGACGATGTTGACCTTGGAGGTTTAACCAGGATGTGATGGGTTTTTCGAAGTATGACTGGAACCAGTATTCAAAATAGATCTTTGATTCGAAGAAGATTTGGTGGAAGTTTGGGATACTGATCCAATTATACCATCAATAGGTGGTACATCAGGAGATTATGAAGATTCTGGATCCAAAGATGGTATTAGAGCATCAGAAAACATTTCATATAGTGTGTCAGATTAGGAATAGACCAAATCCAAATACTGGGCATGGGAAATATCTCGTTCCTTGGTAACATAGCCACCCATTGCTATATACTTAGCGATTTTGTTTACAAATGACTTGCTCAACCATTCGATCAACAACTCATCAAGGATTTCAAATTTGATGAGGCGACATCGATGCCTCCATTCGTGGATATGATCAAAGATATGGGTCGCAGTATCCTGCTTTAGAGATGTGAGCAAATGAGTACCAGTTTCATAACGAACCGGTAGCTTCAAGTGGGTGGGGAAGGCCATAGCCAAAGAGTTGAATTCTACATAGGTACCTCAATGTAACTTGGTGTACCACTTTGCAGAAGCACCTGTAAAGGCTCACTGAAAGAGGCAGACATGAACATAATCATCAACATAGGAATCAGAAGAACACCATAAGTGATATTTCATCACATGGGCTTGATGGTCCTCTTTATCTTTTCCTTCAAATTTGGTGGAATCGCTTGGAATTTTAGTGGGAATTGGAGGCCAATAAGGTGAATGAATAATTGGATCATTATTATGCCTCAAGACATCAGGTACCTCCAACATCACTAAAAATGGAAATTGTGGGTTAAAATGCATATCAGGGCTTTGATAAGGCCCCGTTTGTGGGTTCCAACCTTTTTGGTAAGAATTCTGTCCCAAAAGTGGAGGATTTTGACCATAAGGTGGATACTGACTAGGGTAGGGTTGATATTGACCTGCCATAGGCCATTGGTAACCATAAGGAGGATAAACATTATGTGCGGCATATGGATTGTGAGGTTACTTCACCAACTGACCCTGGTAATAAAGTTTTTGGCCCTATTGCTGCAAGGGTTGGCCTTGTACCTTCATGGTTTGACCTTGTTCATATATAGATTGAACTTGCTACTGCAAGTGTTGACCATGCTACTGCAAGGATTGACTTTACTACTACAATGGTTGAGCTTGCAGATACAAGGGTTGGTTGGGTTGTTGGACAAATTGCGTCTGTTGTTGCAAAGGCTATTGAAATTGTTGCAAAGGTTGCCCCTACTACTGCAAAGGTTGCCCTCGCAACTGTAAAGATGGACCTTGTTGCTCTAAAGTTTGTTGAACAATTACTTGAGGGATTCCATGTTGGTACTAATGAGTTCCAATTGGGATTTGACCATATGCAGCCAGAATAGGATTTTGACGAAGTTGCACATGGGGACCAGCTTGTGGAATGTAGGATGGATTTTTCAATGCTTGTGAACCATATGGAACATAAGAATATTCAAGAGGTATCTAGGCCATATAATTCTATTGATACTATATATTTTCTACCCTAGATGGATTGACGAGATTAGGAATACCACTAGGATTAGGTTGACTTACTCCAACCATGTGAGGTTGTGATCCACTCACATGGGTTCCACCAAACATAAGAGGAAAACTGGCATTTCCCCCCCGAGGCTGTGAATAATGCAGTGGTACATTCTCTCCACTTGATGGAGGGACTGAAGAACTTACATATGTATAAACTGAAACTGTCAGTTGCACCATAATGGAAAGTTGAAATGACGATAACAGTTGTGATGGAATCGTCGGTTGAATCGAAACTAAAGTGATGATAGTTTGCACAGGTATCTGAGAGGTCATGTTAGGAATAAACATACCATAAGTAGGCATTTCATTTGATGACAAAATAGGATTTTGGTATAAATAAGAAGCACTGGGAGTTCCTGAAACTAATTGAGACAAGGTTGTATAACCATGTGGAAGCATAGGCCCATTGTTTTTAGGAGATGGTTGAGATGGAACTCTTCCTACATAAGGAAATCCTTCCAAAGGAAATTCATATTCAAACTCATCATAAACATTGGGAGTGTGAGTAGTGGAGACTTCTGGAGGACCTCGAGGAGAGCTTGGAATATGACCTTCTGAATCCATAGGTGGAAACAACTTACGAGGAGGAATCCGAGATGGACGAGGAGATAACTCCAAAGGAACACATTGTTGATCGTATGGACTATAAGGTTGTTGAGGAGATATAAAAATTGGATCAAATAGCAGATTCGGAGGGTATAAAACAAACCTCTATCGACTCTTAGGGGTTTTTGGATCAGGCTCCTAAGATGATAATGAATCTTGAGGTGGAGGACAAGGAGCAAGGGGTTGAATGCTTGGGATAATTCCAAGTTCAAAACCTTGATCTTCAAGTGACTGTGGAATTTTAGGGTGAACTCCTTATGAAGACACTTTAGTATTAGACAACAAAGGGGAATTGTGAGGTGAAATTGATGGTTCAGCCACTGTGACTTTCCATCAAGAGAAGAAGTAGAAGAGATGATTCATTGAGGGCTTATTAAAATTAAAATTTACAAGGAATTTACTCAATATGGGGCCAAGATTGGTTCAAAATTTTTTTGTTGGCAACTATTTTTATGACATGAAATAACAAATAAATAAAAATGGGTAATGTTAGGCAAGATGGTTTACCAAGTATCTGTGAACCGTTATATACACCTTAGCTGAAACCAAGGACTTGATGTATGACGGTCGATCCCCCCAAATGCTCTGTTTGGTGTATCACATTTACAAGACGACTGACTCAGTTACATGTGGCTAAACAATAGCAACCTAGTGGGCTCTCCCAATATATACTTGATGGTATGGAGAGCAGAAGTCCATGTTAGTGTTGTCTAATGCAGAACCGTTCGATGAGATCATCCCTATATACTTACCATAATGAAGTGCCTCCTATATACCCGAAAGTACTCGAGAACCTTCAATATCCTTCCATACTGGGATAGGATTTCACCCCCAGGATACACTACAGGAAGTTAATGACAATCGTTATTTTTAAAGATGCTAGAACACATCTCTACCCTAGACCTCTAGATATTTGCATTAGGTGACAAATTCTCCTTATGTTAATTGAGGTAAATTTTAAGTTTATCTTGAATTAAGTTTCAATTTGATGGCTCAAAGAGGTCACCTATACCTATGATGCAACTAAATGATAAAAGTGAAACATTTTCATTCGATGAATGCTAAACTAATGAAGGAAGAGAGACAACCAAATAATGCATCAATCTAGAAAAGTGCATTAAAACACAACTCTTAATCTTTCCAATGCAAAATGCAAAATGCAAAAATGAGATCTAATCTTTCACTTCCACAAACAAATGCAATGCCATGATGCAATCCTAAGAGAAACAAAACTCACTTTTCTTTCAGTAATATGCACTAATGTTTATCTCTTATTTTCACTTTGATTCAAAAATGAAAACTAATGCAATGAGAAAAGGAAAAAATGCACTCTAAAACAACTAAAATGAAAATTTCATTCACTTATGGTTTTGAATGAAAATCATTTCAAAAATACTTAAATTAGGAAAGAATTCACTTTTATTTTTTAAACAAATAAATCAAACATATTCACTTTTAGTCCTTCCAAAGTATGCAACTGTAATCTATGCTTGACAATGAAGAAAAGTAATATTCAAAGCATCAAAATGACTCAATACTAATGAAAATAAATTCACAATCACAAACTGAAAGAAACTTGAGAACAATGTCCTAACTACATTAAGACTCCTGAATGGGTGCAATCAATCTCAAAGAGGCAAACCAAGCAATGAGTTTAGGGTGACCTAGAAACCCAAGAAACGCTAGAAAGAACTCAAACTTCAAGAACACTTCATCAAATCAAAGAGAAAAATTGCAATCACACAAGGATGTCAATCAAGACAAATAAATTGTAGTCACACTGTAAAATCACTAGCAGAGGTCAAAAATTCTGACAAACAAGAAGAAACACTAATTTTCTTCTATCATCTATGATCAGACCACCTTTTAAAGGAAAAATGGTGATGACAAGCAGATCGACGCGATTGTAAATTTAAAATCAGTACTGACAATGATTTTGTCAGAGCCGAGAATGCACTGGGTGAAAAAACTTAAGGAAAAAAAAAAATAAAAAACTCTTCAAGATCAGAGCAGGCTAAACATTCTCTGGAAATAACTAGTGACTACAAATAGCTACAGTGATAGACACAAGCCAATATATTGATGGTTGGTCAAACTCATCAAATAATTTGATTGAAGGAGTGGATGGAAAGGGTTATAGCTTCCCCAGTGGAGTCTCCATTTTGTAATCTAGGGAAATCCTCTCTACAGACAAAGAAGATCCCTCTAGCCTAATGAGTGGGACTAGCAACCTACATGACAATCTATAAGACACTTTCCTAAATTACAATCGAAATGAGAGAAGATGAAGATGACCTACCTCGTTCTGATGTTATAACGTACTCCTTTGTTGAAGATCTCGAATCTCCTGTGCCTCATGCTCAACAATATTTCTCACAACATATGGATACCTGCATAAGAGATCAAAGACACAACAAAGAATACAAGTACAACAAGCATAATTGAAATTAATTCACTTAATAGATTAAGAAGCATTAAGATAAATGATAGATTGACATAAACATTTATGGAAAGTGAACCAGTAGTTGTATATATTAATGAAATAAAGGAGGAAGCATACAACCAAGCCTTGATGTCAATAAGCTCTGCTTGAGTGAATGTCCAAGTCCAAGCTCAAGCTCTCCAAGCACTCCTTCTCCAAGCCAAATGAGTAGCATGTAGGCATTATCTCAAAATAAGGGTCCAAATAATCAGAGACCAACCATTTGGGAATGGGAGAGGATGAATATATAGGCAGGGAAAGAGAGTTAGGATCTCTCCAAAGATAGAAGAGGGCCCTCATCTCAAGGAGGTAGCTCATAGGGAAAAGATCAAAGGAAAATATAATTTGGGAGAATTTGAGCACATCCACATTGAACAACCTCCAACTCATCGTTCTAGAAGCCTCTAGATCATGAAGCTTCTTGTCTTAAAACTTGCCTTTTAGGGATCAATATGGATATACAAGAAAAAAGTGCATTGATAGCACAAGGATAGTATAATGCAACTAACGATCAACACATGTTGCCAGTGTCAGGGTCACGCTGATCCTAAAATTAGGGTTTCAGAGCTCACTTCTTTAGGGAAGTCTCAATAAATGTTTCCATCAATGTTTGAGGGAGGATCTGAGTTGTATATCAGGATGGGTACAGTGCACGATTTCCAAGTTTTGGCAATTTGTATGGCACAGGGAAGTGAAGGAGGCATGGAAAAATGCCATGTAACGCACATGCATGTATCCCCTTCGCTGGTACTTGACATGCTTCATGTGTTAATTAGTTCACAATAACGTCTCCTAGCATGTGCTCTTTTTTCATCCTGTTCGTTGTCGCACCATGTCTCATCCATGTACCTGTATCTGCAATCACTCATGACAGGATGACATCAAATCCAAAAATCGTGTAGTCTACCATGATGAATCATATTTTATTTTTAGGTGCAGGTGACTGAGAGAGAGGACAAGGCTCTGAAACTGTACAAGTCACGTTTAAGGCCAAGATGCGAGCTCCGAGGCAGTATAAAGGAAATTTGGGTAGATTTCACTATGAGGTGGCGATGAGCAGTCTGAAATAGTAGCGACCATTTGTGGGATTTGGATAAGTTGGATGGAAAAACTACGATATTTTTTTTTATCGGAGGTAGTGCTCGAAACATGGAGGACACTGGCAGTGAAAACTACACAGATTCTCCAGGCAGTGGGGCTGCAGGAGCTTGCTGGCCAAAAATTCGTAGAGCTAGGAGGTTGGCTTGCAGAACACTTCTGCACAATTTTGGGGTTGAGCAGGGTGTTAAGTAGATGGAGGACAACCCAAGAAAACTGCACAGTTTTCAAGAGAAGTAACAAGCCATCTAACAGAGGGACTGGCTGACAGAACTGCACAAATTACGAGGATAGTGAGTGACATGGATCGGGTGCATGTCCCTCATGTCTGTTCAATTTCTTCTATCAGCAGAGGTGGGCATCCTGACAGCCTCTGCTCAATTTTTGGAGTGAAGCCTAGGTTCATTACCTAGTCACACTCTTCGGTTGACTTGTACGATGCTTGATAGATTGACTTGTGGGAAGTGTAGATTGAGATGACTTCTTCATAAACTTTTGTATTGTTTTGGGTAATAGTCAACTAGGTCGATTCTAGGATTGCATAGTGTAGACTTCCTAGGAGGTAGCCTAAAGCTCTGTGTAATTCTGGGCAGGAGTGCATGATCACTGAGGGCTAATACTGCGTAGTGCAGCTCAGTGGAGGTGTGGCTGGTGGAGGGTTGTCTATTCGATAGATCTTCGGCAAAATGGCTAAGTGTGTGAACAAGTGGAATCGTGCATGCATGACCCTGCAAATACACACTCAACATGACTTGACGACAAGACACCTCAAACCAACAAGATAGCATATGCTCAGTGTGACTGAATGATAGGTGCGAGTGACAAGTGTGACACTTGAGATAGATCATTGAGTGATTGTGACGGTACTTGCACGAAATTTCATAAAACCTCGTGTGTGAGTCAAACAAATTATTACATAGCGAACACATCTTGTACACATGAAGACAGACCTTCAACATAACTAGAACATGACCACAAGCATGACATTGTGACCAACATGCTAAAAGATGTTCGGTGAACGATGAAGTGAAGAGGGTGAAAAGGCTCGATATGAGCTCAAGGGGTGAGCCTAAGTGTTTTCAAACAGCAAGGAAAAGCCCAAGGAAGACTCCAAAATTGGATGCAGGCCAAAATTTTGGAGGGTGTTGTAGCTGCTACAACATTACCTTGCACCAGTCCTCTTTCCAGATGGGTTGATGGGTTGAAAAAAATCAATGGCCCACTCATCAAAGGTTTGTAATATAACTTGTAGTACCAATGACATCTCATCTCTTCTGGAGGCCTTCTCGGTTCTTTAATATACATCACATGCTCAAAAGTACTCCTTCGAATGTTTATGTAGTGTAGGCCACCACAATTTTGCTCTCAAAATCTTCTGCATAGTAGCTTTCCCTGCATAGTTTCCACTAGTTGCACCCCCATGAGCCTCTACTAGAATCATGTCTTTCATGTTCAGGAACATATCTATGTAGTATCGCATTTGGTCCCTTATTATATAATTTCCCTACTATTAATGAAAATTCAGTTGCCTTAACCACCAATTCTTTCTTCTTTTCCATAGTATATGCTAAAGGAGCCATTCTTGTGGTAAAAAAATGAATGATATCTACAAAATGGTCATATGCAACTCTGATTACAAATAACTGTGCATCAAGGAGATTATCATCTATGGTGGTTTGTTCTTCCCCTATTTCTAGTCTTGACATATGGCCAGGACTTACATTTAGTCTCCCTGATTTAACAATGATCTCAAATTCATATTCCTGGAATAACAGTAACCATCTACAAATTTTTCCTCCTAAGATAAGATTATTAACCAAATACTTCAGCGTCAAATGATTTGTAAACATTTTAAAGTGTGACCACGACAAATAGTATCTAAACTTCTGCAAAGCATATATCATGGCCAGTCCTTCCTATTATGTAGTGGTGTAGTGTTTTTATGATTTGGATAAGTTTCTACTTGCAAAAGCTATAGGATGATCAATCTCTTCTGCACCAGGTTGTGTCAGTACCACTCCCAAATCTATACAAGAGGCATCCGTATGGAGATGGAATTCCTTATTCCAATCAGGGAACACTATTATAGGTGCATCTACCATTTTTTCTTTCAGTATGTCGAGCCTCTTCTGACATTCTTCATTCCTCTGAAAATTTACATCCTTCTTCAATAATTTCTCCATAGGTGCAGTGATTTGAGCATACCTCTTGATGAATTTATTCTAATACCAAGTATGTCCAACGTAGTGAAAATTTTTCTTACTGTAATAGGTGGAGGCAAGTTCACAATGATAGCAATCTTAGCAGGGTCCACCATTAGTCCTTTCTTACAAACAATATGCCCCAACAATATGCTGAAAGGTACATAAAATATGCACTTATTTAGGTTCAAAGAGATATGATATTGTCTACATGTATCAATCCTAAGTCTTAAACTTTCAATATGTTTGTTGAACAATCCTAATATTGTCCAATCATCAAAATATCGCTCTAAAAAATTGTGTATGTATTCCTTAAAAACTGCAACCACCACCCTAGAAAATATAGTAGGGGCATTTTTAAATCCAAAAGGCATTATTTTGTATTGATATGAGCCCCATTCTATAACAAATGTGGTCTTATGCCTATCTTGAGGTGAAATCCTAATATGATGATAACCTGAGAATGCATCTATAAATAAGTAAGCTTCCTGGCCTCCTACATTTCTAGCACTTCATCTGTGAAAGGGGTATGGAATGGATCATGTAAACATGCATCATTCAACATTCTTAGATCAACATAGATTCTAATTCCTCATTGAGTCTTCTTTTCTTTCACCACCATAAGACTCACCCATTTTCATTCTTCTACTGGTTCATTAATTCGTGCTGCTATAATCTTATCAAGATCTACTTTCACTTTCTCTTTATACTTCAGGTTTAGCCTATAAACTCTTTCTTTGACTAGTTTCATATCAGGCTTAATGGGAATCTTCATGACTCGTAGATCTCCTATTATATCCTTCATCGGTGAAAACTTGGTGGGAAATCATTCTTGATATTAATGAAGTAAATCTGTAATTTTACTAACTGTCTCCTCATTCTAATAGTCTCTTATTGTTGCAAAATTGGGTTCCTTATCTGATCCTATGTTCACACTCTTTGTCTTGAGTGGCTTCGTTATGTTTGGTACCTCTAGCTCAGGTCCAATTACTTCACAGTATCCTTATGACTTTGCTATGTCGATTTTGTGAGGATCTTCTTCTTCTTTTACAGTGAGGTTATAACACTCTAGTGCATTTTCTATCTGCGTAGCCCAATCAGATTCCTTCCATGTCAGTGGAGTTACATTCTCAAAGATCATCTTCTTGACTGTACGAAGGGAAAAATCTATGTATGGGAAATCATTCTCAAATATGAATGTTAATATGAAGCCATCAACCATGTCTTTCCAGTTCAAGGTACCATGTCGAGGATCTATTTTTAGATACCAATTATTAGGGACTATATCTAATGTATGAATGAATCCATGTACCGATTTTTGTTGTGGAATCTCCTTCCATGTTGTAGTGCATAATTGGATATTATTCCTAGGATTAGTTTCAACATCATATTTTACCTCTATATCTATTTGTCCAAATTTTATCCACATCAGTCTTTAACATTCCTCCCGACCTCCTATATCCTTATTGTGTGAATTCCACCATCTAGTAGGGGTATCCTTCAGGGCTATATCTAAGGCCGACAACCTTTGATTTTTTGGAACTGGCTTTTCATAATCATTAAGAAAAGTATTTACATCAATTAAGCCATCACAAGAAGTCATGTTACATACCTCAGATATCATACAACGAATTGATTTGGTAATTCTTACACAACACCTTGTAGATACTTCATGCAACCTATTTTGCCAGTTCTCTAACTTTTCTTCTAAACCTGAGGTACAAGAACTATCACACTCCCAACCTAACTTGCCTTCTATAGTATGGTTAACATGTGTTTTTCATTTGTTGTCAATTGATAGATATTGTCTATGTTAGGTGCACAATATTCTTCCTTGACTAATTCTGTATACCTTACTCTTTCTAATGGATCCAAGGTAACAATTACTCTCATATGGTTTCCTTCAAATATCATCTATGTCTTCTTCAGATTAATTATGGCCATATTTTCAAACACTTAAGCAATTCCAAGCAACGTGGGATAAAGGTTAATATCATCGACGATCTCTATTACTTAAAAATCAGCAGTAGTGTGAACCCACCTTGACACCTAGTAGTCTTCCTAGAGGGAATATCTTTTGATGATTTTCCATCCTTAATTGAATAAGTGACCACTGTAGCTTTGACTTACCCATTAATTCCCATGTTTTCTTCATCAAGGAATTAGCATCAGATCCGATATCTAGACTAATTTGATCCATCTCATATTCTTTTGGGTCTCTTCTATTGATGCTAATTATTGACTGTGCACATCTCACTTCACAGTGCTTCTTTGGATGCATAGGAATTAATCAACTATTGAAGTCCTTCTACAACCTTTTGATCTCTTAACAATTTCATACAAGTTTGCGAAAAACACTTTAAAATAATTGCTTGATTTGTTGAATATTGGTCTTGTGTTGGAGCCTGATCCTACGTTGGAGCTTGGTTCTGTATCGAAGCTAATGACACATTGCAATTAATTTTCTAATCAGACTTTGGTTGTGGACTAGAGGTAGAAGCTCCAACTTTCATAAACATTTAGTTTGCTTCCGTAAATGCTCATTTTTCTTTCTAAATATAAAAAACAAGAACTTTCTCATCATTCTTTCTAACCCATGCACTTTCAGATTCTTTCTTTTCATTTGCTTTATCACTAGCGGTGGCAACTCCAATTCTAGTAACAATACTAATTTGAGGTTCGTTGACCCTTTCTTTAGCAGTCATCATTTCAGTATTCTACATCAGATGTTGATTTATTTTTTCGTTTATCTTCGCTATAATTACACGACATTCTTCAATAACATTGTTAAAGGATTTATAGTACTTATATGTCATTGTGGGATTTTTGCAATCTCTTGCAAAATGACTTGGCTGGCCGTAGTTATAAAAAATGATTTATCTACATCCTCGACCAAATCCACCACCTCAACCTCTTCCTTGGTAACTTCCTTGGCCACCACTTTGTCCACTTTTCTCCTTTCCATTCTCTTCTACTTTCATTCTATAAGTGTCAGCACTACACTCCATAATTAGTTCGTAAGGTCGAAAATTTTTCTCATCGTGACTTACTAATTTACAATATTTGCAATGTAAATTCCTCAATTTCTATACATATTTCTGTAACAAGTAATAGTCTTCTGAACGAAGTTGGCCTCTAGTCTTACATATTTTTCAGCATAGGTTGGATCCTGCATTCAATGGATTCAGTACCCCACTAGCCATGTAATCCTTGAAGAAAGGGCACTATTCTTTATAATGGCCCTTTGATCTGCACTTCGTACACCATACTTCTTATCTAATTTCATTTATTTTCTTGATGTCTTGTATATGTAGGGTCACGTTCACCAGTTGATTATGAATCTATTGCATACCTGCATTAGTATCTCCTATAGGCGAAGCTTTAAATTTCATCACAACCTCTAGAGCTTCAACTTGAGTTCCTATCTTTTGTTGCATCAATGTCAATCTAACATGTGGTAGTAGTGCAAATATAAAATGTTCTTGATGTTGATGCAGAGATATTTTGAAGCTTACTTGATCTAGAACCACCTTAAAATCTTAGACCAAACTCCCAGACGAACTTAGTAGGTTTCTGTTTGATCTCTTTCAAATCGGTGATGCACTGCGACTTAGACTTTGGCTTCTTAAATTCTCTTACCAATGTTGTTTTAATATATGCAAATGTTCTATTCTGATTATTTGAATACTTCATATACCATGTCAATGCTCTACTTTGAAGTGTCATAATGAGCCGCTCTTTCTTTATATTCTCATTATTGATATGCTTCGTTGTCCTTACAACTTCACATAAAAACTAGAAATGTTATGGATCCTCCAATCCAATTCCTTTGAAAATCGGTAGCTTAATATTCTCATCCATACTTCCTCTTAGGGGGGAGGGGTATGATCAAGGGGAGGGGGATGAGGGGTAGGAGGGGTAGAGGGAAAGGGGTAGTAGTGGGAGGGGGAGGGGAAGGGGGAGGGGGATGAGCAAGGGTAGGGGGATGGGGGGTAGGAGGGGTAGTAGTGGGAGGGGGAAAGCTAAAATCACCCTCGCTATTAATGGATTCTAGCTTCTACAAAATCTTAGGCTGGAAGGGTGAATAACACGAAGTTACCTAGGGGTTATCAGGTTAGATTTATTCTCTTTCAGTTTTAGATCCACTGAAAACAGGACAATGATTAGTCTCTATAAAAGTATTTGGGTCCTTTCCTCGAGATATATTTTTGGTAACCACTCTATATCGCTTTCTACTTCATGTTACTATGATCTCTTGTTCGCATTTATTATCTCTTATTCTAAGCATAAGTAAACTAGCAATCTGATTGCAACTGTAGAACTCTTTTTTCACATAGAAGCATCTTAATCAAAAGTTTCATAGATTTTAAATACTTACCTTGTGGTCCTTTGAATAATTTTCATTCCACTTCGTTGTAGGAGACGGTCGAGTGTACAACAAACTCAGTAATAAATCCTCCCAAGATGTTATCAATCTAGAAATCAAAAACCCTTGAAATCCTATTATCAGTGCTCTTGAGCCATTGTACCAGTTCAGGAGTCCACATTGTAGGTTCTTCACCCTTAAAACAGTTCTTCCTTTTGGTCAACCTCAATATCCAATCATACAACTCAATAGGAAAATAAGCAAAGAAAATATCGTATTGATCAGTAAAGATATACTTATATAACCAAGCTTCATATGTCAGACATGGGTTTCTGTTTTCTTGATCTGCAAATTCTCATTTTTTAGGTCTATCTACTCTTGAATCTCCTTCTTCGATGGGTACTACATCACATAACCTTCAAATAAGTTTCAGTCCCAACAACAAAACCATATTTTGGTTTAGATTGGGCTAACCTAGGTTCGATCTATACTACCCACCAAAAAAACCCTCAACCGTTGGCCCTTTCAGCAATGACCTGCAAGAAGATCACAATCTAACCCGAAGTGACTATGGGAGTATGTAGAACCAGGTTTCTTTAGACTTGATGAACTAGGAGATATGGTATTATTATGTTATCTTATTCTTAGCATTCATATCACTTCGTCGAATTAGATTAAATACTTAACATTCCATATAAGCCATAAACCATCATTGTACACAAGTAAAATACAAACATAATAACTACTACTCTACAACATATAATAAGAAAATATACACATCAACACATTAATTTGCCATGGCTTGCCCCATTGTAGGGATACATCCATAAGAAATGTTGCTTAATATAATAAATCTTTGAACAACAAACAATCCTTGGCCTACACACTAAGCTACAAACGGTCTGCGCACTCAGCTGCAGACTCGGGCCTCTACGCACTCAGCTATAGAGCCTCACCTTCTCTACCGAAATACAGATAACAATAGTTCGTCCATAACACTGATCTAGATTTAATTCAAGATAATTCTCTTCTTATTATTTTACCTTATATATACTACTACATCAAAGGGTTACATCACCAAAACACCATGGTCCAAATACCATGGACTCCCTAAAACAAGCAACTACGGTCCCAAAACCATTGATCCCTTACAAAATCGTGTACTTTTACAAAAAGGAGGGGCTTTGACCCACCCTGAATCCCTTATGACACCGTGTGGTATACTTAAAATGATTCACTCCATGGTCCACTTCACGCTCTACTGTGTGCTCCACTACGCGTTCCACCCCACAAATTGCAAAGTCTTTGCCAAAATCTAGGCCAAGTTTGGCTGCACCCAACTCTTTTGGATTCCCTCCACCCAAAACTCCTCTTAATGTTGCCTAGAACAACATGATCTCATAAAGAAATCCAAAATCATATGATCCTTGGATGGTGCATTCAGAATCATATTTGACCGCTTATGGTGACCAAATGCTTCCAATCCCATTGGAACTAACTTATCAGGTTGTTCAATCATTTTCAAAACCACTTCTTACTGAAGTTGATCGATTGAATGTGATCATTAACAAATATTCTCAATCCTCTTGGTTGGAACCTATATCATTTCTTGATCCTTTTGATAATATGTTTCCACCAAACGAGAGTATAATGGAAATTATGACCTTAGATGAAATGCCTTGGGACAATTATCATCATCCTTCTTCTTTTCTTCCTAGCTTTGATAAGATTGAGAATAAATTTTCTACCATGATTGTACTTGAGATTGTACATGACCCTGAATTCCATATATCAATGTTTGAATCCTAATATGAAAATAATTTAGAGAATATATCTACAACAATTCCACTTAACATCTCAGTGAAACGTAAAATTTCAGAAAACATTCATATAGGTGCCTTGTTTTCACTTGATGAAATTCAAACTTATAAGGCCCCATTCCAATAATTTCACCACATATTTTCCTAGTCTTATGAGGAAATGCCAAGAATTGACCCAAGTATTGTAGTTCATGAAATCAAGGTTTTCCCATAGGTTAATCCTATCATAAGGATATTACGTCTAATACATCCTAGAAAAGTTTTCGTTATTAAAGTTGAAGTTGAAAAAATTCTAAAAGCAGGATTTATCTATCTTGCTCCCTTCACTGATTGGGTTTCTAACATCATTCCTATTAAAAGTGAGTTACAATAAGAGTATGCATCGATTATAGAGATATTAACAAATCTATTCCTAAAGACAATTATCTTACTCCTTACATCGACAAAATAATCGGTGATTGTGCTGATAATGAAATATTAAATTTTATGGACGAATTTTTTGGATACAATTAAATTAACATATTCTCTTCAGATCAACATAAAACTGAATTCATTTATCCCTGGGGAACTTTCTCCTATCGAAATATTCCATTTGGACTAAAGAACATTGCCACTTTTCAATGGGCTATTTATTACGCTTTTCATGAAATTAAGCATATTGTAGAGCCATATTTATATGATCTACCAACCCATTCATTAAAATGCTCAGATCATCCAGACCATCTATGAGTAATTTTCCTCCAATGTCACCATTATAACATACACTTCAATCCACACAAATGTGGATTTTGTGTGAAATCTGCTTATTTACTAGGATTTGACATGTCTAAAGAAGGCATTAATGTTGACCCTCTTAAGGTAGTGTCGATTCTAAATTTTCCTCCTCCTTCTAATTGATGCCAACTCCAAATTTTATAGGTGAAATCAATTTTTTTACTTTGTTTCATTCTGAACTATGTAGAGCTAACTAAATGTTACACTAAAATTTGTCACCATGACTATTTGCAGTTAGTATGGCTCCATCAACTGTCATACTATCCTCCTTGGCAAGTCTTATACCTCTGCTCTTCATGTCAAGCTCCAAGAAAGAGAGAAAGTCTTTAAAAATCTATATAACTCTGGGTACGCAGTTTCTCTTAGCCTTACCTGCGTGTACGCACCTCAAGTTCACATTCCATGCGTACTTGTACGCTCTGTCTGTAAAGGGGTGGGTGCGTACCCCTGTAAAGGTCAAAAGGCGTGAGTTTTACTTCAAAAAAGTTACTTGTGGTCGATTCTAGAGCATTCTAGAAGTTTGTTTGACGTGTATTGAGCGCCTCCAGATGGTTCATGTATCCCTATGAAAGAGGAACTTATCCGATCAAGAGGGGAGCTATCCCATTGAAAGAGGGGCTTATCCCATTGATGGTGGACCTGATTAACTTCCTCTAAAGCACTATAAATACAGGCATTGGGCCAGAGGGAGAAGAGGTTGAAAGCTGAACATTCCTAAGGGTAGATGCTGCTGGAATTAGGACTCCCTTATAGAGCTTGAGAGGAGAGATTCCCATCCTTTCTTAGCTTCATTTGGAAGTGGGTGAGCTGATCAAAGTAAAGGAGAACTCTTGCTGGACCCTGGGAGGGACCTACACAACACCAAGGCACAGGTTGTAATGGTTTCTTTTGTTTCCACTTAATACAATTAAGCTCATTTTTCTCAACAGATTGTTATACATGATTTGTTTCATATACTCCTTGGTCTGTATGATGAATATGTTTTATTTTATGAGTTATTCAGGTGCTATGTAATTGTTTTCTTGTTAGTGAATGCAGGTTTCGAAGAGAAGGAGGAGCTCATCCGGATCGGCGAGGCTGGACTACTACAAAGCGTTGGGCTAAAGGTATGTTATAAACACCTGATTACTTGTATTCTAAATGCATATTTAGGGAAAGGTAGTGTTTAATTGTCTTGTTTGTCACTAGAAAGCCTTAGCTTCTAGGGAGGTCGGTTTTGTCCGCAAAATTGACTCTTTCCGCATGACAAAATGGCGCCTCCGCTGGGGAATCCATGGATTTGATTGATTTCTCTTTTGATTGATACTTTGATTTGAGAAAAGTCGTTTTCTTTCTGGTTTTTGACTGATTGACCGTGAATTTGGGTGGAATAGCTTAGGGTTAAGTTAGATTTTACTTTTCTTGGTTTTGCTAGAAGTACGCAGCCTCTGAGTTAAGCACAGTGCGTACTTGTACGCACTGCAGCTTTGTACACAGAGCATACACGCACCTGTGAAAACAGGCTACCTGCGTACCCTGTCAAAAGTTGAGAAAATTTCAATTTTTCCTTTTTTGCCTCTTAGATTTTGTTTTTAATTTGTTTTTGCTGCCCAGATCCACTGGTTACCTGTCAGAAGTCCTCATCTAAGCTTGTTTCATTAGTGTCAAGGGTTTTAGTGAAATTCATAGAAATTCTAGCCCTAGGGTTTGATTTTTGCATTGGTCCTGTAGTGACTTTGACTTTAGAAGTTGTAAAACCTTGGATCTCCCTAGTTTTTTCAGTCTTCTTAGGAGTCGGACCTTTCATAAAATCCACCTGTGTGAGAAACCTACCTTTGTGTTGTCTCTTTGCGGAATTTCGAGAATGCTTGTTAGTTAAAGTTGTGAATTTCATTCTTTAGAAAAAGAACAAAATATTTTGATTTTTTGTTTTTGACTGGTTTATGATTCTGCATGAACGATTCCTTGGTTGAATTGTAACTGAGTAAAACATCCTGGAATTATACTTTGTAGGCTTTTGCCTCATTAGATTTACTTTTAGGTGAATTTCTCTTAGATTTGCTTTTGGGTGAAATTGAGTTGTTTTGATTGTCATAGATTTTTTAAATTTGATTTTTGTAAAGTAGTCTTACATGCTTTGTTAATATAGGAAAAATACAAAAAATCTCTTTTGAAGAAAAGTTTGTTTTAGTAGCATTTGAAGTCTTTGAAAAGAAAAGGAATTTTCGTGAAATAATTAGTGGTCATGTGTTATATGCTTTCGGAAAGATAAAGAGTTTGTTTCTTTGATTTTCATTGCCAAGAAAGTTGTCTTTATATCAATTTTGCATTCTCCAACTCTCTTAGCTAGGAAATTCATTGAAAAAGAAAAATAGTTTAAATCATCCTACGTGCATCTTTTTAGTGGATTTGAGTCGAGTCTACACACCATCAGTTTCATCTCCACTACCTTGTCCTAAAGAAAAGCCATAAAAATTAACGCTTAAAGTAAAATTTACTTAGTAACTTTTTATTTACTAGGGCTCTGAAACACCAATATAGATCAGGCTAGTGTCTTGGAGTAGGAGAGTAATTAACTCTCCAATATAGCAAAACCAAACAAGTAGCTCATCTTGTGGTAGGATAAATCCAACTGTTACATTTATGCTCTGGGAAAGCTCCTCTTAAAGGAGAAGCATGAGACCGTGTCCGAACCAGTGAGGGGATCAATCCTCCTTCATTGGGAAAGATGCCAGATATGCACGTACTACAAATGATAAGCCTCGAATTATTATCGAGGAGCCTGGGGTCACTTGTCGGTAAACCTTGGATTATTGTCAAGGAGCCGGCTAGGGGATTGAGGTTGTTACTCTGCCTTTGCGTGCTATCGGGTCGTAGACTGTTCCCCCAGGTATATTTGTTGTTGTTGGTGACCTTAGTGACCATTATCTTTAGGGTTCTACCCAAGGTGACAGTGGAGGGAAGATCCCACTGTACCTGGAGCAGACGTCGGCTAGACTCACTTGGATTTTCCGGGGAGTTCACTTCACTTGAGATGGTTAAAGTGGAAGAACTTGTGCCGGTCTATTCATTAAGCAGGTTGCCGGGGTAACTGTTCCACCCGCCACTTCTGTACTGAATTCGACGATGTTTGGCTTCATCACCAACTAGTTTTCGGTCCGAAAGGCTACTGTTTGTGTATGGTTTGACGCCCTATATTCTTTAGGTGTGTGATTCGAATTTGTTTGGTTCTTTAGAGACTTTAGGCGGTTTGCTTTGAGATTTTACTTTGTTTGCGTGTGCAGTAGTTAAAAGTTTTTAACTGTGGCTGAATTACCGAGACAGTCCCGTAGACTTCGGGTCTAGTCACCTGAGATTGTAACTGTGGCCGATTTGTTGAGGAAGTCCCGTAGACTTCGGGGACAACCTCCTGAAGACGTTCCGGGTCATTACGAAGGTTTGAATGTCCTTGTAACTCCTAGTGGCAGTAAAGTAGTTTCACTTGAAGAAGGAGAGTCGTTGTTGGTAGTCCATCCAGATTACCAAGGTCTAGAAACAGGTTATAATCCCGAAGCTATTGCAGTTTCCGAGCTTGCTGGTAGTTTTTCATCTACTAGTGATATAGGCGAAGAACCTAAAATCTCTGAACCTGTTACTCCAACTTCTAGTGCTCCTGATTCACCTAGGGTAGAAAGAATCATCACCGAAAATCTTCCTTCTGGTTTGATAGCTATTGAAGAACTTGCTCCAGAAGAAGAAATAGGCGTCCCTATCCCTAAAGATCAACTTACTACTGATCTAAGGGAGTGTGAATCCATTTTTTACAGTCCTCCTAGAAGTACTACTTGGTATCTTTCGTTAACTAATTATTTGGACAACTCAGGGTCAATTTTTTCTCCACCTCGTACTCCTTATCCACCTGGAGGTATTTATACTCCTGTAAATATGTCTGGTCAGTCGTCTATGTTTACTCAATCTCATAAATCTTTCTTGTACGACGGTCCTTCTGTTCCCTCTGGGTATCAGTCACTTTCTGGTACTTTTGCGGGAGCATCTCCTCAACCCATTGAACATGGGTTATTAACTGGAAACAATGGTAATAAACCATTGGGTGTAGGAGACATCTACATGATGTCAGGTTCAATTCCCGGTTCTCAACCTCAAGGTGGCCAGTTACCGCCTGGGGGGCAGCCTCAATTAACGCCTGGGGGGCAACCTCAAGGTACACAAATTGCGTCTAGTGGGCAACCTCAAGGACAGTATGTACCCATAGTGCAATACATTCCTCAAGGTCAACCCCAGCCTCAATATGTACCCCAAGGTCAACCTCAGTATCAATTTATACCTCAAGGTCAACCCCAGTATCAGTACTTACCTCAAGGGTATCTACCTCAAGGTCAGTACTCGAGTCAAGGTTATCAACCACCCCAAGGTCAATCTTATGTTCAAGGTACGGGAAATGTACCTTTCAATTATCAAACCTACCCTCAATCCGGTTATGGATCTCAATATCCTCAACCTGTCATGGGTCAATACCCGGAATGAACATAGTGTGGGATCCATCGCAAGTTCAACAAGTATTGCAGCCAAGTGTACAGTTGTCATCTCAAGCTGGACAACCCTTAGTTTCTGGTTCACCCTAGCAACCAGTCCAGTCTAATGTTCAAACTTCTGTACCTTCGGTAGTTTCTCAGTCTGGGCCTATCACCCCTAGTACTCCATCTCAAACGACTGCTGCGACTACCGCAACATTTGTTCAATCTACCACACTTACTTCTGGAGTATCGACAACTCCGGTTTCTACTATCTCTGCAACTACTCCTCAGACATCTTTACCATTGTCTGGATCCACGATTCAAACTACGGTTCAGATGCCTGTATGACAACCTGGTTTAACTACGGTTGTCACTAGTCAACCACAATTCACTTATCAACCGTACCAGGGACAGTACCAATACGGGCCTGCTGTCTAGCACCCAGTTTACCAGTATCAACCATATCCTGGGTACACTTATCAACAACCTCAGCAACCCCAGTACGGTCCGGTTAATCCTAGTTTTCCGGGAGGATACAATATCCCGAACGCGATTCCTATTCCAAGTTATCCTGGATATCCTCTTCCTGGGACTGGTCTTGTGACCCAGAGCTTTAGGGATCCTAATCGGCAATTACCGTTTATCGCAACTTTGGATTTACCAGACTTGTCGCGCCTAACGAACGATCCAATAAATTATCTTCCGTTTTGGCCGCCAATGCCAAATAAGTTGCCCAGTGACATACCCAAGTTCGAAGGTAAGTCTGGAGAGGACCCTTCGAATCATGTGATGAATTACCACCTTTGGTGTGCCTCTAATTCCATCTCGGATGATTCGATCTACTTACGTCTTTTCCAGCGTACTCTCATTGGTCTCGCGGCCAAGTGGTACATTGAGTTACCACGGGCCTCTTTTTATAATTTTAGCCAGTTAGCTACCTCATTCTTAACTCATTTTCAGTTGTCGGTCAGATATGATAATGGCACGGAGTTACTAACTTCATTAAAACAATCGACATCCACTTATATTTCCGATCATATTCACGAATGGAGACGTCGAAGGCGATTAGTGAAAGTTTTTATCCCGGACCAAATCTTAGCTGAATGGTTTGTTAAATCATTATTACCGAAGATTACTGAAGACGTAGCTAAGGCCGGAGTAGTTACTGAGGAGCAAGTGATTGCTCAAGCGCAGTACCTCGACTTAGTTTATACTCAGTCAGGTACGTTACACGAAAAGATCCCAGATCTTCCTAAGTCGAATCAAATCACTGCTGCTCCTTCGGGGTCTCATGTCGCTGATGGCATGATTGGTACGGTAAATACTAAAATCAAGAAGAAATCCTCAAAGAATTCTTCTGCTATTATAACCTTACCAGATTCCCCGACAGGAGAATCTTCTGCTGAAGTTTCTGCTGATATTCACGCTGTCGAGTCATCTACGGCTAAATCAAAATCTAGTGGGAAAAAGAAAGGTAAGAAGAAGAATAAAGCAGACAAGGCTCCAAAGGAGAAAACTGAAAAGTCAGAAACCAATGACGAAAAGCGCAAACCTCGATATCCTTTTCTTATTTGTGAAGAGGATCATTTTACAAGAGATTGCCCTCATCGGGCCAAGGTTGTGAAAATCGTCAAGGGTTCCCTAACTCCTGCTGTTTTGAAAGATCCATTTCCAAATCAGGAGAGTAAGATGATAGGTTCTTCCTCGAGTGCCAGTGAAGAACCCATATTAATGATGTCTCATGTAAGGATTGCAACTCGATCGCAAGATTATGGTAGTAAAAGTCCTGTTGATGGCAAAGAAGCAAAATCTTCTCATTCTAATCCATCAACCTCAGCTCCCGGTTCCGATCCACTACAGATCGAGAAGCCTAACCCGGACTTAGTAATCAAACCACCCGCCAAGGGTGTACTTCGAAGGTCTGCTTTTAATCCACATGCGAGAGCGGCCCAAAATTACAACATTGTTGAGGATTTAGCTGTTTCACCCTCAGCAATGTTGGCTTTGGAAGTGCTGCAATCATGCCCAGCACAACGCAAATTACTTTTGTCGGCTATAGGAGCTGTTCATGTTTAGGACCCGAACCTAATAATATTTGATCTAGAAAATAGTACACCGCGTTTACCTCATCAAATGGCTTTCCAGATTCCAGTGATAGTAAAAAACAGGCCTATTCATCGAACTATAATTGATGAGGGAGCTTCCACGTGTATTATGTCGATACAGTGCTGGAGATCGCTTGGTTCTCCTTCACTAAATCAATCCCCGACCATTATTAAGGCCTTTGATGGCCGTGGGTTCCATCTGTTTGGCATTCTACAGGATTTTCCTATAGGGGTTGAGGGAAAAACCGTTAGTCTGGATGTGGAGGTGGTTGATGCCCCTCTAGACTACAACCTTCTTTTGGGTCGAAGTTGGTCTTACGCTATGACAACGGTTGTTTCGTCGGTCTTCAGAGTAATAAAGTTTCCACATAATGGCAAGATCGTAACCATAGACCAGCTGGCTTACTTTTCATCCGACCCAGCCTCTTCAGAGAGTATCCAGCATGTCGGTAAAAAGACTATCCCTTATAATGATGTTGGAGTAGGATTAGTTAAAGATGCCGGTTTACTAGGAACTTTTCCTTTTCCTCCAATCAACGTCGTATCTTCATTTGCATCTATTCATATGATTACTTTAGACACCATTGTTTATGACGATCCTTGGATCGTTCCTTCTGAATCTGAGATAGACTCATTTGGTGATGCAATGCCTTTGAGTCCATATGAAATTGCCTATGAAGCCGTGCAGTCTTTTACTGACCCGAGTTCAACCAAAATCAACCAAATGAATGTGGTCCATGAGGAATCACTTTTCACGTCAACCTCGGAATTAATAGCGTTTCCCGAAGTTGTGTCATCTAACGAACAACTTTGCGAAGTCCTGTGCGTAGACGATTTACCATGGGAAGATCTCCATCATAGATCTTCGTTTTTACCTGAGGATGATCGTTTTGAAAATGATTTCTCATCAACCTTTACAGCTGAATATGTCAAAGAAGCTCAGAGTCCAATGAAACATCCTGATTCAGAGCTGAATTTGGGAAACATTTCTCGCACTATTCCCATTGACATTTCAGTCAAGCCCGGAATTCTTGAGCACGTTAATATAGGTGCCTCGTGTTCAGATGACGAAATTCAGACATACAAGGCCCTATTTCAAGAATTCCACGGCGTGTTTGCCTGGTCCTATGAGGAAAGGCCAGGAAATGATCCCGCGATTGTTGTCCATGAGATCAAGACTTAGCCAGATGCTAAACCCGTCCGGCAACGTTTGCGTCAGATTCACCCACAAAAAGCGGCTGCAATTAAAGTAGAAGTTGAGAAGCTATTGAAAGCAGGTTTCATTTATCCGATCCCGTTAACGGATTGGGTATCGAATATTGTTCTGGTTAACAAAAAACAGGGAACAATAAGAATATGTATCGACTATAGGGATATTAATCGTGCTTGTCCCAAGGACAACTACCCAACACCCTATATCGATCAAATAATTGATGATTGTGCCGACAATGAAATATTTTCCTTTATGGACGGTTTTTCCAGTTACAACCAAATCAATATTCTACCTGCCGATCAACCAAAAACGGCTTTCATTTGTCCATGGGGGACATTTGCTTATTGCAAATTACCTTTTGGGCTTAAGAATGCCGGAGCCACTTTTCAAAGGGCGATGTCTTATGCATTTCATGACATCAAACACATTGTGCAACCGTATCTTGATGATTTGCCCGCTCACTCCTTACATCGAGCTGATCACCTTGTCCATTTACGAGCAATCTTCATGAGGTGTAGGCATTATCGGATTCGGTTGAACCCACACAAATGTGTCTTCTATATAGAAGTGGGACGATTGCTGGGATTTGTAGTTTCAAAAGCCGGCATTCGCGTCGATCCCTCGAAGGTAGAACCTATCATCAAATTGCCTCCTCCTTCGAGTCTTCGCCAACTCCAAAGTTTGCAGGGGAAAGCAAACTTTTTACGCCGATTCATTCCTAACTACGCCGAGATTACCAAGGGTTTTACCCGGTTGTTGAAATAGAATGCTCAATTCTCTTGGGATGAGATAGCTCAGAAATCTTTTGATGCACTCAAGCACGCGTTAACCCATGCACCGTTGCTGCATCCTCCCAACTACAACCAGGATTACTTTTTGTACCTCGCCGCCGCTCATTCCACCATTGGAATGGTCTTAGTACAGGAAGACAAATTCGGAACGGAACATGTGATATATTACCTTAGTCGGACCTTAAACCCAACTGAGCTCAAATATTCACATGTGGAGAAATTGGCATTGGCAGCCGTTCAAGATGTCCAACGTTTCCGTCACTACATTCTACTCCGTAAAACTACAGTTATTTCGGATTACAACCCTATGATCTACATTTTGACTAAACAATTGCTAGGGGGCAAGTACTCTAAATGGATCGTTATCCTGCAAGAGTTCGACTTGGAGTTTGAAAAATCTAAGTCTAAGAAATATTTAGTTTTTTCCGAGTTAATGTGTGACTTCCCGCGTGCTGACACAGAAACTGTGGCAGAGGAGCCCATTGCAGACGAATCTTTGTTTCTCATCAGCACTTTAGATCCGTGGTATGGGGATATAATCGTCTATCTCCAAACCCAATCCTTTCAGCCCGAAGTTTCAAAGTCGGAACGTCAGAAAATTCGATTCCAGTCCCAACAGTACAAAATTATTGGAGATACTCTTTATCGCCATGGGGCAGACTTGGTTTTTCGTCGTTGCTTAACTCACAAGGAAGCTGAAAGGGTTCTGAATGACTGTCACTTTGGAGCGTGTGGCGGTCATATGTCTGGGTATGCCACAGCCCAAAAGATATTGCACGCTGGCTACTTCTGGCCGTCCTTATTTAAAGACTGTATTACTGCGGTCCGGAAATGCCACAACTGTCAAGTGTTTGATCGCAAGATGCGCACTCCACCTGCTCCTCTCGACCCTATAATTGTCATTGGTCCTTTTGCCAAATGGGGTGTTGATTTTATTACATGTAACCCTCACTCAGCCGGGGGGCATGCGTATATCATCCCTGCGGTTGATTATTTTACTAAGTGGGCCGAGGCGATGCCTACATTCGAGGCAGACAGCAAGACAGCTGCAATTTTCGTATTCAATCACATTATTTCTAGGTTTGGTGTCCCACAAGTGATAATCACTGACCATGGGTGCCATTTTCGAAACGTTATGATGACAGATCTTACAGGCCAGCTTGGTTTGTGTCACGATAGCTCAACTCCTTATTATCCACAAGCGAATTGTCTGGTTGAGTCCATCAAAAAATTTTTAGTTATCATGATCCGACGAATCATTGGTATTCATCGGTCGAATTGGCACAACATGTTATTTTCCGTGCTTTGGGCGTACCGAACCTCAGTGAAAACATCAACAGGGTTCACTCCTTTCCAACTAGTTTATGGTTTGGAAGTTGTGCTGCCCATTGAATGCGAAATCCCGTCACTTCAAATAGCTGTCGAATTGCTTCCAGCTACTTCCGAAGAGGAGAAGCGTTTATTATACTTAGCTCAATTAGATGAGACTCGACGTGACATTGCATTAGCAATCGAGACTCACGCAAAACGTATGAAAGCTCAGTATGATCGAAATGTGACCCCTCGAAATTTTTCGAAAGGAGACCTAGTGCTATTATATGATCAAGCTAACGATAAATTAGGTGCTGGAAAATTTGTTCCTATGTGGCATGGGCCCTACATTGTCAAGCGAAAGCTAGCAAAAGGGGCCTATGAGCTGATAGATTTTAACGGGGACTCTTTGGGTAAACCCAGAAATGGACTTTACCTAAAGAGGTATTATGCTTAAATGATGGGTATGGAGATTTTAGGTTAGGTTTTTCTTTCTAGCTGGTGTGTTTGTTAGTTTAGACAGTGTGCTTAGCTTAGAAAGTGTGTTTTTCGTCGTTATTCTGCTTATCTTGGTTTTACGCTTGATGTTTGCAGATGTCGATGCCTCTCCAAACATACATTGGATTTGCTGATGGTGCTTGTCGTAGTACATGGAATATCTCTTTCGCAGCTTGGGTGATTTATTCGCCCTCTGACGAGTTAGTTTCTATGCATGGGGTGAGCCTCGGTCAAACAACAAACAACATTGCAGAATACAGTGCAGTGATTGAATTATTGTTTGAATCTATTTCATTTGGGATTCGGAGTTTGATAGTGAGGTTAGATTCTGAACTCGTTGTATTATAGCTTAATAGAGTGTATGCCATTAGAAATCTAGTGTTATTAAGGTTATTTTTGAGAGTGCGTCTCTTGGAACGTGAATTTGATTACATTGAATATCAGCATATTCCAAGGTCTTTAAATACATTAGCAGATGCAATTGCTTCTCGAATGTTAGACAGACATTTGCGATAATCGTACATGTAAATTTAAAAACATTTCATCACACATGTTTAACAAGATAAGCCGGTAATAATGATATATATATATAGATAGGAGTGTGTCAAAAAATACATCGTCTTCGATCATAGGTTGAAAAACACCTTATGACCGGAAAAAATGATAAGTACAAAAAACCAAAATGTCACATGTGTCTACAAAAATGACCATCCAATCACTGGTGATGCTCTCTATACGACACCACTTCATGAGCCACCCTACAAAAGAACCTCCTAAAAGGTCCTGGGACTGCGACTACATAGCGCTGAAGCCTGATAGGAATATCGTCTATAGTAGTCTCTGGTATATCTGCCGTAAGACGCTCTAGGTCTTGTTCCAACTCAGCTAAGGTCTCTGCGGCCGCGTCCTGTGGGGCCGGTGCCGGTGCAACTGGTTGTCTCCTCTCAAAAGGCCGGAGATTGGCTGGAAGACGTGGGCCTACATCTGCATTTTGAAAATTATTACTGTCAGTTTTGAGACGATATAAAAAACAAAACAAAAAAGTAGATAATTTAAAAACTTGTGAAAAATTAAGTACCTGTGTCATCCCATTGTTCTCCCGGTGGAAGAACCATGTCCGGATCTCCACGAAAATCAACTCCGGCATAAGGAAAATCCTATATCGAGAAGATCTGGTCCTCCAACCAGTGAAAATACTCCGGTCTAAATCGGACAACCTCCGTGCCCTCGTCAGGATGACGGGCCATAACCGCAACCCATCGCGTCAACTTAGGCTCTCGGGGAGGCCCAACCTCAATAGTGAGCTGCTGTGGGATCATCATCGGAACCCTCTCTAGGGCAAAACTCACAACTAAAGGCCCATAACCAAAAGTCTTCAGCTGTCCGTTTTTGGTCCTAGTCAGTTGGCCCTTTAAGTTGGCCAACACAGCATCGCACCAGTTGAAAATGGTGCCCCGATAGCAATCAATCGCCATCTGCATCTTGGATCTAGTGGCAATGTGCAAAGCGACAGCCCCGCAAAGTCTGGTAACTGTAACGGCAATTACCATAAGTTCAGGTCGGGATATAGTTTTGATCTCTATCCCCTTCTCCTGGTTCTAATTATTGCACCACTCTAGTCGGAGACTAGTAATGGACTGGCCACCCGGCCTAGTCCCAGACAGAGTCAATTGTTCACCCCTCTTGGGAAAACCAGTGAGAAAATAAATGTCTGAGGGCTCTATCTCGAGCTGGTGCCCTCCAATGTAAAAGCATTGATCCTGAACGTTCCACCTTTCAACCAGCCACTCTAGAAAGTGCACCTGGGCCCTCATGCCAGGTATGGCCCAGTATTTGTAAAGACTGCATGCCTTCAAAGCATCAGTGGAAGGTTGGTGATTAATGGCGGCCAAATCAACATCTTCGTGTTCTCTCTCGCGCCAATCAAGCATGGTGGACAATCTACACACCATAAAACATCTGTGAGAGTCCATAAAATTAAAATTTTTTGGTCCATTTTGGAGAAATGGGGGTTTGAAAATCTTTTCCGCAGTGTACGCAGCCCGCCTTTAGAGACAGAGCGTATGTACGCAGGTTCTCTTAAGGCAAGCTGCGTACGCCCGACATTTTCCCAACTCAGAAAATGTCGGGGTACGCAGGTCACCAGTGGAGCACCTGCGTACCCCGAAAAGTGGACCTTGAAACCCCAAAACCTTCAAAAAATGAAACTAGGGCCTAAAAGCAAATTCTAAATGGATGGAAATGAAGAGGAGGATGTTGCAAAATACCTGATGAGACAGCGTTCGGTTTCGACAGTCAGATTCTCCGCAATGTCCACGGGAAGTTTCTTGCCAAAAACCCTTTTTCTCTCCTCAACAGTAAAATGGTAAAAATGAAATGGTAAAAGCCCATTTTATAGGTTTTTTGGGTAAATAAATGCTGAATTTGTTTATTTTTCACCATGAAAAGGTATTTTTCAAAGTATTTTTATCTATCTTAAACAGGTATGAGTAATGTGTTGGTTTTTGTGCAGGATAAAAGGATTTTCAGGGAAAATTGTCATTTTTTCACAAACAAAAACATCAGAGTCATCTTTTAAGCCCTTTTATGACTCCTAAAACATGAAAAGATTGCCGAGTGTTTCTTTTATACTCGTTAAAATGGAATTAAAAGACGGTCCCCTTATAGCCCTTTTCTGACTGTAAAAACAGGAAAAGATTGCCGAATTTTTGTCGTTTCAAATTCGATACTGGAAATAAAACGACGTGTCCTTGATCGATTTTTACTTTTCAGGTCAAAGACACTAATCATGAAAGTACTCCTTGGACGCAAGATCAAGCGGTTCTCTCAAGTATTATTTTATAACTTTTCGGGCTTGGGAGACACAAATTTACGAAAAAGTTCAACCTTGGAGTCTTCTTAAGTTTTTCAGACTCTCTACAATTGAAAAACGCCGAGTTTCTCCTATACTGGACTCATTAAAATTTCACAGTAAAGGACCTGTTCGATTACAAACAGGAACGGACCACTCCTTCTTAGGGTTTGAATCTAAAACTAAGTTGGACTCATCCGAAGGATGAGCTTATAATCAAGCATATGTTATCCTCCTCAAGCTTGTAAAAAATAAAGAGGTACTTGCCAGAAATGGTGGGGGAAAAGAGAGAAAAATGAGCCTATTTGTTATCCTTTGTCTCAGAAGAAGCCTTATCACCACTCTTGAACACGACACTATTCATTCACCTGGGTTGGGAAATCCTTTGCCTAACAGTTGATCAAACCACTTTGAAAATCTTCAACCGGTTCTGGGTATTAACTTTGGGTCAATTGTCACCAAACCATCTGTCGTGTTGTTATGTGTTCAAGAGGTCACTGCAAACAAACTATTCATCTGCAAAATACCCGTCATCCATCTCGACCATCCCTGAGTCAGTCCTTACAACTACATTTCTTCAAATTGATCTATGATTTCGTGTTGTGGGTTTGATTGCAACGGGTCGCTTTCTATCGACATCAACACATTATCTAGAAAGATGACCTAGAAATCGTCAGTACCTTGAAATCTGCATGCATCAATGGTAGGTTTCTCGCATTTAACGACGGTTTACATCATTGACTTTCGATCGAAGGATTCCGTGAAATGTTCGACATCAACTCATTCATTCACATCTCATGGATTGTACTGGTTACTTTGAGAACCATTGACATCACTGGTGGTCTCTCTCACACTTGTTAACAGTTTACATCATCGACTGGTAATCAAGTGGTTTCTACCATGTTTGACATCAACTCATTTATTCGCATGGATAGAATCGTACCATTTCGGGAAGTAGAAATGAAAAACCTGGATCTAGTTTCCACCATCCAGGCTGCGAGGAGTTTTGTATTCATTATACAGTAGACTAATCATAAACAGATGGCTACGTCCATACTATGTCTACAAGAGTCTATGATTATGATGTACTGCGAAATCATTCCTATATCAGAGCAGTAGTTAGTTTGTTAGTTAAAGTTTTCAATCTGAGTATGGGAATGCCTACCTCAACGATGATATGATCTTATATATGTATTTTGTTTTGAATATTTGTAGGTTCCAACCGGGCTCTCCACAAGATAATCCTTGAAATGATAAAGTACTTCACCGTTCCTAGATGTTATGAAACCCTAATCTACTACAGGCTTCTCACTTTAGGGGGCAATATGTTACACTAAAATTTGTCACCATGACTATTTGCAGTTAGTATGGCTCCATCAACTGTCATACTATCCTCCTTGGCAAGCCTTATACGTCTGCTCTTCATGTCAAGCTCCAAGAAAGAGAAAAAGTCTTTAAAAATCTATATAACTCTGGGTACGCAATTTCTCTTAGCCTTACCTGCGTGTACGCACCTCAAGTTCACATTCCATGCGTACTTGTACGCTCTGTCTGTAAAGGGGTGGGTGCGTACCCCTGTAAAGGTCAAAAGGCACGAGTTTTACTTCAAAAAAGTTACTTGTGGTCGATTCTAGAGCATTCTAGAAGTTTGTTTGACGTGTATTGAGTGCCTCCAGATGGTTCATGTATCCCTATGAAAGAGGAACTTATCCCATCAAGAGGGGAGCTATCCCATTCAAAGAGGGGCTTATCCCATTGATGGTGGACCTGATTAACTTCCTCTAAAGCACTATAAATACAGGCATTGGGCCAAAGGGAGAAGAGGTTGAAAGCTGAACATTCCTAAGGGTAGATGCTGCTGGAATTAGGACTCCCTTATAGAGCTTGAGAGGAGAGATTCCCATCCTTTCTTAGCTTCATTTGGAAGTGGGTGAGATGATCAAAGTAAAGGAGAACTCTTGTTGGACCCTGGGAGGGACCTGCACAAAACCAAGGCACAGGTTGTAATGGTTTCTTTTGTTTCCACTTAATACAATATAGCTCATTTTTCTCAACAGATTGTTATACATGATTTGTTTCATATACTTCTTGGTCTGTATGATGAATATGTTTTATTTTATGAGTTATTCAGGTGCTATGTAATCGTTTGCTTGTTAGTGAATGCAGGTTTCGAAGAGGAGGAGGAGCTCATCCGGATCGGCGAGGCTGGACTACTACAAAGCGTTGGGCTAAAGGTATGTTATAAACACCTGATTACTTGTATTCTAAATGCATATTTAGGGAAAGGTAGTGTTTAATTGTCTTGTTTGTTACTAGAAAGCCTTAGCTTCCAGGGAGGTCGGTTTTGTCCGCAAAATTGACTCTTTCCGCATGACACTAAAGGTTTCATCGGCTTTTAAAAAAGGTCATCTCTTTCAAGTGGGATGAAACTACTTAAGGAATTTCAATGCACTTAAACATGTGTTGACTCACACACCCTTGTTTCATCCACCTAATTATCACTGAGATTAACTTTTTTATTTAGATGCATTCGACATTACCAATGGTGTGGTATTAGTCCAAGATGATGAATTAAACAATGAACTTGTGATTTACTAAAGTAGGAATCTTACCCATTTTGAAATAAAATATGTACATGTGGAGAAATTGGCCCTAGCAACTGTGTAAGTTGTTCAATGACTCCATCACTATATTCTATTGTGCAAAACAACAATGGTTTAATATTGCAACCCCATGGTTTACATTTTTATCAGACAATTTCTTAGGGGAAAATATTCCAAATGGATTGTTATTCTACAATAATTTGACTTAGAATTTGTAAAATCCAAGTCGAAGAAATCATTAGTGTTTGTTGAGGTTATTTGTGACTTTCCCTATTATGAGGGAAAAAACATGGCAGAGGATTCTCTTCTAAACGAATCTCTCTTTCTTATCAACACATTAGACCCTTGGTATCTCAACATGACTATTGTTGCATTCAATAAAAATCCCAACAATATATAATTGTTAGTGAACACTTTATTGTCATGCTGCTGAGTCAAGTTTTAGATGATGTTTGACACATGGAGAAGACAAAAAAGCTTTAAATGATTGTCACTCTAGAACATGTGGTGAGTATATGTCAAGGTTTTCCATTGCCTAGAAAATATTTCACACTGGATATTTTCATCCCTCCATGTTCAAATATAAAAAGCTTTAAATGATTGTCACTCTAGAACATGTGGTGAGTATATGTCAAGGTTTTCCATTGCCTAGAAAATATTTCACACTGGATATTTTTATCCCTCCATGTTCAAATATTACATTACTATAGTCCACAAATGTCATAATTGTCAAATTTATCATCGCAAAATGCGTGCTCCTCCTTCTCCTTTTCACCTAATCATCACCGTCGATCTGTTTGAAAAATGGGGCAACGATTTCATTACATGTAACTTTCACTCAGTTGGGGGGCAAGGGTATATTATCCTAGATGTGGATTATCTTAAAAATGGGACAAGATGATGTCTACATATAGAGATGATGGTGAAACTGTTGCTCTTTCCATATTCAATCATGTTATTTCTAGGTTTCGTTTCCCATAGGCCATCTTCATGGACCATGGAAGCCATTTTCGAAACTTTATGATGACCAAACTTACTACAAAGTTGGTTTACATCATGATAGCTTGACTCCATATTATTTGTAGGCTAATGATGAGGTAGAATCTGTGAATGAATTTTTAACCACTATGCTTCAATATATTATAGGCATTCATAGATGAAACTAGCATTTAATTATTTTCTTAACATTGTGGGCATATCACACCTCAGCGAAAACTGCAACTGAGTTTACACCTTTTCCAACTGGTTTATGGCGTAGAAGCAATTTTATCTATTGAATCTGAATTTCCATCATGGAAACTAGCAATAAAATTGCTTCCTACTAATTCTATAGAGGAGGATTGATTTTTATACCTAGCACGTCTAGACGAGACTCGTCATGATGCTACATTAGCTAGTGAGGCTCATAAGAAATGAGTTAAGGCACAATTAAATCAAAACGTAAATCCTCACATGTATTTAAAAGGCGACTTAGTCTTGTTGTACGATCAAGAACATGATAGGTTAGGATCTTGTAATTTAAAACCTATGTGGCATGGTCCCTATGTAGAAATTTTGAATAATATGACACTTATTCACAGAGATTATCCCGATTATACACTATTCCAGAATGCATGAATAATACATAACCTTCTCTACGTTGATAATCAATCTTGCAACATTAAAAACACACATTAACACAATATGTAACCCGGCGAAAGCATACAGCTGAAAAATACACACTATCTGTATATTATAATGATTGAGAACATGTAACAATACATAGTACAATACTCCTCACAAGTACTCAGTACTATCTCCACCTGTTACACACAAAACTAGCTCAGATCTGAATCAATCACAAGTTCAAATCTTCTCTGCTGCTTGCTTGCCTCCACTGCGCAATCTTGCATGAGAATGAATGAGAATGGCTGAAGCAAACTCGTATTTCCTTGGCTGAACCACGCAATCCTCATTGGCAATAATCAATCCATTGATTGTGCAAATCTCATGCACAACTATAGTCACAACTGATAGCAATCTCAACCTCTAACACCTGTCTCCACTAAACTGTCCATGCACTGAGTTAACTGATGTATTCTTTAGTTGCTTTATGAGCTAATAATTAGTGAATTAATTTAACAATTAATTCACATCACTCATCACTAGTGTATTTGTAGTTAAACTAAATACAACTAGTTCAACCAAGTCAAACTGAACACAACTCCATCAACTCCTCAATCAACTCCACCAAACTCAACCACTTGAGTTCTAACTGAAGTCCATCATGCAATAGCTCAACTGACCCATAAGAAAAGCATATTTCCTTTTGACAGCTGCATGTGCCACATCTATAGATCGAACTGAAGTGCTCCAACAGGATAAGATAATGTTTATAGTCCAAATATTATTATGAGCTAATAATATTCGACTGTTCTATTTTTAGCTTGGCAGTCTAAAAATAGAAACAGCCCATATGTCTAAAAATAGAAGTCCATCTATTTTTACCAACATGACCAATCATCCACAAATAGCATCCTGCAACTCATAGACCATGATCCATATGTCTAAAAATAGACATAGTCTAAAAATAGACTTTGTGCCAAAAATAGCCTGCGGGCCCACATAGTGAAGGCGACTTCTTTTCACTAAGCTCCATCATCTTGTTGCATTTTCAACACTCCCTCTCAACAAGATATGGATTATCAGCAACCCCTATCCTGCCTTGATGGTATTCGAATTTGCTACTGGTGAGTGCCTTTGTCAAGATATCAGCATCTTGATCCTCCGTTGGAATGTATGAAAGTAACATGATTCTCCGCTGCACACAATTTCTGATATGATGGTACCTGATGTCAATGTGTTTAGATCTATCATGAAATACTGGATTAGTCGAGAGTTTAATGCAACTCTGGTTATCACAATAAATCACAGTAGGCTCCAAGTATGAATCGAACAACTCGACCAAGATCTTCCTCATCCATATAGCCTCGCATGCAGCCAAACTTGCTGCCATATACTCGGCCTCTGCTGAACTGAGTGCCACGGATCTCTGCTTCCTACTGTACCAAGAAACTGTTGTTGACCTGATACTGAAGACCCCTCCAGATGTGCTCTTATTGTTCGTTGGGCTCCCTACCCAATCTGCATCCGTGAAGCCACATAGCTTCACCTCATCCTCCTGTCTGTACCACAATCCATATCCCGATGTGCCTATGAGATAACATAATACATGCTTGCCTACCTTCCAGAAGAGCTCGGTTGGCTTAACCATAGCTTGTGAAAGCTAGTTAACAGCATAGCATATATCAGGTCGTGTATTGACCAGATACATAAGCGACCCAACCAAGTGTCGATAAACAGTGGCATCCACTACTTCTGCTGAAGTAGCATCCTCCTTCCTCCAACCTCCAGGAAGAGGAGTATCAACAGGCTTGCAGCCATGCATGTTGAACTTCTCTAGTATCTCCCGAGCATACTTACCCTGAGAAAGAAATAGTCCATCACTACGCTACCAAATTTCCAATCCCAGGAAATAATGAAGGGGGCCCAAGTCCTTCATCTCAAACTCCTTAGCAAGATCATCCTTGCATGAAAGTATCAACAGCTCATCACCTGTCAGAATCAAATCATCTACATAAAGTACAATGATAAGCAACTTACCCTCCACCACAATCTGGTATAGGTTAGGATCTGCCTCACTCTTGGAGAATCCAAGTCCGGCGAAATAAATGTCTATCTGTGTGTACCAAGCACGTGGTGCTTGTTTCAACCCATACAGCACTCTCCTGAGCCTGCACACATGCAACTCGCTGCTGAAGATCTCGAAACCTTCGGGTTGCCACCTCCTCCTCAATGACTCCATTGAGGAACACAGTCTTCACATTCATCTGATGAATGTGCCACCCCATCTGCACTGGGAGAGCAAGAATCGTCCGTATGGAAGAATACCTTGCGATAGATGCAAAGGTCTCCTCATAATCGATCCCCTCTATCTGTGAAAAGCCTCAGGCAACAAATCTTGCCTTGTACTTCTCCACACTCCTGTCAGCTACCTGCTTTACTTTATAGATCCATCTTGAACCCACCACTGATTTCCCTTCCGGTCTTGGGACAATCTCCCATGCACTGTTTCTGACAATTGAATCACTACTCTTCCACCATCGCATCTACCCATGTGGGATCCTCCACAACTTCCTCGAAAAAGGATGGCTCAGTCACAACACATTTTCTCACAAGAGCCATGTATCCAATGTACTGATTAGGTGACTGTCTCTGTCTGTGTTGAGTTGTAGGTGGTCCTACAACTTTCTTTGCATCTTGAGCCAGTCGCTCAGCTTCTGTAATGCACTTTCGCCCTCTGATGGTTGGCGCTGCATGGGTGGTCTCTTCCACTCCATGAACTTAGTCCTGTGGCTGATCCACGTCCTGAAGCTCATCCTTAGGAACTAATAGCTCCTCATCTGCATGCAAGCATGGCTTCCTCTCAAGCGAACACTTCATGGCTTTCTCCTCCTGAAATTTTATATCCCGTCGCACAACAGTCTTGCGACTGTCTGGAAAATACACACGATAGTTGTGGGGCATATCAGTGTACCGCACAAATATCCCAACCTCTTCGGTCAGCTTCAGCTTCTTCCTTGCATCCTTCGTCACATGCATGTAAACGTTAGAACAAAAAATCCTCAAATGAGAAATATCAGGCCTCTTACCAAAATAAGCCTCCTCGGGTGTACTCATGCCAAGTATCCTGTGAGGACAACGGTTCTGCACATATACTGCAGTATTGCATGCTTCCGCCCACAAGTGAAGGGGTAGGCCCTGATCATGCAACATCACCCGTGCAGCACCCATGATCGTTCTGTTCTTCTGCTCAGCAACCCCGTTCTGCTGTGGGTTATGGGGAGCTATGAGCTCTCTTCGAATCCCTTCTGTGCTGCAGAAATCCTTGAACTCGCCAGAGATGTATTCACCACCATTGTCACTCCTAAGAGCCTTCACCTTCTTCCTTGACTCCTTCTCGACCAGTGCTTTGAACTCACAGAACTTTGAATATGTCTCGCTCTTCTTCTGCATGAAGAAGATCCAGCACTTTCAATACCAACAAAGATCACATAGTACCTGTGCTTTGCTGTCGAACCTATTGAGAAAGGTCCACACACGTTCGTGTGAATTCTCTCAAGGATCATCATGGCACGACTATCCTTCTCATGAAAGGTGGCTTTCAAAAACTTTCCCAAAGTACACCCCTTGCACTGATCTGACTGCGCAAGAGTGCCTTTAGGAATCCCAGTAGTAATCTGCTACAGTATCTTCAAGGCTCCATGGTGAAGGTGACCCAATCTTTTGTCCACAGCTCGCCATCATCCCAGCTCACCAATCCTTCTGCCTTACATGCCATTGCTACGCAGCCATCTACATGCAACTGATAAAGGTTCCTGACTCGAACCCCTATCTTCCGAGTTTCTCCAGTTGTCTTACTACATAGGAAAGCCTTTCCCTCGCTGAAAACAACATCATATCCCTTGTCTTCTAACATCGCCACAGAGATAGGATTCTTCTTCAATCATGGAACATGCATCACTTCCTTCAATACGAAGGGTTTACTAAACTCCCTCTCAAAGGAAATGGTACCGATACTGGTCGCACTGTATCTACCTTCATCGCCCATCTCGATGTGCACTCCAAGATCTTTCTCCTCCAGATCAGAAAACAAATCTTGATCTCCTGTCATGTGAAAAGACGCACCACTGTCCAAGAACCATAGCGATATCATCACACTTGATACCAAGCATACAATCAATGAAAAATCAAGCTCAAACTGTGAGGCTAAGGCCTCTCCTACTGCTGATCCAGTAGCTTGCTTATTTTTCTTCTTCTGCGGACAATTTGTGGCAGAGTGTCCGTGCTGGTGATAGTGAAAGCACTTCACCTTGGACATGTCCTGCTTCTTGCCTTTCACACTAGAATGAGAAGCTTTGTTTTTATTCCCCTTATTTTCTTTGGCAGCCAAAGCGCAGTTTTCTTCATCAGTTGCCTTTGATGAAGATCCGTCCCTGGTATTCCGCTTGATCTCCTCCTGCACAAGATCTGACCAAAGTCTCTCCCATTCTGGAAATTTCTCTCGACCATTGACAAAGTCCTGATAGGAATGCCAACTCTTCGAAATACCAAGGAGAGCCAAGCTCACCAAGTCCTCATCATCAACAGTCACCCCCACACTTCCCAGCGCATCCCGACATTGAGTGAACTTCGTGAGATACTTGGGCATACTGTCTCCCTTCTTGCACTTAATGTTTCTGAGTTTATCCTTGAGTGCTAACTTCCTCTGGTTGCTATTTCTTTGGAATATATCTATCAATGCTTTCCACATCAAGTGTGGACAAGCCTTTCCATTCAAGCTGGACACAATGTGATCCTTCACGCCCTCCAACAAAATCCTTCGACACTTTGCTGTCTTCTTTTTCCAAGCCTCAACTTGAGCAGTATCAGTAGGCTTTGGGACCTCAGCCTCTAAGAACTCCTCAGCCCATTGTCATCTAACACTGCCTTCATCCTGTCCTTCCATGCAATATAATTTGAGCTGCCCTCAAGGGCATACTCCAATCGGAATCCATTGAAAGACATTTCAACTTTGACACCAAGAAAACATTGCTGCAAATTCGAATTCCACCATCTCAAAAAAATCAACCACCTCTGATCTAAAATTCATGAGAACAAAGTATTTCTTGTACAAAGATTGAATATATGGGCTTTTACCGGATATGTCACCCTCCAAAGGAAGGATGAATCCAGAGGCTACCTGGCCCGATTACAGAGTCTGCCTGAAGAAATAAAATGTAAACACTTTCTGAATAATAGATCTGATGATCAACATCTCTAATACCATGTAGAAATTTTGAATAATATGACACTTGTTCACAGAGATTATCCCGATTATACACTATTGTGGAATGCATGCATAATACATAACCTCCTCTACGTTGATCATCAATCTTGCTGCATTAAAAACATTGAAACATCAATCACATGTGCACATTAACACAGTATGTATCCCGGGGAAAGCATATAGCTAAAATCCCCACAATATCTGTATATTATAATGATTGAGAACATGTAACAATACATAGTACAATACTCCTCACAAGTACTTAGTACTATCTCCACCTGTTACACATAAAACTAGCTCAGATCTGAATCAATCACAGGTTCAAATCTCCTCTGCTGCTTGCCTGCCTCCACTACGCAATCCTGCACGAGAATGAATGAGAATGGCTGAAGCAAACTCGTATTTCCTTGGTTGAACCACACAATCCTCATTGGCAATACTCAATCCATTGATTTTGCAAATCTCATGCACAACTATAGTCACAACTGATAGCAATCTCAACCTCTAACACCTATCTCCACTGAATTGTCCATGCACTGAGTTAACTGATGTATTCTTTAGTTGCTTTATGAGTTAATAATTAGTGAATTAATTTAACAATTAATTCACATCACTCATCACTAGTGTATTTACAGTTAAACTAAATACAACTAGTTCAACCAAGTCAAACTGAACACAACTCCATCAACTCCTCAATCAACTCCACCAAACTCAACCACTTGAGTTCTAACTGAAGTCCATCATGCAATAGCTCGACTAACCCATAAGAAAAGTGTATTTCCTTCTGACAGCTGCATGTGCCACATCTATAGCTCGAACTAAAGTGCTCCAAGAGGATAAGATAATGTTTATAGTCCAAATATTATTATGAGCTAATAATATTCGACTATTCTATTTTTAGCCTAGCAGTCTAAAAATAGAAACCGCCCATATGTCTAAAAATAGAAGTCCATCTATTTTTACCAACATGACCAATCATCCACAAATAGCATCTTGCAACTCATAGACCATGATCCATATGTCTAAAAATAGACATAGTCTAAAAATAGACTTTGCGCCAAAAATAGCTTGTGGGCCCACTTAGTGAAGGCAACTTCTTTTCACTAAGCTCCATCATCTTGTTGCATTTTCAACACCCTATAGTATAAAAAATGCACTTGGAAAAGTTTCTTATGACCTAGTGGAGTATGACAATATTCCTTTGGGTAAGCACATAAATGTGTTTTATCTAAAAATGTATTATGCTTGGTCTTTCTTCATGGGTACATTGCATATTGATGTATCATATTTTACATGTGTATAAATTTTACTTCTTTTTTACAAACTCCTTCTATTTCCCCCAGTTATCTTGTCTTACACTTGATTTGTAGATGTCGATGCTCCCTCAAACTTACATTGGATATGCTGATGGCACTATTCGTAGTACTCAAAATCTTTCTTTCATGGCTTGAGCCATATATTCGCTTACTGATGAGTTAGTGAGTCTATATGGAATATTCCTCTATCGAACAATGAACAATATAGTAGAATATAATGTTGTTATCGAAATGTTATCAGATGACATTTCACTTGGCATTCATCAGTTAATCATTACATTTCATTCTCAGATCATAGTATTACATTTAAGTCACATTTATTTAATTAGAAGCTCTTCAATGTTAATAATTTTTTTACAGGTCCATCTCTTGGAAAGAGAAACCAATTACATTGAATACCAACACATTCCAAGAAATTTAAACACATTAACTGATGCATTAGAAAATTAAATGTTAAATCGACATTTGCAACATTTGTAAAAAAGAAAACAATAGTCATTTAGATATTGTACAAAATAAATTGAGCATAGAATTAATCTTCATTAATCATAATGTCTACAAAAATTTTGAGTTTACAAACATGTCATCCAAGAAATATGAGGCCCACAACCTTTGTTATCTAATCATGTTGATATACCAAAAGACAAAATCTATGTCTATGTCTAGAGACTAAGCACGATGCTCATGATAGAAAATGATGCCATGATCCACTTGTCATAACAAATGGCCAATATTCCTAGGTACATTTGTTGTATGCCACTGATAGAGAGGAGGAAGATCATCAATCCCAATGTCTGGGATATCTAGAGTTAATCTCTCTAGGTTACTCTCAATCTCAGCTAGGATCTCTATTGCAATTGGATCCTACTCGACAGGGACTGGTTTCTCATCACGTCTAGCAATTCGTCACATTGTTACTGGTCTCGCTAATCCCACATCTACATGATATTTTTTAGATAGTTACTCTTGGATGCAAATTTAAAACAAAAAAAAAGATGAAAATTATAAAACAACCAAATTGAGAATTTTTACCTATGTCACCCCATTTCATTCCTGCAAGAAGAGAGATATCTGGTTTGCCTCTATAATACATACCCATGTGTGGGTAGTCCTCAGTCATGATGATTTGGAAACTCAACCATATAAAAAATGCACGAGTGTATCTAGCCACTGGACCATCACCACCTTCATGGTGGGCCATCAATGAAACCCACTGTAACATACAAGGATCCTGAGGGCCTCCTATTATCACCTGGATTGAACCTCGGGCTCAAGGAAGGCAATGCCAGGGTAACCACAAACCATTCTTAGACAAGTAGCTATCCCTACTAGGCTAGGAGAGGGCTCTCTCTGTAAGGATCTCAACCAAATTGACTAGATCTAAAAAATGATATTAGGCTAGGTATAGTAGCACAAGGTTTGATTTTATTTTGAAGGGTTTTGATGGATTAGAAGGAGCCAAATAATTAGGGCAAGGAAATTAGGTCAAAATAGCAGGGTGTTCAATGGGGCAAGGTAGGCACAAGGCTCAACACTCAAGGTTTGATGGGTGAGGTGATTAAAGACAGGCGAGGAGCTAGAAAGAGCATGTAAGCAACATGGATTCTTCCTAAACTGAAGAAAACATAGACTATGAATATTCCCTCAAAACAGAGGATAAAATTATGGGTTATCCCTATCAACTTGAAAACATCCGCTTAAAAGCATTGAAATGATTGATGAAGTACAAAAAATATTCTAACATATGATCACAATAGAGAAAACTAAACTGAACATCATACCACATGGATACCAATGAAATAGCTGCAACTTTTCATTAATCTCCTGCTGAAACTAATATAAAATGATGTCTACTCAAAGAATAAGCATCCAACTGAGTCCAACCATTACAATGACTAAGGAAAAACATCATATAGACCCCAAACAACTCATCCTAAGCTGAGGGAGTTGAATCCATGAGAGGAGGAGCTGTTTCTAACAAAATCTGAATTGTTAACTATTGGGCCATTAGTTTGTCATTATTATTATCACTCTTTAGCGCCTATTTCATCCATTTTTACCCTTATTTATCACGTCATTTATCATGATTTATCATATAATTCCATTCTATAATTATTTATGCTCTTATGGATAAATATTATTTATTCTCCTTTATTTTTAATAAATTGATGATTATTATGCATGATTTTACCAATGATGGTTTATTAATAAATTTGTTGTAACATCTCTCACCATTTTAGCCTCCAATATATTTTCTAGATTGTAGATTTGATCTCAAATCTTTCTCCATGATTTACTGTTCTATTGCAGGTAGACACTCAGTTTTTTCAGGTCCTAGGAGAATAAAGAAGGTCAATTTATGGACAACTAATTCTTGAAAGAAATTTTAATGAAATAGGGGCATTTCATCCAATTCATTACCTAATAGATTCATAACAGAAGAAATGAAGAATTGATTTCCATTTGAAGATTCATGTCACTATTGCAAATACATTTTTCCAAGAGATCATTTTTTTCATTGACAGATTGATATTCCCTTAGGAAATAACATCATAGTTGTTGTAACTTAATTCATTTATTTATATATTGTTTTTAAATAAAGTGTTGTTTCTTTTCTGATTTCTCTTATGTTTTTATGTTTCAGGTGTTGCTTCCTTAAAATTGTAGTTTCCACTCCATTGGCAATTGAACAATGAGGACCCCACCATGCAAGTTCTAGCTGTAGAAGGCAATCCTTTGGTAGCTTCATTTTTGTAAAATGTTGTTTCTTTTTAAACTACAAATATGATTGTTTTATGTGTTTTTCTCTCTTTGTTTGTTGCTATAAATATGATTGTTTTTCTTTGTTTTTCTGTAAACACAATTTCTTTTTCCTATTTTTTTCTATTGTTTTTCTTTCTTCCGTATCATTGCCCTTCTGTTGTTTAGAGCAATAGGGATGATTGCTTGTCTGTGTTTTTTTTCTCTTCTTGTTTTCTTTTGTTGTTCCCTAGAGGGAACAACACTTTTTTATGTGTTGATTTGTTGTTCCTTAAAGGGAATAGCTACTGTTCCCTATAGGGAATAACACTTTTTTTGTGTATTTTTCTTTATTGTTCCCTATAGGGAACAACTGATGTTCCCTATAGGGAACAACATTTTTGATGTGTGTTTTTATTTGCTGTTCCCTACAGGGAATAGCTGTTGTTCCCTATGGGGAACAACACTTTTCGTGTGTGTTTTTATTTCTTGTTCCTTATAGGGAACAACTGTTGTTCCCTATAGGGAACAACTGTTGTTCCCTATAGGGAACAACTGTTGTTCCCTATAGGGAACAACTGTTGTTCCCTATAGGGAACAACACTTTTCGCGTGTGTTTTTCTTTGCTTTTCCCTACAGGGAACAACTGTTGTTCCCTATAGGGAACAACACTTTTCGCGTGTGTTTTTCTTTGTTGTTCCCTACAGGGAACATCACTTTTCATGTGTGTTTTTCTTTGCTGTTCCCTACAGGGAACAACTGTTGTTCCCTCTAGGGAACAAAACTTTTCTAGTTTTGTTGTTCCCTCAAGGGAACAACACCTTTTTTTAGTGTTTTTTTTTTAGGGAACAACACTTTTTAGAGTTTTGTTGTTCCCTCTAGGGAAAACGATTTTTAGATTTTTTGTTGTTCCCTCTAGGGAACAACTCTTTTCTTGAGTGTTTTTTGAGTTTTTGTTGTTCCCTCAAGGGAACAACACTTTAAGGTGTTTTTGTTGTTCCCTCTTCGGAACAAAATTGTTGCTTCTTGTGAAGTTTTGTGTGTTGTGAATAGCACCTCCTTCCTCTTGTGGGATTATTCCTAGATCATCTCAACCACATTTTACTAATTCTATTTCATGGCATGAAGTATGCTACTTTTATGAGGACAATAATTATGGACTCTATTAAAGCAAGTTAATATCATTCATGTTATGATCTTTAACAGGACAACTTCTGGATGAGAGATTCTTTTTAAGAAAAGGGACACAATTATTTATATACTACTTTACTACATCGTTTTCTGTTATACATGATACTGATTGATCATCTTAATACCATGTTGGTTCCACCCTTCCTAGTTATAATCTTCTCTGTCTGTAATAAATGAGATTATGGGTACATTCTTTTCTATTAACATCTTTAACTTCTTCCACCATCCCTGCTCTTAATGAGTACTGAGCCTCCCCTTATTTATCATAAAAATGTGTAATAACAGTAAAATGTTGTTTGCAGATGGATGATAGGGGGTCTCATTAAGAGCCAGCCTATCATGTTCATAAGGCTGTAACAAAGTGACATTCCCATTATGGCCACCACACCAGGGTTATGATCCATGGGATAGCCAAATATCCTTGGAACAGGAGGTCTCATCATGAACTGGCCTAATCAATTTTGATACATACAAGTGAATGGCAGTGTGGTTATCTGATTACCATGCGAGCACACTAATCTCTTCTGTAGAAAAACACTTGAACTTTCCATTTATAAATTAAGGATCCTGGCTCATGTGAGTTAAAAAGCAACCCTACCGAGGCTATGGACACCTGCTGGCAGCAGAGGCTATGCTTATGGTATTGAAGTTATATCTTATCGTCAATTATTACTATAATACCCTTTTCTTATTCTCTCTTTTTATCAAATAAGTTATTTCCTTAATTTTTCCCTGTTTTGAACCTTTACGAATGAGAAATTGTTTTCCGATTAATCACATCATTTTCGGCTAGAATACTGTCAGCAAAGAATCTTTCTTGCATATTGCTATCATTTTTGCTTACCGCATAACTTATCATCAATCCAAAACATCCTATTTCTTATTCATAACTATCTTTACACACTCTGCTCTCATTATAACCATACCTCTTGTTGTCCTATCATTGATATGTGTACTCTGCTTCATTTACTGCCGTACTGTTCATTCCCTTGCCTTGCCATCATAACAACACTTTTCCTATGCTTTATGGTCATGAATGCTCTTTTCCAATTGGAGGGGGAAGGAATGCATTATGGGATAGCATGCAATATAATTACTACACTCTGCCATAACTTGTTGATTTGAAAAAATATTAGTATTTCATTTATACAAAAGTTTTTCTGATTGAAATTTTTGCATATGGCTTTTTGCTATTCAAAACTAAAACTGGGGATTCAAGAAATTTTCATGCAAAATAATGATTTGTTTACAAGAGAAAAACAAGTATGGGGGGAACTCTAGTCGTAGCAAGTCCACATTATTGCAACTAACAGAAAAGGCTCGAGCAACTCGCAGACAGGATGTGCTTACATGGCTTTCACCTTTTACATCACTTTCAGCATCAACTCAGCCAACATTAGCTTCAACCAATATCACTCCATACATATCATTCCACATTTTTTTCAGAGGTAAAACTTGAGGTAAAATAGCATAAGTTTCTGTTGAAAATTTAGGAGACTTTCATTAAAATCCATTGAGCACTATTTATCATCATTCATTCCACATCTTTACCACTTCTCATTTTTTAGAGACATATCATCTTTCAGTTTGGGGGAGTGTTACTTTCATTCATTTCTTTCTTATGACCATACCATTCTTATTCTTTATCATCCATCACTCTTCTTATTCATTCTCAACACCTCCCTTGTTCCATGATGTTTTACACCAAGCATAGATTTCAACAGATTGTAGCAACCACCTCAATTCATTTTCTAGCATTGCATGAGGGCATGGTAACACTCCAGTTTGGGAGAGGAATTGCTACACATGATGAATGTTTTCTACTTTCTTTCTCATTTAAGGCATACAATTTCATTTTTATATAGTGTAGAAATTGATTTGCGTATATCTTGAAAACTATGAACTAAAGTCCTGTGATTTTTGGATAACAGAAAGGTATCATTAAAATACACAAACCTAGATAATTTCAAGTTAAATTAGTTCATAAAATTTCAGAAATCATGCACTATCACCTACAGCCATTTTGCTTATATCTCATGATCTGTGCATCAAAACGATCTATTTTTTGGATCATAGAAGCATTAATATAGTAGAAATCTACTTGCAAAATTTGAACAAAATCTGGTTTGTCGTTTTTTTTTTTAGAAAATGGTTAATGAAGTTTGTTGTTACTTATATCATATTTTGATGCAACTTCATATATGTATAGTTGAATGTCAATGTAAAAATTGTTACGCCCTCATCAACATTGCAAAAATTGAATATTCATTATTTGAGGAAGAAGTCATTTGTTCCATCCATTTAATGAGTTGGGATGAACAATTTTTGTATTATTGCTTGGTTAATACAGAGGCTTTGGGTTGCATGAGGACATGCAATATATTCAGTTTGGGGGTATGTTGGGCTGCTAGTTTTTCATTATTATTATCACTCTTTAACGCCTATTTCATCCATTTTTACCCTTGTTTATCACGTCATTTATCATGATTTATCATATAATTCCATTTTATAATTATTTATGCTCTTATGGATAAATATTATTTATTCTCCTTTATTTTTAATAAATTAATGATTATTATGCATGATTTTACCAATGATGGTTTATTAGTAAATTTTTTGTAACATCACTCACCATTTTAGCCTCCAAGATATTTTCCAGATTGCAGATTTGATCTCCAACTCATCATTAAATATTCCAACTCAGAAAATCACAGGAATAAGAATTGACAGTTTTGCATTGGACATTTCGAGCAAATGGAGAAGAATATGGAAAATATGAAACATGGGTTTTGTTTAAATGGATCACATTAGTTTATTAATGAGCAATTTTCCCAAATTCAGTCCTGATTAAGAGAAACAGAAGGTTCTCTGAAGACGTTTTGTTAGATTCGCTGTTGCGGCCAATTTCCAAATTATCTCAGTTGCAATACCAAATTCAACCTGTTCCTGTTGAATGCTGATGGAAAGATATTTTAGATATTATCTTGCTGATCAATTTGTTGTGAACAATCCAATTTTGTTATCGGAATCATTTTGTAATCATATCTATTGTAACTTCTCTCTACTCTCTGTGTATTTAAATGACAACAGAGATCAAAGAGAGAGGATGGATCATTAGAGATAGGATAGGATAAGATAGGAGGAGAGGGGATAATGGAGAGATTTTGATATATACATGTAATCACTATTGAATTACAAGCAGACTATGTTATATTATTTTCATTCAATGAAAGATTTTGTTGATTTCCCTTGACGCGTGTTGATCGAATCGAATGAGACATGTTGATTAAGCCTGAGTAGTTTTTAATTCTCTGGTTACTGTAAGTTCTTTCCTCCCAGAAGTGGCAAGGGCTTGCCACAACTAGGAGATCTAGCTAGATTAGCAACAGCGCTGTAGATTTCCATTATCAGTTGCATTTCAATTCTGTCAATTTTGTAGGTTGTGAGTGATAATTTCATTGCAGAGCGTGTGTTAATTTCATTATAGAATGTTTAATTTCTAGCATAAGCATGAGTTATTTTTACACATGCAGGCGTGGATAAGGCATGGATTAGAGCATTGATTTCATTTTCTTTCGTTTACAACATTGCAGAATAGGGAATATGATAAGAGTGTGGTTATTATAGAATCAACTGAAAGAGACTGTTAACACTACTAAACTCTCGGTTGACATCATTTCCATTTGAATTTCTTAATTGAGATTGAGTTTGATTTAGATAAAATCAGCTAGAAGAGATTGGTTAATGCTACTATGCTCTCGGTTGATGCTATTTTCAATTGAATTGCTTGCTTCAGATTTGATTATGGTTTTTCTTGAGATTAAGTCCTGATGCTTAGATGTATTATTTCCTTTAAAACTTACAGCTTGAGATTTATGATTGCATCCAGTTACTCTTGTATCAAGTTTTATAGTTCAACTTAAAAATCATTACTCTCTGGATTTATAGTTTGCACATATTATGTACACTCTTGAAACAAAAAGACTTACCCATGTTGACAATTAGTGTGAGGCAATTAGGAGTTTTAAAAGACACCTTTTAACATCCAACATTAACAAGAAAGTAGGGTGGTAAAAGTGACTCATCCCTAATCCAAACAAACTCATACATTACACCTCATGAATTGATTTACCTACTGTATTTACCCTAGTAAGTACTAGAAACATGATAATTACATTCAACTGATCATTTACATGAATAAAGTCATGATTTTCCAAGGTGAAAGTGAAAACTGGGATCACCGGTGCTAGTCATGCAATGCCAATGCCAGGCACGCCCTTCATCTTCAGGTCGACATTTGGAGGCCTTCTCGATGTCCAAATTCAGCCCACAATATCTTGTTGGAAATCTCTTCAAGTCTACATTATAGAACATCTTGAATTGTTGCATTTGTAGTTCATTTTCCCCGTCAAAAGTTAGTTCTCCCAACACTACTCAGCGCGCAGCGCCCAGGCCAGAAAGAGGGTAGAAAGGTCATATTTTGAGGGTTTTTTGCCCTTTTTGTCAACCATTTTTGCTCCAAAACCTTAGCAAATGCACAGGGTGCATGTACTCATCATTTTGAATCCAAAAATGCTAATTATTTCCTCATTGGATGCCCCAAAAAAGAGCACAGTGCTCAAGGCACTGCGCGTTTTCCTTCCATGACAGTGCAAAAAATGGATTGAAAAACACAACAACTTCCTTCACGCTCAAAATTGGTCCATCATGCCCAAAAATTATTAAAGGTTAGAGGCATGTAGGGATGCTTCAGCAAGTAGTCCAAGTCTCATCTTCTCCTCTTGCTTGGTCAATTTGTCAATTTTCTCATGAGCTCTTTTGAGCTTACTCCTCGCCACTTGGCTTCTCCTTGCATAGTACTTGGCCATATTCCTTTGTAAGTAAAAATTTCTATTTTATTTTTCCAAGAGGGTCTCCAAGTGTGTGTTCACCTTCTCAAGCCAAGACTCTCTATTCTCAGTTATGTCCTTGATCATTTTCTCATTTAAAGTGAGTTGCTCATCCAATTCTACCTCCTTTTGCCTTTCAAGCTCTAAGGCTTTTTTCAACCCTCTTGTTCTTGGCCTTCTTCTTTGTCCTTGTTCATCATCCGTCTCTCCATAATCTCCATAAGACTCATCAAGCTGAAACTTGGCTTTCTTAGCCTCCCTCTTTTCCTTGATGTACTTGGATTGCATCAACTCCTGCTTAACCTCTAACTGCTTGTTCTCTTGCTCATAAAAGGAGATAACATATTGGGCTCTTTGTAAATTAACCTCAAGCTCCCTGATTTTGGCATCCTTTGCTCGCAAGGAAGCTTGAGAATACTGTTTCCATCCTCATCACTAGTGTCCACAAGGAGAAACTCCTTGTCAATGTCATGTACTTCACGCTGTTGTTTGACCTCTACTTCCTCCATCATTTTCTCTTTTCCTTTAACCTGTAATACTAATGACGAAGCAAATTCTGCTCCCACTTTCCATGGGGTACACACCTGCCTCATTGTTATAGACATTTTTGTGCCTTACAGCATGAAGCATGAAATGTCAATAATCTAAGGGATCCAAAGTCCCTAAACATGTTGTTCCTCCCCCTAGAGGAACAAGGTTAGCAAACCACAGCACTAAATATCAGTTCTCCACCTGAAAACACTCAAAAACAAGCAAATTCTGGATCATGTCAACTGCTACACTGGCTACCTGCACTGAATGTCAACTGCTACACTGGCTACCTGCACTGAATGTCAACTGCTACACTGGCTACCTGCGCTGAATGTCAACTCCAACACTAGCTACCTGCGCTGAACATGTTTGGACATGTGGCAGACTCATTCCTCAAGGTGTCAAAGCCCAGGAAGCTTCCAAAGTGACACTTGCATCAAGGAATTCGACTGGTGATGAGTAAGAGGGTCTATATCTCCAAGTGGAAGCAAGAACCTCCAAGTGGACTCAAGAACTGAAGAATAACTGAAGTGGGAGAGGACACTAGTCAGCTTCATGCCAACTACAAGCTGACTCATCCTTTCTCCAAAACTCCTATATATAGAGCTCTCTCATGAGGTCTATGGAGGCTGGAATTTTGTGCAAGTAAGGAAGTGCTGTTGGTTTGAGTATAGAACTATTGGGTGATTGCTTTGAAGGAGGTGAAGAGGAGATTTCTTTCTGCTGGGACGTGTTGCTGGATTGGGCCTATTATGGTTGTAACACTCTCAGAACTTTACTTCTTCTATTAATACAGTATTTGAGGTTCTTCTATATGCATGTATCTCTATGGTGAATTGATGCTTGTATATTTGATTTATTCTAACCCTTGAATCAGTTATGGATGTACGCTTCTTGTAGTTTCCTTTCCTTGTGCTTTTACAGGATCTTTGTGTAGCTGGGCCGGTGAAAGAGCAAGGAGCTAGGAGCAAGCAGCGAAGAGGGAAGATTGGATCAACCATTAGCAGAAGATAACGGTTAGTGGATCCCTTTTCTCTTCTCTCTCTCATCTCATAAAGAAGTAATCTTGAATAGCTTTGCATTCAGTTGTTGCTGAGGTACTATCACCCTTAGAGTGGGATGGGGTCATTCCGTATTGGATAATTTTCCCAACAACAAATTGGTAACTCCGCTGGGGATCGTATCTTGTTGGTTGTTTGTGTTTTTGCTATTCATTTCATAAACAAAGGGAGTACCGAATCGAACTGCATTTGGATCTTTCAAATGCAAAGTAGAGGGCAGCTACTCTAGCTCAGTTTCTGGGCAAGTTTATGATTTGAAGAGCTGATCCACAAGGACTCTAAATAGCTCTTAGTGATAGCTTTTCATCCTCCTTTTCATCCCTTAGTGTGTACTTGACTGATAGCTTCTGATTTGGCCAAAAACTGTGAATTTTTTAGCAATCTGTGACCCGGAAACTGAGAAAAATGAAAGTTTGAATCTTCAGTGCAGGTGTTGTGAAGGCAGTCTGCATTTCAGCGCAGTTCCCGAAGGGGCTTCCTGCGCTGAATGTCAAACTGACAGTGTACCACCTGCGCTGAACCAGTTTTGCCTAGTGCTACTGGGATTCCCTGCTGTTCATTGCCCTGTTTTCACCCTTGTTTTTGCGGCCTGTTACCAGTCAATGTACCTATCTGAAACCAACTTTCCTTGCCACTATTCTGCCTCGGTTGTATAAAGAAACTGTTTTTTTTCTTTGTGTATTTCTTGTATCATTTGCAGTTTCCCATAACGAAAGTGAACTAGTCTTGCTGTGGTCTCTTAGGTCTAGACCTGTGATTAAGTGTCGTTTTGATCTTAAGAGTTAGTTTATTTGCTGTTCATAGCTGATTGAGCTTTTGCTTTCGTCCAATGGTTTGAATTTATATATTTCTAGTGTCGAAACAAGTAAATCTTAAGGTGTCTTTTGATTTTGGACAAGCTTGTTTGCTTTCACTTGAAATTGAATTCGAAATTATACAACAGCTTTCTTTTTGTATCGCACCAACATTAAGAAAGAGAAAAGAAATACCTGCATTTTGCATTTTGCATATAGGTTTGTATGTTAATTTAGGGAAAAAGTGCATTAGTGTATGCTCTTTGATCTGTGTGAAAAGATGTTGTCCTTCTTTTCCCTCAGTAGTTAAGATTTTCATAAGTCGAAAAGATTGAAAAATCTTGCTTCTCATCTTAGACTGCATTTAGGAATTTGTATCAAACATCTCGTGGTGAACCTTGAAAGGCAAACTTTAAAAAGATCAACTTAAAATATATTGAATGAACCTAACAACGCTTTGAAACATAACGCAAACACATAGAGGTCTAAGTTAGAGACGTGTTCTGGCGTCGTTAAACGTAGTGACTGTCGATCTCGACGAAGGTGGGTGATTCCTCCTGAGAGTCGGAAGCACTAATACGGACTTGTGCTCCCACGTACCGTCGCGTATATATTGGGAGACCCCTATAGGCATATATCTTTTATCCATAGGAAGCCGTGTTGGCCACCCTACTGATCGCAATGCAGTGAACACAGCATTCACGAAGATCGACCACCCGTACCGTAAAACGTATTCTGTGGTTTTGCGAAAGGTTTGGCACACCCTCTGCCTAGATCTCCAAAGCAGTTTCTTTTGGCCTTTTTCAAACTCTATAACTGAAAAAGTCCATTCGAGCATTTGTCACTTCGGGCTCGTTAAAACATCGAAGGAGACTAGAGTCATCTTTAGCTTTTTCTCGACTCTTTAAAACTGAAAAAGCAAGTTGTGTCTAAAGCGTCGTTATAAAATTTATTTTAAGCGGAATAATCATCACCTTTCCCTCGCTGATCTTCGAAGTTAGTCCACCACAAGTGGAAGTTCCTGTAGAATCGCTAAGAAATCTTTTGGATAGACTAGATATGTCTGAACAACCGTCGACATCTAGGACTGTGTCGTCCGACACAGCAGCAGCAGAGCCTCCTGCTGCTACTCCAACGATGTTCGCTGGTATACCATCTGTCCCGGCAAATTGTCAACAACAAGCCGAAGTCCAATCAGGGACAACGACATGGTTAGTTCCTATTTCTTCATCCGGATTATCATCTGGTATTTCTTATGTTGAAACTCAACAAATTGATCCAATGTGTCTTCAAAGGCCAATTTACCCTTTAAGTACTGGATTTCCACCATATGGAGGGCAGTATGCTCTTTCATTGTTCCCTCCCAGAGAACAACCATATGGGAGTTTACAACAAAGTTCAGGTCAAACTGGAATTACATCCAGCGGTTGGGTACCAATACTGCCTCAACAACCAGGGGTTGTATATTCAATGCAACCAGTACACCCTGTGTCGAATATTCCCACCATACCTGCTATAGTGAATGTGTCGCAAGTACAAGCTCCACCTGTTGTATGTCAACCCCAAGTTTCTCAGGTTGCAATACAACAACCTCTTGTCTCAACGACTCAATCACAATCTCAGGGTAGTGCCTCCTTATCTGGAGTGACTCAGGCTCAAACACGTACTGTGACTCCTCATCCCGATCAATCATCCAGTATTGGTCAACATAAAATGGTCCAACAACCAGAGCTGGTTCAATCTCAACAACCGCCATTCCAGCAATCATATCAAGGACCTGAGCAACAAGTCTTTGTAAGTAATGGGCAACCATACTATAATGGTTATGCCCATCAACCTTGTCAAAGTTGCCAGCATTATGCTGGTCTGCAAAGACCCATTGCTCAGGCGATACCATCTTATCCTGGATATGCCTCGCCTAACCTGAACCAACAGTTGCCCTTTGTAGCAACTCTAGAATTACCAGATCTAAATCGGCTGACGAATGATCCAATTGCTTATGCCCCTTGGTGGCCAGCGATTCCACATAAACTTCCGTCAGATATTCCTAAATTTAATGGAAATCCGGGTGAAGATCCGTCGAATCATGTGATGACATTCCATCTATGGTGTTCATCGAACACTCTGAATGATGATTCGATAAGACTTCGCCTCTTTCAGAGGACGTTAACGGGTCCAGCGGCAAAATGGTACATTGAATTGCCTAGAGCTTCGTTCGACAACTTCAGTACCTTAGCCACAACCTTTTTAACCCATTTTCAATTACCGATAAGGTATGAAACGGGAACAAAACTCCTTACCAACTTCAAACAGACGACTGTCACCCACATATCTGATCATATACATGAGTGGCGACGTCATCGTAGGATGGTAAAAACGTACGTTCCTGATCAGCTATTAGCTGAATGGTTTATCAAGTCATTACTTCCTGCCATCACGGAAGATGTGGCCAAGGGGGGAGTCGTAACAGAGCAAGTTATCACTCGTGCACAGTATTTGGACTTAGTTTATACTCAGTCCGGCACGCTCTACGACAAAATACCCGACGCTCCTAGACCAGAATTTTCAATTCCTCCTCCTCCTAAATCAAACAATGACTCTCACGCCAGCGATGGCGTGATTGGCAAGCACAAAATTTATAGTCAAAATGCAAATGAAGAACTTCTTGCCTCAGAAGTAAATGCCATGTCGACCAACAAGGGCAAACAACTGAAGCAACCAGGGGGCAAGAAGAAAAAGAAAGGGAGAAAAAGGAAACCCCCAGCAGGGTGTCATATATGCGATGAGGATCATTGGACGAAAGATTGTCCACATATAGCTGAAGTTAAGAAACTCTTTAAGAGTTCAAAAACCCCAGCAGTATTGACTGATCCGTTTCCTAATCCAGGTCAAAATCTGGTTGCTAATCAAAATTCTTCCCGATCCCAAGTGCTTATGTTGTCTACCTCAAAGCAGCAAAATAATGCTTTGACGACGAATAAGGATTACAGGAATCCAAAGCTGTCGAACAACAAGGCTAACGAACAACCTAGTAGTTCGACAACAACTTTGACCGAAGTTGTGCCACCCATCGTCCCTGAGCCAATAATAAAGTCGCAAAAGGGAGCAGTACACAAATCGACATTTAATCCTTGTGCGAAAATAGCATAGATAGAGGACCTGGCCCAATCGCCGTCCGTTATGTCGACACTTGAGGTACCGCAAAATTGCTTCTCCCAAGAACAAGCTTTATTATCAGCAATAGGTGGAATTGACCCAATGGATTCCAATCTTGTCGCCTTTGATCATAAAGGATATGACCCTCAGTTACCAGCTCAACTAGCATTCCTTATTCAAGTGAAAGCCCTCAACAAAACTGTTCATCGAACAATTATTGATGAGGGGGCATCTACATGTCTTATGTCGATGAGTTGCTGGAAAGATTTAGGCTCACCACCCTTTTCGAAATCATCAACGACGTTAAAAGCATTTGATGGACGATCATACACTCCATACGGGATTTTAAGTAACTTGCAAGTTGAACTGGGGGGCAAAACAGTAGGAATTGATGTTGAAGTAATTGATGGAAACCTCGATTACAACATCCTACTCGGAAGACCATGGATCTATGCCATGGCCGCAGTTGTGTCGACCTACTTCAGGAAGATTGCATTTCCCTTCCAAGGAGGAATTACAATCGTCGACCAACAAACTTTTCTCCCCAACAGTTCACAAGTTACGGGAAGCATTCCAATGATCCATGGAAGGAATCATTCGCTCCAAAATATCGGAGTAGGTCTCCTAAAAGACCCTGCCTTAATGGGTACTTTTGCCCTACCGCCTCCAAGTAATCTGGCGGAAGTGGCCACAGTGGAATATGAAACCTTCTATGTCTGATGGATTTGGACTCCGAGGACGGTTCTTATCTCATGTCAACCTCGTTAAAAAATGAAACAAGGAGTCAGAGGACGGTTCTTATCTTGTGTCAACCTCATTAAAAAATGAAACAAATCCCCTTTCTCAAAGGTAAACCTTCATTCCAACCACCGAGTTGAATGCAATGAAGCTTGGGGGGCATGCACCTCGATTTACATTATTATGCTGGGGGCATGCGAACTTATCACCGAGCAATTTTAGCACATAGTTCATGCTCGTTAAAAAATAAACATAAGATTGAGCAGTGTTTTGGCGCATTCAAGCTCGTTAAAAAATGAACCCATCTCGGTAAATAACCATTAAGTATGTAACCTGATCAACCATAAAAGCCTTGGTCATGTTTTGCACCTGCCACCTCCACTTTCATTTGGCCGATCGTTCACCTCTATATGATTGTTTACCCATTTTGAGGAACAGCTGCGAAGAGTGATTTCACCTAGCCATCCTTGTGACACTGCCGTGATTGGAAAATTCCAACCTGTACCTGGAATCAGCTGCTATCCCTGTTCATCACTCGTTCCTCAAAAGACGAGTCTTCTTTAAGCTCTTTTCAACTGACTCGTAAAATATGAAAAGATTGCCGAGTTTTGGCCTTCCAGCTCGTTAAACGACCGGAGGAGCTATCCCTCCTCTAGATTTTAATCTTTTTGGACCTGAGGGATTATTGCACAAAAAGATCGAGCGCTTGTTTTGTTCGGCTCGTTAAAACTATCGAAAACTCATCCCTTCTGTATTGTTTTATACTTTTTCGGACTTAAGGGATTAGATGACGAAAAAGGAATTTTGGAGTTAACTTTATGTACCTTTTCAGACTCTCTAAAAATGAAAAGGACCGAGTTTTCCTTGTCGTTAGACTCGTTAAAATGATTAAATAGCGACAAACTTGTCTTTAGACGAGAACGAGTTTCCCTATCGCTAGGCTCGTTAAAACATAGTGATGGGCTTGCCCGAAGGGCAGGTTATAGAACAAGCATATGTTATCCTCCTCAAGCTTGACAAAAATAAAGAGGTACTGGTCAGAAATGACTGGGGAAAAATTGGGAGAACCTCAAAGCTTTAATGGTAGCAAGTCGCTCTTGAACATGACACTTTTCCTCCGTATCACATCGGGTTGGGTTGTTTCATTCACCGGTCTCATCACCATGGTCTTCGCCAAACCATCCACATTTGGGGTAATGCTACCGATCCATCGCATCAGTGTCGTTATATGTTCAAGAGATGTTGTTCAGAAAGAGTCAACCATGTCCCATCCACTACCATACATTATCCTTCATCCACCCATGATCACCACCCTGAATCATATTTCACATATTGTTTTCACCTCCACTAAAATCATTAGCTCCGTTCCGTGTCACTGATGTGGGATTCATTAAGGCCCTCCTTTGATGGATCGCTTCTTGTCGACTTCAGCTCATTATCCAAGAAGTTGATCTGGGAACACCCCCCTCAGTACTTTGAAGCTTGCATGCCTCAATGGCAAGTTTCTCACTTCTGGCGACAGGTATACATCAATGACCTTCGACCGAAAGATTCTGCGTCGTGTTCGACGCCAAGTCCTTTATTCACACCACGTGGATTGTACTGTCGTACCTTGAGGGTCATTATCATTATCGGTGATTCCTCTCACGCTTGTTAACAGTTTACATCATTGACCGGTAATCAAGCAATGTCTTTCCATGTTCGACTTCAGCGCAATTCTCACATGGATCGACTTGTACTTAGAGTGAAGATCGAACGAGTTTGAAGACCTCGGATCTAGTTTCATCCATCGGGCTGCGATATATATTCCGAAAATATAAAGACATTTGATATGTACATTATTACAGCAGATGACCATCCTACTCAAAGGATGATAATTTCAGCAGAGAATTATCAGTCTACCATCAGACGATCGTCTATTATATGTACCAAAATGAATTTATAAAGCTGAGCATGGGAATGCCCGCCTCAGCTAGATCATGAAAGCAGAATGAATCATAATGTATTGTATTGTATTTTATTACAGGTCACCTCTCAGCGATCGAATGAACTTCGGATCCTCCTGATAAAGCATTTCACCTGATAAACGACCTTGTACTTTAGGGGGCAACTGTTATAGACATTTTTGTGCCTTACAGCATGAAGCATGAAATGTCAATAATCTAAGGGATCCAAAGTCCCTAAACATGTTGTTCCTCCCCCTAGAGGAACAAGGTTAGCAAACCACAGCACTAAATATCAGTTCTCCACCTGAAAACACTCAAAAACAAGCAAATTCTGGATCATGTCAACTGCTACACTGGCTACCTGCACTGAATGTCAACTGCTACACTGGCTACCTGCACTGAATGTCAACTGCTACACTGGCTACCTGCGCTGAATGTCAACTCCAACACTAGCTACCTGCGCTGAACGTGTTTGGACATGTGGCAGACTCATTCCTCAAGGTGTCAAAGCCCAGGAAGCTTCCAAAGTAACACTTGCATCAAGGAATTCGACTGGTGATGAGTAAGAGGGTCTATATCTCCAAGTGGAAGCAAGAACCTCCAAGTGGACTCAAGAACTGAAGAATAACTGAAGTGGGAGAGGACACTAGTCAGCTTCATGCCAACTACAAGCTGACTCATCCTTTCTCCAAAACTCCTATATATAGAGCTCTCTCATGAGGTCTATGGAGGCTGGAATTTTGTGCAAGTAAGGAAGTGCTGTTGGTTTGAGTATAGAACTATTGGGTGATTGCTTTGAAGGAGGTGAAGAGGAGATTTCTTTCTGCTGGGACGTGTTGCTGGATTGGGCCTATTATGGTTGTAACACTCTCAGAACTTTACTTCTTCTATTAATACAGTATTTGAGGTTCTTCTATATGCATGTATCTCTATGGTGAATTGATGCTTGTATATTTGATTTATTCTAACCCTTGAATCAGTTATGGATGTACGCTTCTTGTAGTTTCCTTTCCTTGTGCTTTTACAGGATCTTTGTGTAGCTGGGCCGGTGAAAGAGCAAGGAGCTAGGAGCAAGCAGCGAAGAGGGAAGATTGGATCAACCATTAGCGGAAGATAACGGTTAGTGGATCCCTTTTCTCTTCTCTCTCTCATCTCATAAAGAAGTAATCTTGAATAGCTTTGCATTCAGTTGTTGCTGAGGTACTATCACCCTTAGAGTGGGATGGGGTCATTCCGTATTGGATACTTTTCCCAACAACACTCATACCCCTCTGATAGGTGAAATAAAATGGCTACAAACTATTCCTTTGTGGTACATTGCTCTGACCATGCTCAATGTGTACATCATGTCCCTCACTGCCATCATGCTAATCATGTTCCTCATCACTCTCATTATCTCTATTGGGTGAATGAATGGCTAGATGAAATGGGGATGTACATGGTGTGGAGGTGGCTAGTGAAGAATGATCTATTGAGGATGAGTGATAAGTAAGTTGTGATGAATGAGAATAAGTAAATGGATGAGTGGAGGATGATGGAGGAATGCGGGTCGCTGGCTGAGTAGGTTGTTCATTGAATATTTCATTAACTATGAAGGTCTCTCAAGCAATGCCTAGTTGATCTAAGTGATGGAGGACTATAATTTTGATAAGAGAATGATGGAAAATACTATGCATCTGATGAGCTGGATCCCTTTTCTGAGCAATATAGGTCATCTTGTCAATACTTCTGAAAAGGTAATATGGAAAACTAAGCATTCTTACCCTGGTAAAGTGCATGAGAAGCCTGATATGATACGAGTATAGTCTGGAAAACCTACCCTCACATGTGAAATACCTCATGATGATTTTCATTAATGGCACATATTTGTCCAAAAGATAAGAGAAAGGAAAAAAATATTTCTTATCATTTTGAACCTTGTCTTAACATATGGCTCATAAAAACTATGATGTAGATTTCTATGCTTGAACCATTTCTCTCCTACATTTGCAATTCCAGTGGCCTATGATATGATGGTAGGAGATATAGTGAATGTGACCTCGGCTAAAGTGACATGGTTGTTTTTCAAATCGAGGATGAACTGCTTGGTTAACTGCTGATGAAAATTCACCCTTTCAACCCTTTAGAAAAATTCAAAGCAACCCATGTACTTGAAACATGATACTGGAAGTGGTCATGCCATAAGTTATATAGTATCAATGGGTTCAAATCTGATGATTCTCCCTCATTTCTTCGCCGGCCTCCTTGGCTGTCTTTCCCCTTCTTCTGAGCTACTGTTTTCTGCCATGCTTTTTAGGGGAAAATTTAAGGGACTAATATATATGTCAAGGTGAGTGAAACAATGAGGAGGTGGAGTGAAATACAGTTAGGATGATTTGGAAGGTGACAAATAGGTGATTTTGGAAGCATACAAGAGAGCTTTGCTAGGGTTTCAAAATTTAGGGTGCCAGTTTGCTTAATTGATGGAGAAAAAGAGATATTTGCCCACTTACTTGATGTATGCAGGTACTTGAAGCTTTTGTGGCTTGAGCAAATGAGGGAAATGGTGTTTTGGTGCTCCTAGGGTTTTCCAGGCTACTCTGGCCAAACATGCAGCACCAAGTTCCAACGCGCAACGTACTCAGCAAACGCGCCCTTCAAAGCATAGGCGTGCAGCGCCATTGAAATTTACTCTGGCTCGGTCGGGCAAAAACACCCTTCACTGCATAGTTGCAATGACTCTATTAAGTGAATAGTGTCCTTAGAAAGCATGCCCTTCTAATTTCTTTAAACTCAATTTCCTCTTTGCCAAGGAGAGCTTAGGCTACAAAAGAGCTAATGAAGTTTGAAAATTTCTTTTGAAATTTTATATAGAGGATGATTTTGATTTTTCTTTAGGAAAAACCCACTTTATAATGTTGTAGAAATTTTGAATAATATGACAGATATTCATAGAGATTATCCTGATCATACAATTATAAGCGGAACATGTATAATACATAATCTACTCTACGTTGATCATCAATTTACAGAAGCAGAAACATTCACAGGCACACATAGAAGCATCAATCAAACTCATAAACACAGTATGTATCCCGGGGAAAGCATCACGTTAAAAACCCCACACTATCTGTATATTATATTGATTGAATCATGTAACAATACATAGTACAATACTCATCCCAAGTACTCAGTACTATCTCCTCATGCTACACACAATACAGCTCAGATCTGATCTCCAAATCTCCCTCGCTGCTTGCCTACCTCCACTGCTCAATACCTGCTCAAGAGCTGATGAGAATGGCTTCCCAAACTCGTATTTCACCTCAAAATAATCACTCACACTTTGTTGGACGTGAGAAAAGGCTACAATACTAGGCAAATACATGAGCAAACTCATTGGCATACTCAATCCCTTGATTGTGCAAGATCTGGTGCACAACTATAGTCACAACTGATAGCAATCTGATTCTCTACCACCTGTCCCTGTTGAACTGAACATGCACTGACATGCAACTGAGTTAACTGATGTATTCTATAGTTGTATTATGAGTTAATAACTTGTGAATTAATTAATAACTAATTCACCCAACTCATCTCTAGTCTATTGATCAGTTAGACTAAATACAACTAGTTTAACAAAGCTAAACTGAACACAACTCCATCAACTGCACCTCCAGTCCACTAAACTCAACTCACTTGAGTTCTAACTGAATTCCTGCATGCAAATATTAGTCATCACATAGGTAACCACATATTTCCCTCTGGGATCTGCATGTACCACATTCGTAGCTCATCTTGAAGTGCTCCAAGAGAATAAGATCAAGTTTATAGTCCAAATATTATTATGAGACAATAATATTTGACTTTTCTATTTTTGATAGCTAGTCTAAAAATAGACTTTGATCACTCACACTATGATCACTCACACTTTCATCAAAAATAGAAATCCATCTATTTTTCCCAACTTGACCAATCATCCATAAACAACAACCTGCAATCCATAGACATGATCCATATGTCTAAAAATAGACATAGTCTAAAAATAGACTTGTGCCAAAAATAGCCTGCGGGCCCACTTAGTGAAGGCGACCCTTTTCACTAAGCTCTAGCATTTTGTTGCACTCTCAACAAGAATTTCTTGTTGCACACTTTTCAACACTCCCTCTCAACAAGAAAGGCTTCCTCTCAAACCCGATCCTGTAACTCTGGAATTTTCTCCATGCAACACATCTGGCCGGTCCACTTGCTCTGTCATCAAAGTCTCTGACTGCTATTGCCTCTGTCGACTGAAACTCTGCATCTCTGTGATCTTCAGTATCTGACTGCTCTAGCCTCTGTCACTTTGATCTCTGACTGCATTCGTGTTGTTGCTGGTTCTATCTTCCAGCATTGCATCCGCACTGCACCTCCCAACTGACCTCCCTGTTGGGATAGAAACTCCCTCTAATGCTGAAGCTATACCTGCTACTAACAAGTGCTCCCTCTCTGACATCTACGCTACTGCAACATCTCCATGCATCTCACACCATTGCACACCTCTCTGTGCCACCTAGCACTGTTCAAAACACTTGTGCCTCTCGCATTGCTACAGCCTGCTAGCTATGCGCTGTCCTGGGATTCCCTGCACTGTCGCTCTTCTGCCGCTCCATCCGCATCTATCTCTACCCAATCAGTCAGTTCCTGCTACTACACATCGGGGCTCCCGTAGCAAGGTATCATCCAAGAGGTTGGGTACCTCAAGGATCCTGCCCCTCCTCCTTGGGACAATCAATCCAGATCACCCCACCTCCTACTTGGAGGTATGGCTGCATGCGATCCCTCAGCCCACCTGGCTTGAAGTTCCCCCCTACTGGAGGTCTCTGGATGAGTAGATGTCTCTACTCTATCTCCTCTTAGCTTCCCCTGTTGTGGCTCCTCCACAACCTCCTGAAGCTGCTGCACCAATCGTGGCTCCTCCACAATCGTCTGAGACTTCTTCTAGCTTTGCATGTTGAGAGGTAATATACGCTCCCTCTCAACCACCAAGTCTCCATCAATTGCCTCGCTGCTCAAGGCTTTGCATGCATCTTGAACTTCAAGAGCATACAGGTTCATGACCCATGAACCCTTCTCATGACAATGAAAGCATCTCACCTTCGACTTGTCAACCTTCTTCCCATCATTGGAAGAACAAGATTCGGAAAGAGAAACCTTTCCCTTCCCCTTCTTCGCCTTACTCGCTAAGGCACAGTTCTCCTCGTCATGCATAGATGAAGAACTGTCTCTGGTGCTCCATCTAATCTCCTCCTACATCAAATCTGACCATAGTCATTCCCAATTTGGCAGTTTCTCCCTTCCATTCACCGAGTCTTGGTAGCTATGCCAACTCTTAGGAAGGTCAAGGAGTGCTAGACTCACCATATCCTCATCCAACAGTCACCCCCACACTTCCCAGCTCATCCCGGCATTGGGTGAACTTCGTGAGACATTGGGGCATACTGTCTCCATTCTCACACTGAATGTTTCTGAGTTTTATCTCTTGCTTTGGAATTAAATTCGAATTCCACCAGCTCAAAACTCAATCGCTTTAGATCTAGAATTTGTGAGAACAAATTATTTCTCGTAGAGAGATTGTCTGTATGGGCTTTTACCGGATATCTCACCTTCCAAAAGAAGGATGAATCCAGAGGCTACCTGGCCCGATTATAGACTCTGCCTGAAGAAATAAAATGTAAACACTTCCTGAATAATAGATCTGATGATCAATACAGCACTGATATCATGTAGAACTTCTTCTACAAATCAGCTAGCTCTGATACCATGTAGAAATTTTGAATAATATGACACATATTCATAGAGATTATCCTGATCATACAATTATAAGCGGAACATGTATAATACATGATCTCCTCTACATTGATCATCAATTTACAGAAGCAGAAACATTCACAGGCACACATAGAAGCATCAATCAAACTCATAAACACAGTATGTATCCCGGGGAAAGCATCTCGCTAAAAACCCCACACTATCTGTATATTATATTGATTGAATCATGTAACAATACATAGTACAATACTCATCCCAAGTACTCAGTACTATCTCCTCATGCTACACACAATACAGCTCAGATCTGATCTCCAAATCTCCCCCGCTGCTTGCCTACCTCCACTGCTCAATACCCGCTCAAGAACTGATGAGAATGGCTTCCCAAACTCGTATTTCACCTCAAAATAATCACTCACACTTTGTTGGACGTGAGAAAAGGCTAAAATACTGGGAAAATACGTGAGAAAACTCATTGGCATACTCAATCCCTCGATTGTGAAAGATCTGGTGCACAACTATAGTCACAACTGATAGCAATCTGATTCTCTACCACCTGTCCCTGTTGAACTGAACATGCACTGACATGCAACTGAGTTAACTGATGTATTCTATAGTTGTATTATGAGTTAATAACTTGTGAATTAATTAATAACTAATTCACCCAACTCATCTCTAGTCTATTGATTAGTTAGACTAAATACAACTAGTTTAACAAAGCTAAACTGAACACAACTCCATCAACTGCACCTCCAGTCCACTAAACTCAACTCACTTGAGTTCTAACTGAAGTCTTGCATGCAAATATTAGTCATCCCATAGGTAACCACGTATTTCCCTCTGGGATCTGCATGTACCACATCCGTAGCTCATCTTTAAGTGCTCCAAGAGAATAAGATCAAGTTTATAGTCCAAATATTATTATTAGACAATAATATTTGACTTTTCTATTTTTGACAGCTAGTCTAAAAATAGACTTTGATCACTCGCACTGTGATCACTCACACTTTGATAAAAAATAGAAATCCATCTATTTTTCCCAACTTGACCAATCATCCATAAACAACAACCTGCAATCCATAGACATGATCCATATGTCTAAAAATAGACATAGTCTAAAAATAGACTTGCGCCAAAAATAGCCTGCAGGCCCACTTATTGAAGGCGACTCTTTTCACTAAGCTCTATCATCTTGTTGCACTCTCAACAAGCATTTCTTGTTGCACACTTTTCAACAAATGTTTGTTTGGAACTTTTATTTTATTTTAAAATATTTGTTTGATGTTTCTCTTCCTTTGTCTTTTTTCAAGTGGATGATGCTTTAATTGAGCTGATTTATTCAATGGCTCATTTCTTCCAGTAAGGAGAAATTCTTGGCAGCTTATGGGAACACTTATTACATAAAATGACTTGAATTACATCAAAAAAATATAAACAAAATAAAATACTTTGTTTTCATCTCAAAAACATGTTTTTGAGATGAAAAAACATGTTTTTGAGACGAAAATTACATCAGTGAAAGAAGACCTTTGTACGATAACCATGAGTTGCTACCAATCACTCTTTGTTTATTGGTATTCCTCATACATTTCCTACCGTTTATTTGCATTGAAACTATGCTCTTGACCTTGGAAATAAACCATAAGACCTAATGGAAACATGATTGCTTTGACTCTAAAAATAACATAATTGAAACCATAACTGAATGCAACATTGAGATGGGTCAACTAATATACCTCATGATGGAAAATTTGATTTTCTGAGAAGAAGACAACCATCAATGTACCATTTTGGCATGACCTAGTGGAATGATTAAAAATTTTAGTATGAGACACCTACAATGAAAATGCAAAGAGAAGATTTGATCCTTGATGTAAGTATGAATATACTAACACTAACATTGACCTTATTGGGGATGGAAGCTCCTTGGAGGTGTCAATAACACCGTAGACCAAGTGCCTAACTAATTAGGCCAATACAGTCAAACAAATGAAAGACTAAAAACTTTTTGAAATTGTTGAAAAATGACTCGATACAAACTGAAAACTAACTCACAACTGACTCTATACTTACTTGAAAACCAAATAAAAACAACACCAATCATTAAAGATTTATAGCCTTCACTTCGGGCCCCAATCTCAAATGACATTGTAGTTCAAATCTTGTAAGGAAAACAAACTGGTGTATACAATGACAATGAAACAACTTCAGCAAGCTGCATCAGAAATAATAGTGTTTCAGGAGCCTACCATTCAATAGTCCTCCTGAGCATTCTTGACCATCCATTTCCTCTAATAAAAATGCATTCTGTCCTTGATATGCTGAGATTTTATAAGGCCCTTTCCACAGATGATCAAACTTACCATGTTTCCCTTTTTCTTCATTTCGTGCATCCCACCGCAGCACTACATCTTCCAGTTGAAACTTTTATGCCTTGGTTTTGCGGTGATAAATTTTCTTTATCTTCTCTTGCAGCCAGAAAGTATTTTGAGAAACCTCCTCCCTTCTTTGTTGAAGTTGAATCATTTGATTGATCCGGCGCTAAATATCATCTTCTTCACTGTTGGCTTCTTACAATAATATCATGACCAAGACTACAAGTGATGTTTGGAAACACTGTATTAGTACCATAAACCAATTCAAAAGGTGACATACCTATTGATTTCTTACTGCTCACTTTGTCAGCCCACAAAGCATTGACAAGCTTCCAATGCCAATTATTTTTGTTTGCCTCCAGCATCTTCTTAATAATGTTTACGAAGGATTTATTTGAGGACTCAGCTAGTCCATTGCCCTGCGGATAGTATGTTGTGGAATGGCCCAATGTGATGTTGTATTTGTTGCAAAACTAAACCATTTTCTTCGACTTAAATGCTGTTGCATTATCTATAATAATATTCTGAGGGAAACCTAAATGAGACAAGATATTGGACTCTAAAAACTCAATAATTACCATGTCTGTAGCTTTCCTTATCGGAATGGATTTGATCTAATTGGTGAAGTAATCAGTAGCTATCATAATCCATTTGTGTTGTGCTAATGTGTTGTGGGGAAAAATGCCTATGCAGGACGATCCTATCCACCTAAGGTGTGACAGTGCCTTAGCAACAAACAGAGACAACTATTCTAGTATTCTTCCTTTATGAATTAAGAATGAAGAGAGATAGATGGACTAACCGGTGTCTTCCGTTTGTCCCTCGATCCGGTCTCTCTTCTCTTTGAGGGTTCCCAGCTACTTGCCTTCTCGCTCGCCCAGCTTCAAGAGGTTTCTGCAAGATCACAAGAAGAGAACACTACACAAGACATGGATTCATATTCATAACTAGTTCAGGATTAGAAATAAACTAAACATACTAATGCAATCATACATCAAAGATACATCAGTATATAGGAGAAACCAAGATAGCTTTATTGATGAATAACAAGGTTCAGGAAGAGATACAACCCAGAGGGCTCCAATCCAGCATCTCCTTCCCAGCAAATGGAACTCCTATCTTCACCCCCTTCAAAGAATTAAGCACCCAATGATTCCAATCTCAAACCAACAGCAATTCTTTGCAATAACAAAATTCCAGCCTCTATATCTCATGGAGGAGAGATCCATATATAGATGTTTGGAGAGAGGATGAGTCAGCTTGAGATCTGACTAGTGTCCTCTCCCTCTGTCAGTTCTTGATTCCACTTGGAGGTTCTTGCTTCCACTTGGAGATTAGGAACCTCTTACTCATCACCAGTCGAATTCACTGAGGCAAGTGTCATTGAGGAAGATCCTGGAAGCTTCCTGGGTCTTGACACCTCTTGGAATGAACTTGCCATTTCGCAACTCTCACTCAACGCACCCTGGTAGTGCTTCTACCTGCGTTGCAGTGCAGGTAGCCAGTGTTGGCTTTGACATTCAGCGCAGACAGCTAGTGGAGCCACTGAATTGATCCTGAATTGACTTGTTTTTGAGCAGTTTCTGGTGGAGAACTTCTGTGAATTGTTGTTGTTTGTTAGCCTTGTTCCTCTAGGGGTAGGAACAACATGTTTAGGGACTTTGGATCCCTTAGATTATGGACATTTCATGCTCAATGCTGTAAGGCACAAAAATGTCTATAACATAATGATGTAGGATGAATTTCTCCTATGAAATCAAGCCACCACTGCTGGAAAGGTGCATTGACTACATCTGGTTTCAAAGGAAGAGGAAGAAACTTCCTTTTTCCCTGAAAAACTTGACATTTGTGGCAGCTCATGAATGTTTTATATAAATCTGAAAACAAAGATGGCCAATAATACCCTTCTCTCAAGATTTTATTATTTGTTGTTTTCCAAAACAAGTGATGCCCACAATCTCCTCTATGAAAATCATTCATTACCTGTTGAGCTTCATTTTCAACCAAACAATTAAGAAGAACCCCTCCTAGATCTTTCCAATAGAGAGCATTATCTAAAATGTAGAATTTTACAAATTTCAGTTTTAGTGATCTACCTTTACTTTTCAACATTCCAGGAGGAGGAGAAAGATGTTGAAGAACACATACTATATCAAAATACCAAGGTGATTTGAGAAACATCTCTAATACCTGAATGAGTGTGCCACCATCTTCATCATCTGACATTGTTGCAATAAGATTTATTTCTAGAGCATGAAGATTCGACTGAGCCATGAGTTTTGCCAAGCCTTGACCTTTGATCAGTTTCTTGGGCTTAATCTCAATATCATACTCTAACATCGTTGCTATCCACCTACCTCTTCTTCCTTCTAGATCAGTTTAAATGAGGACATATTTGATAGCCGTGTTGGGAACATATGCTATGGTATGCGAATGCAGAATGTAAACTCGAAAATCCTTCAATGCATTTATAAGAGCCAAAGCTTGTTTCTCAATTATGCTATAGTGAAGAGCAGCATCTCTGATAGCCTAACTGAAAAATGCAATGGGCTACTACACATGATCCTTATTTTGCATCAACACTGCAACCAAATCGTGCTCAGATGCAAACGAAAATATAATAAAATCATGAGTATAATTAGGACTGATCAAAATGAGGTTGTGGTCAAAGCAAGCTTTACCAAGTTGAAAGATTTCATGGCATCCTCGGTCCATTTCACAGTGCTATACATCTTCAACATATTAGTTAACTCACGCAAATGGTCAGCGAAATTTGGTATAAATTTGCATAAGAAGTTCATCTTACTGTTGAAGGCTTGGATCTCCTTTTTGTTGCACGGAAAGTCTATTTGTTGAATTGCCTCCACCCTAGAAGGATCGACGTGAATACCATCTTTGGAAATTATATGGCCGAGGAGCTTACCTTCCTCCATGGAAAAAAGACTCTTCTTTGGATTTAAAGAAATCCTGAACTCCCTACATTTCTGAAAAACAATCCTCAGGTGGTGTAAATGCTCATCATCAGAACCAGAAAATACTATCAATTCATATAAGTAAACCACTAAGAAAACATCCTTCTCATTAGAAAAATCTATATCCATGGCCCGATGAAAAGTGGCTCCAACATTATTCAGCCCAAATGGCATCTTGGCATACTGGAAAGTCCCCCATGGTGTTGTGAAGGTAGTTTTGTTTTGGCCTTTTTCATGCATCAATATCTGGTTGTAACCTGAGTAGCCATCTAGTAGTGACATCTGTGATGCTCCAACTACTCTTTGAAGAATATGGTCCATCTTAGGAAGAGGATAATTATCTTTCAGGGATACTTTATTTAGGTTCTGGAAATCAATGCACAACCTTTTCTCTCCGATCTTTCTTCGTACTAGGACCAAATTTGAAACCAATCAGAGAATCTAATTAGAACAATGACACTAGTTTTAAACGATCTATTTACCTCTTTCTTGATGGATGGTGGAAGCTTTGGGTTAGTCCTCCTCAACTTTTGTCTAAAGGGTTTTTGATCTGGCTTGATAGGAATGGTGTGCTAAATGATTTTCTTGTTATACACTTTCAAATCTGAGTAATCCCATGCAAAAAGATTAGAAAATTCAGAAAGAAACTTAACATACTTAGCCTTTGACTCGGGAGATAATGCTTTTTATAAATTAACAAGCTTCGGTTGGTTCACTGTCCCAATGTTTACGTCTTCAACTCCTTTGTCAGCAGGAACCAAGGTTGGTTTTCTCGCCACATCATCTTAATCAAACAACTCCTCTAAAGGTATAATACCTCTAGGAATAACATTATCCTTCAGCTATAAAACATCCATCTGATTACCTCAATGTCTTGTTCATCAGAATCACAAACATCATCAATGAAAGAATTCTTAAACTTCCCTTCATTCTACAAAAAGGAATTAATTTCATTTTCAACCCATAAAACTTGCGAATATCTCAAATTACTGGGAACAATAGGCCTATGTTTGACATGAATTTCAAATTTATTGCTAGAATTCATTGGAATTTTCAGACTGCTCGCTGTTGTAGAAAGTGAATCAACAACGATGTTTTGACTTCTTGGCACCGCTATCAATGTGTATTCTGGAAATATCTTCAAGATATCCAGGACTACATTCATATAAGCTCTCATCCATGGATGCTTCTCTTGATAAACTCGTTTGATTTGTTTAATCACTAGCTCTGAATCACCATAAACAGAAATCCTTTTCACACGCAACTTCTTCAAAATATTTAGACCTGTAATCAATGCCTCATACTCTACTTCATTATTAGAGAAATCGAAATCTAATTTGTAGGAGCACACTCTAACATTACTTGGGACTTTGTCTGGTTGAAAAATAGGACTTTGAACCAAAATTCCAATACCCACACTATCTTTACCCAAATCACCATCAAACTCCATGCTCCAAAGGCCGTCTTCATCTTCCGGATGTTGGAATTCTACTTTTGTTTCAATCTTACCTTTCCTGGTTGCTTCATTTTTATGTTCTTCACTGGCTTTATGCTCCTGTGGAGGCTGCTCAGAAGGAATTGCCAATTTTTTTCTTTTCTTGATTAAGAACTGCTCCAAAACCCTCAGAAATTTCTGGTACATCATCTACTTCTATGAGCTGAATATCTAAATCATTCAATCCACTATCAGTGTACAGAACAAATGACTCTAAATCTGTATGTACATCATTTATTAGATGATTTATGGGATTCTCTTTACTAGTGATCATATATTTCATCTTATTTTCTTGGTACAACTTCATCAATTGACCAAAAATGGGGATTGTAGCATAAGAGAAGTCAAGTTGTAATGTTCTTTTGAGTTTGGCTCCCCACAATCTAGACAAAAACATACCAAATCGAGGTGGTATATCAGCTACTACCACATCCATCAAAACATTCTTGGCTAGGATTTGATCTAAGGAAACCACTAAATCTTTGATGAGACCAATGCAACGAACTGTAGGAGAATCAAATGAATACAAATAATTATATTTTTGGGTGATATCTAGGCCCAACTTTTCCATGATAGCCTTGGCCATCAAATTGTGGGAAGCTCTAGAATAAAGCATAGCATTATGAAGAATATACTCATGCAGTCTAAGAGTCAAATAAAAGGTCAGGACTTCACTATCTTTTAGCTGACCTTCTATAGCTGGACCAAAGATAAGTTTAGGATGATCATCCTCAAAATTCACCATGTCAAACAAAGGATCAATTTGCAGTATTCTAGACACATGGTGTTTGTAATGGTTATTCTTAACAAGCTCAGTCAAAGGAATGGACACTTTCAATTTAGCAATTTCACTTTCTAAATTAAAAGATGTGACTTTTTCTACCTCTTTGAGACCGATGCCTCTCTTATCTATTTGCTCCTTCATTGCAATATTCTTTTTCTGATTGTCTTTCTCTTTTGCAGTTGTACTTGTTGATGGCTGACTTACCTTGCTTGGATTCTGATCGACATGATCCTTTCCTTTTTTTTTTGTTGTTTGAGAGATCATTCTTTGACTGAGCATCCTTCCTCTTTTGAATAGGATTGATCGGTACATCTCTGCTCCTCAAAGAATATTTTTTTTGTTGTGCACTAAAAGCATTCATGTAACCACGCTGATAATCATCAGATTCGGCCTCCAAAACAACATCATTTTCTAAGATGTAATCCTCATTCTTTAGAATGTCAGAACTTTCTACATACTCCTCATCTTCGGTCAGAAATATATGCATACCATCTGTAGTGAAGGAGTGATTTGTTTTAATTACCGAGTCTTCCTCCTCTTCTTCTTCCACTCCTTGAACATAAATTTGTTATAACGGAGTTCTGATCTGCTGTTGATGTTGTACTGGTTGTTCCGATGATTTTTTCTCTCTTTGCTTGATTCAAAATTGGGGTTGCTACTGTCCTCTAAAGTTTGGATTCCGGATCTCCGGTTCATGTATGTCTATGATGGACAACCAGTCAACCATCCTTTCCATTGTTTGAATCAATGTATCCATTTTTACATCTGAAGTAGATGCTTCTTCTTTCACGATCACTCTTTTCTCTGATCTCATTCTTGCTCTTTTGTCCAGCAAGATCGCTTTTACGCTCACAACATTATTTTGCATGTCTTCTAGAGTTGTAGGATCATGTTCATGCAACTGATATGCCATATCGGCATCAAATCCATCTAGAAACTTAAGCAAAGCCAAACCCTCTGGTGGTTTGAGATTTGCAGGTATAACATTGTATACTGCATTAAATCTCACACAATAGTCTTGCACACTTTCGCCAACATTTCTTTTGATGTTCTCATATTCAGACAAAATCTGAAGGGGATTCTTCTTCACCTCCCACTAATCTAGGAACTACCTCTGGAGGACAGGTAGAGTATTGATAGAAGTTGCTAGTAGGTCTCTGAACCATTTCCGAGTTTCTCCTCCAAAACTTTGTACAAACAGCCTCATCATCACTTCTTTGATTTCAACTTCATGGAGGTCAAAGAAATTATTCATCTTGTCTACGTGTTGCTGATCTATAATAGTTTGGGTGTTGTTGAATAAAGTTATTTTGGTTTGATAATCAGGGGGCATGGCACTAGGATTTTGAGGAAAAACAAGGGGTGCATATCGGGCAGCCATAACTGGAGGTGGGGGAGGTGGTGGATTTAAAACAAGGTTTGGGATATTTGGTATAATCAAAGGGGGATTAACGATAGCTTGAGTTGTGTGAACAATCTATGAAGAAGAAGGCAGAGGTTGAGAGATAGTTTGAGTGGTATTAGATGCAATGGAAGTATTTCGAAAATCATAAGATGGCCTATGAATCTTATTTTGCACCCAAGTGTTTAAGTTTGAAGAGAGGTTCTGCAAATGATCAAGAGTGTGAATAAGTTGTGACCCTGATTTATTGTGCGAAAAAAAGTCTTCAATGGGGTTATGAAGAGATATATAGGAATCAAAAATTGTCTGATCAACCCAACTTAAATATTTACTGCGAAATAAACTCTGCTCAATTTTAATATCAAGCTCAATGTCTTGCACAGTGTCTAACCTTTCCCGGAGTGAATTAACTTGAGGAATGAAATCTTTACTTGATTGTTCTCCGGCCAAACTAGATTTGTCTGCAAATTTGTTATATTTTCACCCAATTTTATGAGGATCACTGACAATGGTTGGAGGATTCAGATATGGATTATATCTGGTGTACTTTTGGGAAGCCAGTATGTCTAATTTTGAAAATTAAGATATTTCTTTATAACTTTCCAATTTAGCCTATGATTAAATTCTAAAACTCATCATCCACAAGCTTAATAATTCAAATAAAAAATCTTACTGAGGTGATTAATTTATGATCTTTCATTCCCCAGTATGGTCACCACTATGTTATCACCTAGATTGAACCTCAGGCTGAAGGAAGGCAATTCCAGGGTAACCACAAACCACGCTTAACGAAGTAGCTAGCCCTAATAAGCCAGGAGAGGGATCTCTCCATAAGGATCTCATCCAAATTTACTGGATATAGAAACTGATATTAAGCTAGGTATAGTAGCACAAGGTTTGATTTGATTTTGAAGGGTTTTGCTTGATCAGAAGGAGCCAAATAGTTAGGCCAAGGAAATTAGGTCAAAATTGTACGGTGTTCAATGGGGCACGGTAGGCACAAGGCTCAACACTCTAGGGTTTGATGGCTAAGGTGATTAAAGACAGGTGAGGAGCGAGAAAGAGCATGTAAGCAACATGGATTCTTCCTAAACTAAAGAAAACATAGACTATGAATATTCCTCCAAAACAGAGCATAAAATTATGGGTTTTGCCTATCAACTTGAAAACATCCACTTAAAAGAAATGAAATGATTGATGAAGTACAAAAAACATTCTAACATATGATCACAATAGATAAAATTGAATTGAACATCATACCACATGGATACCAAAGAAATCGCTGCAACTTTTCATTAATCTCCTATTGAAACTGATACAAAATGATGTCTACTCAAAGTATAAGCATCCAACTAAGTCCAACCATTACAATGACTAAGGAAAAGCATCATATAGACCCAAAACAACTCATCCTAAGCTCAGGGAGTTGAATCCATGAGAGGAGGAGTTGTTTCTAACAAAATTTGAACTATTAACAAGAAAATAGGGTGGTCAAAGTGACTCATCCCTAATCCAAACAAACTGATACATTACACCTCATGAACTTGATTTACCTACTGTATTTACCCTAGTAAGTACTAGAAACATTATAATTACATTCAACTGATCATTTACATGGATAAAATCATGATTTTCCAAGGTGAAATTGAAAACTGGGACGAAACAGTGAAAATCTAGACAAACTGTCAAATGCGCAGCGCCAGTGCTAGGCACGCAGCGCCAGTGCCAGGCACGCCCTTCATCTTCAAGTGGACTTTTGGAGCCCTTCCCGAGGTCCAAATTGGGCCCACAATAGCTTTTTGGAAAGCTATACAAGTCTACTTTCCAGAACATATTGCATTTTTGAATTTGGAACTAATTTTCCCTATTAGAGGTCAATTCTCCCAACACTGCTCAGTGCCCAACGCCTAGGCCAAAAAGAGGGTAGAAAGGTCATTTTTGAGGGTTTTTGGCCCTATTGTTCAACCAATTCTACTCCAAAACCTTAGAAAATGCACAGGGTGCATGTACTCATCATTGTGAATCCAAAAATGCTAACCGTTTCCTCATTGGATGCCCCAAAAAAGAGCGCAACACCAAAGGTGTTGGGTGTTTTTCTTCCATGACTCGGCAAAAAATGGACTGAAAAACACAATAACTTCCTTGAAGCTCAAAAGTGATCCATCATGCCCAAAAATGTGTTTTTTTAACTGATCAAAGGTCAGGGGCATGTAGGGATGCCTCACCAACTATGTCAAGTATCCTCTGCTCCTCTTGTTTGGTCAGTTTGTCAATTTTCTCATGAGATCTTTTGAGCTTACTCCTTGCCACTTGGTTTATCCTTGCATATTACTTGGCCATATTCCTTTGTAACTTAACATCTATGTTTGCTTTTTCCTAGACTTTATCCAAGTGTGTTTTCACCTTCTCAAGCCAAAACTCTCTGTTCTGAATGATGTCCTTGACCATTTTGTCATTTAAAGTGAGCTGCTCCTCCAATTCTTCCTCCTTTGCCTTTTAAGCTCTAGGGATTTTTTCAACCCTCTTGTTCTTGGCCTTTTTCTTTGTCCCTGTTCATCATCTGGCTCTCCATAATCTCCATAAGCCTCATCAAGCTGAAACTTGGCTTTCTCGGCCTCCCTCTTTGCCTTGATGTACTTGGATTGCATCTACTCCTGCTTAACCTCTAACTGCTTGTTCTCTTGCTCATAAAAGGAGATAACATATTGGGCTCTTTGTAAATTAACCTCAAGCTCCCTGATTTTGGCATCCTTTTCTCTCAAGGCAGCTTGAGAAGATTTGTTTCACTCCTCATTACTAGTGTCCACAAGGGGAAACTCCTTGTCAATGTCATGTTCTTCATGTTGCTGTTTGACCTCTTCTTCATCCACCATTTTCTTTTTTCCTTTAACATGTAATACTGATGACGAAGGAAAGGGCCCTCCCACTTTCTGTGGGGTAAACACCTGCCTCTTTCCTCTCTGATAGGTGAAAGAAAATTGCTACAAATAGTTCCTTTGTGGTACACTGCTCTCACCATGCTCAGTGTGTACATCATGTCCCTCACTGCCATCATGTTCATCATGTTCCTCTTCACTGTCATTATCTCTATTGGGTGAATGAATGGCTACATGAAATGGTGATGTAGATGGTGTGGAGGTGGCTAGTGAAGAATGATCTGTTGAGGATGAGTGATAAGTAAGTTGTGGTGAATGAGAAGAAGTAAATGGATGAGTGAAGGATGATGGAGGAATGCGGGGAGCTGGCTGAGTAGGTGGTTCATTGAATATTTCATTAGCTATGAAGGTCTCCCAAGTAATGCCTAGTTGATCTAAGTGATGGATGGCTATCATTTTGATAAGAGAATGATGGAAAATACTATGCATTTGATGAGCTGGATCCCTTTTCTGAGCAATATGTGTCATCTTGTCAATACTTTTGGAAAGGTAATATGGAAAACTGAGCATTCTTACCTTGGTAAAGTGCATGAGAAGCCTAATATGATATGAGTATAGTCTGTAAAACCTACCCTCACGTGTGAAATACCTCATGATGATCTTCATTATTGGCACATATTTGTCCAAAATATAAGAGTAAGGGAAAATTCTTCTCTTATAATTTTTTAACCTTTTCTTAAGATATGGCTCATAAAAACTATGATGCAGATTTCTTTGCTTGAACCATTTCCCTCCTACATTTGGAATTCCAGTGGTTTGCGATATGTTGGTAGGAGATATAGTGAATGTGACCCTGACTAAAGTGACCTAGTTGTTTTGCAAATTGAGGATGATCTCCTTGGTTAACTTCTGATGAAAATTCACCCTTTCAACCCTTTGGAAAAACTCCAGACAACCCATGTACTTGAAACATGATACTGAAAGTGTTGATGCCATAAGTTCTATAGTATCAGTAGGTTCAAATATGATAATTCTCCCTCCTTTCTTGGCTGGCCTCTTTGGTTGTCTTTCCCCTTCTTCTGAACTACTGTTTTCTACCATGCTTTGTAGGTGAAAATTTAAGGGACTAATATATATGTCAATGTGAGTGAAACAGTGAGGAGGTGGAGTGAAATATAGTTAGGATGATTTGGAAGGTGACAAATCATTGTAACTCTGACCAAATAGGTGATTTTGGAAACATACAAGAGAGCTTTGCTAGGGTTTCAAAATTTAGGGTGCCAATTTTCTTAATTGGTGGAGAAAAAGAGATACTTGGCCACTTACTTGATGTATGCAGGTAGTTGAAGCTTGTGTGGCTTGATAAAATAAGAGAAATGGTGTTTTGACACTCCTAGGGTTTGCTAGGCTCCTCTGGCCAAATGCGTAGCACCAGGTGCCAGAGCGCAATGTCCTCATCAAACATGCCCTTCAATGCACATGCGCATAGTGCCATTGAAATTTACTCTGGCTCGGTTGGGCAAACGCGCCCTTCACTGCACAAGCACGTAGTGACTCTACCCAGCACACAACATCCTCAGCAAATGTGCCCTTTTTATTTCTTCAAACCTTCACTCAATTTCCTATTTTCCAAGGAGAGATTAGGGTGCAAAAGAGCTAATGAAGTTTGAAAAATGATTTTGAAATTTTATATAGAGGATGATTTTGATTTTTCTTTAGAAGAAACCCCACTTTATAATGTTTGTTTGGAACTTTTATTCTGTTTTCTAATCTCTATCTGATGTTTCTCTTCCTTTGTCTTTTTTCAGGTGGATGATACTTTGATTGAGCTAATTTCTTCAATGGCTCATTTCTTGTAGCTAGGGGAAATGCTTGGAAGCTTATTGGAACACTTATTGCATAAAATGACTTGAATTACATCAAATAATATAAACAAAATAAAATACTCTGTTTTCATCTCAAAAAAATGTATTTTGATATGAAAATTACATCAATGGAATAAGACCTTTGTACAATAACCATGACTTGCTACCAATCACTCTTTTTTTATTGGTCTTCCTCACACCTTTACTGCCATTTATTTGCATTGAAACTATGCTTTTAAGATTGGAAATGAACCCTAAGACCTAATGGAAATATGACTCCTTTGACTTCAAAAATAGCATAACTGAAACCATAACTGAATGCAACATGGAGACGGGTCAGCAAATATACCTGATGAGGGAAAAATTGATTTTCTGAGAAGAAGACAAGCATCAGTGGGCCATTTTGGCATGACCTAGTGTTATAGACATTTTTGTGCCTTACAGCATGAAGCATGAAATGTCAATAATCTGAGGGATCCAAAGTCCCTAAACATGTTGTTCCTACCCCTAGAGGAACAAGGTCAGCAAACCACAGCACTGAAAATCAGTTCTCCACCTGAAAACACTCAAAAACAAGCTATTTCTGGATCATGTCAGCTGCTCCACTGAGCATCTGCGCTGAATGTCAACTGCTCCACTCTGTACCTGCGTTGAATGTCAAAAGCAATGAAGGCTACCTGCGCTGGGCGAGATTGGCCAAGTGGCACAGTCATTCTGCAAGGTGTCAAATGCCCAGGAAGCTTCCAAAATGACACTTGGATCAGGGAATTCGCCTTGTGATGAGTAAGAGGATCTAGATCTCCAAGTGGAAGCAAGAAACTCCAAGTGGACTCAAGAACTGAAGTATAACTGAAGTGGGAGAGGACACTAGTCAGCTTCATGCCAACCTCAAGCTGACTCATCCTTTCCCCAAATCTCCTATATATAGAGCTCTCTCATGAGGTCTATGGAGGCTGGAATTTGGTGAATGTAAGGAAGTGTTGTTGGTTTGTGCATAGAACTATTGGGTGATTGCTTTGAAGGAGGTGAAGAGGAGATTTCTTTCTGCTGGGAGGTGTTGCTGGATTGGGCCTCTTATGGTTGTAACACTCTCAGAACTTTACTTCTTCCATTAATAAAGCATTTGAGGTTCTTCTATATGCATGTGTCTTAATGGTGTATTGATGCTTGTATATTTGATTTATTCTAATCCTTGAATCAATTATGGATGTATGCTTCTTGTAGTTTCCCTTTCTTGTGCTTTTGCAGGATCTTTGTGTAGCTGGGCCAGTGAAAGAGCAAGGAGCTGGGAGCAAGCAGCAAAGAGGGAAGATTGGATCAACCATTAGCGGAAGACAACGGTTAGTGGATCCCTTTCTCCTCTCTCTTACATCTCATAAAGAAGTAATCTTGAATAGCTTTGCATTCAGTTGTTGCTGAGGTACTATCACCCTTAGAGTGGGATAGGGTCATTCCGTATTGGATACTTTTCCCAACAACAAATTGGCGACTCCACTGGGGACCGTATCTTGTTGGTTGTTTGTGTTTTTTGCTATTCATTTCATAAACACAGGGAGTACCGAATCGAACTGCATTTGGATCTTTCAAATGCAAAGTAGAGGGCAGCTACTCTAGCTCGGTTTCTGGGCAAGTTTATGATTTGAAGAGCTGATCCACAAGGACTCTAAATAGCTCTTAGTGATAGCTTTTCATCCTCCTTTTCATCCCTTAGTGTGTACTTGACTGATAGCTTCTGATTTGGCCAAAAACTGTGAACTTTTGAGCAATCTGTGACCCGGAAACTGAGAAAAACGAAAGTTTGAATCTTCAGTGCAGGCGCTGTGAAGGCAGTCTGCATTTCAGCGTAGTTCCCGAAGGGGCTACCTGCGCTGAATTTCAAACTGACAGTGTACCACCTGCGCTGAACGAGTTTTGCCTAGTGCTACTGGGGTTGCCTGCTGTTCATTGCCCTGTTTTCACCCTTGTTTTTGCAGCCTGTTACCGGTCAATGTACCTATCTGAAACCAACTTTCCTTGCCACTATTCCGCCTCGGTTGTATAAAGAAACTGTGTTTGTTCTTTGTGTATTTCTTGTATCATTTGCAGTTTCCGATAACGAAAGTGAACTAGTCTTGCTGTGGCCTCTTAGGTCTAGACCTGTGATTAAGTGTCGTTTTGATCTTAAGAGTTAGTTTATTTGCTGTTCATAGCTGATTGAGCTTTTGCTTTCGTCATATGGTTTGAATTTATATATTTCTAGTGTCGAAACAAGTAAATCTTAAGGTGTCTTTTGATTTTGGACAAGCTTGTTTGCTTTCACTTGAAATTGAATTCGAAATTATACAACAACTTTCTTTTTTGTATCGCACCAACATTAAGAAAGAGAAAAGAAATACCTGCATTTTGCATTTTTCATATAAGTTTGTATGTTGATTTAGGGAAAAAGTGCATTAGTGTATGCTCTTTGATCTGTGTGAAAAGATGTTGTCTTTCTTTTCCCTCAGTAGTTAAGATTTTCATAAGTCGAAAAGATTGAAAAAGCTTGCTTCTCATCTTAGACTGCATTTAGGAATTTGTATGAAACATCTCGTGGTGAACCTTGAAAGGCAAACTTTAAAAAGATCAACTTAAAATATATTGAATGAACCTAACAACGCTTTGAAACATAACGCAAGGACATAGAGGTCTAAGTTAGAGACGTGTTCCGGCGTCGTTAAACGTAGTGACTGTCGATCTCGACGAAGGTGGGTGATTCCTCCTGAGAGTCGGTGGCACTAATACGGACTTGTGCTCCCACGTACCGTCGCGTATATATTGGGAGACCCCTATAGGAATATATCTTTTATCCATAGGAAGCCATGTCGGCCGCCCTACTAATCGCAATGCAGTGAACACAGCATTCACGAAGATCGACCACCCGTACTGTAAAACGTATTCTGTGGTTTTGCGAAAGGTTTGGCACACCCTCTGCCTAGATCTCCAGAGCAGTTTCTTTTGGCCTTTTTCAAACTCTATAACTGAAAAAGTCCATCCGAGCATTTGTCACTTCGGGCTCGTTAAAACATCGAAGGAGACTAGAGTCATCTTTAGCTTTTTCTCGACTCTTTAAAACTGAAAAAGCAAGTTGTGTCTAAAGCGTCGTTATAAAATTTATTTTAAGCGGAATAATCATCACCTTTCCCTCGTTGATCTTCGAAGTTAGTCCACCACAAGTGGAAGTTCCTGTAGAATCGCTAAGAAATCTTTTGGATAGACTAGATATGTCTGAACAATCGTCGACATCTAGGACTGTGTCGTCCAACACAGCAGCAGTAGAGCCTCCTGCTGCTACTCCAACGATGTTCGCTGGTATACCATCTGTCCGGCAAATTGTCAACAACAAGCCGGAGTCCAATCAGGGACAACGACATGGTTAGTTCCTATTTCTTCATCCGGATTATCATCTGGTATTTCTTATGTTGAAACTCAACAAATTGATCCAATGTGTCTTCAAAGGCCAATTTACCCTTTAAGTACTGGATTTCCACCATATGGAGGGCAGTATGCTCTTTCATTGTTCCCTCCCAGAGAACAACCATATGGGAGTTTACAACAAAGTTCAGGTCAAACTGGAATTACATCCAGCGGTTGGGTACCAATACTGCCTCAACAACCAGGGGTTGTATATTCAATGCAACCAGTACACCCTGTGTCGAATATTCCCACCATACCTGCTATAGTGAATGTGTCGCAAGTACAAGCTCCACCTGTTGTATGTCAACCCCAAGTTTCTCAGGTTGCAATACAACAACCTCTTGTCTCAACAACTCAATCACAATCTCAGGGTAGTGCCTCCTTATCTGGAGTGACTCAGGCTCAAACACGTACTGTGACTACTCATCCCGGTCAATCATCCAGTATTGGTCAACAGCAAATGGTCCAACAACCAGAGCTGATTCAATCTCAACAACCGCCATTCCAGCAATCATATCAAGGACCTGAGCAACAAGTCTTTGTAAGTAATGGGCAACCATACTATAATGGTTATGCCCATCAACCTTGTCAAAGTTGCCATCATTATGCTGGTCTGCAAAGACCCATTGCTCAGGCGATACCATCTTATCCTGGATATGCTTCGCCTAACCTGAACCAACAGTTGCCCTTTGTAGCAACTCTAGAATTACCAGATCTAAACTAGCTGACGAATGATCCAATTGCTTATGCCCCTTGGTGGCCAGCGATTCCGCATAAACTTCCATCAGATATTCCTAAATTTAATGGAAATCCGGGTGAAGATCCGTCAAATAATGTGATGACATTCCATCTATGGTGTTCATTGAACACTCTGAATGATGATTTGATAAGACTTCGCCTCTTTCAGAGGACGTTAACGGGTCCAGCGGCAAAATGGTACATTGAATTGCCTAGAGCTTCGTTCGACAACTTCAGTACCTTAGCCACAACCTTTTTAACCCATTTTCAATTACCGATAAGGTATGAAACGGGAACAGAACTCCTTACCAACTTCAAACAGACGACTGCCACCCACATATCTGATCATATACATGAGTGGCGACGTCGTCGTAGGATGGTAAAAACGTATGTTCCCGATCAGCTATTAGCTGAATGGTTTATCAAGTCATTACTTCCTGCCATCACGGAAGATGTGGCAAAGGGGGGGTCGTAACGGAAGAGCAGGTTATCGCTCGTGCGCAATATCTGGACTTGGTCTATACTCAGTCCGGCACACTCTACGACAAAATACCTGCCTCCCCTAGACCGGAATTCTCAATTCCTCCTCCTCCTAAATCAAACAATGACTCTCACGCCGGCGATGGCGTGATTGGCAAGCACAAAATTTATAGTCAAAATGAAGAACTTCTTGCCTCAGAAGTAAATGCCATGTCGACCGACAAGGGCAAACAACTGAAGCAACCAGGGAGCAAGAAGAAAAAGAAAGGGAGAAAAAGGAAACCCCCAGCAGGGTGTCATATATGCGATGAGGATCATTGGACGAAAGATTGTCCACATATAGCTGAAGTTAAGAAACTCTTTAAGAGTTCAAAAACCCCAGCAGTATTGACTGATCTGTTTCCTAATCCAGGTCAAAATCTGGTTGCTAATCAAAATGCTTCCCGATCCCAAGTGCTTATGTTGTCTACCTCAAAGCAGCAAAATAATGCTTTGACGAAGAATAAGGATTACAGGAATCCAAAGCTGTCGAAAAACAAGGCTAATAAACAACCTAGTAGTTCGACAACAACTTTGACCGAAGTTGTGCCACCCATCGTCCCTGAGCCAATAATAAAGTCGCAAAAGGGAGCAGTACACAAATCGACATTTAATCCTTGTGCGAAAATATCATAGATAGAGGACCTGGCCCAATCGCCGTTCGTTATGTCGACACTTGAGGTACCGCAAAATTGCTTCTCCCAAGAACAAGCTTTATTATCAGCAATAGGTGGAATTGACCCAATGGATTCCAATCTTGTCGCCTTTGATCATAAAGGATATGACCCTCAGTTACCAGCTCAACTAGCTTTCCTTATTCAAGTGAAAGCCCTCAACAAAACTGTTCATCGAACAATTATTGATGAGGGGGCATCTACATGTCTTATGTCGATGAGTTGCTGGAAATATTTAGGCTCACCACCCCTGTCGAAATCGTCAACGACGTTAAAAGCATTTGATGGACGATCATACACTCCATACGGGATTTTAAGTAACTTGCAAGTTGAACTGGGGGGCAAAACAGTAGGAATTGATGTTGAAGTAATTGATGGAAACCTCGATTACAACATCCTACTTGGAAGACCATGGATCTATGCCATGGCCGCAGTTGTGTCGACCTACTTCAAGAAGATTGCATTTCCCTTCCAAGGAGGAATTACAATCGTCGACCAACAAACTTTTCTCCACAACAGTTCACAAGTTACGGGAAGAATTCCAATGATCCATGGAAGGAATCATTTGCTCCAAAATATCGGAGTAGGTCTCCTAAAAGACCCTGCCTTAATGGGTACATTTCCCCTACCGCCCCCAAGTAATCTGGCGTAAGTGGCCATAGTGGAATATGAAACCTTCTATGTCTGATGGATTTGGACTCTGAGGACGGTTCTAATCTTGTGTCAACCTCATTAAAAAATGAAACAAATCCCCGAGGAAAACCTTCATTCCAACCACCGAGTTGAATGCAATGAAGCTTGGGGGGCGTGCACCTCGATTTGCATTATTATGCTGGGGGCATGCAAACTTATCTCCGAGCAGTTTTAGCACATAGTTCATGCTCGTTAAAAAATAAACATAAGATTGAGCATTCAAGCTCATTAAAAAATGAACATACCCCGGTAAATAATCTCTGTGATCGTAAATTTATTAGCCATAAAAAGCCTTGGTCGTGTTTGCACCTGCCACCTCCATTCCATTTGGCCAATCGTTCACCTCCATATGATTGTTTACCTATTTTGAGGAACAGCTGCGAAGAGTGATTTCACTTAGCCATCCTTGTGACACTGCCGTGATTGGAAAATTCCAACCTGTACCTGGAATCTGCTGCTATCCCTGTTTATCACTTGTTCCTCAAAAGACGAGTCTTCTTTGAGCTCTTTTCATCTGACTCGTAAAATATGAAAAATTTGCCGAGTTTTGGCCTTCCAGCTCGTTAAAGTGACCGGAAGAGCTATCCCTCCTCTAGATTTTAATCTTTTTGGACCTGAGGGATTATTACACAAAAAGGTCGAGCGCTTGTTTTATTCGGCTCGTTAAAGTTATCAAAAACACATCCCTTCTGTATTGTTTTATACTTTTTCGGACTTAAGGGATTAGATGACGAAAAAGGAATTTTGGAGTTAACTTTCTGTACCTTTTCAGACTCTCTAAAAATGAAAAGGACCGAGTTTTCCTTGTCGTTAGACTCGTTAAAATGATTAAATAGCGACAAACTTGTCTTTAGACGATAACGAGTTTCCCTATCGCTAGGCTCGTTAAAACATAGCGATGGGCTTGCCCGAAGGGCAGGTTATAGAACAAGCATATGTTATCCTCCTCAAGCTTGAAAAAAATAAAGAGGTACTGGTCAGAAATGACTGGGGAAAAATTGGGAGAACCTCAAAGCTTTAATGGTAGCAAGTCGCTCTTGAACATGACACTTTTCCTCCGTATCACATCGGGTTGGGTTGTTTCATTCACCGGTCTCATCACCATGGTCTTCGCCAAACCATCCACATTTGGGGTAATGCTACCAATCCATCGCATCAGTGTCGTTATATGTTCAAGAGATGTTGTTCAGAAAGAGTCAACCGTGTCCCATCCACTGCCATACATTATCCTTCATCCACCCATGATCGCCACCCTGAAACATATTTCACAGATTGTTTTCACCTCCACTAAAATCATTAGCTCCGTTCCGTGTCACTGATGTGGGATTCATTAAGGCCCTCCTTTGACAGATCGCTTCTTGTCGACTTCAGCTCATTATCCAAGAAGTTGATCTAGGAACAAACCCCCCAGTACTTTGAAGCTTGCATGCCTCAATGGCAAGTTTCTCACTTCCGGCGACAGGTATACATCAATGACCTTCGACCAGAAGATTTTGCGTGGTGTTCGACGCCAAGTCCTTTATTCACACCACGTGAATTGTACTGCAGTACCTTGAGGGTCATGGTCATTATTGGTGATTCCTCTCGCGCTTGTTAACGGTTTACATTATTGACCGGTAATCAAGCGATGTCTTTCCATGTTCGACTTCAGCGCAATTCTCACATGGATCGACTTGTACTTAGAGTGAAGATCGAACGAGTTTGAAGACCCCGGATCTAGTTTCATCCATCCGGGATGCGATATATATATTCAGGATATAAAGACATTTGTTATGTACATCATTGCAACAGATGATCATCCTACTCAAAGGATGATAATTTCAGCAGAGAATTATCAGTCTACCATCAGACGATCGTCTGTTCTATGTACCAAAATGAATTTATAAAGCTGAGCATGGGAATGCCCACCTCAGCTAGATCATGAAAGCATAATGAAAAATAATGTATTGTATTGTATTTTATTACAGGGCACCTCTCAGCGATTGAATGAACTTCGGATCCTCCTGATAAAGCATTTCACCCGATAAACGACCTCATACTTTAGGGGGCAACTGTTATAGACATTTTTGTGCCTTACAGCATGAAGCATGAAATGTCAATAATCTAAGGGATCCAAAGTCCCTAAACATGTTGTTCCTACCCCTAGAGGAATAAGGTCAGCAAACCACAGCACTGAAAATCAGTTCTCCACCTGAAAACACTCAAAAACAAGCTATTTCTAGATCATCTCAGCTGCTCCACTGAGCATCTGCGCTGAATGTCAACTGCTCCACTCTGTACCTACGCTGAATGTCAAAAGCAATGAAGGCTACCTGTACTGGGCGAGATTGGCCAAGTGGCACAGTCATTCTGCAAGGTGTCAAATGCCCAGGAAGCTTCCAAAATGACACTTGGATCAGGGAATTCGCCTTGTGATGAGTAAGAGGATCTAGATCTCCAAGTGGAAGCAAGAAACTCCAAGTGGACTCAAGAACTAAAGTATAACTGAAGTGGGAGAGGACACTAGTCAGCTTCATGCCAACCTCAAGCTGACTCATCCTTTCCCCAAATCTCCTATATATAGAGCTCTCTCATGAGGTCTATGGAGGCTGGAATTTGGTGAATGTAAGGAAGTGCTATTGGTTTGTGCATAGAACTATTGGGTGATTGCTTTGAAGGAGGTGAAGAGGAGATTTCTTTCTGCTGGGAGGTGTTGCTGGATTGGGCCTCTTATGGTTGTAACACTCTCAGAACTTTACTTCTTCCATTAATAAAGCATTTGAGGTTCTTCTATATGCATGTGTCTTAATGGTGTATTGATGCTTGTATATTTGATTTATTCTAATCCTTGAATCAATTATGGATGTATGCTTCTTGTAGTTTCCCTTTCTTGTGCTTTTGCAGGATCTTTGTGTAGTTGGGCCAGTGAAAGAGCAAGGAGCTGGGAGCAAGCAGCAAAGAGGGAAGATTGGATCAACCATTAGCGGAAGACAACGGTTAGTGGATCCCTTTCTCCTCTCTCTTACATCTCATAAAGAAGTAATCTTGAATAGCTTTGCATTCAGTTGTTGCTGAGGTACTATCACCCTTAGAGTGGGATAGGGTCATTCCATATTGGATACTTTTCCCAACAACACCTAGTGGAATGATTCAAAATTTCAGTATGAGACACCTATAATGAAAATGCAAAGAGAATATTTGATACCTAATGGAAGTATGCATATACTGACACTAACACCTCCCATCTCCATGGAAACCTGTGGGAAAAGAATAGGGATCCTCTCCAAAGAAAATGCTACTACTATGGCACCATATCGATTGTTCTTTAGTCATCCGTTCTTTGCTTTAGTGAAATGTCCTTTTAAATTGGTAGCAACTTTTTTTTTATATAGAGGAGGAATGGCTTGTTATAGAGTTTTGTGAACCCAACGTTTCGGACTACTAAGTGAGTCCATCATTAGGGGATGCATCAATAGATTTTAAGATATTAGTGATGTATCCAGGAGCTGTGTTTCAGAGTATACATATGAGGTATGAAAGGAATAATATAGGAAATTTATTCGGCTCATATCAGACAACTTGAACACACTAGGTTGCATGCACTCTAATGAAATTTACATTTTCTCTTTCATGACTAGGTGAAGTGCTTCACTTTCACATGAACAAGAAATGGTGTATTCTATGGTCCTAAGTGGAATTTCTTCGATGTATTTAATCTCAATCCTTAAACCACTAAGTTGGGATCCGTGAACAAAATGCTCAGTTAGCGAATACTTTATTGATTCACTACCTAGCCTACCACCAAACAATGACATATACATTCCAAGGTGTGAGAGCCCTATTAATAGTAGATGTTCTCAACATCAATGGTAGTCTCTGATCGCCAATATGAAAGCACTCGTCTTGGACATTTCAAGCCCTCACTTACCTTGTCAACAAATCTATTTGGGCCCTCATTCCTGGAATCAAGAAATATTTAGTCAAGCCACAATTTCTAAGAGCTTGCAGTGTTGCTAGGTCATTGAATGCTTCATCATATTGGGCTTATGTTCTCTCTCCCTCTCCATTCCTTTTTGACACAACAAGATCTATAATCAATAAAGAAAAATGGTTTGAAAATGAAAATTGAAAGAAATTGATAAAATTTTGAATGTTTTTTTATAAATTTTGGATTCCTTCGTCGCTTTCGGTGATTTTCCTCTAAAAATAGTGTGCATTTGTGCAGATCTAATATAGGAAGAATGCATAAGCCATAATTTTCCAACACTGGAAAAGTCAGGTTTTCTCACCCTTGATAAAAGGAAATTGCGCAAGCCTGTGAGCACACCCTATATTTTTAAACATGCTCAAAAACTTAAAAATTACCATTAAAATGAAAAATAAAAATCATGAATGATGATAGCATGGAATGATCTCTTAGCTGGAGAAAACGACACTCAAAATGGTCCACTAGTCTGATTATAATATGTTTCTAAAGATTTGGTTAAAAATGCACTCTCAATAGCTCTAAAATGGTAAAAAAAAATGGTAAAGAAATTTTTACTTGACATTTTATAAGGAAAATAGGCATATTGAAATAATATTTCTTTCCTATAGCTTTTACATGTCAATTTTTTATTTATTAATTTTTTTTTTTTAGTATTTTCTTAGCATTTATGAGAATTTTGAGATTCAATGTGTAGTTTGTAGGGTTATTTGTGAAAACAAATTATTGTGGTGACGATTATATTTTTATCACTTTTTGGGGATTTTTAAACTTGCGAAAAATCAAAATCGTGGAGTTTCCTTTAATCTATTTTCAAACTCTCAAAATATGGAAAGATTCTCGATTATACTTATTTATTTTGAACTCGTTAAAGTAAATGAAAAAATGTCTACCTAGTATAAGTTTACCCCTTTTATGGACCACATAGAATATTTATGAAAAAGGTATACTTTGACTAATCATGGTCAAAAGAGTTCTCTCCTACATTATTTTACCCTTTTCCAGGATTGAGAGACTAAATTTGTGAAAAAAGGACATTTTGGAGTTTGGTTACGTTTTTGTCCTAACTCCTTAAATATGAAAAACATTGAGATTTACTCTATCTGGGCTCGTTAAAAATTTACATTGAAAGAACAGTATGAATTTTATTTTTGTGTCTTTTCCAAACTCTTTAAATATGAAAATGACATCAAGTTACCCCTTCGCTAGACTTGTAATATACAAATAGTACAAGACTCGTCAATGATGACGAGACCAAACCAATCCTTCCTAGGGTTCGTTAAAAATACTCTAAAGGACTCATCCAAAGGATGAGCTTACAGTAAAAGCATATGTTATCCTTGTTATAGGCCAGTTTGTCACATATGGTCAATAGGCATTCAAATAGGATGAATTCACATCCTTTAACATGTTGTCATCATCCCTACACAAAGCCCTAAGCATGACTCTACTGAATCCCTAGGTTTCTGCTCTGGATCTCTAAATTTTCAAGATTTTAAGGCCCAGAGCACCCTAGCCCTTTAGGGACCATAATTGAATACCAGGTTGTCTCTCTCTACACCTACATTGATCACCAACATGGTTCTTAGTCCAGCAGGTGTACATATCCTAGAAGTTCGGGAAAAAATAAAAATAATCCTGAAGCTTCCTCTTCCAGAACCTTCATGATGTATTTTCAACTATTTATCTTAGATAAGAGTCTTGAATCCTATATTATTCTAGATTGGACTTTTCACCTCTTATCCCTTGAGATCATCCTCCCATCTCAGGTGGATCTCAAGACTAGATTGGTAAATGGATAATAATTCATGAATTACGTCTCTCATCTATATATTTACAACCATCCATGGGAAAGGGGTTGCATTTTGGATATATATTCTATGCTCATGCTATTTCTTTGAGATTAATTATTGCATGCATTACGGTGACATAGAGGCATAATTTGTGGCAAGAAAAGGATAAGTCATCTTTAGGATCTTTTCTATAATATCAACTCCTAATTTTGGTTAGAACTCTCCATTTCGGTTAACACAAAGAGTAGATAGTTTTCCTATCTATGATGTTATGATTTCATGTATTTCAATACCATGTTGATATATTGAATGAAGTGATTGGATTATGCTATATAGATGTCATAGACATTTGGCTTGTTTTAGTTAATTGTGCAGGTTCTAATTATAGCAATCAAAGCTAGGATTGGAGCATACAAGTCGAGGAAGGAGCGAAGCTTATGACAGATCATAGGTAGGCCTCATCCCATCATTGAATTAATTTAAGGAAGAAATTTTTCACTTTGTTTTTTGTTGTTCTAGGTTAGTCCACTAGGCCTAGGGAAGACACTTTTGTCTCCAATCATAGATTCTATATAACTATGATCCTCAAGCTTGCATAAAAATAAAGAGGGACTTTCCAGTAATGGTGGGGGAAAATGGGAAAGAAACATTTATTCTTGTATTGTGAAGAGATAGTATGTCACTCTTGGACATGACACTATGTTGCCTTTCATGTTTGGTTTGGGGAGTCCATTTTCCTATCAGTTTATCATACCTCATTGAAAGTCTTGGAACTAGTTTCTGGTGTTACTGTTGAGTTAAATATTTCCAAGTCAAAATGTCATGTCTCCAACGTTCAAGAGAAGTTCAACCTCGATCAGAATTACCTTGAAAATCATAGCCTTCAATTGTGTTGTCCATCCCTAAGTTGGTCCTGAATCACTCCAAATTTTTTCTTCAAAACTTTACATGAGTTTCATGTCATAGGCCCTCCTACAAGATATCACATCCTATCGACTTCAGCTCATTATCTCGGAAGTTGATCTAGAAAAATATTTTAGTGCCTTGGAGCCTACATGCCTCAATGGAATATTTATCCCTTTTGATGAAAGGTTCTCATCATTTACCTTCAATCAGATTTTTCTATGAGTGTTCAACTTCAAGACATCTATTTACACTCAATCGATTGTATTGGCATACCTTGAGAACCAATGCCATTATTGGTGATTTCTCTCATACATGTTCGTACTTCACATTACTAGCTTGTAACCAGGTGGTTTCTACCATGTTTGACTTTGAGACATTCACTCACATGGTTAGATTCACACTATGGATCAATAGAAATGAAAACCAAGACCCTGGATCTAGTTTCATCCATCCAAGCTACATGGAATTTCAAATATTCATTATTGTAAATATAGATCCATATTTGATGGATGAATCCATACTTTGTCTATTGTTGACATGCATCTTTGTACATTTCCATAATAGATATTTGTGATACTTGTACTTTGAGTATGGGAATTCGTACCTTAGTGATGATTATATGAAGATATTGTATTGTAATCCTTGATTATTTTTTTCCAGACTCCCACCAATTGGTCTCTAATATGAAATTTTGCATGATAAAGTGCTTCGATCCTCAAACAATTTTTTTGAATTTTCACTATAGAGGGGAATTTGTTACACATCATTTTGTCACCATTAGGAAAATGACTGCCAATATGGATCTCTCACTATTCGATGAAGTGTTCCAAGCATTCCCCTACAATGTTAGAAGAAAAAAAATCCCAAATACAACAAGAACCTTAGATTAAATTACTTAAAAACCTCTTTTCAAGCACTTGTGTGGTTTTCCTAGTCATTACCTACAAAAGCATAGTTATGATCATTATGGCCTATGTAATCATGCTCTTTTTTCTCCACTAAAAACTATGCAAATCTCTTAATGTGTGTAAAAATAAAAGAAATTTCTATAATATTTTTTGGGGGAATATTTCTCAACGAAAAGGCCTCGAACCCATACATACTTGGGCCTCATCCATTTTTTCATGAATCAAACTCCTTCAGTTTTTGGAACCCTAATCCATCTCTTTAAATATCTCATCCCTTGATAAGAGGATCTCAAACCTCCTCCTCTTATGTTATAGACATATTTGGGCACTGCAACCCCAATCACATATGTCCATAAACCAAGGGCTTCTAAACCCCCAAAAGTATTGTTTCATACCCTAAAGGAACAAGGTCAGCTGATTACATCATTTCCCAGAAGTTCTCCCTGAAAAACCGCTCAGAACTGGTCAAAACTGGACCATACAGACTAATCCATGCTGAGGGTGCGATGCATCTCACTTGTTACACATGGGGGGTACAATGCATACTAAAAATCCCTTCTGTCGGGTGCGATGAGCAAGAGAAGACAAATGGCAAAAACAGTTTGCTAGGTGGAAACTCAAAGAATCTTCTAGAAACTGCTTATATGAAACTTGCCTCTCTGAATTTGCCCAGGGATGAGTAAGAGATCATGAAATCTCCAAGTGGAAGCAAGAACTATCAGTGAAATGACACTAATCAAAATCCCAAAAGCTGACTCACTCTCCTGCAAACATCTATATATGGATCCCTCATCCTAGAGATCCAAAGGCTGGAATTTTGTAATTTGTAAGGAAGTGATGTTGGTTTCTCTTTGAAGACATTGTATTGTTGGGTGATCTTTCTTTGTAAAAGGTGAAGAGGGCTTTCATGCTGGTAGGATGATGCTGGATCAGATAGCTTGGTTGTAATCCTCTATTCTACTACTTCTATCAATAAAGCTATTTGCGTTTTCCTCCGTATATTTGTATATCTCTGAATCTTGTATTTGTATATGCATTTGTATGGTTAATATACATCTGATCCTATATTTTTTATGGTTATAGATCTCTATGCTTTGATGGTATTTTGCTGCCTTGACTCTATAGGTGTTCTTTGAAGTGGGACAAGTGAGAAAGGAGTGGTGGAAGCTCTATCAAAGGAGAGAGGAAACAAGCAAGGAGATTAGCGAAAGACTGAGGTTGGTACTCTTTGCTTCTCTCTCATCTATCTCTCATAAAGGAAAACACAAGTAACTTTAGTATGTTTGTTTCTAAGATAGCTACTCGTCTTAGTGGGACTAGCAGCTCTGAATGGACACTAGTTTTCCCAATAACGAAATGGCAACTCGACTGGGGAGCGAATAGTTTGTTTGTTTTGTTACTGTTATTTGCTTTATAAACCACAAACGAAGCCTGAAGTTAAGCTAGCTAGCCTTCAAACTTCTTTTGCTATGCAACTGCAAAGTAGATCAACACTGCTTTAGTTAATCTCCGAGTTGGTTTATGAATGAAATATCTGACTTGAAAACATCCTAAGTGCCTTGGTGGTAGCTCGAATAACCTCATTAGATCAGCCCCTATACTTTGTGTTTACTGACTAACATTAGCCCAGCCTAAATCCCTGAACTTAGCTACAAACTGTGAGTGAAAACCAAGCTCAGTCTCGTCCCTGGACCATCACACTATCTGTCATTGGAAATCTAGATGCATCGCACCTCCCGTGTGTTGCAAGTGAGATGCATCCCCGTTTCCCTGTGTTACAGGTGTGATGATTGAGTAAGACTATTTTTTCCTCTAGATTTGGGTTTTTTCTTCATTGTCTTCAGCTTTATTTAGTAGTTTTGCTGTCTATGATCAGTATATCACTGTCGAAACCATCTTCCTTTGCATTATTCAGCCTCCCCTGATAAGGAATTGTGAATGTTTTTTAATATATTTTTCATCATTTACAGTTCTCTTTTGCAAATAGTAGCTTAATCGAACTGTCGTCTTTTGATTTGAAAGTGTCGCAAGTGTCGTTTTCAGTCAAGAAAAAGAGTGTCGTAAAGCATTCCTCTTTTAGATAGATGATTACACTTTTGCCATTATACTTGATTTGAGATTATTAATATTTCAAGTGTCAAAGTTAGTTTTAATTCAAAATCGCAAAGTGTCGTCTTAGTCTTCCTTTTGTTTTTTGAAGAGAAAATTGTTAGTATTGTCGCTTTGAAAGAAAATAATTTAGATCTGTACTTAGTTTTCTTTTTGTCATTCTCACATTAAGGAAACTAAAAAAAAATACAAGCATGTGCATTTGCATTTAGACTGCATGCGGAAATTGATTTAGGAAAAGTGCATCTAGTGTGTGCTTTCTACTCTATGTTAAAAGAATTTTATTTCTCTTTCTTTAGTAGCTAGGATTTTTCATTGTTAAAAGAAAGTAAACGATTGTTTATCATCTTAGATTGCACATTTAGGAATTGTATAGCTACATCACACAGTGAAACTTAAAGGCAAACTTCTTAAGAAAGATCAACTATAAAATAAACCTCAATGAACATAAAAACGCTTTGGAACCTAACGCACAACATTTAGAAGTCTAGGTTAGAGACGTATTCCGGTGTCGTAAAGCCTGGTAACTATCATTTTCATCGTAGGCTGGGTGATTTCTCCTCTTTTATATGACAAGTGCCAGTACAAACTTGTGCTCCCACGTACCGTCGAGTATATATTGGGAGACCACGATAGGCTATATCCTTTATCCTTAGGAAGCCGTGTCTGCCACCCTATCAATCGCAATGCACTGAACATAGCATTTGGGAAGATTGACTCTCGTACTATAAAAAGTATTCTGCAGTTTTGCGATTGGTTTGGTAATCCCTCTGTCTAGATATCTAGAGAAGTCACTTTCGTTCATTTCTAGACTCCTTAAAAGAAAAGGTCCATCTAAGAACTTGTCACTTTAGGCTCATTAAAAATCTAAGGCGACTAGAGTCATATTTAGCTTTTTCTCAACTCTTAAAAATTGAAAAAGCAAGTTGTGTCAAAGCGTCATAAACTTCATTTAATTCGGAATAACTTTTTCCCCTTTTTATTTTGAGTTGATCAAGTAATCCGTAATTGTGGAAGAAAGTCAATCGAAACCCCGTCATTCGCAGATACTAACGATTTAACTGTCTTTAAATCCGAAAAAAAAAACATTCCAGACCAAGAAATCTCGTTTAATTGGGTCAAAGTCTCCTGGTTTATTTGGAACTTGTGTTTCAACATCCTCAGAGACTCTAGTTACTCCACCTACTTCTGGTATCCTTGCCTCTATAGAAGAAGTTCCACAATTACAAGAGGACATTAGAACTGATCCTAATGTATCGATAAACACATCTATTCTTGAACTAGCTCCATCTAGGACTGATTTAGAAGGTGTCAACCCTCCAACATCTGTCGCTGCGGGTGTGTACCTTCTTCGGCACTAGAAATATTTTATGGACCTGACGGTCTACCTCTTTAACCTAGACTGGTTGCTATAGAAGAGATTGTGGAGGATATTCAATCCAGTACACCATTGCATTTTGGAACTAGGATCCACCTATATCCTTCTGATACAGAAGTTAGTCACCCTTCATCGCAAGTTCCTGTAGAATCGCTAGGAAGTCTTTTGGATAGACTAAATATGTCTGAACAACCATCGACATCTAGGATTGTGTACTCTGATACAGCAGCAACGAAACCTCATGCCACTACTCTGACAATGTTCGCTGGTATACCGTCTGTCCCAACTAGCTCTCAAATACTAGATGGAGTCCACCCAGGGATTGTTTCGACAGTATGGTCTGTTCCTGTTTGTTTGTCTAGAATATTATTTGGAATTTCTTATGTTGAGTCTCAGCAAATTGATCCTTCACAAGAGTATCAATTTGGGCAGTCCAGTCTACAAAGACCAATTTACACTGGATTACCGTCATATGGAGGGCAGTATGCCTTTTCCTTGTTCCCTCCGGGAGAACAACCATATGAGAGTTCACAACAGAATTTGGGTCAAGCTAGAATTGCATCCAATAGTTGGGTGCCAATACTGCCTCAACAACCAAGATTTGTATATTTAATACAACCAAATCAGCCTGTGTTGAATATTCCCACTACACTGGCTATTGTGATGGTGTCACAAGTACAAGCGCTGCCTATTGTATGTCAACCTCAAGTCTCTCAAGTCGTAATACAACAACCTCTTGTCTCAATGACTCAACCACAATCAATGATTAGTGGCTCCTTAACTGAAGCAACTTAGGCGCAAATGGGTATTATCACCCCTCATCTTGGTCAAACATCTAGTATTGGACAACAGCAAATGGCCTCACAACCATGGCTGGTGCAATATCAACAACCGCAATTCCAACAAGCTTACCGAGGACCTGAGCAACAAAAATTTGCAGGTAATGGGCAACCATATATTCAAAACGGTTACCATCAATCATATCATAATGGTTATGCCCATCAACCTTATCAAAGTTATCAGCATCAAATACATTATGCTGGTCTGCAAAGACCCACCAGGCGATCCCATCTTATCCTGGGTATGCTTCGCCGAACCTAAATCAATAGTTTCCTTTCGTTGTAATGTTGGAATTACCAGATCTGAATTGGCTAACAAATGATCCAATTGCTTATGCCCCTTGGTGGCCGGTGATTCCTCATAAACTTCCATCAGATATTCCTAAATTGAATGGAAATCCTAGTGAAGATCCATCGAATCATGTGATGCACTTTCATATGTGGTGTTTTTCCAACACTCTCAATGATGATTCGATTAGGCTTCGCCTTTTTCAGTGAACGCTAACTGGTCCAGCAATGAAGTGGTACATCGAATTTCCTAGAGCTTCATTCGATAACTTTATCACCCTTGTCACCACCTTTTTAACCCATTTTCAGTTGCCAATAAGGTACAAAACAGGAACGGAGCTTCTTATCAATTTTAAGCATATGACAACCACTCACATATCTGATCATATTCATGAGTGGCGATGTCATTGTCGAATGGTAAAAACATATGTTCCTGATCAACTGCTAGCTTAATGGTTTATTAAGTCATTGTTACCTTCTATTACAGAAGATGTCGCTAAAGGGGGAGTTGTCACAGAAGAGAAAGTCATTGCTCGTGTGCAATATCTATACTTGATCTATATTCAGTCTGGCACGCTCTATGACAAAACCCCTGATGCTCCTAGACCAGAGTTTTCCATCCGTCGTCCTCCTAAATCAAACAAAGAATCTCATGTCGGCGATGGCATGATAGGTACAACCAGCACGAAAACCACAAAGGCTACATCTAAGAAAGCCCGTATGGTTTTTGGTCAAAATGCAAAAGAAGAACTTCTTGCCTCGGAGGTTAATGCTATGTCAATCGATAAAGGCAAAGAAACGAAGCAACCAGGGGGAAAGAAGAAAGGGAAAATAAAAAATAAGAAATAGGGTGATTCGTCTCTTGAAAAATCTTTTGCAAACCCTTCTGGGCAAAAGAAACCTCCTAGGTCATGTCACATATGTGATGAAGACCATTGGACAAGAGATTGTCAGTATAAAGTTGAGATTAAGAAATTCTTTAAGAGTTCAAAAACTTCAGCAGTATTGATCGATCCGTTTCCAAACCCAGAAACCAATCTGGTTGCTAGCGACAATGCTTCCCCATCCCAAGTGCTTATGTTGTCCATTTCGAAACAACAAAATGATGCTTTGATATCGATAAGGAATAAAGATTACGAGAATCCATAGTTGTCGAACAACAAGGCTGCAGATCAACCTAGTAGTTCGACAACAACTTCAACCAAAGTTGTGCCACCCATCATTCCTGAGCTAACAATAAAGCTGCCAAAGGGAGTAGTACACAAATCAACATTTAATCCTTGTGCCTAAGCATCACAGAATTATAATATAGTAGAGGACCTGGCCCAATAGCCATCCGCTATGTTGATGCCTGAAGTACTGCAAAATTTCCCCTCCTAAAAGCAGGCTCTATTATCAGCAATAGGTGGGGTTGACCCAACGGATTCCAATCTTGTGGCCTTTAATCATAAAGTATATGAACCTCAGTTACCAGCACAACTCACTTTTCTCATCCAAGCGAAAGCCCTCAGCAAAACAGTTTATCGAACAATTATTGATGAGGGGGCATCTACCTGCATTATGACAATGAGTTGCTGGAAAAATTTAGGCTCACCACCCTTGTCAAGATCATAAATGACATTAAAAGCATTCGATGGACAAACATATACCCCGTACGAGATTTTAAGTAACTTGCAAGTTGAACTGGGGGGGAAGACAGTAGAAATTGACGTCGAAGTTATCGATGGAAACCTTGATTACAATATCCTACTGGGAAGACCCCGGATTTATGCTATGGCTGCTATTCTGTCAACTTACTTTAGAAAGATTGTAATTCCCTTTCAAGGAGGAATTGCAATCATTGATCAACAAACCATTCTCCCCAACAGTTCACAAGTTACAGGAAGCATTCTAATGATCCATGGAAACTCTCATTCACTTCAAAATGTCAGAGTAGGCCTACTGAAAGACCATATCTTGATGGGTAATTTTGCCCTACCACCTCTGAGTAATCTGACGGAAGTGACCACGGTAGGAACCTACAATATGATATCTTCCATTGAAAATATTTCCGAACATTTTGTTAGCATGGGTCATCAACAGGTATTGCCTCCAAGCCCAATAGAAATTTTGTAGCAATCAATTTTCTTGGCCTAGGCAGCAAACCCAAATCAACACTCATCGAGTGTTTGGATAGATAGGTCAAAGGAATATGGCACCTCTTCAGATGCTTGGTCACATGTACATTCTATAGACGAAGGAATTATTCAGTCAATGATGATAGGAGAGTCACCATGGGAAGATTACCACCATCATTCCCATCTTTCAGATCACAATGAAGATTATTCCAACGACCTTAATCATCCTTCAGTTTTTTATTTCCTATCAAATACTATAAATATGGTGGAGTTCAAGTGAAATTTGTCCAATATTGAAGAAACTATTGCCATAAATATCTTGACCAAACCTAATGTTGTAGAGAATATTCATGTCAGCAAATCTTGTTCTTCTTCAGAACTGGAAATATATTGTGCTCTCTTTCACGAATTTAGAGATGTCTTTGCATGGTCATATGAAGAAATGCTAGGCATTGACTCAAGCATAGTTGAACATGAAATCAAGATGTATCCAGATGTCAAATTGGTACAACAACGGCTTTGGCAGGTGCACCCGCAGAAAGCCACTTCCATCAAGGCAGAAGTTGAAAAATTTTTACATGCTGGTTTCATTTACCCGGTTCCTTTAACTGATTGGGTATCGAATATTTCTCCTGTGATGAGAAAGCAAGAAACGATTAGAGTGTGCATTGATTATAGGGATGTAAATCAAGCTTGTCCAAAGGAAAACTACCCTACACCCTTCATCGACCAGATAATTGATGAATGCGTCGGATGCGAAATCTTTTCATTTATGGATGGATTTTCTGGGCATAATCAAATAAATATCTGCCCACAGGACCAGTCAAAGACTGCATTTATATGTCCGTGGGGCACATTCGCATACCACAAATTACCATTCAGTTTAAATAACGTAGGGGCAACCATTCAGATGGCTATGAATTATGCCTTCCATGACATCAAGAACATCGTTCAACCATATCTCGATGATCTACCAGCTCATTCACAAAAGCGGACTGATCATCTGCAGCATTTGAGAGCTATATTTCTACATTGCCAACACTACAAGATATGACTCAATTCTCACAAATGTGTGTTTTGTGTCGGTTCTTGTCGTTTACTTGGCTTCGTGGTTTCTAAGGATGGAATTTGACTCAACCCATGTAAGGTTCAGGCAATCATCGATATGCTTCCACCTTCAAATTTTCTTTAGATACATAAACTCTAAGGGAAATCAAAATTTCTGAGGAGGTTCATTCCAAATTACATCGAACTTGCTAAAGGTTATATGCGTCTTTTGAAAATAGAAGTACCCTTCAACTGGGATTAGGTTGCGCAAGCTGCCTTTGATGCTCTAAAGGAATCCCTAATAAAAGCATCATTAATGTATGCTCCTGACTATAAAAAATACTTTAAGATGTATCTAGCCATAGCAGATACAACCATCACGATGGTTTTAGTTCAAGAAGAAAATGGAATCGAACATCCTATCTATTATTTAAGCCGAAACTTAAATCATACAGAAATCAAGTACTCCTATGTTGAAAAGCTGGCTCTTGTAGCTGTTCAAGAAGTACAGATATTTCGACACTATATCCTCTTTCGCAAAACTACCATTTTGTCATATTGCAACCCTATGACTTACATTCTGTTGCGTCAGTTACTCGAGGGAAAATATTTGAAATGGATAGCTATTTTGCAAGAGTTTGATCTGGAATTTGTAAAATCCAAATCAAAGAAATTTCTAATTTTCGCGGAGTTACTATGCGACTTCCCATCTTCGTCCAACGATTCAACATCTAAAGCATCAATCGTGGATGAATCTTTGTTTTTGATATCGTCAAGCAATCCGTGGTATCGAGATATAATCATGTATCTCCAAACCCAAACATATAGGCCTAATACCTCTCGCTCAAAGCAACGATGTACTCGATACCAAGTGTTATCACTGAAAAGTCTGTTGTCAAAATTGTTTTAGCATAGCTTAAAGACAGGGTGTTTTCGCAACGCATAAATCTGTTAGCAGTTTCGCAGCGCCATATGTTTTAGTGATTTCGTAGCGAAAACACTGACCTTGCAATGGCTGCGCTACGAAATTGGGAAATGATAGATATTTAAGGTGGTCTGATGGCTGTGAAAGCATTTTTCAGAAAGCAACCTGATGTGCTTTGTATCTTAGGCTAGTGCAAAGACCTAAGAAACTCTTTTGATGTCTAACAAGGCAGGAAAGAGTTTGTAGTGGTTGACAAAATATTTCATTGTTATTGGTTTTAGAGCTAAATGTGTAGCTCTGGTTGAATGTACATGGCTGCTATTCTCAAGCCACTTGGTGAAAATCCCGTTGCCTCTTTAGCAGTAGATTTGTCAGGATTGTGCACAATCGAAGAATGGAGAGACAGAGTGCAGGCACTTATGCAATATGCGGAAAAGTTGTATAAAAAGATTGTGCACTTGAAACATAATCATCTCTATTAAACACCTCTGTGGTAGCACCTTTAATTCTATCATTAGGGTGGTGCTAATGTTACACCAATGCGGAAGCGTGTCAGATATGGGAGCTTTTCTAAAAACAGCTGTTAGTTCGATATGCCAATGCAATATCTAAAGGTAATATTAGAGGATGACCGTCATTATGAAGTTGATCTTTGGGTTAGTGCGCAAGAAACTTTCTGAACCAAAGAAGGAGCAGAGTGTCAAGGCCTCTACGCCAAAGACACCAAAGACGCTAGTAACTCCTGGATTGAAGACAATTTTTGTAGGAAACATGTTCTTTTCTATTGATCCAGACACCATTATTGAATTTTTCCAAGATGCTGGAGAGGTGGCTGATGTTTGGCTGGCTACCAAGGATGATGGTTCCCCTTCAGAAAGTACAATAATAACAAATGAGTATCTTGTAAAAAAGATGGAGTTTCCTATATCAAATATTGGAGATGCAATCAAAGCACGAGATGCCCTCTATTTCTGGCAAAATATGGTCTATGTTGAAGAACTGGAGGAGAACAAATCAAACACTGAGACTATATTTGATAATATGTCTGAGGCTAATCTACAAGTACAAACAGATGAGTCAATGGTGGAAATTTTAAAATGCACCGGAGATGAAATCAGATTCAATCCTGTTGAGCAGGCCACTGCGTGTTCAAGTTCGTTTGGAGACATCGAATTTGACAGTGATAATGATGGTCCAGGCTCTGGAATGTGTGATGCTTCTGAAGTAGAATCAGAGTTGCGTAATGGTAATGGAGCTGCAACTTCTGTAGAAGTTGATGCAAGTGGATTAATGAAGAGGAAGAAGGCATTGACACCTGAGTGGAAAGATTATAGACACCATATTGAATGGCGTTGCCAATGGCTTGAATTGCGGATTAGAGAACTTTTATGTCGGGCTTCCAAATACGACTACTTACTTGAAGATATTCAAGCAAGAAAGCCATGGAAGGATGAGCAGCAAGCTGTGAAGGTATTTACAGCAAGATCTTCCCCTTTAATAGATAAAGTTCACAGGCACCGGAGTTTGCAGCGCAGGCGAAGGAAGAAAGTTGAAAATGTGGTGGAGTTGTCTTTGGATATCTCTCATCATCCCTTGTCTTCTTTATATGAGAAGAAGAAAAGATTGGAAGCGGATGGAGTCTCAATTGATAATGATTCTAACAGCATGAAAATTACAAGTACTGTGAATAACGGCCAGCTTAAGAGGGAATGTGATGGTGTGCTTTTCTCGTGATGATCATTATATCCTTTCCTCAACTGTGGATAATGTGGTCAAGCAACACTTAGCTGTGTATGGAAGGCTACATATGAAATTTGACATTACTCCTACAGGAAATGTTCAGAACTATACTCGGTCATATTATATGAATGGGATGGCATGGTTTGCCTCTGTTTTAATTGTAAGAATAAGACTTTAGGGGGGATCTTTAGGCAAAAGGCTATCTTATCACTACTGAAAAAGAACTTCAAGACATTTCAAGCATTGCAAGAAGCATGTTAGAAGACAAATGAGAGTGAAGATATTCCAGAGTAGTTATTAGTGGTGGTGTTAGCTTGCATGGGAAGAGGAAAAGAGGATGTTTCTCCAATTGCTCGTTGGCTTGCTTTGGCGGTATTGGAGCAGTGTGTAATCAAGCTGGAGCTCTATATGATCCACTTTAGAATGCATTAATCAGGTAGAAGAGAAGATCTGTAATATTATCTGCTCAGATTCAAAATCTCATGTAGAAGAGGATCAAAATGAATTTGCTGTTCAGGTTGATGTTATAGAATATGCTAAGGATACCAAGAGATTGGATTTCACCTCTTAAAAACTTGTAGAATTAAAGCACTGTGTCATGCTCATGACTGTGTCTCCCAAGAAGCATTATTGTTTGAAGCTGGTCACAGGAGTTTTAAATAGGACTGAAGAGAAGACAAGGGATATTTCGGATGCAATTTTGAAGTCCGATAATAATCAAAAGTCAGTGGATGGTCAGAGTCATGTACTATTTCCTGTTAAGAGCACTGAGGAGCCAAGTCTTAGTTCTCAGCAAGTTGTCAACTCAGAGCACTTTGGCATGCCTGTACCAATGCCACTTGGTAAACATGGTGGGTCAAAATATGTCTCAGAACACTATAATCTGGCAAAAGAGAACCTGGGTTTCTTATGAATGTTAATCTCATGCTAGATATGCATGATAATTGAAATCAACCAAGCAATGGGTTAGGTGTATTATGCATACAGATTTGAAGTCTCATGTGCACATTAATCAGAATAAACTGGGCAGTGAGGATGTATGACAATTTGAAGCCTGGCAGCTGAACAGGATTACTTACAAATGGTTATTCATTTGTTGGAATGATGAATAGTCAGAAAATGGAGGACTAGTTATCTATGGTGGAACAGTAACCTTCTGAGATAATGCAAGATGCGGTGATTCTATCCATGATTGGTAAAGCCAGAGCTTTTAAGGCACCAAAACAAAGATGTCAAGCTCATTATTATGACTTGCATTAATGAGAATCACACTGAAAATGTATTTGATTCAATGCAGACAATTATGAGTTTGGTTCGAATGAAAGGAAGATTGTGTTTTCTTTAAATCACACAGCAGTTTCGTAGCGCGCTACGAAACTGCTGTAGGTGATGATTTTAAGCGAAGAGCAGCTATTGTGATACTGTGAGCGGGAGTTGAGGAAGAGAAACACCTGTCTATCAATACCACCTACAGCACATCAGAAACATGGCAGCATTTCATACTTGGGGTTATTAAAAGAGCTGGGACATGTTGCTGAACTTTCGAAGGATGGTGGGAGACAGGGACCTTAAAAATAGGTGTTTTGATCCTGATGATAAATGATCCATCAACGCTAACAGGTATCCCAAGGCAGCGTTTCTTGCATCTTTAGCTCAGCCATCTCAGCCTAACTGAAGGAGGACAGCTGTCAAGGATCCAAGAAGAATCAAGCATACGAGGAGAATGGGATTAGTGTTTTAGTTTGATTAGGATTTTGTGTAATTACAACTCAGCACTTTTGTAATTAATGAATTAGTTAAATAGCATATAGGAGTAGTTAATAGAGCCTTGGAGCTCGCTCTAGAGAGGGTAGGATGTATTACTATAAATGGATCAGATTAGGATGTAATAGGGGTTGGAGATTTTATACAAAAACAGAGTTTATTTGGGCCAATGTAAAGACTTATTACAGTAATAGTAAAGCAGTGGTTGTTTCTTCTCAAGATTCTCAATGGATTATATTGTTCAAATATGATGGTGGTTTATTCTCTTAATGTTCTTTTACAACCTTGTTATAGCATAATCACTCAGAATTCATTTTTAATGCTCTGACTTCCTGTATGTTTGGCAAGCTGTGGTTTATGTGAAATATGTTTGAACATCTGATGCAAAGAGCCTTGACTTCCATGAAATGACTGTGATTTTGTTTACTAAATGTGTGAGACTCCATAGCCCAATGAAGACCAATTTGATATGTGTCCAACCAGCTTTGTTTTCATAAATGTGTGAAGAGTTAGCCATCTTTTCTTGTCCTTAATGCATATGAAAAATCTGTGAGAGAGCCCTCTCTGACTAAGGAGGCTAAACCTTAGTCTAAAGCCTGGTCTGAAACAGTTTCATGAGATCTTGCTAAGTAGCAGCCCTTAGTACTGATTTTGTGATAACATTTTGGTGCGTCTGCCGGGAGTCTGAAGATTATTTTTTCCCGAAATTTTAAGATTGAATTTCTGAAGGTAGCAGGAGTTCAAAGTGGTTTTCGAGGCTGCAAACCTACCTTGGCGACTCCATTGTTGAAGAATTCAAGGTTTATACATTCATGGTGATTCCACTGGAGTTATGAAGGACCCAGAAGCTGCCATTCTTAGTTCAAGGTATGCATGCATAGATTTTTCAGGAATTCATGGTTTCCCAAATCATTTTCCCAAGGATGCATATTTTCTAAGGAATGGTCCAAAATTCAATGGAGAAGATTTGAGTTTAACCTTGAAGCATATAACAAATTTTTGTCATTTTACTGAGCTTCTTAGAGTTAAACATGAGGATGTTTGCATTATGTTATTTTATGATTCACTTCAAGGGAAATGCAAACAATGGATTGAAAGTTTCCCTATCAAATCCGTTAAGTCATTTCAAGGCTTATGGCTTATGTTTTTGGAGGAATGGATAGATAGGTCAGAGGTGGTGGTAAACTCTCCTTCAGTTGAGGGTTTCAAACAATGGAATGATGATCATAGTAAAGAAGACACAAATGAATCTTTTTCTTTGTCCTTATCCTCATATCTAAAATCCTTTGACTGTAAGGCAGAGGATAGGATGAGATTTTTGGATGAATTTGCTGAGGACCTTGAAAAAGAAATTGAAGGTTTAGAAGGACAAATTCAGGCATACAGTTTTCATGATCATGATCATTATTCTCAGAAGTTTTCTATGGCAGAACGCAAGGAGACTATGCTGGTTCCTTTCTCTTTCACGATTGAGGAACTGAACACTGTGGTTGAAGATCAGTTTGCACAGCTGGAAAGTTACAAGGAAAACCAAGCTGATCATGTATTCTGGGATCCTGTAGCTGATTACATGGAAGAGTTTTACTCTCCAGTATTTCAGTTTTTCAAAGAAGATCAGAGACAATTTCAGTGGCAGCGGTCATCACACTATCACATTGGCTCTGAACTCCGGTGCAGTCAAAGAAGTCAAATGTCAGATAAAACAGAGGATTGGTTACATTGGAAATTTCATATTGATTGAACAGAAAGAAGATTGAAATGGTTAGGGTAGGTAGGTAGAGGTAAATGCAAATAAGCTCAAGGTTAACTGAGCATTTCTTTTTTCAGTAGATGTAGCTTTCTTTCTCCTACAGTCATGCTGGTCAAGCAAATTTATGTTTGTCAAATAAGTTCTATAGGGCACTGGAACTGCAGGTTCTTAGTGCACCACAAGGGCACACTATCCCAAGTGGAGCCGCTGTTATCACTGAAAAGTCTGTTGTCAAATTTTTTTTAGCATAGCTTAAAGACAGGGTGTTTTCGCAGCGCATAAATCTGTTAGCAGTTTCGCAGCGCCATATGTTTTAGTGATTTCGTAGCGAAAACACTGACCTTGCAATGGCTGCGCTACGAAATTGGGAAATGACAGATATTTAAGGTGGTCTGATGGCTGTGAAAGCATTTTTCAGAAAGCAACCTGATGTGCTTTGTATCTTAGGCTAGTGCAAAGACCTAAGAAACTCTTTTGATGTCTAACAAGGCAGTAAAGAGTTTGTAGTGGTTGACAGAATATTTCATTGTGATTGGTTTTAGAGCTAAATGTGTAGCTCTGGTTGAATGTACATGGCTGCTATTCTCCAGCCACTTGGTGAAAATCCCGTTGCCTCTTTAGCAGTAGATTTGTCAGGATTGTGCACAATCGAAGAATGGAGAGACAGAGTGCAGGCACTTATGCAATATGCGGAAAAATTGTATAAAAAGATTGTGCACTTGAAACATAATCATCTCTATTAAACACCTCTGTGGTAGCACCTTTAATTCTATCATTAGGGCGGTGCTGATGTTACACCAATGCGGAAGCGTGTCAGATATGGGAGCTTTTCTAAAAACAGCTGTTAGTTCGATATGCCAATGCAATATCTAAAGGTAATATTAGAGGATGACCGTCATTATGAAGTTGATCTTTGGGTTAGTGCGCAAGAAACTTTCTGAACCAAAGAAGGAGCAGAGTGTCAAGGCCTCTACGCCAAAGACACCAAAGACGCCAGTAACTCCTGGATCGAAGACAATTTTTGTAGGAAACCTGTTCTTTTCTATTGATCCAGACACCATTATTGAATTTTTCCAAGATGCTGGAGAGGTGGCTGATGTTCGGCTGGCTACCAAGGATGATGGTTCCCCTTCAGAAAGTACAATAATAACAAACGAGTATCTTGTAAAAAAGATGGAGTTTCCTATATCAAATATTGGAGATGCAATCAAAGCACGAGATGCCCTCTATTTCTGGCAAAATATGGTCTATGTTGAAGAACTGGAGGAGAACAGATCAAACACTGAGACTATATTTGATAATATGTCTGAGGCTAATCTACAAGTACAAACAGATGAGTCAATGGTGGAAATTTTAAAATGCACCGGAGATGAAATCAGATTCAATCCTGTTGAGCAGGCCACTGCGTGTTCAAGTTCGTTTGGAGTCATCGAATTTGACAGTGATAATGATGGTCCAGGCTCTGGAATGTGTGATGCTTCTGAAGTAGAATCAGAGTTGCGTAATGGTAATGGAGCTGCAACTTCTGTAGAAGTTGATGCAAGTGGATTAATGAAGAGGAAGAAGGCATTGACACCTGAGTGGAAAGATTATAGACACCATATTGAATGGCGTTGCCAATGGCTTGAATTGCGGATTAGAGAAATTTTATGTCGGGCTTCCAAATACAACTACTTACTTGAAGATATTCAAGCAAGAAAGCCATGGAAGGATGAGCAGCAAGCTGTGAAGGCATTTACAGCAAGATCTTCCCCTTTAATAGATAAAGTTCACAGGCACCGGATTTTGCAGCGCAGGCGAAGGAAGAAAGTTGAAAATGTGGTGGAGTTGTCTTTGGATATCTCTCATCATCCCTTGTCTTCTTTATATGAGAAGAAGAAAAGATTGGAAGCGGATGGAGTCTCAATTGATAATGATTCTAACAGCATGAAAATTACAAGTACTGTGAATAACGACCAGCTTAAGAGGGAATGTGATGGTGTGCTTTTCTCGTGATGATCATTATATACTTTCCTCAACTGTGGATAATGTGGTCAAGCAACACTTAGCTGTGTATGGAAGGCTACATATGAAATTTGACATTACTCCTACAGGAAATGTTCAGAACTATACTCGGTCATATTATATGAATGGGATGGCATGGTTCGCCTTTGTTTTAATTGTAAGAATAAGACTTTAGGGGGGATCTTTAGGCAAAAGGCTATCTTATCACTACTGAAAAAGAACTTCAAGACATTTCAAGCATTGCAAGAAGCATGTCAGAAGACAAATGAGAGTGAAGATATTCCAGAGTAGTTATTAGCGGTGGTGTTAGCTTGCATGGGAAGAGGAAAAGAGGATGTTTCTCCAATTGCTCGTTGGCTTGCTTTGGCGGTATTGGAGCAGTGTGTAATCAAGCTGGAGCTCTATATGATCCACTTTAGAATGCATTAATCAGGCAGAAGAGAAGATCTGTAATATTATCTGCTCAGATTCAAAATCTCATGTAGAAGACGATCAAAATGAATTTGCTGTTCAGGTTGATGTTACAGAATATGCTAAGGATACCAAGAGATTGGATTTCACCTCTTAAAAACTTGTAGAATTAAAGCACTGTGTCATGCTCATGACTGTGTCTCCCAAGAAGCATTATTGTTTGAAGCTGGTCACAGGAGTTTTAAATAGGACTGAAGAGAAGACAGGGGATATTTCGGATGCAATTTTGAAGTCTGATAATAATCAAAAGTCAGTGGATGGTCAGAGTCATGTACTATTGCCTGTTAAGAGCACTGAGGAGCCAAGTCTTAGTTCTCAGCAAGTTGTCAACTCAGAGCACTTTGGCATGCCTGTACCAATGCCACTTGGTAAACATGGTGGGTCAAAATATGCCTCAGAACACTATAATCTGGCAAAAGAGAACCCTGGGTTTCTTATGAATGTTAATCTCATGCCAGATATGCATGATAATTGAAATCAACCAAGTAATGGGTTAGGTGTATTATGCATACAGATTTGAAGTCTCAGGTGCACATTAATCAGAATAAACTGGGCAGTGAGGATGTATGACAATTTGAAGCCTGGCAGCTGAACAGGATTACTTACAAATGGTTATTCAGTTGTTGGAATGATGAATAGTCAGAAAATGGAGGACTAGTTATCTATGGTGGAACAATAACCTTCTGAGATAATGCAAGATGCGGTGATTCTATCCATGATTGGTAAAGCCAGAGCTTTTAAGGCACCAAAACAAAGATGTCAAGCTCATTATTATGACTTGCATTAATGAGAATCACACTGAAAATGTATCTGATTCAATGCAGACAATTATGAGTTTGGTTCGAATGAAAGGAAGACTGTGTTTTCTTTAAATCACACAGCAGTTTCGTAGCGCGCTACGAAACTGCTGTAGGTGATGATTTTAAGCGAAGAGCAGCTATTGTGATACTGTGAGCGGGAGTTGAGGAAGAGAAACACCTGTCTATCAATACCACCTACAGCACATCAGAAACATGGCAGCATTTCATACTTGGGGTTATTAAAAGAGCTGGGACATGTTGCTGAACTTTCGAAGGATGGTGGGAGACAGGGACCTTAAAAATAGGTGTTTTGATCCTGATGATAAATGATCCATCAGCGCTAACAGGTATCCCAAGGCAGCGTTTCTTGCATCTTTAGCTCAGCCATCTCAGCCTAACTGAAGGAGGACAGCTGTCAAGGATCCAAGAAGAATCAAGCATACGAGGAGAATGGGATTAGTGTTTTAGTTTGATTAGGATTTTGTGTAATTACAGCTCAGCACTTTTGTAATTAATGAATTAGTTAAATAGCATATAGGAGTAGTTAATAGAGCCTTGGAGCTCGCTCTAGAGAAGGTAGGATGTATTACTATAAATGGATCAGATTACGATGTAATAGGGGTTGGAGATTTTATACAAAAACAAAGTTTATTTGGGCCAATGTAAAGACTTATTACAGTAATAGTAAAGCAGTGGTTGTTTCTTCTCAAGATTCTCAATGGATTATATTGTTCAAATATGATGGTGGTTTATTCTCTTAATGTTCTTTTACAGCCTTGTTATAGCATAATCACTCAGAATTCATTTTTAATGCTCTGACTTCCTATATGTTTGGCAAGCTGTGGTTTATGTGAAATATGTTTGAACATTTGATGCAAAGAGCCTTGACTTCCATGAAATGACTGTGATTTTGTTTACTAAATGTGTGAGACTCCATAGCCCAATGAAGACCAATTTGATATGTGTCCAACCAGCTTTGTTTTCATAAATGTGTGAAGAGTTAGCCATCTTTTCTTGTCCTTAATGCATATGAAAAATCTGTGAGAGAGCCCTCTCTGACTAAGGAGGCTAAACCTTAGTCTAAAGCCTGGTCTGAAACAGTTTCATGAGATCTTGCTAAGTAGCAGCCCTTAGTACTGATTTTGTGATAACACCAAGTAAAAGACTACATGATCGTCAGTGATAGACTTTACCGTCGTGGTATCGATACAGTTATGTGAAGGTGCCTCACCCATGAGGAGGCCGAAAAAGTCTTGAATGATTATCATTCAGGCGTGTGTGGGGGGCATCAATCTGGTTACGCTATGGCACAAAAGATTTTACGAGTAGGTTACTTCTAGCCAACAATGTTCAAAGATTGCATAACTGCATTTGGAAGTTGCCATGCCTGTCAAATCTTCGACCGTAAAACTAGAATACCACCCACACCTCTGCATCCAGTAGTTTATGTTGGGCCATTCGCCAAATGGGGCTTAGGTTTCATGACATGTAACCCCACCTCAGCTGGGGGCCATGGGTATATCATAGTCGCAGTTGACTATTTTACGAAATGGGGCGAGGCAATGCCTACATCAAAACAACAACGGCGAAACTGTTGCTCTTTTCTTTTTCAATCATGTAGTCTCTAGGTTCGGTGTTCCACTAGATATAGTCACAGATCATGCATCGCATTTTCACAATCACATGATGGTTGAATTAACTGCCAAATTAGGACTATCCCACAATAGTTCTACTCCATATTATCCACAGGCTAATGGACAGGTTGAAGCGATCAACAAAGTCCTCAAGCGTATGCTGCAGAGAATGATTGGAGCCCACAAACAGGATTGGCATTTAATCCTATACTCAGCTATATGGGTATATAGAACCTCAGTAAGGAATGCAACTAGGTTTACACCCTTTCAGCTAGTGTATGGCCTAGAAGCCTTCTTACCAATTCAGTGTGAGATTTCATCTCTCAAGCTCGCAGTCGACCTTCTCCCTGAAGCTTCAAAGGAAGAGGCTCTTTCCTTGGAACTAATCCAATTGGATGAAACCTGTCGTGATGCCTCCTTGGTTAACGAAGCTCATAAGAAACGAGTTAAGGTGCAATTTGACAAAAATGTCAAGCCCCGTGTCTTCTCAGAAGGTGACCTGGTCTTACTTTATGACTAGGAATCTGATAAATTGGGAGCAGGTAAGTTCCAATCTTCGTGGATGGGTCCCTACATTGTTAAGCGAGTGTTAGCAAAAGGAGCCTATGAGCTAGTAGATTATGATGGGATTCCATTGGCGCAACCCTGAAACGGGTTGTACCTTAAGCATTACCATGTTTGACTAAGTGTAGTAATCTCTTTATATGCTTTTGTTATGTTTTTGTTTTCGTCAAGAGTGATAGTTTTGGTTAGGTAATCCACATTTTCATTTGTTGCAGATGTTGAACCTATTGGAATCATTTGTTGGATATGCTGACGGAGCTAGTCCTAGTACGTGGAACCTATCTTCTGCAGCCTAGGCCATTTTTGACCCAAGTGGCGAGTTAATGAGTTTTAGAGGAGTATGTATTGGTCGGTCAATGAACAACATCGCTGAGTATAGCACGTTGATAGAACTTCTCTCTGATGCCATCGCACATGGCATTCGCTGACTTATTGTCAGGCTAGACTCACAACTTCTCATCTTACAGCTTACTGGTAGCTATTTCGTTCGGAATCTGGCTATCTATCATATCTTCCTAAGGGTAAGGATTTTGGAAAGGAAATTTGATTCTATTCAATATCAACACATTTCTAGAAACTTAAACACATTAACTACTTCATTAGCAAATTATGTGTTAGATAGACATTTGCAACATTTATAAAAGAAAGCATTTCAATCAACATTTGCATCAGGATCATATAACTTAACCAAAATAAAGCTCTGAAAATAAAAAATATATATAACTATTTATAGTTTGTCAAAATGTTCTGTGTCCAAGACAAAATCGGTCACATAACCCAAAAACTCAAAAATGCAGGGAAGCACCCTAGACTAATGGTGCTGGTGATAACAAGTCACCGCTTGTGCGATCATATGTAAGAGCCTAGTCCATCGGCTCGGCACACCAATAGTATGGTACTGTAATCTCAAAGGTAACTCGTCGGTCCTCACATCCTGAATACCAAGGGTGAGACCCTCGATCTAATCCTGCAATACTGTAAGGGTATCGGCTACATCCAGATCACGAAGGACGACCCTCCCTACAGCCTCTCCTGCTAGAATGGTAGATGCTACCCTCGGGTGCACTACTAGTCGCACTGGTCCAATATCTACACAAATATATAGTTTTGATTAAGTCTTCATAACATTTAAAAAACACAAGAAAATTATAAAAACAATAAACAAAGATATGGTCAGATATTTTACCTACAACACCCCACTGCTCGCCAGCCAGCAACACCAAATCTGGGTCACCCCAGAAATCCATCCCAGCATACGGATACTCGGCAAAGACCATCTACTGATGGTTGAACCACTCAAAGAAGGCATCAGAGAATGAAATCTACAATTAACCAGCATGTCTGCCCATAAGATCAACCCATCTCTGCATCCGTGGTTCTGTCGGTGCTAGCACTCTGAGTGAAATGTATTGTGGCTGCATCAGTGTGATCTTCTCCAAGGTGAAAGCAGTTAGAATAGAACCATAACCAAAGTTCTTAGATCTTCCATTCTTCACCTTGGTAAGATGTTCTTTTATAACAGGAAGTACTGCATCACACCAGTTGAATACCTTTGGTTCAAGGCATTCCAAAGCATACTACAAATAGGACATGTTGGCCAAGTGAAGAGCCGCACTACTAGCCAATCTAGAAAAGGTGAATAAGATAGTCCTCAAGGACTAGTCAGTGACATCTCGAATACTGATCTTGCTGTCCCTGTACGGCTGAGATCCATCTCTATATAACCGACGAATATAATTGCTCATGGATTCACCCCCATGGGCGGATCCTGATAGTGAGAGAGGGGCACCACGCCTCGATAAACCAGTCAAGAAGTAGATATCCTCAACTGTCAAAGGGATGGATTTACCTCAAATCTGGAATAATTGGTTGGTAGGATCCCATTTATCGAGAAAATATTGCAAAAAATTGATTTGTTGTTTCATGTTGGATATAGGGAAGAATTTGAGCAAGCCACAGTTCCGCAATGCAGTCACCATACCCGGATCATGTAAGGCAACCATATCCTCTTCTTCATGCTCATGTTCATGCCATGTAATGACCATCTTGATCCAATGAATCTCTGAAAAACAAACAAGAGAAGAATTAGGATCCCGATTCATGCAAAAACAAGCAAAATTTCCATGAAAAAACAGTGCATAAACTTTCCTCTTTGCACCCATCGCAACCCAGCTGTGTACTAGGTGCGATGCATACTGACTGGCCAATGGCCAGCTCAGTATGCATTTCACCTTTCGATGTAGACTAGGTGCGATGGGAAAGAACGAATTGTTCAAACCCCAGAGGTCCAGAAGAACAGAAAAACATGCTTAGAATAAGAAAAGGAAAGAATTGAATTGAAGAGCTCAGGGTTAGATCCTACCTGGTCTAGACGGTGCCGAAAATATTCCACAAAATCTCCCAGAATCAGCTGGTGAAAATCAGGGGGGATGACACCTTCAGACCTCCAAAAATCCCAAATTTGAATGAAATGGTAAAAATGAGAGGTAAAAACTACTTTTATGTTTCTATTCAGGTAATTCAAGTAAAATATTGGTATTTAACTCATTTTTCAAGCATGTATTTACATTTCTAATCAATTTGATGGAGTAATTGAGCAGGCAGTACGACCATCAAAATAACATAGTGTTAATGGTGAAATCAACATCTCTGGCTATTATCACAAGTAGTTTTACGCAAAGTTCAAGCTCGTTAAAAAATAAACCTAGCAATGAGCAAATTTTCCCCCAGAGTTCAAGCTCATTAGAAAAGGAACCCACCTTCGGTAAATAACCATTGCAATCACATAATTATCAGCTTTTGAACCTTGGTAATGTTCTTACCATCACCTCCACTCTTATCTAGCTGATCATACGTCTCCATTTGATTGTTTACCCTTTTAAGGAACAACTACAATGAGTGATTCTATTAGCCACCTTCTTTACACTGCCATGATTGAAAAGTTCCAAACCTTACCTGGAACTAGCTACTATCCTAAAAACATCACTCGTTCCTCAAAAACCGAGTCTCCTTTAAGCCCTTTTCATCTGACCCGTAAAATATGAAAATATTGCCAAGCAATTGGCCTCTCCAGCTCGTTAAAGTCATTGGAAGTGCCATCCCCCTCTATATTTTAATCTATTTGGACCTAAGGGATTATTACACAAGAAGATAGAGCGTTTGTCTTGTTTGGCTTGTTAAAACTATTGAAAATTCATCCCTTTCGTATTATTTTATACTTTTTTGGACTTAAGGGATTATATTACGTAAAAGGACTACTAGAGTTGTCTTTCCGTCTCTTTTTAGACTCTCTAAAATTGAAAAGGACCGAGTTATCTTTGTCGTTAAACTCGTTAAAACAATAGCGACAAACTTGTCCATGCAGACAAGAACGAGTTTCACTATCGCTAGGCTTGTTAAAACATAGCGACAGGTTTGCCCGAAGGGAAAATTATAGAATAAGCATATGTTATCCTCCTCAAGCTTGACAAAAATAAAGAGGTACTGGACAGCAATGACTAGGGAAAAAGGGAAGAAAACTTGAATAACTTCATTGGTAGTAGGTCGCTCTTGAACATGATGCTTTCACTCCATCACCACGATTGAGTTGGGTTGGGTATTCCATTCACCGGTCATATCACCATTGGTCCTCCGTACCACCCATCTTGGGGTTAACGCTACCAATCCATTTCATTGTTGCCGATATGTTCAAGAGAAGTCGCTCAGAGAATTCACCAACCTAGCTAACGCCTCATCCACTGTAATACCTTAACGCTCCCTTCTTTCATGACCGCCACCCTGAACCTTGTATCATCAGATCATTTTCACCCCCACAAAATCATTTGCTCCATTCCGTGTTGTAGATGTGGGATTCATTAAGGCCCTCCTACGATGGGTCACTTCTTGTCGACATCAGCACATTATACAAGAAGTTGACTTAGGAACAACCCTTTCAGTACTTTGAAGCTTGCATGCCTCAATGGCAAGTTTCTCACTTTCGGCGACAGGTTTACAACAATGGCCTTGGACCAAAAGATTTTGCATGGTGTTCAACATCAACTCATGTATTCGCACCATGTGAATTATACTACAGTAGCTTGCAGGTTATTATCATTGTTGGTGATTCCTCTCGCATCTGTTAATAGCTTACATCATTGGCTGGTAATTAGGTGATGTCTTTCCATGTTCGACATCAGAACATCTTTTCACATGGATCGACTTGTACTTCGAGCGAAGATTGAATGAGTTTGAAAACCCCAGATCTAGTTTAATCCATTCGGGTTGCGATATATTCAGGAAAATAAAGACATCAAATGTACATCATTTTTGCACAGGTAATCATCCAAGCTAAGGGAAGATGGCTCTACCAGAATCATCAGTCTGCCACACAGACGATTGTCTGTCCTATGTACATGAAAATGAATTTATAAAAGATGAGCATGGGAATTCTCGCCTCAGCTATATCATGAAAATATTATGAAGATGATGTATCGTATTGTATCTTATTACAAGTCACCTTCTAGTTAGAAAAACCTCAGATCCTCATGATAAAGCATTTCACCCGACATCAGGAGATTTACGACCTCATGCTTTAGGGGGCAACTGTTATAGACATATTTGGGAACTGCAACCACAATCACATATGTCCATAAACCAAGGGCTTCTAAACCCCTAAAAGTGTTGTTTCATACCCTAAAGGAACAAGGTCAGCTGATCACATCATTTCCCAGAAGTTCTCCTTGAAAAACCGCTCAGAACTGGTCAAAAATGGACCATACAGACTGCTCCATGCTGAGGGTGCGATGCATCTCACCTATTACAGACGGGGGGTGCGATGCATCTCACCTATTACAGACGGGGGGTGCGATGCATACTAAAAATCTCTTCTGTAGGGTGCGATGAGTGAGAGTAGAAAAATGGCAGAATTAGTTTGCTAGGTGGAAACTCAAAGAATCTTCTAGAAACTGCTCATATGACACTTGCCTATCTGAATTCACCAAGGGATGAGTAAGAGATCATGAAATCTCCAAGTGGAACCAAGAACTATTAGTGAAATGACACTAATCAAAGTCCTAGAAGCTAACTCACTCTCTTGCAAACATCTATATATGGATCCCTCATCCTAGAGATCCAAAGGCTGGAATTTTGTAATTTGTAAGGAAGTGTTGTTGGTTTCTCTTTGAAGACATTGTATTGTTGGGTGATCTTGCTTTGTATGAGGTGAAGAGGGCTTTCATGCTGGGGATGATGCTAGATTAGATAGTGTGGTTGTAATCCTCTCTTCTACTTCTTCTATCAATAAAGCTATTTGAGTTTTCCTCCATATATTTTTATATCTCTGAATCTTGTATTTGTATATGCATTTGTATGGTTAATATACATCTGATCCTATATTGTTTATGGTTATAGATCTCTATGCTTTGATGGTATTTTGCTGCCTTCACTCTACAGGTGTTCTTTGAAGCGGGAAAAGTGAGAAAGGAGTGGAAAAATCTCTATCAAAGGAGAGAGGAAACAAGCAAGGAGATTAGCGAAAGACTGAGGTTGGTACTCTCTACTTCTCTCTCATCTATCTCTCATAAAGGAAAACACAAGTAACTTTAGTTTGTTTGTTTCTAAGATGGCTACCCATCTTAGTGGGACTAGCAGCTATGAATGGACACTAGTTTTCTCGATTCAACATAGACCAGAGGGTAAAGGAGGACATTGGAATGTAAAATTATGCTGTCGAATTGAGGCTATAATCACGTCTCCTAAATGGAGTATTGGAGACTATTGGGAGAAGGTTTGCAACATCAAGGCTAATCTTATTCAATATTAATACAAGAAATTGTTTCTTTCCTATTTACACTTGTTATGATGCTCATTACAAAGCTCCTTGATATTTTGCATAGTTTGTAATTAAGTATTGGATTTATGCTATGATATGTTGCAATTTCCATCTATGTTGTGTTTCAATCTTGGTCTACATTATGATTTTATTCCTTGTTTCATTATGTTTATGCAAATCTTCTCTTAAAGTGGTAAGAGAAGGATTTTGAAATAATCAAGGGACATATACAAGCATTTTTTAAAAATGTAAGAGGTCCTCACACATTTTATATATCATATTTCAGTTATAGTCTAAGGAACGTTTGCAGTTACGTGTTCAATTTTTTCTAGATTTGTCTTTGAATCTAGGGAGATCGTTCTTGTTTACAAGTGATATTTTTCCACATTGACAGAAGGACATGAACTGCAGGAGGGTTTATTTTTTTGTTCCATGTTTCGTGACACACATGTCTTTGATAACTTTAGTGTAAATAGTTATATCTTTGATAGCATGGAGAAGAGGAATTTTAATACACAAGTTTTATAGTTCCCCTACGAGATCAAATTCAAGATATGTGGATGGTCTTACTCTGGCCAATAATTATGGAAATAGAGGAGAATCATCTATAATTTTACTAGATTCTTGATTCTTAGTCAATTTACTAGGTGATTCTGTCTCAGTGATAATCATGGTAGAATGGAAATTTTTTTACTGATGTTGCTCTTTAGTAGAATTTCATCTTCTGATTTTTCTAAGTTCCTTGGGGTTTCATGTGGAAAAATAGTCCACCCAGATCTTAAGAAGAGTTCATTACATTCTAAGGAGGGAGGAGAATAGTTAGAAGTATCAAGAAATTTCTAGAAGCTACACAAGCCTATTGTTTAGAATTGGATTTGGTTGCGCACATATCTAAGGGCATAAAAAAACAGGAGAGTTTTGGGAAACTTGAAGTGGTCATTGTAATAGTTGTAGTGATGGTAGTGATTGAGGCTACTTTCCCAATGAGTGATTGATAGGTTTGGGGGGGTGCTTCTAGTTTTGGGACCACATTGGCCTTGGAGTGGTTTGGTTTAACCATTGTGAGGGATATGGGTTACTTTGCGAATTTTGCCATGGGGGTGAAAAATATTATTGGTTTGACCAAGAAGGTCTGGGAAATGAATAATTTAACTAGGGTGATGGGGGATATGAATGAGGCTACCAAGTAGTATTGGAATGGTGTTGACAATTCCAAGTTAGTCTTGGAATATGTTGTTGACTATACTATGTAGAAAAAAACATGGAAGGGTCCTGAATCATACATGTAGGGTGGTTTTTCCATTTTCGTTGTTATGCTATGAAATATGTGAGCTCTAGATCTTCCTCAACTTCAATGATCGGTTGATTTTTCTTCAGTACAGATAACATAGATTTCAACACTCTCTAGTGGACATTCCTTATGACCATGCTTCAGTTGAGAACGAGGGCATTAAATTGCTAATGCTTGTTCTACTTCAACCTTCTTCTCCTTTCCTTGAAATACATCCAATTTTGTATTCAATGTGATTAGTATATTAGTTTTGAAAATTTCCAGTAGATTACCAATTCTTGTGCACGTGACTCCTTCTCTTATAGTTCTACTGGTCTTGCTAAATGGATCACAAGTTCCAAGACTAATCCATATGATCCCATGCGAACACCTGGTACATAATTTCACAATATCATCATACTCTACTTTGGAAATATCACCCTGCCCCATTAAGTTAAGCACTTCTATCCATTTGTCCTTCATTCCTCTAATTAAGGTAGTTTTCAACACTTCTTTAGGTATAGTTGTGTATGGAGATCTTTTCAAGTTATATTGGAACCTCTTTATATATAGCTCTAAGGTTTGATCTTCCTTAAATGTCATTTTAAATATTTCTCCCTTTAAGTCTCTGGATTGGTAATAATATTGATATTTGGTAAGGAAGTCTGGTTTCATCTTGTCCCACGAGTTAATAGTATTGCCCCATAATCCCATGAACCAGCATAGTTGTGCTCCCTTTATAGTGCAAGGAAACAATTTTAGATTTTGGTGGCAATTAGTATAGTCATATCCTCGACATGAATGTCAAATTCAAATAGGAATGCATCTGGGTCTTCCGAGGCCATCCCGTGATAATTTGGAAGATTTTGAAGTGGAATAGCCTTGATGGGCACATTAGATTGTGGATTGATAATAGGGTATTCTGTGGTCAAACTTTGTGTTCCTGATACATGTCCTTCCATTTGATTAGAAATATACCAGTAGCCTTCACAAATCCCAAAATTAGGAGATACTAACGAAAAAAATATTGGTACTGGTGAAAAGACCCTATTGACAGTGCTGGACCTAGCAATATGTCAGGGGATCTCCCTAGTAAGAAGTCCCAATTAGACCTCAGACTGTTTGGTTTAGGATACCCAGCAGTGGTTCCTATGGTAATGTCTTGACCACGATTTCACATAGAGGCAAGTAAGATGTCGTTATTGGTAGCAAGGGTGTGACAGCTGTGGCAAGACAAGGAAGTTACATGAACGATTCTAACGCATGGAGAGTGAGTGCACCCCTTGGAAACCTATGATAGCATGCGGCTTGGAAGCGAACACACGAGCGAAGATGCATCACAAACTGGAAATAAAGTTAGCTAACAATCCAAAGTGATGGTTAAACTAATTAACACATTTCAATAAGATTCATACATATTTATATAGAATAGTCCATACATGCATGAGTAAGAAAACAGATACATATACCATTTAGAGTAAACAAGATAGCTGGAATACAATATGACATATTCATGAAACGTATTGGCTCTATTATATTAAGAATTCTAAGTTCCAATCATACAATACATCCATTTCCAGTCACTACTTTTGATAGCAGAACATTACAGCCACAACCACCTACTCCTCGAAAGAGATATACTAGCTCTCCATAGTGGAGAAGCCAAGGTGCATTAAAATACTATCCGAGCTCAATCTAAGATAGTCTTATCGGAAGCTTAGCTTACCAAAATCTCTTACAATGAGTTATGAGGGACTATTTATAGCAAAGGGTGGGGTGGCCCTTGACATTCACCTTTGTGACAATTCATCTACCCTCATGATGCTTCATCTACTCTATGACTATTACATCCAACTATCGACACTTGAACTTCCACTTGACAAGACGTTACATGCATTCTACACATGTACCCATGTGAGACAAAATGGCATGAGCAAGCCATGGAAGACATCACTAACGCTTGGACCATTATGGTGAGACCAAATCTTTGACATCATTGTGATGATCGATGGTGGCGAACTCATGCTAAGCTTGGTCATTTGAGATGGTGTTTGTGCACTCAATGGTGACATCTTGTTGAAATGAACTCTTGACTTTGTTGCATCCAGGTACACTTATATGGCAACTCTATTCAACACATCTTGGAGCATGCACATGGTTTTCCTGGGTGTGACCAGATCGACAACCTGTTGGTGCATAGTGTTTGCATTGATCTCCAAGCATGTGTTGGTGGTTGTGCACATCGACTTGTCAAAATACATGTTCAGCTCCAACTAGACTTGCTTCTTGCCTTCACCTCAGTGAGTGTGCCAAATGGGTGGGATCTCATGTGTGCACACAAATGATATGCATGCTGCTATATTCCCTTGCATGTGATCAACAACACTGCTCACCATGTCTACTCCATTCCAGTTGTTGGGATGGATCCATAACTTGTACAGGTGCAGTTTCATCCATCCGTGCATGTTACACCCCATTCTTTACCTGTTCCTACAGCAACTCATTCTCTCATCTATGCAGCTCCTGTTATTCGTTGAGTTGTTGCTTCAACACATGCAACTCCTCTATTCCATTCTCTCCCTTCACATGATATTCATGTCACATTGTCACCTCACAACCTCAGTCTCCAAAGTTTATTTCATCATGAGTGGATCTGCGTTGAACTTGTAGCTTTTCTCTGCCTCTATGATGTTAACAACCTTCGTCTTTCATTCATCGCATGTAGGTGTGATGACTTCTGTTGTTACTGATGATGCTGTTAGCTATGATGCCATTACCATTCATCTTGATATCCTTATCCATGAAAAACTTAATGTCTTTGTGGATAGGCAAGTTCGTAGACACTTGACCGATTGCATCCCTAGTTGTTCTCTTAACAGTTCCTTTGACTCTGCTCTCCTGGAATCCATCGTACTTGTGTTGTTGAGAGATACACGAACACCTGTGATGCCTGGAGCCATAGCACACTCATGGAAGGAAATATTTTAGTTGAAAACCAAAAAAAAATTGAGGATTGACTTGCAACATACCTGTGTGATTGAATGTGAATGTTGTGTAATTTCCACCGATAGGTTAGGAGACTGACTACCAAAACTATGTAAGGCATAGTCCGGGCTATCAGGAGGCTGACTGACTACTGGAACTACACAATGCACAGTCCATCCTAGCCTGCTAAGGACTGAAACTGCGCAAATCGTAATTTCAGTCAGCAGCGAAATGAAACCAATAAGCTACATTGCGCAGTTTTTGGGGCTAGGAGGACACTGCCTCCAAGAATTGCACAATGTAAGCCTAGAGGTTAGTGTTGGTTCAGAATTATACAATTTCTAGAGGGAAGGTAGAGCCTTCTCTTTCGGAAATGCGCAGTGCTAACCGGGCACGATGAGATTTGGGCCAAGGCACCCCAGACCGACCAACGGGAAACTAAAAACATGAGAAGTCTGGATGCATGGTGAGATGAGTGCAAACAATAGTGAATTATCATTCATGCAAACAAAAAGTGCAGGATTCAGAAAATGGGAAAGCATGCATGTGTGTGAAGTGAGTCACTGCAATGATGACCATTTGTGTAAAACAGTGTCATGCATGTGACAACAGTGAGATGCGAACAAAAACTGAAACGGTGCTTCTACAAGCTAACATACATCAAAATGACAACTAGCTCTCACTGAAATCAAGTAGACAACACTCACACAAAGTGAAACTCAAAAAGTGACAGAAACGCAATGCAAGACATGAAAGGTGGGCTTACTCCAAAACAATTGAGCTGAATGTACCAACCACTCCTAGATGCAATGTGGGATGTCAGAGCTAGAAGGTTGATGTGAGGAATGAGATTTGTAGCATCTGATTGACGAGTTTTGATAAAATCGAGGTTGTGACATGAATGCCACAAATCTAGGAAAGTGACACCTGGTAGGAGGTTTCTAAAATGATCCTTGTATGTAACCTGCAAATGATAAAAATAGAGCCCTGAAACAAGGGATGCCTTTGCATGATGCCTTGGGAGAAGCAATACATGCATGAAAATCAATTTTTCTTGGTCTCGAAGGGAACCGATCAACCTAAAGGCACATGCATCAATCTACTTGGTTGAGGGAAAAAATTCTCATTTCTATGAGGGTGCTGGGCTATCTTCCCAGAGGGATTATGAAATTCTTGGGCAGAGCAGTTGACTGATGCCCAAAATTGCCCAATTTCTAGGCTAAGCAGTCCCAATGGGAGGAATTTTGCAATTTTCTCAGTGACTAGTGACAGATAGATTTGGGCAATTCTAGATCCCAATAGGCTACCAGACAAGATTGTGCAATTTTTGGAGCGAAGGCTAGTCCCCCTCCAGAATTGCCCAATTTCTTGAGGGAGTTGCTCAGCCTACAGCTGGACTAAGTTGCTCAGCATCATTCTGCAAGAAAATTACTGAATCTTGTGTACTTGACAAGGCAAGACATGCTGCTATGAAAGGTTGTTAGGGGAGCTCCAAAACGAAGGCAAGGAAAAAATTTGGAGGGTTCGCTGTTACAACACTTGGTGGCACACTGGTAGAACTCCAACTCTCTAAATTGATCTTGTTCGTGAAAGGCATGTCTAACACCTCTAGAAGTATTGCTCAATTATCAGTTTGTCTTGATTTTCACACTTGCTTGATTGTAAGATGTAGCATCTGCCAAGCTCTTGGTCAATTGACAGACATTCCAAGCTAAGTCAACACAGTTGTTTTGATTGGGGTTGAGGGGTATATTGGTGCACAAGAAGAATAGTCATCAGAGTCTTAGTTTCATTTCTTGCATTGCTCCATTACGAGCAAGCCTAGATAGTACCCCAGCAGAGTCACGTAGGAACAAAAGCATCACTCTACTACCAACAAGCCTATTCCTTACCCCAACAGAGTTACTTGCATCACCTCTTTGCACAGGAAGCCTTTCTTTTCTTCTGCCTTATTCATTTTTTGTTTTTGAAAATTTTCACTTATTCATTTCAGATGCGGAAGAGGGATCCCGAATTATTGAGAGAATAAGAGGTTCTTCCTTCAAAGAAGTAATTTATTATATACCTTTGAAATGCTTGTTAAGGTTTTCCCCCTCACCTTACTCTACTTGACTAAGATGACAAGAGTTAACCAAAAAATAACCGACTCGAGTAGGTGATACTAGTTAGCGTGCAAGCATTTTGTTTTCGCCATGGTTCACTTCGAACAGTACGTATTTTCCATTAACGTATCATGGAAAAAAATTAACAAGTTCTTCATAGAGAGGTAGGATGGAAGATAACCAAGTAGTGATAGTTGCAGAAGGCCTCTTGTACTTTACCTATCCTCTTTCAAGAGTCATGCATGGTTTCATGCAAAACTAACCTACAAACAAAAGCAAACAAACAAACAACAAAGAAAGGCGAAAGAAAAAGTAAATGTGAAAGAAAAATGGGTAAGCAAACAAAGAAAGCAGACAAATAAACATGCAAACCAAGTAAGCAAATAGGCATGCAAGGAAACAAAATGAAAGCAAACACTACTTCTACTCCTAAGCTAATAGTGCATGGGTCAACTCACGTGAAGTGATACTTCCAATGCAGCTACTGGAACATTGGTTGACCCATGTTGGTGAAGACATGGTTTGCGAATAACACAGTTGTGCGAACCAGCAGATGTGAAAGATAAAACAATGAAAATAGACAAACTCTGACCTTACAAGCATTGACATAAAAAAAATGAGTGAAAGAGTATGACATGCACTCTGTGGACCTTCCATGGTGCTATGCTACACTGCATGTAAATGTTGAGTGTATGCATTCCCTTGACCGTGACATGCAAGAAAACATGAGAAACGTAGACCACTTATGTTGCAAAAGTGTTCTTGCTATGTAAGATTCCTCCAGTGTATGAGCGATGGGATTGTGTACTTCAAGTGGAGGAAGTGAAATATGAGTGTTGGATTTTTATTCAGTGCATACATATGAGTGATGAGGAGCCTCAAGTGTTTGAATAATTTCTTGATCGTAAGTGAGACCAACCTCAACACAGTGACGGCATGACATAACCATCATCTTGGGCTAAAGTGCTTCGACAGTAAGGGGGGTTTCGACTTCGTCGACCAATGGCTTAGATGGATCAACAATGAGTGAATCAACATTGTGATTAGATGATGAGGTAAAGAGATCACGACAACCAAGATCAGAAAACTTAGGATGTTGGTTGGCATCCTCATGATTTGATGAAACACAGAGGGGTAGATGAGAAGAAAGGATGTTCACCCTATGCATTTCCAGAAAAAGCAAATGAAAAATCAAGTGGATTTTCAATGAATGATTGGTCCTCTCCATTTTCAAGTGATGGACTGATATCCAATGTGTCCTGTGAATGATCAAAAGTGGGTGCATCCATGGATGGATATGCACATGAAAAATGAGGGATGGCAAGATCATCAAGGATCTTAACAAAAAATATAGGAGGTATAGACATATAGGGATGGTCCCCTACTTCCAGTGGACGTTCAAGCTCCCTATCATGCTCTTCATGAATGCCAATGCATGTTGGTTACGCAACACCAAATCCATTGATAGATTGACCCTTGTTCAAAACAAATGTAGAGTCCAGAATGGAAGAACACAAGACAATATCATGCAGAGGATGATCAGAATACAAAGACGGAGGTTGAGGTACAAAATACATGTGACGAGGTATGTGACTCACAACCAAGTCTGCGCGAAAATCAGAAGGAGTGATTTCGAGAGGTCGTGACGGTTCCAAAAAAATTTTTCATGCTCTCCCACATCACTCTGCAATGGTGGAGCTGTTTCAAAAGGGGTAGGTGGATAGTCACTTGTGATAATAACCGTATCCATCTGTGATTGGCAGCTCCATCACCAAAGTATGCTAAGTGGGGTTTGAGCTTGAACTTCTTCTTGGGATGGATTGACTTATTAAGATAGTACTCGAATCTATCCCAAAGATAAGGAAATTTCATTTGGCTCTTTGGAGCTTGAAACTGCAAATCACAAAAGCGCTACCAAAAATCCATAGGCGATTCATGTGGAGCCTTCCATTGTTGTAATAGTTTTTGGTCAAGATATTCTACATCAAAACGATAGAAAGTATCTTCAATGAGATCACAAAAGTGTTGAAGTGAGTGCACACTATCAATCTATAGGTTGCACAACCCCGATGTGGAGATTCGTGAAGTGTGTATGAAAGCAATAGACTGGCCTGTTCGTCATAACATCCATCATCCTCATGAAGCAAGGCAAGGAAGTCATGTAAGAACTCAAGCCAGGCCACTTCGCCTTAACCATCATACATGTATGTGGACAAGAGATCAAAGAACGCCCTCATGATAGTGACAGATTTGCCATGCGAAAAACATCGTGTAGGGAGTAGAGTGCAAGACTCCATGATAGATATGAAATGGTTCAAAACAAGATGAGAAGACACAGCTTCTCATATGGCCCTCCTTCTAGTGCCAGAAATGTTGATGGTGTTGGACTGGCCAATGTGTCAGGGGATCTCCCACGGTAAGAAGTCCCAATTAGACCTCAAGCCATTTGGTGTAGGAGTCCTAGCAGTGGGTCGTATGGTAATGCCTTGACCATGATTTCGTATACAGGCAAGTAAGATGTACTTGTTAGCAAGGGTGTGATAGTTGCGACGAGACAAGGAAGGTTCATAAACAGTTCTAACACACAGAGAGTAGGATGAGTGCACCCCTTGGAAACCTGTGATAGCACGTGGCTAGGAAGGGAACACACGAGTGAAGATGCATTACAAACTAGAAAGCAAGTTAGCTAACAATCCAAAGTGATAGTTAAACCAATCAACACATTTTAGTAAGATTCATACATACTTATATAGAATAGTCCATACATGCATGCATAAGCAAACAAATACATATATCATTTGGAGTAAACAAGATAGCTGGAATACAATGTGACATATGCATGAAATGTGTTGGCTCTATTATATTAGGAAGTGTTCCAGTCATACAATACATCCATGTCCAACAATGAGTTCTGATAGTGGAACATTACAACCACAACCTCTTGCTCCTCCTAAGAGATATCCTAGCTCTGCGTAGTGGAGAAGACAAGACACATTACAATACTATCCGAGCTCTCTCTAAGATAGTATTATCGGAACCTTGGCTGGCAAAAATCCCTTACAATGAGTTACGAGGGACTATTAATAGCAAATGGTGGGGTGGCCCTTGACATTCCCCTTTGTGATAGTTCATCTACCCCAATGAATCTTCATCTACTCTATGACTGTTACATCAAACTATCAACACTTGAAGTTCCACTTGACAAGACGTTACATACATTATGCACATGTACCCATGTTAGACAAAATTGCTTAAGACAGCCATGCAAGACATCACTATCACTTGTGAGACCAACTCTTTGACTTCCTTGTGATGATCGATGGTGGTGAACTGATGCCAAGCTTGGTCATTCGTGATGGTGTTCATGTGCTCAATTGCGACATATTGATGAAATGAAATCTTGCCTCCATTGCATCTAGGTACACTAACATGGCTCCTCCATCCAACTCATTTGATATCGTGTGCATGTTTTTCCTAGCTGTGACCATACTGACAACATGTTGGTGCATAGTGCCTATGCTGATCTCCAAGCATGTATTGGTGATCGTGCACATCAACTTGTCAAAATACATGTTCAGCGCCTGTTGGACTTGCTTCTTTTCTTCGCCTCAGTGAGTGTGAAAAATGGGTGGGATCGCATGCGTGTGCACAAATTACATGCGTGATTTTGTATTCTCTTACATTCCATCAACAACACTACTAACCTTGTCTACTCCGTGCCACCTGCTAGGACAGATCCATAACTTATACAGGCATCGTTTCATCTGTCTGTGCATGTTGTACCCCCTGTTGTACTTGTTCCTGCTGCAACTCAATTTCTCGTCTATGCAACTCCTATTATTCCTTGTGTTGTTGCATCAACACATGCAACTCCTTCTCTGTTTCGTTCTCTGCCTTCACACAATCTTCATGTCACGCCGTGACCTGATAGCCTCAGTCTCTAAAGCTTCTTTCGTCATGAGTGGATCTGCTTTGAACTTGCAAGTTTTCTTTGCCTTTATGCTATCAACAACCTTCCTCTTGCATTCGTCATGTGCAGGTGTGCTTCTTTCTTTTGCTGGTGATGATGTTTCTCGTTGTGATGCAGTTTCCATTCATCTTGATATCCTTGTCCATGAACAACTTGATGTCTTTGTGGATAAGCAAGTTCATAGACACTTGATTGACTGCATCCCTAGTTGCGCTCTTAACAATGTCCTTGACTCTGCTCTTCTCGAGGCCATCTTACTCGTGTTGCTGAGAGATAGACTAACACCTGTGATGCCTAGAGACATAACACACTCACAGAAAGAAATTAGTCTCTCGAAAACGAAAACAAAATTGAGGACTGACTTGCAACATACCTATGTGATTGAATGTGAAGGTTGTGCAATTTCCATCGGGAGGTCAGGAGACTGACTCCCAAAGCTATGCAAGGTATAGTTTGGGTCATTAGGAGGCTAACCGACTACTGGAACTGTGCAATGCACAGTCCAGCCTGGCCTGCTGAGGACTGAAACTATGCAATGCATAGTTTCAGTTAGCAATGACATGCAACCAGAAAACTGTATTGCACAGTTTCTTGGACTATCAGGACACTACCCCGAAGAATTGCGCAATGCAAGCTTGGAGGTCAACACTAGGCCAAACTTGCACAATTTCTGGAGGGAAGGCAGAGCCTTCGCTTCCAGAAATATGCAATGCTATCCAGGTAGGGCATGGTCCGGGCCAAGGCAGCCCCGACCGACTGATGGGTGACCGAAAACATGAGAAGTATGGATGAATTGTGAGATGAGTGCAAACATGAGTGAATGATCATTCATGTAAACATGAAGTGCAGGATTCAGAAAATGAGAAAGTGTGCATGTGTGTGAAGCGAGTTGCCACAACAAAAACTGTCTCTGCAAAATAGTTTCACGCATGTGATAGCAGTGAGATGCGAACAAAAACTGAAATGATGCTTCTACAATGTAACATAGATAAAAATGAAAACAAGAACTCACTGAAATCAAGCAGACAACACTCACACAAACTGAAACAAGAAAAAGCAACAGAAACATAACACAAGACATGAAAGGTGGGCTTACCTGAAAACAACTGAGATGAATGTGTGGATGAATCCTAGATGCAATGTGAGATGTTAGAGATGCAAGGTCTATGTGAGGAATGAGATCTGCAATGTACAGTTGATGAGTTTTGATAAAATCTAGGTTGTGATGTGCATGCCACAAATCTAGGAAGCAACACTTGGCGAAAGATTTCTGAAATGATCCTTGCATGTAACCTCCAGTTGCTAAAATTAAATCCCTGAAACAAGGGATTCCTTTGCATGTTACATTGGGAGAAGTAGTACATGCATGAAAATCAGTTTTGCTTGGTCCCGGATGGAATCGGTCAACCTGAAGGAAAATGGACTGGCCTGCTTGGCTGAGGGAAAAAATGTGCATTTCTAGGAGGGAGATGGGCTAGCTTCCTAGAGGTATTGCACAATTTCTAGGCAAAGCAGCTGACTGCTACCAAAAATTGCACAATTTATGGGTTGAGCAGTCATGTTGGGAGGAATTGCGTAATTTTCTTAGTGAATAGTTACAGGAAGATTCGTGCAATTTAGGAGCCCAACAAGCCACTAAACATGATTGCACAATTTCTCGAGGGAAGGTTGGTTCCCCTCTAGAATTGCACAATTTCTTGAGGAAGTTGCTCAGCATGCAGCAAGACCAAGTATGGTGAAACAACCTATGAGGGGGATGAAACAAGCTTTGATGGAAAGGTTGTCATTCTGCAAGAAAATCACAGAAGCTTGTGTACTTGACAAGGCAAGGGATGTTGCCATGAAAGGTTGGTAGGGAGGCTCCAAAATGAAGCTAAGGAAAAATTTTGGAGGGTGGTTGTAGCCGCTACAACAAACCCTTAACCTTGTCTAGATCCTACAACACTACTTGCCTTGAACCTTATGTATGTCTTATGACACTACTCAAATTAGGAATTTCAATTCCCTCTTTAATAATGTGTCACATGAGATCGTTGATTGAGAGGATGTGGATCAATCACCTAACCTCTTCCTTCCTTTAAATTGCAAGAGTGCCCCTCACTCCTGCTAAAAGGATTGAGATGTTCTCTTAGTAAATCTTCGAAGCGTTGCTCAGATCCTACAGTTTTGTCATTAATCTTAGTGTCAGTCACAATAAAATATTCTACTACCAGAGGGAAAATAATAGGAAAGGCCTTCTTGAATACCATTTGGGGGCTCACCAAACCTTGAGATTCTTTCCTTCGAATGATTCCATCTATAAAGTTTTCTTTCCTAAGTCCAACTTTACCATGGTTTTTAGTACTTTTTGAAGTGGATTTTTGGTCTATTTCTACTGCGTCACACCTCTAATTTTGTTCTTAGTCATTCATACAAAATAACTGGAATGTATCAACCGAAGGAATACACCACCAAAAGTTTATTTTTACCAAGGTGCATGTGTAGGTTCTTCCCTTTCATCTTCAATATTCGTCCCTCAAAGAGTCAGATATGAAACTAAATACAATAACGCTCTATTTTGACAACCTCTTCGACAACGACACCAGAATATTGGGACAATTAATTATTCTAAAGAATCAACTAACTACCACACATTAAATTGTCAATCTAAGGATTCGTCTGGTGATTTCAAGGTTGTCTGCAAATTATATTGAAGAGATGGTCCTAAAACTAATAACGACTAATTCTCTAACAACAAAAAATAAACTATAATGAAAGAATCAATTTCTAACTTGAGATGCACATTCAAAATATCTATCTTTTAGGTAAACAATAATCTCTAGAAACCATTCAAAAGTATCAAATTCAAATTACTCTTCACAAGAAACAACGAAGAAACCTATCAAACGCTAAGCTTCTACTTAGTAAACAACAATTATAGAATTGAAGGAACAATGCTAGAAAACTATACTTTGTGAAATAGAAAGGAACAAATAGCAAGAAGGGAAGTGAAACTAGTACAAAAGCATCAATGATCAAGACATAACCATTAGGAAATAGCAGTAAATTAACTAGCTAAAGAGAAATCCCTACAAATTAATACCATCACTACTGATATTATCACTATTCAAAATAAAGCACATGACTTGCAATTAATCCAGTAGATGGATGATCGACATAAAGAGATAAAATTCAGATCTAATGTTACAAATTAAGACAACGACTCATTCAAGTGTAGACCCATACTACTAGAGTTAGACTTCCTTTTATAAAATATCATAATATTGAATTAACTCTCAACAATAGAAACTTGCATTATTATGAAAGAACAATTATAGTCATCGCTTTCAGTGAGTCTATCAAATATATGAAAATATTACACAAAAAAAGTTTTTCTTTAGGACAGAAGACCCCATATTTATACCATAGTTGAGGGAGATAAAAACATTGAATATTTTTAACAAAGAGCAATCCTGACAATCTAAATATTCTTAAAATGTTGGTTACTAGTTATAAAGAGTCTTAATATCGACCATATGAGAAAACCAAGGTCTTTGTCCCTAATAGATTTACATAGATAAGAATCAACCTCGCTTGATCTGCTATGGTTGGTTGAGACAACATCACACTATCGCGATTTCACCATGAACAACTCAGGAAACAACATTGAGTGATAGCTATCCAGAAACCCCTATTCATAGTAAATATTCAATCATGAATAAATAGTGCTTTTGCAATCAAAATAGTTCATCAAAAATGAGAAATAGTAAAAGTAATTTAATTCCTTATAAATTCTATGTTATATGGGTTAATATATCATAAATATAAGAAAAATACAAGAATATAACATTAAAACTAAGGAATAGGATAAGGGAATCATGACAATTGTGAGGCCCAACACTTGTTAACCCAAACTTCCAGCCATATCAACCTCATCCTCCTCAATGGGGCAACCCTTCAAAATGATGGAGGCCTTAGGAAACCCAACATCTTTCCTTAATGCCTCCTCCTCAAACTCAACCAAATCTACCTCATAAAAACCCACCTAAGCAACCTCAAATCCCTACCCAGCCCAATCTGAACCCAAACAATATGCATGCACAACAGATCTATACTGGGGAAACATCCTATCCTTCTTACGTTATGGAAATCTAGGAGATCAACTTTCAATATAGGAAGGTACTTCTAGATGCTCACCCACCTTATCCACCTAAATAACTTGAAGAAGATAAGGAAGATAATACCCCTTGATAGGTCCCATTAAAAGGTATATTTTGAGGTTCATTATGATATCCTCTAGCCCTTAGAATTGTCCTTTTCTCACATTAGTTCAAATTTTTAGTCATACTATGCTTAGTAAGAAGAGTAAAAGATGTTTCTCATAGTATGTGTCCTAATGTGATTAAATTTTAGCAGACGAAGCATTTTTTAGGCATTTACTATGCAGGGTCTTGGCAGAGAAAACTAAGAGAGAATATAGGGAGGCTTGTCCACCTCATGAATTATCTACCTCTACTTGAGATCACCAAATCCTCACTCACAAGCTCAAATTCACAGACATTTGAGTAAATCAAAGTGCAAGTGAAGCTCAAGGATGATGAAATCCACAATTTTTGAGATCTTAGAGGGAATCGTTCATGTCTTTAAGGGAGCTATCATCATCTACCTTTTCGTATAAATAAACGAGCTGAAAGGCTCATTAGGATTCAAATATTTTATTCAACTAAGAGTAGCTATTGAGACCATGACTTGAACTTATTATTGTTAACTTTCATGTGATGTATGAGACTAGTGTTTTCTGCTAATGAGAAGTTTGTTGTTGAGTTGCATCTGAGCTAGTTCTAGAGGACTGAAACCCTTGGGTGTGGGACCAACCTAGAGGCTTTAGTCCCCATTCTATATTTCTATCTTGTTCTTGTTTCCAATAATTCCATGTCTTTCTTTTGTTGTAGTAGATGTTAAGCTGCTTAATACCATCTAATGTTCCCTAAGATTTGTCAAAGACATAGTGGACCCTAAAAATATGAAAGGTGTTTAAGTTATCCCTTGCTGTTATGGAACCCCCTACATTGGTGAGACTGGTTGCTCGATTAAGAAAGGGATTCGTGAACATGCCACTGGCATTAAGCATGGTAGGACTCTCTCCTCTAGCTTGGTAGAACATGTAGGTACATCTAAGCATCACATCTGCATCGAGGATGCCCAGATCATTTTCAGGGCTAGTCATTTCCATGATCGTAAATTTAGGGGGGCTTTAGAAATAGAAAGGAGGCCCAATAATTTGAATAAAGAGGATGGTTGGATTATTAGCAGAATTTGGGTCCCTATCTTGTTTTCTTAATAAATTTCCTTCCTCTTTGTATGTTTCTTATTTATTTATATGTTTCTGTTTTTTAGTTTCTCTAATGTTTTGAGTATTTTGTCTTGATATTTCTTAGCCCCTCTCAACTTGTATTTTTTGTTAGACCTTATTTAATTTATTAATTCCTTGTATTTATTGGCAGGCCCACACCCCTTTATTTTGACTTTGTTCTTGAAACTTTTGAGTTTGAATTTTATTAATTTTTGTTATTTGATTAATTTTGTTTAAATTTTTAATTTTTATTTATGGCATTATTTTCTCATAAGTTATATTTTTAATAAGGTCTTGATTCCATTATTTATTAATAGAGTCCTCATTGCTTCTTTTATCTTTTACTTTTCTCCTTTCTTGACATTTGACTTTGAAAAACTGTTTCTTTTTTATATTTAACCTATTCAGGATTAATAACTATTTATAAACTAACTTAAAAAAAAATAACAATAATAATAATAATAATAATATAAATATAATTATCTATAAACTAACCGTTAAAAAATTATTATTTATACATTAGTCGTTTTTTATTAAAAAATAAAATAAAATTATAAACTAGTCATTTATTATAGTTGTTAATTGAACCTTGAGTCTCTACATTGCTCTCTATTTATACTCATGCCATGATCTACCTCTTCATATTGTCCTAACGATGAACCACACTGGATGGCTAGAAACGTGTCAGAAAATGATTTTTTATTTATTTGATTATCGCTATAAAAGATGTTAGGCTACAAAAGCTTGTGGTTATAAGCTTCCCTATCACCTCTCTTTTGGGAAGAGTGATTGGGAGGATCTACAGTCTCAGTCCAAAAGCATTTGTTTATGATTTCTTGGAAATAGATAGATGTTAGTTATCCTTTTTCATGATTACTTTCTGCAACTTAGGAGTTAGTTTAGTGATCAAAGTAGTTTTATGAAATAAAATAGATGTTAGTCAAATTCAACTCATCTTTTCCATGACAATTTACCTCATTGTGTTATTGATCATTTGATGCATGAATTTGGCCAGTTTCAGGATTTTCTTTATCTGGATGGGTGGGAACATCTTTTAATATATACTTAGAATTCTCCATATTCTCCCTTTACCCTTCACATAGGTCTCAAAATCTATTTCAACAATAACTCTGTTTAGGCCATTCACGACATAGTGACATCCACCTTAATGCACGACAGACCTCCGAGACATCCTTGACTTGGCTAGGAGGCTTCCCCAACCTTAATTCACTCCCTCCTACCTAAATTCATGTTCTTCTACCCTCATGACACCATCTCCACCCTGAAATGGGTCTCAAAACCCATCCTATAGAAATATATGACCTCTTGTAGCAATACAGGACCTCCCAAAGCAACACCTGTAGCAGGCCTGTAGCACTGTTTTCATCAACTTGTTTTTCTCCCTCCTTTGACCTTAGCTTGGTTAAGTTGAATAATTACCCAAAATTGTGATTTTATGATTAAGAGAAGCTCTTAGACCACTCCAAACTCATCTTTTCCTCACTACAAAACATATTAGAATTAGTGTCTTTTTCTTCACAAGCATGATACAAGTTAGCTTTCTGATTTTCAAGCAAATGTAAAGTATATCGATGATACATTCATGTAGGTTATTTATTTGATGAAATGTAGAAAATATAGTAGCTTCACTTCTGCAAGTAGATTAGCCCTTTCCCTCTCATGTAATTTTAATTAGCATCTACAAGTTGAATGAATGGCATTTCCACTTTCATAGTTAATATCAGTTTCATCAAGAGTGTTCAATATAGTTAAGTTGGAAGAATGGTATCTAAAAACCTTAATATGATGTCATGAATGAGGGTGGTATGGGTAGAACCTAACCCACTATGCATATAACACTGTCACCTCTAAGCTTTTACGAACCCCGGGTTGATAATTTAAGTTGAGGATCCCTTGGGGGTTGCAACACTCTTGGTGCAATAGCTGAGCTCACCACTTTTTGGTGTTGTTGTCAAGGAGGTATCTAAGTAGATGTTGTTTCTTATTAAGTATTGTTTTTTTCTATTTTGCATCAATCATATTACTTGAAATTGAAAAATTAAAAAAAAATATGATCTTTCATACCTCATAGGACAAGGGATAACCAAGGAAAATTCTTACCAAAAACCTCTAGACCCTCAAGCATCCAACCTTCATCCTTGTTTGGTGGTTCTAAACTTCCCTCTTTGACTATAGGGGAGTTAGAGGACCCTCTAGGTGAGCAACATTAAATTCTTGAAGAACCAATTAGTGAAGAAGAAGAACCCACCTCACCTACCTAAACCATGGCTGAAAATAGGAAAAATGATATTTTCGCCATAAGATAAGCCAATGGAGAGGTCAGAATGAAAAATATAAGCCATTCTACCCTTACACATTTCCACGGCCTAACATTTGAAGATCCTCACACCTTCATGTTTGACATTGTTGTTGTATGTAGGACCTATGACTATGTCGCTAATGAGAAAAAGATGAAGTTGTTTCCTTCTACCCTCAAAGATACAGCCTTGCAATGGTCTATGAGTCTACCTAGAGGTAACATCACTATTTGGGAAAAATTGCAACAAAACTTCCATGATAAATACCAGGATTACTGTAGGTCCAAAGAAACAAAGGAAAAAATATTTAGGATGAACCTTGGACCTGATGAATCTTTAGAGGACTATGAGGAGAGGTTTCAACTCAATTATAAGGGGGCCAATTGTGCCCTTCATACAAAGTCACTCAAGCTAGTTCTTCTTCAACGAGTCAGGTAAGATTTAATGGAAACCATCAACATGCTATCTGGAGGAGATATCTACTAATTTCCTTATGATGACATCAAAATTGTATTCAAGACTTACTCTAGGGCTGTTAGTAAGAAGGGTAGGTCTAGCTAAATCTTGCTCAGTTTCTCTCCCTTCTCAAAATCCATCAAGCATGCAATAGGAATATGTTGGAAGATTTCAAGAGTGAAATTTTTCATACATTCCCTGCAAATTGATATGATGGAAATAAAAAGAAAACAAGAGGAAGCAGAAAGGGAACTAGCTGTTTTCTTCCCTAGATGTACTAAAAGACATCCTAGGAATGAATTCCACTGAATGTCATGGAAGTCTACCAAGTATGTGAGGAGAATCATGCAACAGATAAATGTTCCTCACTATCAGGCCTAAGGGATATATACGAGGAAGGAGTAGAGAGTGGCTTAGAACATATGTGCTTCATTAACCAAAGGAGACCCCGAGGACCTTGGCCAAATCAACAAGGCATGCAAGGTGCACATTATCCTCACTAGAATCTAAATTTGAATGCACCTTTAAAGCCTTGGTACCCTTCCACTCATCCATCATGGTCCACATCTCCTCCTTGGCCTTATGCTCCTCCATATCCTCCTTAGAATATCAACCATAATTTTTATCCATATCAACCCCAATATTCCCAATGGGGAGACCCCTCACAAGGGTGGAGGTCTCAAACAAGATAACTTCTTTCTTTACTACCTCCACCCCAAACTAAACCACAACTAACTCATCATACCTCACCTAAGAAACCACAAATTCCTACTCAATCCAATCCAAACCTGAACAAGAAGCAGGCACAATATGCCTATAATGGAGAGACATCCTATCTTGCTTGTGCTATGGAAATCCAAGAGATAAAGCTTCAGTCTGTGAGGGTCCGCCTAGATTAGCACCCACCTCCTCCACCTGAAGAGCTTGAAGAATAGAAGGAATATATCTTCCCTCAAGTCAATACACCCCCCTATCTTGAAATGTTGGTCTACCCTAACCAACACACCCCATAAGAGGTTGAACTTCTGGGATAATTTAAGAATTTGTGTGTCAAGATACCTCTTCTCTAGGCCATTAAATATGTTCCCATGTACAACAATCTTATTAAGGAAAAATGTTTCAAATTTCATGGGAGAAGAAGACGAGATACCTAACCCTCAATGCTATTGGGAAGCTATTTGATCTGATGCTTAGGAGGGTGGTCTCCCCAAAATACCTAGACCTTGGTGTTGGGTGCTAAAAGGTGTCTTTTAAAACTCCTAATTACCTCACATTAATCATCAACCTGATCAAGTATTTTTATTCCAAGAATGTACACAATATGTGCATGCTATGAATCTAAAGAGTAATGTTTCTTCAAAATGAAATATAAAACTTTGATACAAATCAAAAACTACAACTGGTAATGAAAATATTGCATCAAGACATAATCTTCAACTGAAACCGTAAACAGATCTCAAACTAGAAATTGAAATGGAAATGATGTCAACTGAGAGTTTAGTAGTGGTAGCCAAACTCTATCAGCTGATTAGATACTAACCACACTCTTATTGTAATCAATAAGGTTCACTGTCTTAACTGTTAATTAATTTAATCTACAATAAGCATAAATAGAATCAAATGACAATGCTACGAAGCATGTAAAGAAAATGTACTAACTTCAATATAGGAAATCGGTAAATAGAAAATAAGATAAACTCACAGAAAATGGGAAAAATATCAAACCAATCAAACTTGTGTGAATTAGAAATACATAACACAAAGGATCGCAGTTTCATCCACCAGAGGTCGGGCTCTTAGCCACTAGCGAATGCTGTTGAAATACTTCAGAGAATACGAATGAACAAACAACGTAAATTATATATTAACCATTGAACTCAATTCTCATTACAATATGGTCGTGTTCCTCTAAAGCAAGAGTCCGTACCGTAAAATTGCAATTTGAAATGAACAAAAAGTCCATTCCCTTTCCTCCTACAATTTTTACTTTTATAGTAAAAAAGAGGTAGAAGATAAATGTGATCCCTGAGGATCGGAAGATCCTGAGGGATTCACCACTGAATGATATCTCCTGACACCATTCATATTTAGCGTTGATCCTCCTGATTTGTCCTCCAACCTAACCACAACCGACGTGCCTCATTCTTCCTTTGTTGGTTTATGTTGTACCATCTCTAGGGAATAACAAATATTCCTTTCATCGTTTCTCTGCATAAAAATTAATAATAGTTAGTTATGGTGGCTAAATCTTAATCGAGAGTAGTTCATTTGTTCCTTATCATAATCCATCAATATGTTAGCGTATCAAGATATGAAATAGATAAGAAAAGAGGAAAAATATGATGGAATTAAGAGTAAATACATACCCATTGCGTAACTCAACATACTCCCCTACTTACCCTCTTTCATTTCCTCATGAAAAGTAAATAGTTCTTATGTTGTGTAGTTAAAGACTATGCTTGAGAGAAAGTGTCAAAAATTAGTCTAAAACCATGATGTTGAACCAGGAGCGCAAAGGCGGGCCCTTCCTGTCCTTTAGGCAATTTGTAGTCAGCCCGATACCCTTAAGGGGGATATCAAATAATGGGACTCCGAAACTGGCATCCTAACCAATAAGGTCCTTCTCTCAAAATAAGATTGATGTAGGTGACCATATGGGCCGTAGCAACTTTAAAATTTCTGTAATTAAATGGTTCCCTATCTTTCACATTATTAGTGGAGATCATCCATCTGAGCTTAGATGTAGTCAGAGATCTTTCTTGAATGGAGAGGAAATATGATATTCCTTTTTGCACAATCTCCTTATGTATGGGCCCTAAAGTTTTAATCACCCCTTCTCATTTCATCAGACTCTTATGGTTGGCAAACATTTGTAAGGGGTGTTTAGGTTCACTTCTAACCCAAAGATCCAATCCATGTTCCTTTCATTGAAAGGAATTATAAGCTTTAAACCATTTGAGTTGGTTAACTGCAAACAAAATAAAAGCCTAGAATTGAACATCTCCTACAAAAGGGTTAGGGTTCTTTTCCACCTTGTTTTCTAATATGAAATTGTGCAAATAAAACTCACAAAGAAGCCTTTGGACCTTTACACCATGTTGCTTGCAGCAATTTATAAAATCTTCAATTGTCCCTAATTCAATTGGTTTACCAGCTCTTACAACTTTGATTTTCAATAACAGGTATCGTTCTAATAGAAACAAGGCATAATTGGTGGTAGGAGACCTGCATGTTAGGACATCCAAATACAGTGAGTAGATGGTGGTTGTCTGACTTATGACTCTGTCTAGCTTTAACTTGATCTTCTCCATTTTTTCTTTCGCCTTTCTACACTTGTAAAAAGTTTCGTTCTCTGTTATAGTTAGTTCCCAAAACTATTTCTGTAGCTCTTGATATTTCTACCAGGAAACGGTTTCTTGTTCAAATCATTCCAAGGCGAGTTGGGCTTGTGCGAATCCCTCTTGAAGATTTAGTAGAATGGGGTCATGGTGCATCATAATGTCTTTGGCTTGTATGTCCGTCTGAGTGCCTATTCTATAAGAGGGGATATCTTCTGTCTTTACTTCTTTATTGTAGGAGGTCCAAACCTCCATCTCAGTAGCTACATATACTAAATCTGCATGTGGTCCTTCTTGAGTGGTGATTGTTTGAGTAGGTATAAGCTCAGTTTGAGTTCCTATAGCCCTATCCTCACATAATTCCATCTGTACGACCACATTTACTACCTCAGGGGTATTGTTCAAAACCTTTCCCATTGTTATTTCTTTTATTTTTCTTCAAAGCCTCTTGACCATCTTACAAATATTCTGGTCTTCTTTTCTTAGCTTCTTCAATTTTGTTCTAGCTTTGTGCCTTTTCTGAGGAGTAACTAGTCTACTAATAGTCTTGTTAATAGCTTTTGTCTCTAAAGAGTCCGGTTGTTCACCATAGCTTTGTTCCAATAAGACCATGTCTCTAGATTTATTATCAGACTCTCGAATAACCTTTGTCTCTACTTCCTCTTCTTGGCCTATGTTTTTTGTGTCTAGACCTTCATGACTGTTTTCCACTGGGAGCGTGTCACCAGATTGGTTCTCTAATTCCTGAATAGCCCCTGTATCTGTTTCGGCTTTGTGGTTTGTATCTTTTGAGGAAGACAAAATTCTAGTATATCCAGAATTCCCTGGATATTGGGTTTCTCCTAAGTTAGGATTAAGCGGTTCTTCAGGCTGCATGTAGATGTTAATGTTGGCTAGGACCTGGGCCATCCCTGCCTTGAAATCATACAAAATATCATCTTAAGAACTCATATTTGGTGTTGGAGGAGGCCCCACTTTGTTTCTTTGTTCATCGTCAAGATGCGCTTATCCTTCCTCTGGTTCTGGTTCATGGTTATCTTATCCTCCTAACTCTGGTTGCAAGTCTTGTACATTTACCAGGGTAGATAATTCTATTGGTTGACTAGCACTGCCTTGAGGATTTTCAAATGTTCTCTGGTATGAATCCCACCTTGTACATCGTCTACGTTTGTGAGATCTGCTTCCTGAAAGGGCAATCCTTTTTCTTTTTGGAATAAGGTTAGGTGCTGGCATGTTTCCACCTCTTTTGAGGGCCAATATGAGATCATCCCAAATTGATTAATGTTGGGAAAGGTTGTGACTAACTATTAACTTGATCAAAAAATGGTGGCTAACTACTGTTTCTGGATGTTGAGACCGTCTCAGCCTCTTGGCAGTGTCATGCAATAATGAATTCAATAGTGCATGCAAATTAAGAGAGCATTTTTGTTTTAAAAATGATAAAAGTTTGAGTTGTCGCAGCCTTACCACGTCTCTACACCCATCACAGGTAATATAGTTCTGGACAACTCGTGCCAATTCTCCCCATGGCTCTCCGAGAGAATATGGTTGAATGCCTTTACCCTTCTTGATTAGCTCTTTTTCCTTCATCCCTAAAAATCTCCATAATGTCATGCATCCTTAATCGCTTGTTAGCCCATACTGGTCCTTCTGCCAACAACCCAAACACTTCTGCAATCACAGCATCTGTTATGGTGATTTATCTACCTCTCACCAAGGATTGTCCATTCAATAGATGTTGTAACAATTCAATGGTGATTTCCTCATTGGGGGGTTGAAATCTTGTAAAATATGTTGTCCATCCCGCGTGAGCTAGAATTTCCATGGCTTCATCGGAGACAACCAATGTTAAAGGTTCTCGGCGCACTATTTTTCCTCCCATGATGCTTGAGTTCTTCCCTCTTCTTCAAACGATTAGTTCAGTTGAGAAAGCATAGCAACGAGCAGAGCCGAGAGATGGAATAGCAAATGGTTGTAATGGCTCTATCAGGTTATGTTCTATAAACATAAATATCGTTAAATCGAGGACTGTTATAATACCACATGCTCTATGATTATGGGATGTCGTATTTTTCTACAAAATCAAACGAAAAGATGACAACGCATGCATGAGTATATTGGAGGTCCTTGCCTCCTCTCGAAATGATAGGTCGCCTACGACCGAATGGATGAAAAGATGACGCGCTGGCAGCGAAGTACAGGGGTGATGGATTGGGTAATAAAACCAGCAGGGTACATATATTAATGAAAGGATCATAAAAGGATATTGAAGTAATGAAAATAAGGTGTGTAACAAGAATTATTAATAAGTGATAAGATGTCGTGAGGTGATACGATAAATAAAAAGGACAACATACGCAGGAGATGATACCTTACTGCCGTTATTCCACTTGAAAATGTTGTGATTGATTTTAAAAGATTAATTCATGCATAAAGGTTCAAGATAAGTTAGGGAAATAATCTCTCCATAGAAAAAAATAGAAAAATAAGAAGAGGGCATTGTAATAATATTGATGTAGAAAATAAAACTTCAATACCATAAGTGGAGCTTCTGTTGCCTACAGGCATCCATAGCCTCGGCAGAGTTGCTTTCTAACCCTTGGGAGCCATGGTCCTCTATGTATAATTGGGGAAATGCATTATGATGTCCATAGTAGAGACCAATGTGCTAGCATGGTAACCAGATGAACACATTGCCATTCATTGGGAGGTAGTGAAAGTGGTCAAGTCGGCTCGTGATGAGACCTCCTATTCCAAGAACTTTTTTTTCTTGATGCATCCATTGGATCATATCCCTGGTGTGGTGGCCATATTGGGAATGCCACTTTGTTCCTTCTTTATGATCATGGTAGGTTGGGTCGTAATGAGACCCCCTATCCTCCATCTGTGGAAAAAATCATAAAATTTTTAGTGAATATATATATATATCTATATATATATATATATATATATATATATATATATATATATATATATATATATGTATATATATATTTATTTATTTATTTATTTTTGTTTTATTTTTATTTTTTTTAACACTCCTCGTTTTATATATAAAGGGTGGCTCAGTACTCCTTCAGAGTAGGGATGGCGGAATAAGTTTGAACATATCAATAGAAAAAAAATATACCCATAATATTATTGATAATAAACAGAGAGAATTATACGAGATGGGGGAGAACCAGCATGGCAAAGATAATCAATCAGTTTTATTTATAGCAGAAATGAGGATAGTGATGTGATATACATAATTGTGTCCTTTATTTCTTGATCATCATAAAGAAATCTTGTTAAAGATGATAGTATTCAAGATATTCACCTGCTTCAGTAGACTCCATACTTGTTGTCCTTAGATATGTATTGTACGTTTATGCCCTAAAGAGGATTATAAAGAGAGAACTGGGATGAGCTAGGAATGATCATGCAAGGGGAAGAAAGGGTGTTTTCAAAAATACTCACAAGGTGTTGTTCCGGAAGGGAACAACAAAAGAAAACACACGCAAAAGTGTTGTTCCCTATAGGGAACAACAACTATTCCCTATAGGGAAAAACAAAGAAAAATACTCACAAAAGTGTTGTTCCCTATAGGGAACAGCAAAGAAAAATACACGCGAAAAGTGTTGTTCCCTATAGGGAACATCAAAGAAAAATATACGAAAAAAGTGTTGTTCCCTATAGGGAACATCATCTATTCCCTGTAGGGAACAACAAAGAAAAACACACACGAAAAATGTTGTTCCCTATAGGGAACAACAGTTTTTCCCAGTAGGGAACAACAAAGAAAAATACACACAAAAAGTGTTGTTCCCTATAGGGAACAACAGTTGTTCCCTGTAGGGAACAACAGTTGTTCCCTGTAGGGAACAACAAAGAAAAGCACACACGAAAAGTGATGTTCCCTATAGGGAACAACAACTGTTCCATGTAGGAAATATCCATGTAGGAAATAGCAAAGGAAATCAGGAAAAAAAACCAACAAACAATCATCTCTATTGTTCTAAGCAAATACAATCGAATAGAGAAAAAAATAGAAAAATAATTGTATGTACAAGTTTCAAAAATAAATTCTTTATGGGACTGATGCTGTCGAAGAGTTGCCTTCTGTAGCGAGAACTTGTATCGTAGAATATTTGCGTATCTGTTGGAGAAAGGATTCCCTTGTAAGCTTTTTGTGGTAGAGGCATACCCAATGCCCATTTGCTTTAAAAGAGTAGCCAGACCCATCAATGGTTTCTAATGTAAGAGTGCCATTAACGTGCACCTCTTTTATCTCATAGGGACCTAACCATCTATTCTAGAGTTTGCCCAGGAAATCCTGGAACCTGGAATCATATAGAAGTGCCCAGTCGCATTCATGGAATATCTCTTTCTTGATGAGGGCGTCATGCCATTTTTCTCTTTGTTGTTGAATAAGTGCAGTATGCTGAAGAGTCGATAGCCTGATTTCATCCAATTCATTTATTTTTTGTAATCTATTAATTTGTGCTTCATTCAAATCCAACCCTACTTCTTGGGCTATCCTCAATGTTTGAATTTCAAATTCTATGGGGAAGATAGGTTCCTTACCAAACACCAGTTGATATGGGCAGTATCTTGTGGTATTCCTCCAAGTCATGTGATATGCCCACAGGGCTTCTGGCAATCAGGTATCCCAGTCCCATCTATGCGAGGCGACTAACTTTGTTAGAATGGCCTTGATTACTTTGTTGGTACTTTCTACCTGGTCGTTTGCCTGCTTGTGGTATGGAGATGTGATTATCTACAAAATGTGATGATTTTTTAGTGTAGCAGCGATCTTATGGTCTACAAATTATGGCCCTCCATCCATAAGTATTTCTCTAAGCAAGCCATACCACATGAAAATTTAGAAAATAAAGTTGATTACTATTTCCTCTATTTCTCTTGGTAATGCTACTGCCTCCATCCATTTAGTCAGGTATTCTGTTGCAACCAGTATATAAAACTTTTTATTAGATGATGGATTTATTGGGCCAACTAACTCTAATGCCCATCGTTCAAAAGGTTCGATGACTAACTGTTGATGTAGGGGCATCTCATCAAACTGGCTAGGGCGGCCCATTCTTTGGCAGATGTCGCATGCCTATAAAAATTTCTTGGCATCCTTAAAAATTGTGGGCCAATAATATCCCATCTATAAGATTTTATGCTCGTCCTGTGGTCTGCAAAGTGTCCACCACAAGGTCCATCGTGGTAGGCTTTTAGGATATCGTAGATTTTGTCTTCTATGCTACACCTGCGGATATACATATCGGCTCCTGTGTGAAAGAGGTATCCTCCGATCCAGGAGAACCAAGTGCTACGTTGCACTATTAATTGTCTTTCTCTAGGTGTCAAGTTTTTGGGTAGTTTTCCATCTTCTAACTAATTCGTTACATCTGTGTGCCACGTGTTTTCACAATCACAGGAAACAAGTGCTCATTGGGGAACTGGTCTTCTACTGCCACTACGTCATCTATTCTTGGCACACGTGAGAGGATGTCTGCCAACAGATTTTCCTTTCCTGGTCGATCCTTGATCGTTATGTCAAATTCCTGCAAAAGGATTAACCATCATGTCACTCTCTCATTCGTAATAGGTTTATTAGCTAAATATTTGATAGCAGAGTGATCAGTGTACAAGACCACAGGGTATCCTATTATATAGTGTCTGAATTTGTTAATAGCATAGATTACAACTAGAAACTCTTTCTCGGAAACTATGTAATTCAACTCAGTAGGAGTTAAGCTTTTGCTGGTGTAGTGTATTGCATAGGGTTTCTTGTCTTCTTCTTGGCTGAGAACTGCTCTAATGGTCATATCTGATGCATCAGATGAAATCTGGAATGGTAAATTCCAATTCGGGCCCCGTAGCACTGGGGCTATTGATACTAGCCATTTTAATTCTGCAAAGGAAATGTCACATTTGTCAGTCCATATAAAATCGATATTTCTTGTCAAAGCATATAATGGTGCAAAAATTTGGGAGAATTTTTTTATAAATATTCGATAATATCCAGAAAATCCCAAAAAACTACGTACCTCTGTTTAAGTGCAGGGGGTAGCTGGTAAGAGGATTCCCTGAATTTTTGCTAGATCTACCTGAATTCCAGCTGCTGAGATGTAATGACCCAGGATCAGGTCTTTTGTCATCAACATGTGGCATTTCTCGTGGCTTAAGTAGAGCCTAGTAGAAATGCATCTTTCCAGGACTTTCTCCAGTGTCTATAATGCCTGCTCGAAGTCATCTCCATAGGGTGTAAAATCGTCCATGTACACCTCTAATCCCTCGTTTATCAAGTCTGCAAAAATACTGAGTATGGCTCTCTAGAATGTAGTAGGTGCATTTCACAGTTCGAAAGGTAATACCCTGTAAGCAAATGTCCCCCACGGGTAGGGGAAGGTAGTCTTATCTTGGTCTTCAGGGGCAATTTGAATTTCGTTGTAGCCACTGAAGCCGTCCAAGAAAGAGAAGAATTTTTTACCTGCCAATGTGTGTAGGACCTGGTTGATAAATGGAAGGGGAAAATGATCTCTTTGCGTTGCTTTGTTAAGATCTCTGTAATCGACATATATATGCCATTTCCCATTCTTTTTAGGAACCACAACTAATGGAGAAACCCATTTACTATCAGATATAGGATAGATGAAATTTACATCTAACAATTTCTGTAGTTTGTCTTTAACAACATCCTTTAGGTGAGGGTTTAATCTTCACTGAGGTTTTTGAATGGGTCTCGCATCTTTTTCAGTGTAGATGTGGTGCATACATAATTGATGGTCAATCCCTTTCACATCTGGGTAATCCGAAGCGAAAGCCTATTTATATTTCTTAAGGATTTGAATAATCTTCTGTTGCTGGTCATCACTCAAGTTTTTGTTAATGTTAAGGACTTTCCCTGCCTCAATTTCAATAGGTTTGCTGTTATAGACAGTTGTTGTTAGTATTTTTTGGTCAATGATATCTTTTAAAGGATCTTCTTCAATTTCATTATCAATGGATTGCTTCAATCATGTGACATTTTAGATTAGATATAATAGATGGGTGGTTAATGTAAGTGTTAATAATATCATCTTCTGTTTGGTTCTTAAATTCAAGAGCATCTATTACAGTTAGTGGTGATCGACTATTTTCTGTTAAATATGTTACAGGTTGCTTCCTAGTTTTTATTATGGTTAGGCTTGGTTGAGCTGGAGGGTATTAAGCTAGGTTCTTCACATCATTTCCTCTGGCTATAGTCATACTGCCTATTTGACAGCTTATATAAGCATCTGTAGTCACTAGCCAAGGTATTCTTAATATTAGAGCATGTCCATCTAGTTGGTTTCTAGGATTAATAATCAAGAAATCTGCTAGGCAGTCCCAAGAATCTACAGACACCATTACATCCTCTAATGTCCCTTCTGGTTTAATAACTGAACGGTCAAAAAGTTCTAGCAAGGTCGTAGTTGGATCTAAGGCTGTGATGCCAAGTCTCTGACAGGTTGTTGTTGTGAGAATATTAATGGTTGCCCCTAGATCAACTAACACATTGGGAAAGTAGCATCCATTTATTTGTACTGTGATAATAGGGTTTCTTGGGTCTTCATATTTCACTGGTATCTCTCTGCCTAATAATAAATCAGACAAAGTTCTGACTACGTGGATAGTTGGTGTTACCTTTATTTTCCTTGTAGGATTTTTGGTACACAACTCCTTAATGGTTTTTGCATCAATTGGAATGTCCTGAACAGCTTGGAGGAGGGGTATTTTTACACAAATATTTTTTAATTCTCCTAGGAGATCAAAGTTGGGATATTTGATTGGGCGAGGTATAATCAATCTTTCTAGGAATGGCAGAGAAGAGGTAATAGTCTATTCATGGCTTTTCTGCTTGACTGTATTCTCCCTTTGAGGTGTTTGTTCTATAGGTAGTGGTTCTTCCAATTGCATATTTTTTTCATCCTCTGGCGTGATTATTCGTCCAGACCTCAATTTGAGTTCATTATATTCTCTCAACTCAGTTTCTAGATCTAGACCTTCAACAATTTGTACTGACTGGACTGGTCTATTGTTAGGATTTGGGTTGGACTGGGCTGGGAGTTGTGGTCATATATTGGGTTGAGGATTTTGTTGCAACATGTAAGGTGCTGGTAGCATAGGTTGAGGTAGGGGGACTGTCCCTACTAGCTGGTTCGTAGGTCTTTGCCAGGTTGATTGCCAGTGCTGGTTTTGTGAAGTGGAGGGGGAACATAGAGATAGATATGGATTGTTCTTCCAGAACGATGGAAAGTAAGAGGAATTTGGCCAACTATTCTTCGTATTTGACTGATTGGACCAAGGTGGCATAGAAAATGCTTGTGGTGACCAATTAGGAAAATATGGTTGGTTCTACCATGTAGATCCTATGTATTTGAGAATTATATTTTGAAGGCTAAAAGAATGAAGATGGGTCAGTAGGCATACCTATTTTCCATGCTTTCCATTGCCGACGCTAGTTTAATGGGTAGACTGGTTTCACTTCTTCCTCTGCCTCCTTGAAGACCACTTTTAATCCTGGGAGAGATGGGCAATTTTATGTGGCATGTTGTTTAGTGCATATGGCACAGGTCTGCATCATATCCAGTGGGAATTCTTTATGACTATGTTTCTTCCTGCATCGAGGACCAAAAATAACCAGTTTTTGTTCTGCTTCGACCTGCTTCTGCTTGGCTTGCATGATATCTAATTGTGTTGTCAAGGCTCCCAGGATATCTGTTTTGAAATATTCCACCAGGTTTCGATTTCAGTACGAGTAATGCTTCTGCTAGAGACTTTGTTGTCCCTAGTGTTTGCATCGCATTCAGCTGATTTCAGTCTTGTACTACCCCTTGAGCACCTAATACACAAAATAATGTTAGCATAGTCTTCTTGATAGATATCACCTTTACCCATGATATTTAGTGTCTCTATCCACTGGTCTTTCATCCCCTTAATCATCATGGTTTTTAAAAAATTATCAGGAAGATTTTCGTAGGGAGACCTCTGGAGGTTATATTGGAAACACTCCACATACTCTTCCAAAGTTTCGCTAGGCCTTGCTACCATTTGGAATATCTCATCTTTTAGTTCTTTAGATCTGCAATAATCTTGATATTTTTTAAGGAATGTAGTTCTCATTTGGTCCCAATCATTGATGCTGCCTCCACCCAGTTGCATAAACCAACATAGGGCTACTCCCTTTAAAGTGGAGGGAAACAGCTTCAGTTTCTGGGGGTTGGTGGTGTAACCATAACCCCGACATAGGACGTTGAATTCAAATAGGAACGCATCTCGATCTTCTAAAGTGTGTCCATGAAAGGTGAGAATATTTTGTAGAGGGATAGCTTTCATGGGGGCGTTGACAACTGTGTCAACAATAGGATACTGTAATGTAGAGGTCTGGGGTGTTTGTGGATTATTGGCCATTGGATCAAAGATATGCCGTATCCTTCTGGGATCTCTGGAGCTAGAGAGTTGTCCCTAGGATGTCTAGAAGAGGCAGGAATGATCCTAACATCACTCCCTTGATCTGGGATACTGGGTGTCCTTTGCTCAATTACTACCTCAGGAGATTTTGGTTCTACTAGTTTAACCTCGGATTCCCTTGTTTCTCCTTGTCCTTTAAGGACGTCGCAAGAATTCCCTTCTTGTGAGGGAATTGATCACGAATTTTCAATATCTTGAAAAATCTGTTCAATTCCTTCAGTTTTACTGTGGACCTTAGTGTAGGCTACAGATGGTGAGCCTGTGGCCTGAAGGGAGACACTAGGATGTCTATAAGCAATGGTTCGAGGACCTACTAATGGCTAAGATTCATATTTTCCTAAGATGTCATCGATAAAAGTTGATCGTCCAAGGGTCACCGGTCCCTTAGATTTTTTAGGTTTGGGGTGTGGGATTGTATTGTTTTCTGGTCTCTTCTTCTTAGTTATTCAGGCAAAAATTCAAATGTTTATTTCTACCTTAAATGCCTAGTAATTCTGCTGGAAAGAATGTGGGGGAGTAGGCATTTTACTTTTTCTGTATGCAGGCTCTTACCTTCCATTTTTAATATCCAGTTCTCTCTCAGTAGAGAAACATCAAACACCTAATTTACTTTTATGTAATTGTGCTGAAAAGCGGGTGGAGGAGCAAACACTTTACTTGCTCATTACATAGGTTCTTACCTTTGGTTTTCAATACCAAATTCTTTCCCAACAGCAATTATCATATATACATCACTCTTTGTAAAATGGCGACACTCTCCCCAATAACGGTGCCAAAATGTTGGGTGCTAAAAGGTGTCTCTTAAAACTCCTAATTACCTCAGATTAATCATCAACCCTGGCAAGTCCATTTATTCCAAGAGTGTACACAATATGTGCATGCTATGAATCCATAGAGTAATGTTTCTTCAAAATGAAATATAAAACTTTGATACAACTCAAAAACTACAACTGTTAATGGAAATATTACATCAAGACTTAATCTTCAACTGAAACCGTAATCAAATCTCAAACTGGAAATTCAAATGGAAATGATGTCAACCGAGAGTTCAATAGCAGTAACTAAACTCTTTCAACTGATTAGATACTAACCATACTCTTATTGTAATCAATAAGGTTCAATGTCTTAATTGTTAATTAATTTAATCTACAATATGCATAAATAAAATCAAATGACAATGCTATGAAGCATGTAAAGAAAATGTACTAACTTCAATATAGGAAATCGGTAAATAGCAAATAAGATAAACTCACAGAAAATGGGAAAAATATCAAACCAATCAAACTTGCATGAATTAGAAATACATAACACAAAGGATAGCAGTTTGATCCACCAGAGGCTGGGCCCTTAGCCACCAGCGAATACTGTTAAGCTACTTCAGAGAATACGAATGAACAACAACGTAAATTATATATTAACCATTGAACTCAATTCTCATTACAATATCGTCATGTTCCTCCAAAGCAAGAGTCTGTACTGTAAAATTACAATTTGAAATGAACAGAAAGTCCATTCCCGTTCCTCCTAGAATTTTGACTTTTATAGTCAAAAAGAGGTAGAAGATAAATGTGATCCCTCAGGATCGGGAGATCCTAAGGGATTCACAACTGAATGCTATCTCCTAAGACCCTTCATATTTAGCGTTGATCCTCTTGATTCATCCTCTGACTTGACCACAACCAATGCGCCTCATTCTTCCTTTTTTGGTTTATGCTATTCTGTCTCTAGGGAACAGTAACTGTTCCTTTCGTCATTTCTCTGCATAAAAAGGAATAAGAGTTCGTTACGGTGGCTAAATCTTAATCGAGAGTAGTTCATTTGTTTCTTATCATAATTCATCAATATGTTAGCGTATCAAGAAATGAAAGAGACAAGAAAAGAGGAAAAAGGTGATGGAATTAATAGTAAATACATACCCATTGCGTAACTCAACACTGGGTATCCCAGTAATGCATGTGCACATCAACGGAATTATAGTCCATAATATCATGATTTATCTTCGCATTTCAATTAATGTGATGGCTATGTAAACCATGCTAAAGCTCAATATCCAAGGGGATTTGAGAAGGACCACCACAGTGACGCAACTTGCAAATAAATCCATAATAACTCATGAGGGAATTATTGAGGGTGTTATGGTCTCTATTGACTCCTCAGATTACCCTCCTAATTTCCTAGTCCTCCAGCACAAAACCAAGTTTAATGGCTATCCTCTCATCTTAGGAAGACCATGGTTGACCATTTTTGATGCCTATATTCATTGTAGGGATCAAAACATGACTATCAAGAATGGAAATTTATCAAAACAACTCTTGTTGTATCATCCTTCTCAGCCTTCTATTTAACATAATTTACCCATATGGTTAGAGGATGAGGAAGAGTATGACTTGTATAACACAACCAACTACCCAGTCTACTTTCTAGATACTATTATAGGAGGGGGGACAACTTGGTGAAGGTGGCCTTATTGACCATATCTCATAGAACCAACCTCCCACTTCCATACTAGTTGATCAATTGCTGAAACAATTCAAGAGTAGTACCTAGAATGACTTGTGCTCTTTGTTGACCCCAACCTAGAACATTTCAAGATTGTATAGTTTAGACCATCAAGAACTCTAATGATCAACCTCTATCTCTCGGCCAAACATGAAGAAAAATTATGCAATATACTAAGGAAACACCTAGATGCCTTTTCTTAGGATTATAAGGAAATGGAAGTCATTCATCCCTGGATTTGTACTCATCATATTTACATCAATAGGGATGCAAGCCTATGCACTAACCCCAAAGGAGGATGAAACCAACTCTTAAGGACACTGTGAAAGAAGAATTATAAAAGCTACTAGATGCAGGGTTCATATACCCCACTTTAGATAGTGAGTGGGCATCACCTCCAAGTTTGTACCAACTCTGGGTTGATAATTTAATTTGAGCAGCCCTTGGGAGTTACAACACTCTTGGTGCAATACCGAGGCTTACCACCTTTTGGCATCGTTTCCGAGCATATACCACACTGACTCTCCCTTCACATGATATATATTTGAGAAATTGATAAGCCACCTAATCCCAAGTGTTATCACCAAAAATTGATCATCTAGCCATAATTTAGTAGATGGATCGAGGTACACCATGTAGGGCCAATTTTACCATAGTAAAATTTCTTTTCACTATAAGAAATTACTTAATAAACCGCATTTTTTAAGTCATTTTTTATTAAACCCATGAAGAATAATTAAATAAATCACTATTTATTTAATTATATTCTAGGAATAATTAATTATGCCATTGTTTACCTAATATTCCTTGTCATATTTGACCCAGTTATGAGAAATAAATAGATATAAATAGATAAATCATTAATTATTTTTTATTTCTCTAGAAATAATTAATTAACCACTAATTAGATATTATTCCTTGTCGTGTTTGACTAAATCCCCTAAGAATACTTAAATAAATCATTATTTTTTTATTATTCCTTAACCATATTTCTTGAGATGATAAATAAATCATTTATTTAATTGTTATTTCTAAATAAAAGTATTTAACCAATATAAATATTCTATCCCTCCAACCAAATATAATAAAATATTCCAAATGGTTAATTCTATAATTTGGTTAATAATATTTTATTATTTTCCATTAATCGAGAATAACCTAATATCTTATTATAAATTGAAGGGTTTTACATTCATTATTCACTTTCGATCATTTTCATTGTTGCACTCACTATTGCAGCTCTAATTATTATCATTGTTTCTCACCATTTTATTTTCCATTTCAATTTTCATCAAGCTCAAACATTTTGTTTGCTGGATTTTACACATTATAGAGGAGAGAGACTCTACAAAAGCTGAAGACATTAAGGATAGACAAGAACCCATCCCACAGAGGGGGAATAGTAACATTATTTGTTCCCTTCACAGGTGTCTTCTAATAAAATATATTCTTTATGTATATGCTTTCCATTAGATTATTAGAGTTACTTGCGCTTATTTTCTTATTCCATGTTGCTCTTTAACTATTTTTGCTTCATAGATCAGGGCTTTGGTAGGTTTTCTTCTATCATTTGCTGCAGATCCACATTGTTTAACAACCATTTTTACTGTTAGGGTTGTTTGTCATCCACAGTCTAAAGTGGTTTCTTTTCGTACACCTTCAATAAGAACACTACAAAAGGCCAGGGGTAAGGTAGGCTCTCCCTTCTGACTCAATTTTTATCTTCTGCGAGTTTTTCTTTCAAAAGGAAGAAGTTTTTCTTAGCGTGAAACTCAATGCTTTGTCCTCTTTTCTCCATTGAGTTCCCAACGGTAAGGTGGTCACTCTTCTTATAGTCTCAGTGATTAAATATATGGCTAATCCAATGATATCAGTGGATGGAAAGTCCCCCTCTTACCTTCATCCATATTCTCCAACTCTCAAGACACCATATCCATAATCAAAAGACTCTCAAAACCCCTCTTGTAGCAATACAGGGCCTCCTACCTACCACCTACCTTTCTACCTATAGTTGGCTTGTAGCACCATTTTTCTCCACCTATTTTTCTTCCCACTTCGACCTTAACTTGGTTAATATGAATAATCACCCCCAAACTTGTGATTTGACTATTAAAAGAAGCTATTAGACCACTCCAACCTCCTCTTTTCCTCACTGCAAAATAAAGTATAATTAGTGTTTTTATTCACAATCATGTTACAAGTTAGATTTCTAATTTTCAAGAAAATGTAAACTAGATCAATGATACATGCAAGTAGGTTATTCATTTCTTGAAATGCGAAAAATAGAGTAGCTTCATTTCTGCAAGTAGATTAGCCCTTTCCCTCTTGTTGGCTCTCTGTAATTTCCCTAGGCTAAAAAGACCACTTGGACGTTGGAATCTTGGCCTTCCAACATCAGAGAGGGCCCTCTCTAACTAAAATTTCAATCACTTGGATATTAGGCTAGGTATGGTGCTTAGTGGGTATTAGTGTTAAAGGCTTGTTAGCAGGAAAGAATATAGATCCATTGGGCAATACGGTCATAACAATTGATGATTTCCAATGGGAAGGTGAAGAGAAAGAGGGATCTTCTAAAGGGGAATGATAGGTAGTATTTTTGGACTTGTTTAGTCAAATTAGTTGTAGAAGGATGAGTGGAAGACAAATGGAAAATGACATACAGAGCATTAGACAACATAATGAATTCTAAATGTCATTTTTGCAGAAATTGTAAATGTTTAGCAAACTGAAACAGAGCACTATTTAAAGAAAATTCTGAGACAAATAGTTGTTTAGTTAAACAAGAAGACACATTTGAAGGCATTATTTATAATAAAATATCACTTACAAAACAAAGAAGCACATATCCAAAGAAAATTGACAAAGAAATTCCCATAAATTTAGACCTTTGTATTTTCATTTATTGAAAAATATATAAAAGAAGTGCAGTCCACAATGTCTCTTCTTATGAACCTGACCAAAACTTTGATTCGTTACAATTACAAGATAAATAGAACAAAATAAATTATTTCCAACCTATAGGAACCAAATTCCCAAATAGGATTTATGTTTCTACCTAATGTAGTGAAAATAAAACTGTTTTTCAGAAAACTAGGAAGTGTTTGACCAAGGCTTTCTAAAATAAATTTAAATTAATTTCAAAGCCTAAATTGTGCTCCAAGGTCCTTAGATGCCTCAAAGTATTAACCAATATGATAAAAATAAATTACATAACTTTTATACATGAAATTCTCTATCAAAATGCTGACTGTGTGAAAATAGTGCCAATGCTACACAACCTCCTATTTCAGCAAAAACATAGCCTAAAAGTGCAACAAATGATATTTGTTGAATTATCCTAAATGGTGAGCTCGATTGAGATGATTATTTTCTAGCAAGTTAATATCACTATAAATCTCTATTGGCTTGAGGGGGCTTGGTTCTAGGCTCAGAGTTAGTTGCGCTAACCAACAAAACCCTACACTACCGACCCTTTCAGCAACAACCCACATAGTGTAGGTTGCGGTCTCACCCGAGGCAATATTGGGGGATTCTAGAACCAATATTCTACATCCAGAAGGCTATGTGATGTGGTTTAAGGCATTTCCTGTAGTTTTATTTCTGATCTAACCTTCGCGAACCCTTATTTATGAAACTAAGGTGATTTTCAACTAAAGAGAGTTATAAGCTTTGCATAACCATCTAATCATGCATGAAATAACATATAAAATTGATCCAAATCTTCACAGAGTAATTAAGATAAAATAAAGATAAATAACATTTAGTTGCACGTAAATACAAAAAATACACAAGTGCATAAAAATAGACATAGAATTGCTTCAAATATCTTTCATTACTTCAGATCTTATTTATACAACGTTCTACTTCTAGACCCTGTGCACACAACTGCAGGGGACTGTGCACAGCTGTGGACTTACCAAGGTCTTCGTGCACTTAGTTGTAGGATCCTTCCCCTTCACCTAAAACAAAGAAATATATACAATTACCGACTCAAACTTATTTCATCCATCAATTATTGATTTCCTTAGACCCGCCAAGACACCCCATTATACTCTTTTATATTACAATACCATGGTCTACAAACCATGGGTGGATCTCAAAAAAATACCAAAATATAAGGGGTTTTGACGTTCCTAAACCCCTTGACTCCTATTTTACTTGCGCTACTCGTGATCCACTCCTAAAATTGCAGACTTACAATATTTTAACAAAATTGATCTGGCGGACCCTGTCCCAATATGCCCCCAACACAATTATGTGACTCGTCCTCGAGTCACTGTGCTGGTACGCTTTGGATCTTTTCTTTTAGTATGGTGAATGAAGACTCCACTGGGTGAAGCACCCCTGTGCATTTAATGGTTGCCTGTCAAATTTCTTTGACCAAATTTTCCATAGTTGGCCCGTCGGCTTCTAAGCCAATGGTTTGCTATGTCTGCTACATACTCTTGAGCACGCCTTCCACAGTCTGTGAGAGCTGCCATACTTCTTATTTCCATGGCTACATTCGTGCAGTGATGACTTGCATCTTCTCCTGCAACTACTTGATCTTTCCTTACAGGGATGTCCCCTCTCTCAACCGGGTGAATCATTGCATAGGGTTTAAGGTGCGCGTCATTGCCTTTATCTCGTTGTACTACAACTAATTATCCTGAATGCTGACTTTGATCTTCTTCATTTGTGGGTCCTTCTACAGTGAGGCCTACAGTTTGAGAGTCTCTTCAAATGACTGGCTACACTCCTTGAATGCAACATCGAGCTTTTCCCTATGTGTTCTGATGAAAGCCTCATGCTTCTCTTGGATCTCTAGTGGCATGGTGGGTTGTAGCTTCAATTGAAGTTTAGTGATTTGGAGCTGCAAATCGAAGCGAACTTTATCTATGTGTGCCTTTGATTCTCTAAACGCATCTACCAGCAGCTGCAATTTTTCTTCAGAAGCGACCTCTGACTAAATCTAGAGCTCGCGAAGCTCACAACATACTCTAGAAATGTCCTACTCTAGTTGCATCCTTCTCGCAGCTGCCTCATCACGGTCTTGGAGAGCTTTACAATTTCATCGCACATCTGTTGACTGGTGATCTGCACATCCTTGATCACCATGAGAGCACTTCTCTTTTGCACCTTAATCTCTTATGCTACACCTTGGTGTAGCTCATGCAACGTGGATAGGGCGAGCACCATGAGGTTAATATTTATGTCTTTGGGCACCTGGGCACTCTCCCATTCTGTGGCATTGTTCAAATGAAAATATCCATCAAGCAGGGGTACAACGTGGAGCTCTGAGTTGAGGATTCATTGCACACTACCTGATTTCATTGTCTTCTCACTCACTTGAGATCGACTCGCTTGAACCATGCTCGTTTGAACCATGCTCACTTGAACCTACAACTCCTTGAGGCCTTCTTGGACGCTTGTCAAAACATACTGATATTGATCTTCAACATGGCCCCAAATTTCTTCTATCATGGTCTTAACAGTATCTCCAAATTCATCAATGTCACCCTTGGTGAGGACCATGGCCTCAGAACTGGCAGACTTATCTAACTTTTTCTTCTTATGTGCGCCTCCTGCACTTGAAGTTTGTCACCGTTTAAGAATAAAGGGGGAATCAACGTTCTCCAGGTCTACAAAGGGGTCTTTGGTACCCTGATCCAGTTCTTTTGTACGTTGCTCTTTGTCATGCTCTCCCACTAGTTCCTGCACAATATTTTTCTCTAGGTTGACAATCACCATCTTATTTTCCTTCTGTGCCAATTTATTGGTGCCTTTTGCATCTTATATACTAGTCCCTATTATACCTTTGACAATATCTGTTGGAAGAAGCCGGGAAGTTGGCCACTAAAGGATTAACTTCATGATATCATCTTCGGTGACCAAAAATAGAAACACTGTCCATTTCTTCATCACATTCCACCTCATGTGGATGTATACATGATGGAAATTGGCCTTAAAATCTGCAATGCACTGATATTCTTTGAACAGACTGGATGACAACCGTGGTTTCTAGTTAATCACCATACACAATTCTGTTTAAAACAATACCTAGAACATCTTATCTTCAATGACATGGGAAGGGTCCTTCATTTCCCACAGCGAGGAAAATTTAGCAGCATTTGTTTTTATCCATACAACCCTTTTGTCTCTGCTTAGTTAGGATCTTTCATGACGATTGTCGAATCGGGGGCTATTATGGAATTTTTTGGTTTTCCTCTCCTGCCATGAAGGTAATAGGTTTTGGCCTCGGTGACCAAGGTGCTATAGCAGGGACTAACAGCGTTACAGTCATTATGTTTCCTACCCCTATCTTCAATAATTCTTGCTCAACACCTGCCCAACTCAAGTAACCAAAAATACAACAATACACTCATCTCTTTAAGCGCAACATCACTTAACAAATTCTCAAGAAGAAAAGTGGCCAAGTGTGGAGTGGGGTGTGATATTTATAACTCAATTCAAATTCAAGTTTTCCATTCCCCCATAAATCTTGCTCATAAATGTGATTTTGGCAGTATATTCTCCCATATTTTCACTATAAATTCACTTTGCCCACTCCTTCTAATAGAAAAATAGTTGTCAAATCAAATCTAGCTGCTCCAACAGTCACTTTTTGGGTAGGTAGTATGGTAATCCTCCTTGTGGCACAGGTACCTCATCGCAGCTTCCCTTTGTATGGTCTTCCAGCACATCACGCAACCTTCCTTCTTTGATAACATTTTTCCCTGGTAGCATAGTAGACAGTCCTGCACTTTCTTTCAACTACCAGAAGCACTAAGACTTTCCTGTGTCCAGGTATCATTGCGTGGGGGGGGGGGATCGTCCCTATAAACCTTCAACTTGTTCGCAGTAATCCTACCCAGAAATGCTTCCCCATTATACTTCATGAGTTGAACTATGCCAGCATCTGAAATGTCCTTAATTACATATGGTCCCAGTGAGTGCATCTAAAACTTCCCTAGAAACTCAGTAAACTTGTTGTCATACATTAGTACCAAATCAGAAATTTTGAAGGTGCACTTCTTGATGTGATGATCGTGCCATGCCTTTTCTCTAGATTTTTGTACCTGTTGATAAATTCCAACAAAAAATAGGTCTTCCTCTAATGCCAGTAACTCAGCGGGGCATTCCTCCATGATTTCATGATCTCCCATCTCGGTTACTCTTGTGAATCTTAGACTGGGCACTATGTATTCCATCAACGTTACTGATTCTTGTCCATAAACGAGTCGAAAGGGTGTTTTCCCAGTCAATTTATTACAAGAAGTCCTATAGGCCCATATAACCACTGGTATGCACACATCCCAGTCATTCCTATTAACATTGCATACCTTTGTGATGGTATTCTCCAAGATCTTGTTGAAAGCTTCAACAATTCCATTCACTCGGAGGTGATATGGCATACTCTTGTGATGGTACATCTGGAACTCTTTTATGAAATATGCAATTGTCTCATTCAAGAAGTGTGACCCTCTATCACTCATCAAAATTTCGGGTATCCAAACCTTGAAAAATAAACTAATATATTAACGTCGCAGCAATGTCTATATTGCAATCCTTGATAGATTGTACCTCGGTCCACCTGATTAAGTATTTCATCATAGTGATAATATAGAGTGTTCCTGTCTTTTTCCTGGTGGTTAAATAGGTCCAACAAAGTCAATTTCCTATTTATCAAATGCTTGTAACGTGACTTGTGGATTGAATGGAAGTTCATCCCTTCGCTATGGTCTCCCTATCCTTTGACATACATCACACGCACTGCAATATTCTTTGGAATCTTTATGTATTGTTGGTCACCATAATCTTGTACGTAGGATCTTCTATGCAGTAGCCATACCTTCATAGTATCCTCTAGCGACAACACCATGTGCTTCAGCTAGAATACCATGTATTTCATATTTAGGCACATATCAGTGTAGAACTTCATCTAACCCCATCTTATATAGTTGTCCTGCAATCACAGAAAAATTAGTAGCCTTGACAACAAGTTCCTTATTTTGTTATGTCGTATAACCTTAACGAGCTATGGTAGTAGATAAAAACTGAATGATGTTTACAACCCTGAAAATAAAGAGTTGCGCTTCAAGTAATCCTTCCTCAATATTTGTAGGCTCTCCGCCATTTTCGATCCAAGAAAGGTGGTTCGGTCCAACATTCAATCTCCCGGGCTTCACTATTACTTCCAAATCATATTATTGGAAAAGGAGCAACCATCTATAGATTCCCCCCTCCTACACAGGCTTATTAACTAGGTACTTCAAAGAAGAATGGTATGTGTACATATTCAAGTGCGTGCCTAGTAGATAACGCCTGAAGTTATGTAGTTCATAGACGATTGCCAAACCTTCATGCTTTATGGTTGAGTAGTTACTTTCGACCTTATATAGTTTCTAACTAGTGAAGGAAATTGGGTGATCGATATCTCTTGCCCCTAGTTGTGTTAAAACGACTCCCAACGCTATGCAATATGCATCCACATGCACATGAAATTCCTTCTTCCACTCTGGGAATACTAGGATTGATGCCATAACCATATTCTCCTTTACAGTATCTAAGCTCTTCACACAATAATCATCCCAGAAAAACGCAATATCCTTCTTTAACAACTTCTCCATGGGCACAATGATCTATGAATATGCCTTAATAAACTTCATATAGTACCCAGTATGACCCAATGTCATGCGTAGCTACTTTATGTTCTTAGGGGGCTCTAGATTGATAATTACAATGATCTTAGTAGGTTCAACCATGAATCCCTACTTACAAACAACATGGCCTTACAATATTCCATAAGGTACACAGAAAATGCATTTCCTCAAGTTCAGAGAGATCGGGTACTTCCTACGGGTATCCAACATTAGGTGAATACTAGAGACACGCTTCTTGACTAGCCTAAACATTATCCAATCATCGATGTAGATTTCCAAAAACTTATGAATCAACTTCTTGAACACTACGACAACCACCCTAGAGAAAATTGCAGGAGCATTGTTTAGTCTGAAAGGCATAATTGTATACTGGAATGACCCCCATTATGTAGTGAAGGTAGTCTTGCTTCTATCCTCCGACACGATCTTAATTGGTGGTATCCCAAGAATCCATTTGTAAATGAATAAGCTTCCTTTCCACTGACATTCTCCAGAAATTCATCTATAAATGACGTAGGGAATGGATCATGGACACATCCATCATTTATCTTCCACAGATCTACACAAATCTTGATATCACATTTTGATTTCTTCTCTTGGACCCCCATACGACTAAGCCATTCAGATTCCTCTACAGGCTCTATTATTCTGGATACAAGTATTTTATCGAGTTCCTCTCATACCTTTTCCTTGTATTTGGGGTTCAACCGATATGGGCACTTCTTAATTAGCTTCGCATCGGGTTTTAAATTGATCTTCATCACCTCAAAATATGCTACTATCCCTTTCAAGTCAGAGAACTTGGTTGGGAATAGATCTTGATATTCATGTAATAATTTAGCTACCATATCCACTATATCTTCGTCCCAATAGTCACTAATATTCGCGAATTTTGGTTCTGCTTCTAAACCAATGTTCACCTACTTTGTGTGCACTGGTTGTGAAATATCAGGGATCTCCACACTAGGTCTTGCAATTTCGCGTTGTCCCTCTGATTGAGGGATATTAATATTCCGTGGATCCTCATCAGCTTCTTCCATTGTAACATTCTAACATTCTAAAGCATGCTACAGCTGCGTACTCCTGTCAGGATGTGTACCCACATGATATGTTTGACGGGGGTTCAAAAGATTGTTTCTTTGCACTTCATTGTTGCATGTGAACCCATATTCAAAATTGAACTTGAGATTTCTTTCATCTCATCCTAGTTAGGGGTCCCATGTCGTAGCTTTGTTTTTGAATACCAGTTCTTTAGGATAACATATAGGGTATGAATAAATATATTCACCCACTCAGGTTGAGGTATTTCACCCCATGCCTTATTACACCATGCCAGATGTTCACATGGATCATCCTTCAGTGTGTATTTTTGAGTGAGTCAGGTGTTCACGTAGCTAAATCTTAATCACATCATTTGACGATATTCCTTCCATAAAGAAAAATTATCCCTGTGCATACCCCACCACCTTGCAGGTGTATCTCTTAACACTAGATCTAAAGCTTGGAACTGATGTTCCTCTAGTACACCCTTTTGAAATGTTCAAGAAATATATTGACATTAGCCAAGCCATCACAATAGGGTAACTTATGTACCTCAGTAGATATATAGCGTAGTGATTTGGTGACAGTGCTGGACCAGCCAACATGTTAGGGGATCTCCTCGGTAAGAAGCCCCAATTCAACCTTAGAATGTTTGGTGTTGGAGTCCCAACAGTGGGTCATAGGGTAATGCCTTGACCACTGTTCTGCATAGAGGCAAGTAAGATGTCCCTATTGGTAGAAAGGGTGTGATAGCTCTGGCAAGTCAAGGAAGGTGCATGAGAGGTTCTAACACATGGGGAGAAAGGTGAGTGCGCCTCTCGGAAACCTATAATAGTACTTGGCTTAGAAGGGAACACAAGAGAAAAGATGCATGACTTGTCGGAAAGCAAGATAGCGAGCAATTCAAAGTGATGTTCAAACCAACAACACATCTGCAACAAGATTCATACAAAATATTTCATACACAAATGCATAAGTTAAATAATATAAATTGCTACTACAACTAGAATAGTCTAACTACAATAACAACATATGCATGAAAATGTGTTGGCTATGTTATATTAAGAAGTGTAAGTTCTAGTCATACAATACATCCATGTACACTCACTAGTTCCAGTAGTGGAACATTACAACCACCTCCTACTCCTCCAAAGACATACTATCTCTGTGCAGTGGAGAAGCCAAGGTGCGTTACAATACTGTCCAAGCTTTCTCTAAGATAGTCTTATTGGAGCTTGGCTGACCAAAATCCCGTACAATGAGTTATGAGGTACTATTTATAGTAAAGGGTGGGGTGACCCTTGACATTCACCTTTGTGACAGTTCATCTACCCTCACAACTCTACATCTACTCTATGACTGTTACATCCACTATCGACACTTGAACTTACACTTGAAAAGACGTTACATACAATCTTCACATGTACCCATGTGAGACAAAATGGCTTGAGAAAGCCATGCCAGACATCACTAACACTCAGAACATTGTGGTGAGACCAAATCATTGACATCCTTGTGATGGTCGATGGTGGCGAATTGATGCCAAGCTTGGTCTTCTGTGATGGTGTTTGTGCACTCAATGGTGACATCTTACTAAAGCGAACTATTGCCCCCATTGCATTCCGGTACACTGATATGGCTTCTCCATCCCACTCATTTCATAGCATGTGCATGGTCATCCTTGGTGCGACCAGACCGACAACAAGTTGATGAATAGTGTCTGCACTGATCTCCAAGCATGTTGTAGTGGATGTGCACATCAAATTGTCAAAGTACATGTTTAGCTCCAATTGAACTTGCTTCTTGTCTTTGCCTCGGTGAGTGTGCCGAATATGTGGGATTACATTCCTGCACACAATGACATGCATGGTGTTGCATTCCCTTGCATGCAATCAACAACACTACTCACCTTATCTACTCTGTGCCAACTGCTGGGATGGATCTATAACTTGTATAGGTGCAGTTTCGTCTATGAGTGCATGTTGCACCCCCTGTTGTACTTGTTCCTGCCGCAACTCATTCTCTCATCTATGCAGCTCCTGTTCTTCATTTATTTGTTTCTTTAGCACATGCAACTCCTTCTTTGTTCCATTCTCTACCTTCACGCGATCTTCATGTCGCACTGTCACCTCATAGCCTGAGTCTCCAAAGTTTCTTTCATCACAAGAAAATATGCTTTAGCTTGCAACTTTGCTCCACCTCTGTGTTATCAAAAACCTTCCTCTTGCATTTTTTACATCCGGTATGCTACCTTCAGTTTTTTTTGATGGTGTTTCCTACTGTGATGATGTTGCCGTCATATATTTATTTCCTTGTCTACACAACTTGATGTCTTTGTGGGTACGCAAGTTCATAGACACTTGATCCACTGCATCCCCAAGTGTGCTCTAAACGGTGTCTTCATCTTTTCTCTCCCAAAAACCATTATACTTGTGCTACTGATAGGCAGATGAACACCTATGATACATGGAGACATGGCAACACTCATAACAAGAAATATATTTCTCAAAAACTAAAACGAAGTTAAGAACTAAGTTGCAACATACTTGTGTGGATAATCATGAAGGTTGTGCAATTTCCAACAGGAGGTCAGGAGACTGACTGTCAAAACTGAGCAAGGCATATTCTGGGCTGTCACGAGCCTGACTCTATGCAATGCATAGTCCAGCATAGCCTGCTAAGGATTTAAACTGTGCAATGCACAATTTCAGGTAGCAGTGACATGCAACCAGCAAATTGCATTGCGCAGTTTCTGGGGCCAACAATACACTGCCTCTAAGAATTGTACAATGCAAGCCTGGAGGTTAGTGCCTGGCTAGACTTAAGCAATTTCTGGAGGGAAGGCAGAGCCTTTGCTTCTGGAAATGTGTAGTGCTAGATAGGCAAGGCACAGTCCAGGCCAAGGCAGCCAATTCCAGCCAATGGGTGACTGAAAACATGACAAGTCCGAATGCACAATGAGATTAGTGCAAAGTAGAGTGAATGACCATTCATGAAAACAACAAGTGCAAGATTTAAAAAATAGGGAAACATGTATGTGTGTGAAACTAGTCACTGCTGCAGCGACTATTTGTGCAAAACGGTGTCATGCATATGACAACAATGAGATGCAAATGAAAAATGAAGTAGTGCTTCTACAAGCTAACATACATTCAAATGACAGAAACTGCTCATTGAAATCAAGAAGGCAACACTCACATGAAGTGAAACACAAAAAGCGACAGAAACACAGTGTGAGACATGAAAAGCAGGCTTACCCCAAAACAACTGAGCTGAATTTGCCAATGACTCCTTGATCCAATGTGGGATGTCAGAGATGCAAGGTCGATGTGAGAAATGAGCTTTGTTGGCTCTGTTTGATGAGTTTTGATAAAATTGAGGTTGCAACGTGCATGCCACAAATCTAGGAAAAGCAACACTTGGTGGGAGGTTTCTGAAATGATCCTTGCATGTAACCTACAACTACTAAAAATAAATCCTTGAAACAAGGGATGCCTTTGCATGCTTCCTTGGGAGAAGTAATCCATGTATGAAAATTATTTTTTCTTGGTCCCGGAGGGAACCAGTTAACCTGAAGGCACGTGCATCAGTCTGATCAGCTGAGGGGAAAAACGCACATTTCTGGGAGGGAGTTGGGTTGGCTTCCTAGAGGGATTTCACAATTTCTAGGCATAGCAGCTGACTGTTGCCCAAAATTGCACAATTTTTGGGCTGCGCAGTACTCCTGGGAAGAATTGTGCAATTTTTCCAGTGAACAATGACAGGCATATTTGCGCAATTCTGGATCCCAACAGGCTTCCAGATATAATTGTGTAATTTTTGGATGGAAGGCTAGTTCCCCTCCATAATTGCACAATTTCTTAAGGGAGCTGCTCAGCCTGAAGCTGGATCAAGTCCGGAGAAACAACGTGTGAGGGGAATGTGACAAGATCTCATGGACAGGCTGCTATTATGCAAGAAAATCGTTGAAGCTTGTGTACTTGAAAAGTAAAGACATGTTGTTGTGAAAGGTTGGTAGGGAAGCTCCAAAACGAAGCTAAGGAAAAATTTTGGAGGGTGGTTATAGCCGCTACAAGACTTGGTGACACATTGGTAGAACTCCATCTCTCTAAATGGACCTTGTTTGTGAAAATAAAGTCTAACACCTTCGGAAGTATTGATCAATTCTCAATTTGTCTTGGTTTTCAAACTTTCTTGATCATAAGACGTAGCATCTAGCAAGCTCTTGGTTGATTGACACACATTCCAAGCCAATGTAGCACAGTTGTTTCGATTGGGGTTGATGGGTATATTGGTGCAAAAGTAGTATAGCCATCAGAGTCTTAGTTTCATCTCTGGTGTTGCTCCGCTACCATCATGCCTGAACAGTACCCCGACGGAGTCACACAAGAACAGAAGCATCACTCTACTGCCAGCAAGCCTGGCTAGTACCCCGACGGAGTTACTTGCATCACCTCTCTGCGCAGGAATCCTTTCTCTTCTTTCACCTTATTCATTTATTTATTTTTGAAAATTGTCACTCTTTATTTATTTATTTTTATTTTTATTTTTCATAACTGTGCATAACACTTATTCATTTTAGAGGTAGAAGAGGGATCCTAACTTATTGAGAGTAGAAGAGGTTGTTCCTTCATGGAAGTAGTTTATATATACCTCTAACATACTTGTTAAGGTTTTCCCCCTCACCTTACTCTACTTGAATGAGTTGACTAGGATTAACCCAAAAACAACAGAGTATAGTAGGTGATACTAGTTAGCATGCAAGCATTGTTTTTTCACGAGGGTTCATTTCGAACAGTATGCATTTTCCATTGGTGTATCATGGATTGAAGACAACAAGTTCTTACGTAAGATAGTGAACAACAGACATCCAAATGTTCATAGCTGTACAATTCCTCTTGTACTTTACCCGACTTGTTTCAAGAGTCACACACGATCCATGCAAAACTTACCTATTGACAATAAAATGCAAACAAACCAAAAAGAAAAGAAATAAGCATAAGCAAATTTGAAAGAAAATCGAGTAGGAAAACAAACAAGAAAACAAACAAACACCCAAATAAAGAAGCAAACATGCATGTAAGAAAACACTACTTCTACTCCTAAGCTAACAATGCATGGGTCGCTTCACGTGAATTGATACTTCCAATGCAGACACACTCTGAGCTTACAAGCGTCCATAGAAAAAAATGAGTGAAAGCGCATGACATGCACTCTGTGGACTTACCATGATGATGTGTGACACTACGTGCAAATGTTAAGCATATGCATACTTTTGACTGTGAAATGCAAGCACACATGAGGAAGGTAGACCACTCGTGTTGTGCATGTGTGCTTGCTGAGTAAGATCCTTCCAATGCATGAGCAATGGGATCATGTAGTTCGAGTGGAGGAACTGAAATCTGAGTGTTATATTGATCTTCAATGTATACAAATGAGTGATGTGAAGCCTTGCATGTTTGAAAAATTTCATGAATGAAACCAACCTTAGGACATTGAGGGTTTGACATAACCATCAGCTCGGGCTGAAGTGCCTTGATAGTCTGCGGGGTTTCAAATTCATTGATAGATGGGTCATGGTAGACTAGTGGCTTAGATGGATTGAAAATGAGTGAATCAACATCATGATCAGATGATGAGGTAAAGAGATCATGACAACCAAGATAAAAAAATTAAGGATGTTGGTCGGAATCCTCATGATTTGATGAATCACACAGAGGGGTAGATGAGAAACAAGAATGTTCATCCTCTGCATTTCCAAAAAAGATAGATGAAAAATCAAGTGGATGTTCAAAGAATGATTGGGCCTCTCCATTTTTAGATGATGGACTAACATTTGGTGTGTCCTATGAATTATCAACAATGGGTGTTCCTGTGGATGGAGATACACATGAAAAATCTGGGATGGTAGGATAACCAAGGATGTTAGGAAAAAATGGAGGAGGTATGGATAGACATGGATGGTCCTCTACTACCGGTGGATGCTAAAGCTCCCAATCATACTCTTCATGAATGAAAACGCATGTTGGTTGTGCAACACTGTTGGGTCCCTATAATACTAGTGATTACCCCATTACTACTGTATTTATACCCCTTATTTATATTTTTGTGCCCCTATTACCCCCTTATTGTTATTTTTGTGCCCATAGAATCCCTCTATTGTTATTTTTGTGGCTTTATATTATTATTGTTAGGTCGGCTGGATTATATTGTGACTCCTTAGACTCCTATATATAGAAAGGAGGTTTTGTCATTTGTATCATCCAAGAATTGTTCATTTATGTAATGTAAAGGAGGTTTCCCCCTCGAAGAGGCTGAATTCTAAGGCGTTGATCTATCTTTTCTATCTTTTCTTGAGCTGGTTTCATAACATTTGGTATCATAGCTTTGGATTCTAGGGTTTCGCTGCTCCAAACAGGTCATCGTGGAATTTTCGCTATAACTTTGTTTCGATGACGTTTCAGAAGTCGCAAAAAAAACCCATTTGAGAAGAAATCGCGTTGAACCTTGGGTCTGAATTTCAGAGCTTTTCGCGCGATATTTTCGGAGATATGATCTGAGGAAGTTGGTATTTTTGCAGACTCCTGAATTACATTCAAAACAGGTGACCTAGGGAAAATCGTCATAACTTTCTCTCTAGGGATCGGATTGAAATTTAGTAAGAAGTTAAAGAAAGAGGATGGATTTTAGTTTATTTTGTGTGTGTTTCAGATTCAAAGGTTGAAACAGTTACTCGTGGCACGTCGTACAAGTTCTCTCTACTGAACCAGTCTAAAAGCAAGTCACTGTGGGAGTTTTCACATAACTCTTCCTTGGAGAATCCAATTTGGCTCAGACTTGTGGCATTGGAAAGAGGACACAAAAGGCTACTACAGGTAGCAATTTCAGAACTAGATGATCCGAAATTACAGAGATACATCAGATTCAATATCAGGCTTCTATAAAGTGAAAAAAGGTGTGTAGTTTTTTTTTAATTTTTGTGTAAGCTTGGTTAAACGGAATTCAAAGGGCATAGTAAAGCATTATTATCGGTAACTGATGCCCCGAGGAAAGAAAATGCAAACACCTAGTAAGGAACCTGAAAGCTCTAGCATGACTCATGAAGAAGAGGAAGAAATGCTACATGATATATCAAAATTACAAGAACAAGTGCAACAAATGTCACGCTCACAAAACTTAACAGATGCTAAGATAAATGGCGTGGAAGCTAAGATAAGTGGCGTGGAATCTAAGGTAAATGGCGTGGAATCTAAGATAAAGGGCATGGAAGCTAATATGGATGATTCGAAGACAGATTTGAAGAGAGACATGGCAGATTTGAAGATAGATTTGAAGACAGACATGGAAGAATTGAAGAAGTTGTTACAAGAAAGGGTCACTAATGGTGAAAAGGTAGTAAAGGAAACTCATGATGAGAACAAAAGAAATGTTAATCATGATTCCATAGATGTTAATGTTGGATCGAAGAATCACCATATTCCAAAAATCGATATGAGGAAGTTTGATGGCAAGGATCCCGCCACATGGATATTACAGATGGAGCAATTCTTCGATCTCAATAATGTGCAAAACGCACAAAAGGTACGTATGGAAACTTTATATTTGGAACCAAATCAGTTTGTATGGTATCAATGGCTTTGTTCTCGTAAACAATTTATCACTTGGGCAATTTTTACGGAAGAATTGATAGCACATTATGAAGATACAAAAAGCAACACTTTTTTTAGCCAATTGATAAGTCTCAAACAAAAGGGTTCAGTAATGGAGCACATTGAGGAGTTCCAAAAATTGAACATAAGGGTAAAAGATATTCCAGAGGAGCATAGGATTGATGTGTTCATAGGGTCTTTAAAGGATAATATCCAACATGATGTTCGCCTTTGGGAACCTGATTCATTAGAGAAGGCATTCAGGTTAGCAAGAAAAATGGAAAGCAAAATTATGGCAACCAGGAAGCATACCACTCACAACTATAAAGACGGAAGTGTTGTTGCCCCTAGTCTTCCACAACCTATAAGGTTGACACCACAACAATTGGAAGAAAAAAGAGCAAAAGGGCTTTGTTACAGTTGTGATAGCAAATACACTAAAGGTCATAAGTGTGCTGAGAAGAAATTATTCTACATAGATTGTGAAGAGGAAGAAGAAAAGGAGCAAGAAAGGTCAAAAGAAGAAGATATACTCCAGGAACAAAGCCTAGATGAAGAAAAAATAAATCCGACCATATCTTGTAATGCATTGGCGGGAATTACCACTCCTCAAACCATCAAGATAGAAGGACAAATCAAGAAGAAAAAGGTAATAGTGTTGATTGATTCAGGAAGCACCCACAATTTTATTCATTGTAGGGTAGCAAAAGAATTGAATTGCTTCCTATATCCAGCACCAGAGTGTCAAGTGATGATTGCAAATGGAGGAACAATAAATTTCTCTGGAAAGTGCCATAATATCAAGCTATCCATGGGAGAATATGTATTGACTAGCCCAATGCTTTCCATTCCAATGGGAGGTGCGGATGTTGTACTAGGAGTCCAATGGCTACAATCCTTGGGTACAATAGCTTTTAATTTTCAAGAACTTTTCATCGAATTTTCTATGGAAGGAAAGGAAGTTGAATTAAGGGGTATTGCAGGGAAACCAGGAAAGATAATCAGCTCTAATGGTATGACAAAGCTTCTAAAAAAGGAGCAAAGAGGTGTAATTGCACAATTATGTTCGCTAGATGTTTCCACATTGGAATCATCTATTTCTCCAGATCTCCAAAAAGTCCTGGACAATCATTCCAAGGTATTTGAGACTCCCAAGGTCTCCCACCTATGCGTGATCATGATCATGCTATTCATCTGATTCCAGGAAGTGTTCCTCCAAACATCAGGCCGTACAGATATCCCTATGTCCAAAAAAGTGAAATTGAACGTATGGTTGCAGAAATGCTAGAGGCTGGTATAATTCAACCGAGTCAAAGTTCTTTCTCAGCTCCAGTAGTATTGGTGCACAAGAAGGATGGATCATGGCGCATGTGTCCGGATTATAGGGAGCTCAACAAGCTCACTATTAAAGATAAGTTCCCCATTCCTGTTATTGATGAATTACTGGATGAATTGCATGGATCAATTTACTTCACCAAGTTGGATCTTCGTTTGGGATATCATCAAATCAGAATGAAGATTGAAGACATTCCGAAAACGGCATTTAGAACTCATGAGGGTCATTATGAATTTTTGGTCATGCCTTTTGGCCTTACCAATGCACCTTCAACATTTCAAGGTTTGATGAATTCAATTTTCAAACCATTCCTTAGAAAATTTGTGTTAGTATTTTTTGATGATATACTAATCTACAGCAAGTCTTGGAAGGATCATGTTGAACATGTTGACAGGGTGCTACAACTATTGGAGGAGAAACAATTATATGCAAAAAGATCCAAATGTTTCTTTGGAGTCCAGGAGGTGGAATATTTGGGTCATATTGTATCTCATGAAGGAGTTAAGGTAGACCCTAGCAAAATTAAAGCCATTAAGGAATGGAAAATCCCCACATCCATAAAGCATCTGCGAGGATTTCTTGGGTTGACAGGGTATTATCGCAAGTTTGTTAAGAATTATGGGAGAATAGCAGCACCTCTAACAACATTATTGAAGAAAGATTCATTTTCATGGACTCCGGAAGCAACAAAGGCCTTTGAACATCTTAAAGAGGCAATGTGCCAAGCACCGGTCTTAGCTACACCGGACTTCACAAAAACCTTTATTGTGGAATGTGATGCTTCAGGAAATGGAATTGGTTCTGTTCTAATGCAAGATGAAAGACCCATTGCTTTTGAAAGTCGTCCAATCAAGGGAAAGTTTTTAAGCAAAGCTATTTATGAGAAGGAAATGTTGGCAATACTCCATGCACTTAAGAAATGGCGACCCTACCTAATGGGAAGACACTTCAAGGTAAAAACGGATCATGATAGCCTTAAATACTTTTTAGAACAAAGATTATCCTCTGAAGAGCAACAAAAGTGGGTCACAAAGATGTTGGGTTATGACTTTGAAATCATCTACAAAAAAGGGAAGCAAAATGTGGTGGCAGATGCACTCTCAAGAAAGGATGAGGATGTGGAAGCATTGTTGTGTGCCATTTCTATTATCCAACCAGATTGGATAAACGAAGCAAGGGAGGAATGGAAGAATGACGAAGAAGTGTGGGCACTTATTCGAAAGCTACAACAAGATTCCAGTACTTCTGATACATTTAGCTGGCAAAATGATTCGTTATGGTACAAAGATCGCTTATACCTCTGTAAGAATTCCCAGCTAAAACAAAAGATTCTTATGGAATTGCACACTTCTCCCTTAGGAGGGCACTCAGGATTTTTAAAAACTTACCACAGGGTTAAGAAGGAATTTTTTTGGGATGGCCTTAAATCAGATATTCAAAAGTTTGTGGCGGAATGTTTGGTTTGCCAGCAAAATAAAGTTGAAACAATTAAGACACCGGGTCTATTACAACCTTTATCCATTCCAAGCCAACGTTGGGAGGAGGTTTCAATGGATTTTATCACAGGTTTACCCAAGTCTGAGGGAAAGAGTGTCATCATGGTGGTAGTTGACAGACTTACCAAGTATGCACACTTTTGTGCATTATCACATCCATTTAAAGCCAGTACAGTTTCTACTGCATTTATGGAAACAGTTCAAAAGCTACATGGAAACCCAAAGATTATTGTAAGTGACAGAGATCCCATTTTCACTGGAAATTTTTGGACAAAATTATTTTCTTGTCTTGGTACTCAGTTAGCTCATAGCTCATCTTATCATCCTCAATCTGATGGGCAAACTGAGATAGTAAACAAATGTTTGGAAGGATATCTTTGTTGCTTTGTATCTGATAAACAGACACAATGGGTCAAATGGTTGCCTCTGGCTGAATGGTGGTATAACACTTCCTTCCATACAGCAACAAAAATGACCCCATTTATGGCACTTTATGGGTATCAACCACCATCCATCACATCATATTTAAGAGAAAATTCTAAGGTTCAGGCAGTGGAACATCACATCGAACATCAACAACAAGTCCTCCAACTCTTAAAGGATAACCTCGTGTTGGCACAAAATAGAATGAAACAACAGGCAGATCAACATCGCAGTGAAAGAAGTTTTGATGTAGGTGATTGGGTATTCCTACGGCTACAACCATATAAGCAAATGTCCCTAAAGCAAGCTAAGAAGGATAATAAATTATCACCAAAGTATTATGTTCCATACAAGGTGTTGCAAAAGATTGGTACTATGGCATACAAATTGGAGCTTCCTGCAGCTTCTCGATTGCACCTAGTTTTCCATGTTTCATGTTTAAAGAAGGTTATAGGTGACAAGCTCCCAATTCAAACAATATTGCCAGAACTTGATGAGGAAGGAAAAATTATATTGGAACCGCAAGTAGTCATAGAAACAAGAACTCGACAGCTACGAAATCGATCAATTTCAGAGTATCTTATCAAGTGGAAGAACTTATCCGCTGAAGATTCCACATGGGAGGATGAGAATTTTATGCAGAAGTATCCAGAACTACTCAAGCGTTGAGGACAACACTTTTTTGAAGGAGAGGGGCATGTTGGGTCCCTATAATACTAGTGATTACCCCATTACTATTGTAGTTATACCCCTTATTTATATTGTTGTGCCCCTATTACCCCCTTATTGTTATTTCTGTGCCCATAGAATCCCTCTATTGTTATTTTTGTGGCTTTATATTATTATTTTTAGGTCGGCTGGATTATATTGTGACTCCTTAGACTCCTATATATAGAAAGGAGGTTTTGTCATTTGTATCATCCAAGAATTGTTCATTTATGTAATGTAAAGGAGGTTGCCCCCTCGAAGAGGCTAAATTATAAGGAATTGATCTATCTTTTCTATCTTTTCTTGAGCTGGTTTCATAAAAAATACCAACTTCGTCGATAGATCGATCCTCATTCAAATCAAGTGTAGAGTCTAGAATGGAAGAACACACGACAGTGCAATCTGGATGATGATCAGAATATGAGGATGGAGGTTGATGTACGAAAGACATGTGATAACCCATGGGATTCCCAACCAAGCTTGCGTGAAAATCAGAAGGAGCGATGTCGGGAGGATTTCGCTGTTGAATAGATGTGTGTTCATGTGCTCCCACATCAATCTGCGATGGTGGAGTTGTTTGATGAGGGGACGACGGGCCGTCACTTGTGATAATGATCGTGTTCATGTGTGATTATACAACTCCACCATCGAAGTCTTTTGAGGAGGGTTTGAGATTGAACTTATTCTTGGGATTGACAGATTGGATAAGGCAATATTCAAATCTGTCCATGAGATACTGAAATTTCATTTGACTTTTCAGGGCTTCAAACATGAATAGACGAAGCGCTCCAAAAACTACATAAGTGATTCATGCGGGGCCTTCTTTTGTTTTAACAATTTTTTATCAAGTACTTTAGGATCAAAATAGGGGAAGAAAGATTCGATTAGATCGCTGAACTGCTCGAATGAGTGCATGGAGTTATGAGGTAGTGTGCCACACCATTATGGTGGGTGGTCACGAAGTGTGTGTGCAAGCAGTGAACAAACCTCTGTTTAATTCAAATATTCCATGCCCTCCATGAGAGCATGAAAGTCATCTAAGTGCTCAGGCCAGGCCACTTTTCCTTCACCATCATACATGATTGGTGACAAGCGATCCCAAAACTCCCTCATGGTGTGAAAGATATGTCCATTGGATAGACACTTCGGAGGGCAAACTATAACAAACTCCATGATATATGTGTGAAGATTCAAAATAGATGATGAGGACTCATCTTGTCATCTGGCCCTCCTTCTAGTGCTAGAAATGTTGACGGTACTGGACCCACCAACATGTTAGGGGATCTCCCCGGTAAGATGTCGCAATTAGACATCAGACGGTTTGGTGTACGATTCAAAACAGTGGGTCGTACGGTAATGCCTTGATCATGTTTTTGCACAAAGGCGGGTAAGATTCCCTATTTGCAGCAAGTGTGTGACAGCTACGGTGAGTCAAGGAAGGTGCATGGGAGGTTTTAACACATGGGGAGTGAGGTGTGTGTGCCCCTTGGAAACCTGTAATAGTACTTGGCTTAGAAGGGAACGCACGATCAAAGATGCATCACCATCTAGAGAGAAAGATAGTGAGCAATCCAAATTGATGTTCAAGCCAATAGTACATCTGCAACAAGATTCATACAATTGCATACAAAATAGTTCATAGTCGAATGTGTAAGTTAAATAACATACATTGCTACAAAAACCAGATTAGTCCAACTACAAAAACAACATATGCATGAAAATGTGCTCGCTTTATTATATTAAGAAGTGTATGTTACAGTCATACAATACATCCATGTCGACCCACTAGTTCCAATAGTGGAATGATACAGCCACAACCTTCTGATCCTCCAAAGAGATATATTATCTCTGCGCAGTGGAGAAGTCAAGGCGCATTACAATACTTCGAAGATTTCTCTAAGATAGTCTTATCAGAGCTTGGTTGACCAAAAGTCCCTATAATGATTTCTGAGGTACTATTTATAGTAAAGGGTGGAGTGACCCTTGACATTCCCCGTTGTAACAGTTCATCTACCCTCATGACTCTTGATCTACTCCATCACTATTACATCCACTATCAACACTTCAACTTACACTTGACAAGACATTACATACAATCTTCACATGTACCCATGTGAGACAAAATGGCTTGAGCAAGCCATGCAAGACATCACTAACACTTAGACCATTGTGGTGAGACCAAATCTTTGACATCCTTGTGATGGTTGATGGTGGTGAACTGATGCAAAGCTTGGTCATCTATGATGGTTTCCATGCCTTCAATGGTGACATCTTGCTAAAGCAAACTCTTACCTCTATTGCGTTCGTGTACACTGATATGGCTCCTCCATCCCACTCGTCTAATAGCATGCGCATGGTCATCCTGGGTATGACCAGACTAGCAACATGTTGATGCATAGTGTCTGTGCTGAGATCCAAGCATGTGCTGGTGGTCATGTGCATCAACTTGTCAAAGTACATGTTCAGCACCAATCAGACTTGCTTCTTGTCTTTGCCTCAGTGAGTGTGACAAATGGATGAGATCGCATGCATGCACACAATGACATGCATGCTGTTGCATTCCCTTGCATGTGATCAACAACAGTGCTCACCTTGTCTGCTCTGTGCCAACTGCTGGGATGAATCTATAACTTGTATAGGTGCAGTTTCATCCATGACTGAATGTTGTGCCCCCTGCTATACATGTTCCCGTCGCAACTCATTCTCTCATCTATGCAGCTCCTGTTCTTCATTGAGTTGTTTATTCAACACATGAAACTCCTTCTCTTCTATTCTCTTCCTTCTCACGATCTTCATGTCGTCTCATCACCTCATAGCCCGAGTCTCCAAAGTTTCTTTCATCAGAAGTGGATCTGCTTCAGCTTGCAACTTTTTTCCGCCTTTGTGTTGTCAACAACCTTCCTCTTGCATTCGTTGCATTTGTTATGCTGCCTTTAGCTTTTTTTGATGGTGTTTCTTGTTGTGATGCTATTATTATCATATATTGATGTCCTTTTTTACGAAAAACTTGATGTCTTTGTGGGTACGAAAGTTCATATACACTTGATCGAATGCATCCCCAAGTTTGCTCTAAATGGTGTCTTCAGCTCTGTGCTCCTGAAAACCATTGTACCTATGCTGCTAAGAGGAAAATGAACATCTGCAATACCTAGAGACATGGAAACACTCATAGAAAGAAATATGTCCCTTGAAAACCAAAATGAAGTTTAGAGTTGACTTGCAACATACTTGTGTGGCTGATAATGAAGATTGCGCAATCTCGACGGGAGGTCGGAAGGCTAACTATCAAAACTGCGCAAGGCATAGTCCAGGTTGGAAGGAGGTTGACTCACTGCTAGAACTACACAATGCACAATCCAGCTTGGCTTATTGAGGATTGAAATTGCATAATGCACAATTTCAGTCAGTCGTGACATGCAACCAACAAACCACATTGTGGAGTTTCTGGGGCCAACAGGACACTACCTCCAAGAATTGCGCAATGCAAGCCTGGAGGTCATTGCCTAGCTTGACTTGCATAATTTCTAGAGGGAAGGCAGAGCCTTCATTTCCAGAAATGTGCAGTGCTAGCCAGGGAAGGCACGTTTGAGGCCAAGGTAGCCCAGTCCGGCCGACGAGCTACTGAAAACATGAGAAGTCTGAATGCATGGTGAGATGAGTGCAAACAAGAGTGAATGATCATTCATGCAAATAGCAAGTGTAGGATTCAGAAAACGGGAAAACATGCATGTGTGTGAAACGAGTTGCCGCAACGACGACCGTTTGTGAAAAACAGTGTCATGCATGCAAAAATAGTGAGATGTGAATGAAAAATGAAACAGTGCTTCCACAAGCTAACATAAATCCAAACGATAGAAAACAATCACTGAAATCATGTAGACAATACTCACATGAAGCCAAACATAAAAAGCAATAGAAACGTAGCACGAGACATGAAAAGTGGGGTTACCCGAAAACAACTGAGCTAATTGTGCTGATAACTCCTAGATGCAATGTGGGATGTCAGGCTCCAAGGTCGATGTAAGGAATGAGATCTTGCACGTCCGGTTGATGATTTTGGATAAAATTGAGGTTGCGAAGTGCATGCCACAGATCTAGGAAAAGTGACACCTTGTGGGAGGTTTCTAAAATTATCCTTGCATGTAACCTCTACTTGCTAAAAATAGGTCCCTGAAACAAGGGATGCATTTGCATGCTTCCTTGGGAGAAGCATTCCTTGTATCTAAATTAGTTTTTCTCGGTCCCAAAGGGAACCGGTGAACCTAAAGGAACATGCATCGGTTTGCTTAGCTGAGGGGAAAAAATGCACATTTCTGGGAGGGAGTTGGGTTGGCTGCCCAAAGGAATTGTGCAATTTTTGGGCAGAGGAGCCGATTGGTTCCCATAATCTTGCAATTTCTGGGTTGAGTAGTCTTGCTGGGAGGAATTGCACAATTTTTCCAGTGAACAATGATAGGAAGATTTGCATAATTCTGGAGCCTAGCAGGCTACCAGATAGAATTGCACAATTTCCAGAGGGAATGTTGGTTCACCTCCAAAATTGTACAAATTCTTGAGGGAGATTCTAGCCTACAACTGGACCAAGTCTGGAGAAACTTCCTATGAGGGGAATGAGACAAGCTCTCATGGATAGGTTGTTATTCTAAAAGAAAATCACTGAAGCTTGTGTACTTGACAAGGTAAGACATGCTGTTGTGAAAGGTTGGTAGGGAGGCTCCAAAATGAAGCTAAGGAAAAATTTTGGAGGGTGGTTGTAGCTGCTACAACATGATTTTGGTTACTGATTAAATTGTAGCATAGAGACCTCATGGAACCAATTCTGCAAATTTTCTAACTCTTCATATTAGTGTGATTGGCAAGAGTTTTCCTTTTCCTAGCCAATCCTTCCATCTGTAGTAGGCTTCATCCAATCTTTATTTCACATATTTAACTAATAGATGTGCTCAATGTCATCATCTTCATAATAGTCATGGTTCAATTCAGTGTATCGTGCACCTTTAACTCGATCCAACGAGACAATTACTCGAAGTTCATTTTTTCAAATACCATGCTTCACTTCTTTAATTTAATGATTCAATTCATGTCAAAGGGCCAATCAATCCCAAAAAACAATGAGTATGCATTACTATCATCAACAATCTTAATAACTTTGAAATCATCCTCTACTCTTGCACCTTCAATATCTAAAGTTACTCCATTTAGGTGCCACATTGGAATTATCTTCTATTGATTTTCCATGTGCAACTAAATTGGCAACCACTATAACTTAGGATTTCCCATATGTCCCCAAGTCTGCTTTAGCAGTAAATTTGCATCAAACCCTAAATCTAGGATTACCTAATCTATTTTGAAATCACCAATCTGTGTAGTCAGCTGCATCTCCCTACAAGTTCTTTTCTTTCTTTGGTTTACCTTATTGACTGCACACTATCCTAGTAACATTGTATCCTTGCTGCCGCATTTATCTATTAGTTCTTGTAGTTCCTCTACTGCCTTCTAATCTCGTAGTAACTTCATGCAAGTGTGCATAAATTATTTCAACACTGTGGGATCTGAATCTTGGGTTGCAATAGCATATTCAGGTTTCTCCTTTCACAAGACTATTGGCATCGTGTTTTGAGATGTAGAAGCACCTGTACTCATAACATTATTTGCTTCCTCCATGAATGTCTCTGATTCTAGCTATTTTCCTTTAACCTTGTCTTCATCAATGGGTACACCACTTTGTGTGACTATGTTGACATTGAGATCATCTTCACGTGGCTCAAATCTCATTATTTGAATATTCTGTGTCAATTGCTAGTTTTTCTTCTCTCGCATCTTTGAAATTAAGATCGGGCAATGTTCTATAACATGATAAAATTGATGAAAGTACTGACATGAAGGGTGTGTTGGATTCTAATAGTCACGTAGAAAGCGGCCTAGTTCTCCACAGTTGTAACAAATTATCTGGCCCCGACCTCTTCTAGCTCCTCCTCCTCATCCTCTTCCCCATCCTTGAAATCCTCCATGAGCTGTAGGTGAGCTTTGGTCATTATGTGCGTAGTTTTCAACCTACATCCTATATAGTGCAGTTTTATCAATCATTAGTTCATAGCTTTGACAATTCCTCTCATCATGACCAACTGATTTACAAAAGTTGAAAAAACGTTTCTTTGGAGACTGTATAAACTTCTATAATAGGGAGCAATTATTGGTTGAATGTTGTCCTGAAACATGGAAAATACTACACCAAGTACTTTCACTGGTGCTTGATCTAAGCAAAAACTCTGGTTTTAGTGAGTTAGGACCTCCTGCAGCTATATAATTTCATAATACAAGGCATTGATCTTTATGATGACCTCTAGCCTTGCATTTTGTGCACCAGACTTCAAAATGTGTCTCTGACTTAACCCCTTTTCCTTTCTTTAGAGCCTGCAACTCCATATGCAAGATGGCTAACTGCACCTTGTTGAGTTGTGTTATATTCTTTCTAGGTAGTTAGTAATGGGTTTGAGAGGCACCCATAACCCCACTTTATGAGGTCCGCGGCAGCACCTGGGAAAATTTTGGTTTTGGACCATATGTTAGGTTGGGCGGACCCACTTATGGTTTTGTCCATGATTTCGCACATGTTGTTTGGACGTGATCGTTTTCGGTCCATGGTATTAGACGTGATGGTTTTTGGTCCATGATATTGGATGCTTCGACATATATAAATATGTATTGTAACATTAAAAGGAACATAATGAAAAAATCAAGCTGGTAGTCTTGGTTTTGGGATCCAGGGAAAATCTTTGTGTATATGTGTTTTATGTGTTATGCTCTCGCATTTTTTTATTTTCTGTGTTTTAGAATTTGTATACAGGTAATTTATGTACGGAGTTAAGACCTACATTTGGTATCAGAGCTGTTTTTGCTTCAAGGGGACGCCTTTGTTGCCGAGGGGTTTCGCTCGGGCCTGTGGTAGACCCTATTCAGTGGGAGATCTGCGAGATCGATTCTAGTGGTGAAAGAAGATGGCGAGTAGTGGAAAGATAGAGATCAAGAAATTTAATGGTCAGAGTTTTGAGTTGTGGAAACTCAAGATGGAGGATCTATTGGCGGATAAAGATCACTGGATCACAGTAGATCCAGGTACTAAACCAACGGGAGTGTCCGATGAAGAATGGAAGAAATTGGATCGAAAGGAAAAGAGCACAATACGATTGTGTGTCTCAGATTCAGTATTGCTGAATGTATCAGGGGAAGCTACGGCGAAGGCTTTGTGGTACAAGTTAGGGACTTTGTACCAATCTAAGTCTTTGGTAAATAAATTGTTCCTACGGAAAAAGCTGTATAACCTGAGGATGAAATATGGAGACTCGGTGACAGAGCATCTGAATGCGTTTAATAATGTGGTAAGTTAGCTAGCATCTGTTGATATTAAAATTTCAGATGAAGATAAGTGCATCAGTTTTTTGTGTTCTCTACTAGATTCGTGGGATAGTCTAGTTATTGCAATAGGTAGCAATGAAACTACCTTGCATTTTGATGAAATAGTCTCATCCTTTCTGACAGAGGAGATGAGACGGAAAAATATGGAGAGCCAGAATGGTGATGCCTTGTCTATATGAGGATGGTCCCAGAATAGAAACAAAAATAAGTCATCGAGTGGGAGATCTAAATCTCCAGGAAAACCTGTAAAGGTGGTGTGCTGGAAATGCAGAAAGGAAGGGCACTTCAAAAGGGACTGTAAATCTAAAGCTCCTGATAAAGGAAATGGATCTAATGATGCTCCTTCTGTAGAGGCAAAAACCACCTAAGATGAAGGTGGAGATGTGTACTTGGCTTCTTCAAGTACACATGTAGATCACGAGGCATCGTTGATTGACTCAGGTGCATCCTTTCACTTCACTCCCCATAGAGAGTGGTTTTGCGAGTACGAGAAATAAGATGGTGGTGATGTCTTCTTAGGGGATGATAAGAAGGCTAGAATCATTGGTCGGGGAAAAGTAAAGTTGAAGTTACAAGGTGGAAGGGTTAGAACACTTCCAGGTGTTCTACATATTCCTGCATTAGCCAGAAATCTGATTTCTGTTAGCAAGTTGGATGATGCAGGTGTAAAAACAATGTTCGAGAAGGATACCTACAAGATGGTTTGGGGAGCACTGGTATTGATGCGGGGAGTTCAGATTGGAACTCTATACAAGCTGCAAGGTAGCACTGTTATTGATGGGTGAAATAGTTCTATGGTTCCTGAAAGTGGAGCAAAAAATCTAGTGGTCTCTGGAGAGAAGACCATGTTGTGGCATCAAAGGCTTGGACATATTGGAGAAAAGTGCCTTTAGATACTTCATGGTAAAGGTATGGTAGAAGGTATGAGTAATAGCTCTCTAGATTTTGATTTATGCGAAAATTGTGTATATGGGAAGTAGAATCGGGTGAGTTTCCCCTCTGGTAGTAAGAGGGTGAAACAGATATTAGAACTTGTGCACAGTGATGTGTTTGGACCTGTGAAGGTTCCATCACTAGGTAAGTTTGTGTACTATGTATCATTTATAGATGACTTCTCAAGGAATACATGGATATATTTCCTTAAGAAGAAATTTGAAGTCTTTGACAGGTTTAAAGAATTTAAGGCTCTGGTGGAAAACTAGATAGAGAAGAAGATAAAGGTGCTGAGGACAGATAATGGTGGAGAGTTTTGTAGTAAGGAATTTGAAGAATTCTTTAAGAAGTGTGGTATAGCACGGCCGAAGACTAATCCATATACACCTCAGCAAAATGGATTTGCAGAAAGATTGAATAAGATGTTGATGGAAAGGGCAAGAAGCATGCTCAGTGGTGCGGGGTTAGGACAAGAATTCTGGGCAGAGGCAGTGGATACTGCATGTTACCTGGTCAGCAGGTCACCTTCATCAGTGTTGGAGGATAAGACTCCACAAGAGGTATGGACTGGTAAGAAACCCTCTCTTTCACATTTGAGTGTATTTGGATGTGATGCATATGTACATGTTCCAAAGGAGAAATGAACCAAGTTAGATAGTAAATCTGAAAAGTGCATCTTTATCGGGAATAAGGATGGTTTAAAGCGTTATAAGCTTTGGAACCTAGTCACATGGAAAGTTGTGTACAGCCAAGATATGGTGTTCAGAGAGGTGAAAGATGTTATTAAACATGAATTCCAACGAAAGGAACCTGAGAAGATAGAGTTTGAGCTAAAGGAGGAAGAATCAGACTCTATAGTAGAGGAGGAATCAGAAGATGAAGAGCCACAAACTCCAGTTGTGATAAGATCAATTCGAGAAAGAAGGAAACATGAAAGGTATAGTCCATATGTTTTCTATTCTAATTTTTCCTTATCTATTACTGATGATGATCCCAGAACTATGAAGGAAGCAGTAGATTTAGAGGATGCAAAACTCTGGAAAGAGGCCATGGTTGATGAAATGGCATCTTTGCACAAAAATGAGGCTTGGGATTTGGTGGAGTTGTCGGCTAGAAGGAAACCCATTGGCAGCAAATGGGTGTTCAAAAGGAAGAAAAATGCAGAAGGAAAAGCGGAGAAATACAAAGCTCGATTGGTAGCAAAAGGTTATTCCCAGGTGCCGGGAACTGATTTTGGTGATATTTTTTCTCCTGTTGCCAAGGTAACTTCTATTAGATTACTTTTATCTGTTGTTGCTGCTTTTGATTTTGAGGTAGAATAGATGGATGTGTAGACAACATTTCTTCATGGGGATCTGGAAGAGGAAATCTGCATGAAGCAACCTGAAGGCTTTGCAGTGAAGGGTAAGAAACAGTGACCAAGTATGTGGTATCAGAAATTCGATACATTTATACAGGTACTTGGCTTCACCAGAAGAAAAGAAGATCATTGTGTGTATTTTAAATTAATTGGTGACCATGTTATTTATCTGGTCTTGTATGTGGATGATATGTTGCTGGTTGGAAATGACAAAGAAATTATCCAGAATTTGAATACCAAATTGTCCTCCAAATTCGACATGAAAGATCTTGGTGCTGCAAACTATATTTTGGGCATGGAACTTAAAAGAGATTAGGCAAAGGGGAAGCTCTGGTTAAACCAGAGGAAGTATGTCGAGATAATACTACAAAGGTTTAATATGCAAGATAGTAAATCGGTGAAGGTTCCTATTCCTGTATGTGTGAGGTTATCTGCTGAATAATGTCCCAAGACACAAGAAGAGGAAGAGGACATGTCCCATGTTCCATATGCAAGTGCAGTCGGTAGCCTGATGTATGCAATGGTCTGTACTAGACCAGACATTGCACATGCAGTGGGAGTATTGAGTAGGTTTATGTCAGAACCAGGAAAGGAGCATTGGGCAGCAGTGAAGCAGGTTTTCAGGTATTTGTGTGGCATTAGTGATTATGCTCTATGCTACCAAGGAAGACTAGGATTGGACAGAGTGTTGGATATTTGTGGCTTTGTTGATGCAGACTGGGCTATAGATTTGGATCAAATAAGATCTAAAAGTGGGTATGTGTTTAACCTATTTGGAGGTGCAGTTAGTTGGATGAGTAAGAAACAATCTGTAGTGGCACTATCAACTATAGAGGCAGAATACATGGCAACCACTCATGCAAGCAAGGAAGCAATTTGGTTGCAGATATTGTGTTCAAGTATGGGTTTAGTACAGGAAGCTATAAGGATATACTGTGACAACCAAAGTGCAATTTTCTTGGTAAAGAACCTTGCATATCATTCAAAGACAAATCGCATTGATGTTCAATATCACTTTGTGAGGGATATGATAGAAGACAAAAAGGTGTTTTGGTAAAGGTGGACACTTTGAAGAATACTGTAGATGCATTGACAAAATCTGTGAGCTCTGAGAAGTTCTCTTGGTGTAAAGAGACAATGGGCATTTCAGGGCTGGGAAAATGACTAAGCTCTCTTGTGGCCCCATGTGGAAAGAAAACAACAAGTGGGAGAATGTTGGGTTGTGTTATATTCTTTCCACGTAGTTAGTAGGGGGTTTGAGGGGCACCCGTAACCCCACCTATGGTTTTGTACATGATTTTCGCACATGTTGTTTGGACAAGATGGTTTTTGGTCCATGGTATTGGACAGGATGGTTTTCGGTCCATGGTATTGGATGCTTCATCATGTATAAATATGTATTGTAACATTGAAAGGAACATAATGAAAAAATCAAGCTGGTAGTCCTGGTTTTGGGATCCATGTAAAATCTCTGTGTATATGTGTTTTATGTGTTATGCTCTCGGATTTTTTTATTTTCTGTGTTTTAGAATTCGTATGCAGGTAATTTCTGTATGGGGTTAAAACCTACATGCCTGGATCTGATGAACTCCTACATTCATATCCTTGATCGGTGAAGCTTCTAGCTTCATTGTGATTTCCAATGCTTCGTCCTGAGACCCAATCTTCTGCTAAGATAACGGTAATCTTAAGTGAGGTAATAGCAAAGATATATACTGGTCCCTATGTTTTTGATTTGAGATCTGAAGGCTAGCTTAACTTCGTAAGCACTTCAGTCACTGATCTATATCCTACACATATTCATTAACCCTATGCTTAATCTCCTTGATCTCAATCACACACTAACCTTTTGACTTCAGCTTCGTAAATTCTGCATTCAGTGCATCCTTCGTATGAGCTAATGAAGTAGTCGGGTGAGTTGTGTTCTATCTGATATACTAGGTAAGTGCCCTATCTTGTAGCATTGGAATCAGTTGTGCTTTCTTCATATCATCATCATTGATATGTTATGCTTTCCACATAGCTTCTGCGACGAACACAAATTGGTCAACACCCTATGATCCCTCACCCCTGAATACAAGCATTTTAATTGTATTTTCCATAATGAATAGTAGAGGTGGAGGTGTAGAGCATGTTTGAGGTGTAGGTGTATGAGGTGGAGGCAAAAGTGGAGGTGGAGTGGTTGGGTTGAATTTTGGAAGTACCCTGATCTATAGTATGTGTCGCACCTCTGGGCATACTAGGGTTAGTTTGTTCTTCTTCAATTTCAGACTCTCCCAATAAAGGACTATATTCACTTTTGAAAATTTTTATTGATCTAATTTGAATCACTTTCCACTTCACATAGATCTAGTAGGACCCCTCTTAAACATTAAGGTAAAGGTATAACCCTCTTTTCACACAAAATCATTTTAATCCAGGTTTTTAGTGATTTCAGATACTTACCTCTTGGAACTTTGAAGAATCGTCATTCGGCTTCACTATAGGACACAAATGTATCTACTGCAAATTTAGTGGTGAAACCACCTAAGATGATATAAATATAATAATCTACAACCCTCACAACCTTATAATCAGATATTTCAAGACATTTGACTAATTCTAGAGTCCATACAATAGGATTGTCGTGCTTACAAGTAGGTTCACTATCTGCTAATTCAAAAAGCCACTCATATAACTCACAAGGGAATGATGAAAAGAAAAATTTCTGTACTTCTATGTAAAGATACCTTTGTAACCACTTTTCTTTCGATAAGCATGGATTCCTATTCTCCTGGCCTACAAACTCATGCAACTTTTGTTTTATCCACTTTTTTATTTCCTTCTTAGTCGGTATCCACTTATGCCACATCACACATTCCTCAGATAGATCCCGGTCCCAGCAACGGAACCATTTGTTGGCTTGGGGGGGCTTGGACCCAGGATCAGAGTTATCTGAGCTAACCAACAAAACACTACACTATCGGCCCTTTCAGCAACAACCTGTGCAACACAGGTTGCAGTCTCACTTGAGGCAGTATTGAGGGAGGCTAGAACCAAGCTTCTGCATCTAGAAAGCTATGTGATGTGATTTCAAGTGCTTCCTCTAGTTTTAGTTCTAATATGACCTTCATGAACCCTTATTCATGAAACTCAAGTGATTTCAAGTTAAAGAGAGTTATACGTTTTGTGTAACCATTTAATCATGCATGAAATAACATGTAACAATTGATCCAGATATTCACGAAGTAATTAAGATAAAATACAAATAAATATCATTCAGTTGTGCATAAATGGAGAAAATACACAAGTGCATAAAAATAGGCACCGAATTGTTTCAAATATCTTCATTACTTCAGATATTCCTTATGCAACTTTCCAGACCCTAAGCACACAGCTATAGGGTCCCACGCACTCAGCTGCAGACTTACCAAGCTCTCCGCGCACTTAGCTACAGTAACCTTCCCCTTCACCCAAAACACAGAAGGATATAAAATTACAGACTCAAAGTTATTTCATCCATTAAGTATTGATTTCCTTATACCCACTAAGACACATTTTTATACTCTTCTCTCTTATAATACCATGGTCCACAAACCATGGGAGGATATGAAAACAATACCAAAATATAAGGGCTTTTGATCTTCCTAAAACCCCTTGACTCCTATTTGACCTGCGCTACTCGCACTTCACTCCTCAGATTGTGGATACTTACAATATTTTAACAAAATTGACCTAGGGGACCCCATCCCAACACTCTCCACAAAATAATTGGGTTAAATTTGACTCATGATTTTCGAGAAAATCCAAAAATAATTGTGGATCATGGTGGCTTATTTCTCGAAAACCATGAAGAATTTTAACCTAAAATTATGTGTGTTTATTTATCATACCCTAATTTATCTCCTTTAAAAGCTTCATGGGAAATAGATACAGGGTTTAATAGATATGGTGAAAATACGTTGATTGTGTGAAAGCGCAACACATTCACCGTGTTTCTGCAAAAGTGCAATGGTCCACATTTATACTATCTCCACCCATCCTCTGAACTATTGAAATCATCGAGCTGGTGTGAAATGGTGCATACAATTTTGTACACCTTTGAGAAATCTTCTAGGACAAACACAAACATTCAAACTTCAAAATCTCTTCTTGTAGAAAAAACGCAACACAACAGTGTCGCGCAATGATGGTTGATGTAGCTCCGGTCCCTCCCTAAGTTGACTGATGACTGGTACACATGTGAAATGGTATAGACATCATCAAATTCCTCTCTAAAAACCTTCTTTCATCACACCAAGCTCCCAAATTGCAAAATTTCCCTCGTCAGCAAAAGTGTAGCGCAACCTATCCACCATGAGCCGCAACTAACACTGAGATTTCTGAACCAGACACACAACTTGTTGATGATGTCAACATTTTTTATACCTATTTTGAAACCTCCACTCACCAGAAAGATGAAAAATTATTGATTTCCATCAAAACCCTAACTCTAATGCTTGGCCAAATACAAAAAATCCTATTTAACCTATTCTTTAAACAAAATTTCATGGTTTCTTGAGCCTGATTGATTGTTGTTGGGACATGGTCCCCTAAGGTCAATTTTGGGGCAAAAGCCCAAGTTTTGGGGCTAAAAGCCCAAGTTTTTGTGTGTAAAGTGTAAAGTTTAGATAATCTTCGGCAATATCACATAACCAATCTTTTGTCGACGCGTTTCGAACCAACCAGTGTGGTTCATCGTCAGGACAAGTTGAAGAACCAATCCGGCTTAGCTTGATTAAATAGAGTGTGCAGAGACTGTAAAGTCTCTGTAATTTTTGGTTGCGGAGCATGTAGATGTAAAGTGTCATAAAAGGATTTTACCCTTTTTTTATTTAAATTGTGTCGGCTTTAGTAGACCTACCCATGGTCCACGGACCATGGGATTGTATAAAGAGGAGAGTATTAGAGAGTCTAAGGAAGTTCAGTTTAGTATGTTTTGAAGACGAATGTAATGGGTCAATAAGAGCTAAGAGAAAAGAGTCTTAGAGTAGAAGAGAGCCTCTACAACTATGTGCCCAGAGGCCTAGAGTAGAGTCCACAGTTGTTTGCGTGGACCCCTATAGTTGAGTGCATAGGGTAGTTTGAGCTTGTAAGTTCTGAAGTATCAATAAAGAGACTATTCTGGAAATATCTATGCATTATCCATTTATTTTTGTTATGAATGAATGTGGTTATGTTATGATGAATATTGGGTTTATGATTTAATGTTGTATTGAAGCGCGAATCTGTATGTTCTACATTGTTATATGAATGCAAGTAATAATATATGCTTACGCGAAGAATATCTTAATGCATGCTAAATATATCATACACTTAAGCCAATCTGGGTAATAACAGACTTACGAGTATTACAAAGGTGTGTAAGTGGTTGATTTGCCTGTTTAGGGTCTGTGAAAGACAGTCGTAGACCTTCGTGAAGGTCTAGAGGCTAGTAAGAGTAAGTTATATAAATAAGCCTCAATGGCTTATTGTTCTATGTGAAAGCAGATAAAGGGTGAAAAATGACATCATAACCATCTCTGGGTGCAGAAACTTAGTTCCAACATTCCCCCCATACTACTTCGGGTGAGACTTCAGTCTGCACTCCACAAATTGATGTCATAAGGGAAGTATTATAGGGATTTGCTTGACTATCTTAAAACTGAACCTAGGTCAGGACCCCCTAAGCCAAAAAATGGTTCGGTTGTCGGGACTGGGATCTGCATAAAGAGATGTGTGATGTCGCATCACTGAAATCCAACTAAGAAGGAAATTGAAGATTGGCTGGATATAAAGATCCATGAATTCGCAGCGCAAGAGAATAGGAACCCGCGATTGGAAAAAGAACAATGGTTGGACATGTATCTATACACATAGATATACGAAATTTTATTTTGTTCCTTCCCCATCAAATTATACGAGTGGATCGCTAAATTGGTAGATGACCAAGGAAGGTGGAGGCTTGACGGTCCAATAGTGTGGACCCCGGAGTTGGTGTGGAGATTGGAAGCTTTTGAAGAAAAGATCGCATGTGTTATCAATCACTAGCTTGATCGTATCATAGGAGGATTTGTGACAGAGTTCACAGTCAATACCTCAGTTAGCTATAGCGAGGCAGAGCGACACTTCTTCAAAGGACCGTGAGGTAAGTATTTAAGGTATTTCAATACTTGGATTAAAATGCTCTTGTGTGAAAATTAGGTTATCCAATTACCTTGATGTTCGGGGCTATGCGAAGTGGAAAGTTATTCAGGGATAGAAAGGGAACAGGACCTGAATATAGCCCGTTGATTGAGCCTCCTCTAAGTGATGACAAAGAAGAAGCATAAGCTTCTCCATAGAGCATTGTCTAGTTAATAAGGGTAGGGTTCCCGCTAATACCCCATCCACCACACCACCTCAATATTCACCTCCACTGCATACACCTTCACCCACACCGCCACCACCTCCACCACCATTCAATATGGAGAATTCAGTAAAATTGCTCGTTTTCAAGGGCTTGGTGAATGAGGATTCAGACTAGTTTTGGTTTGTTACGAAGGTTGTGTGGGAAGCCCATGACATTACAGATGATCAGATGAAGAAATCTACATTGGTCACTATTTTACAAGAACGCGCGCTATCATGGTACATTAAGTACTGAACAAATAACTGATGGCTGCATTGGTGGACATTCAGACTGCACTAAATAAGGAATTCAGTAGGCCCAAATCTGGAGTGAAATCGATCGTTTCATTCAAAGAAATCATGATGAAGCTTGGTGAGACACCTTGGAAGATGGATCAAACATTGAAGTGCAAGATCTACAAAGCTAACATGAATCTTACAGATGGTCAGCACCATGAATGGTTTCTGGCTTCGCTCTTGCCTCATTTAAGGGTTGCTTTATCACAACAAAAGATTGGGACCTAGGCAGAGGCCCTGGAAATTGCGATGCAATTACACGAGACACCAATTCAAGATGTCTTTAGGAGTTTAGTAGATTCATGTGGAGTTGCAAAACCTTTTCCTACAATTCCAAATTTTGAAGAAGGATAGAGCGGCTTGGCCAGAGGTGCACGAAGAGCTTTGGTGTTTGAAATGTAAGAGTCAAGAAAATGATAAATGTCATTGCCCTGTCTTTGCGAATTATGTTGCAGGAGGAGGGTCAATGCCTCTGAGGCTGGAAGCTCAAGCAGGGCCAAGTGCAGGGCCCGTGCTGTGGTGTGCTATTTGTCAAGTAGCTGGAAAACATGTGACAAATAATTGCCACTTGTTGTAGAAATTTGTACAAACACTGCAACAACTCTTCAACGAATTCTTCCAATTAGTAGGTCATGATGAGCGTAATTGCTGAAGTTAAGCGTTAATGATGGAGACAATGCCCACGTATCATATGCAAACAGAAACTTAGTCTCTGGATCAAGGTGATGGGGGGCTACGAGGAGGTCAGGGGTGCGGATGAGGCCGAGGTGGAGGAGGACCTGCGAGAGGTTGGGGGAAAGTTATTTGCTACAATTGTGGAGGTCCAAGACACTACGCACAAGAATGCACAAACCCGATGCACCTGTCATGCCGATATTGTACCCAATTTGACCACGCAATAAAAGACTACCCTGTATTAATAGCTAAGATGCATGAAAAGGGGACAGAGCCTCAGCAACCTACAGAGAACCTGCAGATGATGAGGGCTGAACCCTACAAAGAGGACACCAATGTGAATATGGTGCTATGAAGTGGAATGATAATTGGAGAAGACAAGGGAGAGCATCCTGAACAAGGTGAATGGGTCCACACAGCTCCAGAAAAGGAGGTCAGATTTGATTTGGAGTGCACAAGGGAAACCTTCATGGAAGCAAATAGAAGCTTCGCTGAGGCTTCTACCTCAGGAAGTTAGGATAAGCATTATGAAGAAATGGACCCATCCATGCTTACTACCTCTTTGGAGATGTATATGAAGCTGCTACGCGATAGCAAGGCCATAGAGGGATTACAAGAGTTGATCAATAAATGTGTCGGTAATGCTCTTGAGGGACCGCGTGCAGTCAGGAAAATTGGTAAGCATAAGGAAAGAACAAGGTGTGAGATGAGGCTCACCACGCAAATAGGAGAGTATGAAATGGACCAATTTATTCTGGATCTTGGGTCAGATGCGAATGTTTTATTGAAACAGACATGGGTGTTGTGGGGAAAAATGCCTATGCAGGACGATCCTATCCACCTAAGGTGTGACAGTGCCTTAGCAACAAACAGAGACAGCTATTCTAGTATTCTTCCTTTATGAATTAAGAATGAAGAGAGATGGATGGACTAACCGGTGTCTTCCGTTTTTCCCTCGATCCGGTTTCTCTTCTCTTTGAGAGTTCCTAGTTACTTGTCTTCTCGCTCGCCCAGCTTCAAGAGGTTTCTGCAAGATCACAAGAAGAGAACACTACACAAGACACGGATTCATATTCATAACTAGTTCAGGATTAGAAATAAACTAAACATACTAATGCAATCATACATCAAAGATACATCAGTATATAGGAGAAACCAAGATAGATTTATTGATGAATAACAAGGTTCAGGAAGAGATACAACCCAGAGGGCTCCAATCCAGCATCTCCTTCCCAGCAAATGGAATTCCTATCTTCACCCCCTTCAAAGCATTAAGCGCCCAATGATTCCAATCTCAAACCAACAGCAATTCTTTGCAATAACAAAATTCGAGCCTCTAGATCTCATGGAGGAGAGATCCATATATAGATGTTTGGAGAGAGGATGAGTCAGCTTGAGATCTGACTAGTGTCCTCTCCCTCTGTCAGTTCTTGATTCCACTTGGAGGTTCTTTCTTCCACTTGGAGATTTGGAACCTCTTACTCATCACCAGTCGAATTCACTGAGGCAAGTGTCATTGAGGAAGATTTTGGAATCTTCCTGGGTCTTGACACCTCTTGGAATGAACTTTCCATTTGTCAACTCTCGCTCAACGCACCCTGGTAGTGCTTCTACCTGCGTTGTAGTGTAGGTAGCCAGTGTTGGCTTTGACATTCAGCGCAGACAGCTAGTGGAGCCACTGAATTGATCCTGAATTGACTTATTTTTGAGCAGTTTCTGGTGGAGAACTTCTGTGAATTGCTGTGGTTTGTTAGCCTTGTTCCTCTAGGGGTAGGAACAACATGTTTAGGGAATTTGGATCCCTTAGATTATGGACATTTCATGCTTATAGCTGTAAGGCACAAAAATGTCTATAACAGTTGCCCCCTAAAGTATGAGGCCGTTTATCGGGTGAAATGCTTTATCAGGAGGATCCGAAGTTCATCCAATGCTGGGAGGAGACCTGTAATAAGATACAATACAATACATTATTTTTCATACTGCTTTCATGATCTAGCTGAGGCGGGCATTCCCATGCTCAGCTTTATAAATTCATTTTTCCGTACATGGAATAGACAATCGTCTGATGGTAGACTGATAATTTTGATGAAATTATCATCCTTTGGGTAGGATGATTATCTGCTGCAATGATGTACATGTCAATGTCTTTATCTTTCCTGAATATATATCGCAACCCGGATGGATGAAACTAGATCCGGGGTCTTCAAACTCGTTCAATCTTCACTCTAAGTACAAGTCGATCCATGTGAGAAATGTTCTGAAGTTGAACATGGAAAGACATCGCTTGATTACCGGTCAATGAGGTAAACCGTTAACAAGCGCGAGAGGAATCACCGATAATGATAATGACCCTCAAGGTATTGCAGTACAATTCACGTGGTGTGAATAAAGGACTTGGCGTCGAACACCATGAAAAATCTTTCGGTCGAAGGTCATTGATGTATACCTGTCGCCGGAAGTGAGAAACTTGCCATTGAGGCATGCAAGCTTCAAAGTACTGAAGGGGTTGTTCCTAGATCAACTTCTTGGATAATGAGCTGATGTCAACAAGAAGCGATCCGTCAAAGGAGGGCCTTAATGAATCCAACATCAATGACACAGAACGAAGCTAATGATTTTGATGGAGGTGAAAAGGATTTGTGACATATGATTCAGGGTGGCGGTCATGAAAGGATGAAGGATAATGTACGGCAGTGGATGGGACACGGTTGACTTTTCTGAACGACTTCTCTTGAACATATGGCGACACTGATTCGATGGATCAGTAGCATTACCCCGAATACGGATGGTATGGCGAGACCATGGTGATGTGACCGGTGAATGAAACAACCCAACCCGATTGTGGTACGGAGGAAAAGTGTCATGTTCAAGAGCGACTTGCTACCATCAAAGTTTTCTTGAGTTTCTCCCAATTTTTCCCCAGTCATTGCTGACCAGTACCTCTTTATTTTTGTCAAGCTTGAGGAGGATAACATATGCTTGTTCTATAACCTGCCCTTTGGGCAAGCCCATCGCTATGTTTTAACAAGCCTAGCGATAGTGAAACTCGTTCTCGTCTAAAGACAAGTTTGTCGCTATTTAATGATTTTAACGAGTCTAACGACAAAGATAACTCGGTTCTTTTCATTTTTAGAGAGTCTGAAAAGATACATAAAGTTAACTCCAAAAGTCCTTTTTCGTCATCTAATCCCTTAGGTCCGAAAAAGTATAAAACAATACAGAAGGGATGAGTTTTCGATAGTTTTAACGAGCCGAATAAAACAAGCGCTCGATCTTTTTGTGCAATAATCCCTCAGGTCCAAAAAGATTAAAATCTAGAGGAGCGATAGCACTTCCTGTCCCTTTAACGAGCTGGAAGGCCAAGGACTTGGCAATCTTTTCATATTTTACGAGTCAGATGAAAAGAGCTTAAAGAAGACTCATCTTTTGAGGAACGAGTGATAAAATGGGTTAGCGGCTGATTCCAGGTACAGGTTGGAATTTTCCAATCATGGCAGTGTCACAAGGATGGCTATTGAAATCACTCTTCGCAGCTGTTCCTCAAAATGGGTAAACAATCATATGGAGGTGAACGATCAACCAATGGAAAAGTGGAGGTGACAGGCAAACACGACCAAGGCTTTAATGGCTGATGATATTACATTCACAGTGGTTATTTACCGGGATAGTTCATTTTTTAACGAGCTTAAACATGGGTGGAAACATTTTCTCGATCTTATGTTTATTTTTTAACGAGCATGAACTATGCGCTAAAACTACTCGGATCTTGTGTTTATTTTTTAACGAGCATGAACTATGCGCTAAAACTGCTCGGATCTTGCATTTATTTTTTAACGAGCATGAACTGTGTGCTAAAACTGCTCGAATACCCAGTCATATGATAAGAATGTCTCATTAAGATTCTATTTTTTATGGAGCTTCATCTTACAAAGCTATGCCCCGCATCCTTTCGTTATGCAAGTTCGGAAACGACTAATCCTACGAGTTTAAAGGGTTAGACCTACAGGTTTAAAGGGAGGACCTAAAAATTTAAAAAATAAATAGCCGCCCCTTGCTTGCACTCTGAAAGGTTTGCATGCCCCCAGGTATAAAACAGAGTTTCAAGGTTACCCCTACTTTAGTCCGGCAAAACAATTGTTTTACCGAGAGAGGCCTACCTCTTTCAGGTCACCCAAAGATTGTTCTGTTAATCTTTCAAACGAAACACTTCTTCGGCGATGTCTACCGAAATAGACAACGGTGAGTGACGATGCCCGCCAACTCACATAACTTTGACAAAAGAATCTTATTCTAGAAAAACCCCTCTTCCAATCACGAACAGGGTACGGACTAGTCATATTCTCCCGCGGAAACCTACCCTATACCCAAAGTTTTCCTGCCGAAGCAGACCAGGATGCATGCCCCCTGGGTTCCAGTCATATCCTCCCGGATTACTCGCGCTCATCAGGAGGACGGACCGTGGGTTGAGACATTTCTTGCGTGAAGAGACCATTTAGGGATGGTATATGACTATTTGCGATGCGTGATCCGGGAAATGAAAGCTGGTCTACGAGCTTGACCACTCTTCCTTCGTGCGGAAAACACATTACTCTAAAGAGTGATGAGACGATGGCTCCCATGCAATATATATAGTCTCGTCCAAGGAGTAGGTTATAAACCAAGGGTCATTGAATGACCATCACGTTCATTTGAATGGTCTTCCCTTTCAATGTTATGGGCACATTGGGGAGGATCCCTAAAGGTCGACTGGTTCCTTTATCAAAGCCTGTCAGATTTCTCATTTCAGGCAAAAGCACTGGCGAACCAAGCGCTTTCCAAGAAATAGAGGAAAGGATACTCACAGATGCCCCCTCATCAATGATGGTGCCAGCCATTACCATTCTGTATATTTGAAAGATAATTCTGAATGGTATGCTTGCTGGCAAACGGGGTCTGCCTAGTTGGTTCCAGTCAAACGAGACAACTAGGTTCCTTGGTGGTGGGACTGAATAGACGGCCGGGTATGACTCTGACGAAGTTCCTTCCTGCGATAAAGGAATGGGCAAATTTCCCCCTTGTTCGTCGGAGTCTGTGTTGATGAAGAGAATTGTGGGCAACTCTGGTCTGGTCTAACTGTTGATTTGACTGTTCAGGAATAGTGGTGTTCTGAACGACATTGGTTGAAAAGAGCGAGACCGGCAGGCCAATTTTCAGTCCTGGAAGCGACAATGTGGCCATATGGGGCGCACCAACATCTCCCCAAGAGGAGAAGGGACTAGGATTTCCACCAAGGGGAATTCCTTGGTTGGTGTGCTCCATTTTCTCAACCTAAAGATCAACGCAGGAATAGGGGTGATTGTTCCATTTAAAATAAATTTTAACGACGCTTTAGACACAACTTGCTTTTTCAATTTTAAAGAGTCGAGAAAAAGCTAAAGATGACTCTAGTCTCCTTCGATGTTTTAACGAGCCCGAAGTGACAAATGCTCGGATGGACTTTTTCTGTTATAGAGTCTGAAAAAGGCCAAAAGGAACTGCTCTGGAGTTCTAGGTAGAGGGTGTGCCAAACTTTTTGAAAAACCGCAGAATACTTTTTAGGGTACGGGCATTCGATCTTCCTGAATGTTGTGTTCAGTGCATTGCGATCAGTAGGGCGGCCGACACGGCTTCCTAAGGATAAAGGTTTTATGCCTATAGGGGTCTCCCAATATATATGCGACGGTACGTGGGAGCACAATCCGTACTGGCGCTATCGTCTCTCAGGAGGAATCACCCACCATCAACGAGATCGACAGTCACCAGGCTTTACGACGCCGGAACATGTCTCTAGCCTAGACCTCTATGTTGTGCGTTATGTTGCAAAGCGTTGTTAAGTTCATTCAATTTATTTTAAGTTGATCTTTTTAGAAGTTTGCCTTTCTGGATCACCACGAGATGTATGATACAATTCCTAAATGCAGTCTAAAGATGATAAGCAAGCTTTATATCTTTTCAACTTTGAAAATCCTAGCTACTAAGGGAAAAGAAAGACACCATCTTTTCTCAAAGAGCAATCAGCACAATCTAATGCACTTTTCCTAAATCAAACATGTAAACTATCAAGATGCAAATGCACAATGCAGGTGTTTGTTTTCCGCTTTCTTAGTATTGATGCCTACAAAGAAATCTTTTTGTACAACTTTGAATTTGCTTTTAAATGACAAATACAAACAAGTTTACTTTTTCGAAATCATAGAGGGTAGAAGAGATTACAACACTTGACGATTTCCGAAATGAATACTTGTTTCGACACTTAAAAGAGACAAACTCAAACCAAAAGCAAAAATAAATGTATAATCAACTGTAAACAGCCAATGAACTCTCTCCTAAGATCACAATCAACAGATCTGAATCAAGGGCTACAGGATGACTATTTTCACTCTTGCAAAGGAAAACTGCAAATGACGCCAAAAAAACATAAAAACACTCACAGTATTTTTGTACAAAAGGAGGCAGAATTTAAGCAGAGAAAAGGAGTTATCAGACTGGTACCTATGCTGGTTACAGGCTGCAAAAATCAGAGATCAAAACAAGGCAAAACAGAGCAGAGAACCCCAGCTACACAAGGCCTAACTGGATCAACGCAACCTCAACACAGGGGTTTTGACATTCAGCGCAGGTACCCTTCACGGGACCTGTGTTGAAATGCAGAACCTCTTAACAGGGTCTGCGCTGAAGGAGAAACGAGAGTTTCTCACTGGGTTCTGGGTCATAGATTGCTGATTAATCTACTGTTTCAGGCCAAATAAAAGCAACAAGCAAGGTGCAACCAAAGGGATGCTTTGAGGGGGTACTAAGATCTACCACAAAGGATCATCAAATCATTTGTGAGTCCATTGTTCAGATCATAGACAAATCCAGTGATTGGATAAAAGCAACAACTGTCTACTTTGCATCTGAGAATAGCAGATGCAGTTCGATTGTTGCTGTTGAGTCTATGAAACAAAAAATGATGGAAACACAAATAAAATGACTAAACAGATCTCCCCAGTGGAGTCGCCAATTTTTTGTGGGGAAAAATGCCTATGCAGGATGATCCTATCCACCTAAGGTGTGACAGTGCCTTAGGAACAAACAGAGACAGCTATTCTAGTATTCTTCCTTTATGAATTAAGAATGAAGAGAGATGGATGGACTAACCGGTGTCTTCCGTTTGTCCCTCGATCCGGTTTCTCTTCTCTTTGAGAGTTCCCAGCTACTTGTCTTCTCGCTCGCCCAGCTTCAAGAGGTTTCTGCAAGATCACAAGAAGAGAACACTACACAAGACACGGATTCATATTCATAACTGGTTCAGGATTAGAAATAAACTAAACATACTAATGCAATCATACATCAAAGATACATCAGTATATAGGAGAAACCAAGATAGCTTTATTGATGAATAACAAGGTTCAGGAAGAGATACAACCCAGAGGGCTCCAATCCAGCATCTCCTTCCCAGCAAATGGAATTCCTATCTTCACCCCCTTCAAAGCATTAAGCACCCAATGATTCCAATCTCAAACCAACAGCAATTCTTTGCAATAACAAAATTCCAGCCTCTAGATCTCATGGAGGAGAGATCCATATATAGATGTTTGGAGAGAGGATGAGTCAGCTTGAGATCTGACTAGTGTCCTCTCCCTCTGTCAGTTCTTGATTCCACTTGGAGGTTCTTGCTTCCACTTGGAGATTTGGAACCTCTTACTCATCACTAGTCAAATTCACTGAGGCAAGTGTCATTGAGGAAGATTCTGGAAGCTTCCTGGGTCTTGACACCTCTTGGAATGAACTTGCCATTTGTCAACTCTCGCTCAACGCACCCTGGTAGTGCTTCTACCTGCGTTGCAGTGCAGGTAGCCAGTGTTGGCTTTGACATTCAGCGCAGACAGCTAGTGGAGCCACTGAATTGATCCTGAATTGACTTGTTTTTGAGCAGTTTCTGGTGGAGAACTTCTATGAATTGTTGTGGTTTGTTAGCCTTGTTCCTCTAGGGGTAGGAACAACATGTTTAGGGACTTTGGATCCCTTAGATTATGGACATTTCATGCTTATAGGTGTAAGGCACAAAAATGTCTATAACAATGGGAGAGAATCGGGAGACCAACCTTGCAGTGGTCTCCTATTCAATTGACGATGGCCAATTAGCAAAATATTATCCCCATGGGAATATTGCAGGGAGTGACATTCGATATTAAAGGCACGAGCGCATTGGCGGATTTCGAGGTAATAGAGATTACCGATGACAAAAATCCCTACCCCGCACTCTGTTATAAAATTATATATTACAGAGCAATGGAACACATAAAATATTGCTAAAATATAAACACATAAAACACATGAAACAAGAGAGACACAAATATACGTGGTTCACCCAGTTTGGGCTACGTCCACGGAGAAAAAACTAGTCCTTCCTTTTATATTATCCAACAAACTAAAGAGATACAACCTACAATAGATCTTCTATAATTCCCTCTTTGTTCTCAATCTCCTCTCTCTTCCTCACTCAGAATATAGATCTACATAGACGCAATACAATTCCCTCATATATAGCGAGGGGTTACTTTCTAGGCCAAGAAACCCTAAATCAAACATAACTTCTACCATTAGATATCCACCTAATGAACGGCCCAGGTTGACTACGAAATTACAACACTTTACAAGGCAATTCTACATGTATTTTTAGCTTTGGGGCACTGCCCCCGATCCCCCCACTACAGGGGGGGTGGCTCCCAAAGGTCACATTTGCCCCCCATGGACCCCCCTTGCAGCGAATATTTTATGTGCGGAGTTTCCGCCCCATTACAAATTGGGGCCCAATTCGGCGATACCCTTGAATATAGAAGATAATCAAGCTCCACACCCAACAATCTCCCACTTGGAGACTGGTTATAGCAACTCCACAACTGCTTCATTTCTTGGACAATGACTCCACTTTGGACCTGGTTGTTTCTCATCTTCTTCATCATACTTGAAGTCAAACTGAAACTGAGCAGATTCTCAGTTTCTCCCTGGTTACAACTTTTGTTAACATATCTGTAGGATTCTGGCTAGTGTGTATCTTTTCCATCTTCAACTATCCATATTCCAATGCTGACCATATGAAATGGTACTTGAGCTGTATATGCTTAGTCTTGGAATGAAATGCAGAGTTCTTGCAAGATGTATGGCACTTTGGCTATCACTATATAACCTGCCCAACTCCTACATCTTACCCAATTCATCCAGAAACATTTGTAACCAAATCATTTCTTTACTAGCCTCTGTAGCAGCAACATACTATGCTTCCATTATTGAGAGTGCAACAACACCTTGTAGTTTTGAGATCCAATTGACAGTTGTTCCACCTACAGTAAACAAATACCTTGTGGTGCTCCTCCTGTTATGTCTATCACCCACCATATTTGCATCAACATATCCCTATAGAGCAATATTTGAACCACCAAAGCATAATGCTTGATTTGTGGTACCTTTCAAATACCTGAGAATCCACTTCACCACAATCCAATGTTATTTTCCTAGATTGTTCATGTACTTTCTTACAACTCCCACTGCATGTGCAATATCAGGACTTGTTCAGACCATTGCATACATTAAGCTTCCAATTGCTGATGCATATGGAACTTCAAACATATGAGCCATTTCTTCCTGAGTCTTGGGACACTCCTCCTTTCTTAATTTGAAATGGCTAGCCAAAGGTGTACTGACTGGTTTTCCATTCTGCATATTAAACCTTTTCAACACCTTTTTTATGTACTCACTATGAGACAATGTTAATTTGCGATTCTTCCTGTCTCTAGTTATTCTCATACCAAGGATTTGTTTTGCAGCACCAAAATCCTTCATTGAAAATGAGTTTGCCAATTTTCTTTTGAGCACATTTATTTCCTACATGTTAGAACCTACAATAATCATTTCATCTACATACGATAACAAGATAATAGTTGCCATCATTTTGCCCTTTGAGATAAACACAATGATCAGAGTGACATCTAGTATAACCTTGTTCAGACATAAACCTATCAAATTTTAGATACCACTACCTTAGAGCATATTTTAAGCCATACAAGCTCTTCTTCAACTTGCAAACAAGTTTCTCTTTCCCTTTTACCTCATATCCTTGTGGCAGATGCATATATATCTCTTCCTCCAAATCCCCATGGAGAAAGGTTGTCTTTACATCTGACTGATCAAGATGCAAATTTTCAGTTGCTACTAGACTTAAAATAGTTCTCATTGAAGTCATTTTAACAAAAAGAGAAAATATCTCATCAAAGTATGCCCTTTTTCTATTCAAACCCTTTCACAACAAGTCTAGCTTTATACCTTTTTCTACCTCCATCTTCTTCCTTCAACTTGTAAACCGATTTATTCTGCAATGTTGTTTTATCTGCAGGCAACCTAACTAAGTCCCAAGTCTAGTTATGTGATAAGGGGTCCATCTCTTCTTTCATGGCTTGCTCCCACTTCTTCTTGGTTTCTACCTACACTGCTTCTTCATAACATTATGATTCACCAGAATCAGTCAAAAATACATAATATAATGAAGGAGAGTATCGTTCAGGGGGACTACTTATCCTGGTAGATCTTCTAACACCACTTTCAGGTGTTTGAGGTGCTTGTTGCTATTGTGGTTGTTGTTCTAGTTGTTGATCATTATGATTTTTAGGCACCATCACTTTTTCTATGATCTCTTCAAGCACTGTGCATTCTCTATTTTCTTTTTCCGGTTTCCTTTCCTATAGCTAATCCTTATACAAAACGTTTTCATTGAATATGACATCTCTGCTCCTAATGATTTTGTGTTTTTCATAATCATAAAAGCAATAACCAAAATCATTAACACCATATCCAATAAAGGTACATTTCATTGATTTTTCCTCAAGATTTGTTCTATTTTCTTTATTAATGTGGACAAAGGCTTCACAACCAAAAGTTTAAAGAAATGAGTAGTTTACCTTCTTACTTATCCATTCCTCCTCTGGAATACCACCATCCAAGGAACTTGAAGGCCCTCTATTTATTAGATAAACAATGGTATCTATAACATCTACCCAAAGTTGTAAAGGAAATCCTGCATGCAATATCATGTATCTTTCACACTCCATGATTGTCCTATTCATCCATTCTGACACACCATTTTCTTGTGATGTTCTTGGAACTATCTTCTCTCTGTGAATTCCATTCTCTGAATAGTACCTATCAAACTCTTTGCTGCAATATTCACCTCCATTGTTTGATCTGAGACACTTCAAGCTTTTTCCTTTCTCATTTTCAACCAAAGATTTCCATTTCTTGAAAGTATCAAATACATCAGATTTATTTCAAATATAATAAATCCAGGTTTTTTTGGTTGCATCATCAATAAAAGTAACATAATAATGAGAGCCACGAAGAGATGATACCTGAGCAGGTCCCCATACATCTGTATGCACAAGCTCTAATTTTTCACTTTTCTTTTCTTTCCCAACTCTAAGGAATCTAACTCTCTTCTGTTTTCCATAAACACAATTCTCACATAATTTTAAATCAACATGCTTCAAACCTAGCAACAAATTTCTTGAGTCAATAATCTGCATCCGCTTCTCACTCATGTGCCTAAGCCTATGATGCCGCAATGTCATATCTTCTCCTATAGAGGTTAAAGTGTTAACAAAGTTAGAAATACCATTGCATAAACACAATGTACCAACCTTTTCTCCTTTTGCTATTACTAGGGATCCTTTAGTGACCTTCCAGGTTTTATCTATGAAAGTAGTTACACAACCTTCACCTCCCAACTGCCCAGTTGAAATCAGATTTTTCTTCAAATATGGAATGTGCCTTACCTCCTTCAATAGCCATTGATTCCCATTCAGTTGTTTTATGAAAACTGTACCATTCCAATGATTATACAGGTTTTATCATCACCCAATCGAACATGTTCAAAATATCCTTGAACATAAGCATGATAATGTTTCCTATTAGGTGTGGCATGGAATGAGGCTCCTGAATCTACCACCCAGGAAACAATAATATTTCTAAATAAAGAATAAAAGCATCTTGCAACACATCACTTGTTACATTCGCTTCATGATTATTTTCTTGTTGTGCGTCTCCTTCATTTCCCTTCCGAGACTTGCAGTCTTTCTTCAAGTGTCCTTTCTTCTTGCATTTCTAGCACACTATCCCTGATCTGGACTTGGATCTACCTTTTCTTGATTTATTGCAATATCCATGGCTCTTTCCTCTTTCCATTTTCTCCCCTAATCTCTGCAGTCAGAGAATTACCTGATGTCTCACCGGAGCTTTTACGTTGCATTTCCTCACTAAGGATTGCATTGACAACATCATCAAACTTTAAATTACTATATCCAGAGACAAAGTTACTAATGGCCATAACTAAAAAATTCCAACTTTTTAGAAATTAGCAATGAAATAATAGAGCCCTAACTTCATCATCAAAAGTTACTCCTACAAAACTTAACTGACTAGTAACTGTATTAAATTCATTTAAATGATCAGAAACAGATCCACCTTTTGACATTTTCATATTAAATAAACACTTCATAAGAAATACCTTATTTGAGGCCGATGGTTTTTATATAGTTTGGCCAATGTCGACATTAAACACTCTGTTGTCGTTTCCTTTGAAATATTAAACGCTAGCGACGCGCTAGGCACAACTGTATTGTTTTAAGTGCCTTTTTGTCAAGAATATCCCATTCTGTGTCTGTCATACTCATCAACTTCTTTGCCTTTCTGCTCAATGGTTGGTACAGATCTCTCTAGTGCATATAATCTTACATCTACATCTTCCACAGCTGGTAGTTTTTTCTGTTAAATTTTTCGACCCTAAACCTACCATTTTCCACCGTTCCTCTCACTCGAACTCGGAACCCTTCTCTCCTATGCATTTATCAGCCAAATAGACCTTCGGCTCTGATACTAGTTGTTAGAAAATTATATATTAAAGAGCAATGGAACACATAAAATGAATAAAACAAGAGAGACATAGATATACATGGTTCACCCAGTTTGGGATACCTCCACGGAGAAACAACCGGTCCTTCCTTTTATATTATCCAACAAACTAAAGAGATACAACCTACAATAGATCCACTATAATTCCCTCTTCTCTCTCAATCTCCTCTCTCTTCCTCACTCAGAATATAGATCTACATAGACACAATACAATTCCCTCATATATAGCAAGGGGTTGCCTTCTAGGGAAAAAAACCCTAAATTAAACATAACTTCTACCATCAGATCTCTGCCTAATGAACGGCCCAGATTGACTACGAAATTACAACATTTTACAATGAAATTTTACATCTATTTTTAGCTTCGGGGGCATTGCCCCCGATCCCCCTACTGGGGGGGATCCCAAAGGTCATAGCTTCCCCCCCAGGGCCCCCCTACAGTGAATATTTTACGGGCGGCAACGAACTGGGGTCCAATGCGGTGATACCTTTGAATACAGAATACAATAAGGCTACACACCCAACACGCTCCTTGGGATCGACTAGGCTATCGACATGAACAGGTTGTTCAATTTGAAGAAGTGAACAATGTCATTTGAAAGAAAATCACTCCACGTAGTAGTACCTTTGGACCCTGAAGAAGGATCGTGCTATACTAAACCAATCCGCGATTATGAAAATGATGATGATTTGGACTAGATTTATAAGATAATAACATGAGATCAATATTGGGTGAATTTGACAACTGATGGATGTATTTCATGGGACCGTGAGAGCTCCTGCACATAAGATTTAGATGAGGAATTGGAACACTGCTAGAATAGATTGCACGAAGTGTCTACACTGCGGTATAACATGATGACCAAATCATTGCATTGTATATCGTCAAAGGTAAGAAGTCTACCTTATTATGATGGTTTGACTGATGTTGGTAAATTTCTGGATGCATTTGAAAGGGAGGTGCCAAAGAAGCATCGCTTCCAAGCCTTGTACTTGGTGCTATGCAGTACGCCTGCAAGATGGTGGGGTACACATAAAGGCAATTTCGATGGATGGAGCGAATATAGAAGAATGATGAGGGTGCATTTTGGTCACCCAAAGGTGCGATTGACAGAGAAATATGATGGAGGAAGTGATTCGCATGATCACTTAGCAAAATGGATTGATGTCTATGGAGCAGAACCGCAACCAGAGTGGGAGCCTCTATTCTTTCACACCTTAGATGTGGTAATTGGAGACAAAGCTCCGCCATGGCATGGATGAATGGGATAGTTTGAAACAGGTATTCTTGATGACATTTAGCTTTTAGGATGGATTTGAGTGCATTGATGAAGCACTGCAGGAGGTCAAAGCAATGATCTTTAGAATCCTGTAGGATCCCTTGGATTTGATTCAACCAGATTCGACCACCTAGCTGTGCCATGCGCTGGAGTGCTACAACGTGACTACTGAAGAAGAAAAGGAGGATCCGAGGAACATTACTATGCCAAAGACAGAAGGTCATCCTGAAGTTTAGGGGCCACGGATAGAGAATCCTGATATCACCGCACCGCTAAAAACGAGACCAGTAAACATTGGGACAGAGGAGGAGCTAAAGTTTGTGAAGATAGGGGACTATTGGGATGATGGTACGGTCAATAAGTTCGCTAAATTGCTCCGTGAGTACGAGGATTTGTTCCCTACAAAAATTTTAGACCTGAAAGGGATTATAGGTGATTTAGGGGTGATGAGGATAACATTGAAACCATATGCGAAGCCTGTGAAAGAGAGGCCATATCATGTCAATCATAAGTATAAAGAAGGGATCTGCTTAGAATTAGACAAAATGTTGTCAGCGGGGATCATTGAACCAGTGGAGGAGTTCGACTTGGTAAGTCCGATGGTCATTCAGGAAAAGAAGAAGAAGGATGAAATAAGGATATGTGTAGATCTCAGGAAGCTGAATGACGCTTGTGTGCATGATCCTTTTCCAACTCCATTCACCGATGAAGTGTTAGATAATGTAGGAGGACAAGAAGCATATTAATTCACTGATGGGTTATCGGGGTACCATCAAATCAAGATTTCGTCGGATGATAGGAGTAAGATAACCTTCGCCACTGGATGGGGATGCTTTTAGTATACTGTAATGCCTTTTGGACTGAGGAATGCGTCTGCGATATTTTTTCACGTAGTCATTGTGGCATTCAAGGACTTCATTCACAAATTCTTGGAGGAATAATTTGATGATTGGACGGTGTTTGGGCTGGTAAAAAGCCATGTAGCTAGTCTACGCTCGATGTTGGATACATGCCGGAGTTATCAGATCGTGCTAAATTTGAAGAAATGTTTGTTTTATGTTCCCTTCGGAATCTTGCTGGGTCATGTAGTATGTAGACAAGGATTAATGGTGGATCCAGCTAAGATTATGGTTATAATCAATTTCGAGGCACCACGAAGTGTCAAACACTTGTGTACAATGCCAGGGAATATTGGTTATTACTGAAATTTCATCAAGAGTTATGCCCATGTTACCATGCCAATGGAAAAACTATTGAAGAAGCATGCCACATTCTGTTCGAATGAGGAATGTTAGCGGAGCCTGGATGTGTTAAAGGAGAAGATGGTCAGCACACTGATCCTAGTCTTCCCAGATTAGAAGAAGGAATTTCATGTACATGTGGATGGGTCATGTATTGCGCTGGGAGAAGTACTGACACAGGCCAGTGAAGGAGAGTTGGATCACCCTACCATATTTGTAAGCATGAAGTTATCTAAGGCTAAGAAGAATTATTCGACGATAGAACACAAAGGTTTGGCTATGGCATACGTGCTCCAGAAGTTCAAACACTACTTGCTAGGCAGACACTTTAAGATGTATACAGAGCATTCTGCATTAAAGTACCTAGTCAACAATACTGTGTTGGGGGGAAGGGTGGATATGCATACAGCTGTTGTTGTTTTAGGAATACGATTTTGAAGACATTGTAAAGCCAGGGCGATTAAATGCAGGACCAGATTATCGTCATGCATTGAAACAGGTGAGGAACCCACTAATTTGGACAAAGCCTGATGCGCAACTATTTGTGGTAAGCATAACAAATAATAATTTTGGAGACATCATACACTTTCTGACTACAGGAATGGCTCCAGAAGGGTACACCATCCAAAAAAAGAAGGAATTGGTGGTGTGCATGACATATTTTTCCCTTATTGTAGGTCACATGTATAATATGGGAGCAGATGACATATTGCGGCATTATGTGCCTGATTTTGAACGAAGAAGCATCCTAGCCGAATCTCATGGAGAGGCTGTGAGAGGCCATTATGCAGGAAAAGCAACAACACAGGAGATTTTACGCACTGGGTTGTAGGGAATGTGATGCATGTCAGAGGATGGGTAGGCCATGGTGGAGGGATGATCTGCCTATGAATCTGCAAGCATCATTGCAGCCATTTGAAAAATGGACAATTGATTTTGTAGGACCAATTCAGCCTCCAGGAAAGAAGACGGGGGCATGGTATATCATCACCACGATTGAGTATTTGACTAGATGGGTAGAGGTGCAGCCTGTAAAGGATTGTACATGGGCAAAAACAGTGAAGCTCCTATTTGAATATGTGTTAACTAGGTTTGGTTGCTCGAATATTTTGATGAGCGATCGTGGTACATATTTCCTTAATGAAACGATCAGTGCGCTGATAGAAGAATTCCAAGTTTATCATCAAAAGAGCATGCCATATCACCCTCAGGCTAATGGGACAGTGGAAGCATTTAGTAATATATTGGATAATGCACTGACAAATGTTTGCAATGTGCAGAGGAGTGATTGGGACGTGCATGTACCAACGATGTTATAGGCTTATAGAACTACTTGTAAAAAGTTAACTTGACAGGCACCTTTTAGACTGGTCTATGGTGTAGAAGTTGTGATGTCGATGGAGTACATTGTGACTTATCTACAGATAGTGGAGTTAATAGGAATGGTGGACCACAAAGGTTTAGAAGAAAGGATCGCGCGGCTAACATAGTTGGAGGAAGATAGATTCTGGGCTGGATTCCATCAACAAGTTCAGGAGTATGAAAAGGCATGGAACAATCGACACATCAAACTTCACACCTTCAAGGTAAATGATTTAGTTTTATTATATGACAACAAGTTGATAAATTTCCAGGAAAATTCAGATGCATTGGCTGGGGCCATATGTGATCAAGGAGATTACCGATGGTGGAGTAGTTTAGCTGGTGAAATTGAATGGAGATCCATTTCCCAGAAAGGTAAATGGAAGCTGATTGAAGCCATACGTTGGGGATCCATCCAGATGACTATATGGAGGTAGCTTAGTCTTAGTGCTCCAGGAAGATGCAAGGAGGCGTGGGACTATAAACTACACTCGCCATGTTGTAGGGCTTCGTGATGAAGGGCCTACGTGGGAAAGACGGGTGTCCAAAGTCAACAGACGCGCAAAGGGAGCTACGCTCCAAGACGAGAGACTGCACAGCATAGCCAGAAAGTGACTGTTACCATCACAGTTCATGATTTGATAGTGAGAAAATGACTAAGAGGAGCGGGTGGGGGGGGGTGGAATTTAAGGATGAATTTAAGAGCGAGATCTTTGAAAATATGTCGCGAATATAGCATTTATGAGCAGATTGTGGGGGGAACGGTCGAATTTGAATTCTCACATGCCTATAAATTAAATATGGCTACCCAATGAGAGACACTTTGCATATAAGAGTTTATGTGTTGCACTCTCTGGTGTGCATCAACCATATGTTCCTTGACGATTTGGTGGCTAGTTCTGTGTTTGACAGGTTACCTACGAAAACTCAGCATCTTATTAACAACTTCATGCCTAAACCCATGGAAACTATAAGTGTTAGAGGGTCCATTGCCTCTGATGGAGCTGCCCCTGAGGTCATCAGTATGGAGGTACCCATAACAGTGCCAAAATCACTGAGGTCACCTAGGCCGAAGCTTACACCAGTAGGAGAGGATCCCAAGCTGAAGAAGGATAAATAGAAGAGGAAGTTGCTGGTGCACAAGTCACCAAGGAAACATCAGAGGAAAGAAAAGCTAGCCATGTATGAAAAGGGAAAAGTGGTTGACCTGGAGGGTGATGAGGGCATAGAAGAAATTGATATTGAGGGGGTAGGTCCTATTTCGAAGCTGCCATAATACCTCCCTCCACGCCAGGGCAAGGTGAAATTCCCAAAGGACTCCAATGAGGGAAATTTTCTCCTTCATATGCCCCTACCACCAAAGAATATCATGTTTGAAGGTCTATGTGTCCCAAATCTGAATTTTGAGGATTGGGACTTAGGGGACACTAAGCGGTTCCCCCTCCTGGCTACTGATAATTTCATGCACCGAGTATTCCACAAGGATTCAGGTGTCACCACATTAGAGCGAGTGAAGTGGATTCATGGGGTGGAAAGTGTAGGATTTTTGAATGTGTTATGGGTGCCACATTGCCACCGCACTCCCATAAATTTGATTGTTATCAAATAGTCGCTATGTCTGGTGCACAATGGGTGTAGAAATTCCGACTGTAGATCAACAAATTATGCAATATACTAAAGCAAAACACAATATCTACTTCTACAACAAACTTTGCAGAACCTTAATTGAATATGAGCAAGATCAATGAGAACACATATAACTGAGAATGATAAATCAATCACACATAACACAGAAGAAATAACCTGGGGAAACCCTTAGCCTAAAACCCCAATCTTTGTATTATCATACAAGTGGAAATATGTTCGCGTTACAAAAAGGATCAGCTCTCAAGCTATCCTGCTCTCTCTACAATCAAACAATGTTGCTCATAGACAGTCAAAGGCTTCCCAAAACCTTCTCCTCTACCCTCCAAGCCTCCTATTTCCTTGTGCAGTTTTCCTTGGGGTCCAGTGCTGCCACCTATGTGAATTGGCCTCTTCACACACTCACTAACCTCTAATATAACTGCACAATCCCGAAGGAGAGGATTCCTTCTGCATGGATGAGTTTCCTATATAGAAAAAATCCTCCAACTAATAGTAAATTGTCCCTTCCTCTGATCTCAACTGGGTCTCTAACTAAACTGACATGTATGAGTTAGTTATGAGAGAATATCCACTTATCTGAATTGCAGCAGTTACATGCATGCATGCATTAACTAACTGAACTCACAATTAATTCAACAAACTATTTGAATTAATCTAACTGGACTTGACTCAGTTAACTGAACTAACTAATTACAACTCAATATTACAACTCATCCTTATCTCTTTAAATAAGGGATAAATTCCTCAATCAATGGAGAAACTCTTGCATGTCCCCACATAGACTTCACGTTTGATTTTCTACAACTAATTAACTCAAGATGAATTAATTAATTGTTTTAAAAATCGCTGCTAAGATCAAATTCGAATTTTACTTCTCAATTTTAGTTCAGTGACTAATTAAAATTGGAATCTAACCCGAAATGCCATTTATAGAAATGCTATTTTTAGCACTTCCATTTTTCATTCCTTGTTGCTATGTCGAACAGTCGTACCCAAACTACTATTTATAGTAGTGCTATTTTTAGCATTTCCTATTGCTATTTTCAACACTCCCTCTCAACAAGAAAGGCATTCAACTTGAACCTGATCCTGAACCTTTGGAATGTTCTACATGCAACACTTCTCCCAAGTGTTATTTCTCCAGCAACTCTAGAAACAAAAAAACTCCCAACTAACCTAACCGTTGGGCTAGAAACATCTTCTGATGCTGAAGCTTCCTCTGTCGCTAACAAGTGCTCCCTCTACGGCCTCTGAGCTACTGCAACACTCCATGCATCTTGCACCGTTTCACACCTCTCTGTTCCATCCTGCACTGTTGCAACACTCCTGTGCCTCTCGCATTGTTGTAGCCTGCTAGCTCTGCACTTTCTTGGGATTCTTGCACTGTAGCTCTCTCTGCTGCTCCATCTGCATCTGCCTCTATCAACTCAGCCAGTCCTGCTACTCCTTGTCGAGGCTCCCGTAGCAAGGTCTAATAAAAGAGGTTGGGTACCTCAATGATCTTTCCCCTATTCCAACCTTCACGGGATTGTCACTCCACATCGCCCCACCTCCTACTTGGAGGTATGGATGCATGTGATCCCTCTACCCAGTTGGCTAAAACTTTCCCACTACTAGAGGACTCTGCATGAGTATATTGTTGGAAATAATACTAAGAGGGGGGGGGGGGGTGATTCAGCATTATCAGATCAATAAAACTTTTTCATTTCCATACTTAGATACATATATGCTACTTCATTCAAGGGAACCCGCGTGTATACGCAACTGTGTCTAAAGCAACTAGCGTATATCCAAAATACTTATGATTCAGTTAATCCATTAAATTTTGATCTTTAGTTAGTGCATCAAAGCATTATTAACCATATGAACAGTAAACAGAAGTAGTAAACAGAACAGATCATCACACACAAGAAGCACACATGAACACCAGATATAAGGAGGAAACCCAATGTGGGTGAAAACCCCCTGCTGCAAGTCGTCTCTATCTTCTTTCAATAAGATACATCATTTTACAATATTTTGTACTGGTGCAGTCCTTTACCAGTACGCAGGCTTCTACCTGCAGAGGGCTACAACCCTCTCTCGTTCTCCAGCCTCTCCTGGAAGGGAGCTACAACCCCCTGAGGTTTTGTACTAGCTGATCCATTTACTAGTACGCAGGCTGCTACCTGCTGATATGCTCCAACCTTTACTCGTTTTCCAGCTACTACTGGAAGGGAGCTTCTACCCCCTTTGCTCTTGTACTAGCTGATGTACTAGTACATAGGCGCCGGCCTACAATCTCCTTTCACCCTCCAGGGACCACATTTCATACATTTTCAGACTGGATACTCCTGAAGCACAACACTATAATCTGAAGGCCACGTTTCATCAAATTTTCATACTAGACCCTTCAATTTCATTGAAGCACAAAACAATCACAACTAGAATCATCAATTTCTGAATCACTGAAACACTAAAACCCTGTCAATAACACAGTCACCAGAACACAGAGCAGACAACAGAACTCTACCATAACCATCAGATCCATCTGCATCTTCAAACATTATACTTCATAATGTATATGCTACTATGATGAATCAAAATCGTGTACATACGCATTTTTTCCAAAGACAACCCGCGTACAGATATAAAAATATTTTTACATAACTTGTAGTTGTACCAGACATCAGTCATACTCATAACACTTTATAAAACAATACATGCGTCAGTGTGCAGATCTAGAATAAGCATGATCAACCATATAAAGATAGTTCATTTCAAACCATTTGATCCCAATCTATCCTTAGATCTTGTTCTCCATCAACCGGTGAGATCCCTCCTTAGCTCAGATCAAGCAATGCATCATCAACCCATAACCTGCATACTGGATCTCATCCTCCCTCAGATATTCAAGACTTTTCAGATATCTTTGCCTAATTATCTTCTTCTCCTTTTATAGTCTTAGGCCTTGCTCAATACCATGGTCCAAAACCATAACAAACCAATACCATGGACCCAATACTTGGGGTCAACACATCTGCCGAGATATTGTGGTCCAAAACCATAGGTTCAAATACCAAGGACCAACTACCATGGACCAAACATAAGTTCTCCAACATGTAAACGATTTTCTTTGCATGGGAGTGCGTGTATACGCATACGCGCTTTTGTAATGTATAACCCGTGTGTATACGCGGCTTGGGCACGATGAAACTGCGTATATATTTTTCTTCATCCTTGTAGTCTGATCATCAAATCCTTGCTGTTGACTTGATGTACTATGATCTGTCATCTGTGTTATTTTCCATCAAGGACAACACTTGTCTCATAATTCCAACAATCTCCCCCTTTGGACTTGATGGCAAAGCTAACTTGTCACACTTAGAACTATCATTTGATTCCTTTGAGTTGTCCTCCATCAGTCACATCTGATATCTCTTCTGAAGATTCATCCAATTATAAATAAGTGAGATTTTCTTCTATGAGTGGGTTGCCATCAAGTACAACACATGCATCATAATGCCAACAATCTCCCCCTTTGGACTTGATGGAAACAACACCAAATCACTGATTGTTGGCATTATGAGACAAGTGTTGTCCTTGATGGAAAATCACACAGATGACAGATCATAGTACAGTAAGTCAATAACAAGGATTTGATGATTAGACTACAAGGATGAAGAAAAATATATATACGCAGTTTCATCATGACCAAGCCGCGTATACATGCAGGTTATACGTTACAAAAGCGCGTATGCGTATACACGCACTCCCATGCAAAGAAAAGCACGTACATGTCGGAGAACTTTTGTTTGGTCCATGGTAGTTGGTCCTTGGTATTTGAACCTATGGTTTTGGACCACAGTATCTTGGCAGATGTGTTGACCCCAAGTATTGGGTCCATGGTATTGGTTTGTTATGGTTTTGGACCATGGTATTGAGAAAGGCCTAAGACTATAAAAGGAGAAGAAGATCATTAGGCAAATACATCTGAAAAGTCTTGAATATCTGAGGGAGGATGAGATCTAGTATGCAGGTTATAGGTTGATGATGCATTACTTGATCTGAGCTAAGGAGGGATCTCACCGGTTGATGGAGAACAAGATCTAAGGATAGATCAGGATCAAATGGTTTGAAATGAACTATCTTTATATGATTGATCATGCTTATTCTAGATCTGCATACTGACGCATGTATTTTTTTATAAAGTGTTATGAGTATGATTGATGTCTGGTATAGCTGCAAGTTATGAGAAAATATTTTTAGATTTGTATGCAGGTTTTCTTTGGAAAAAACGCGTATGTACGCGATTTTGATTCATCATAGTAGTGTATACATTATGAAGTATAATATTTGAAGATGCAAATGGATCTGATAGTTATGGTAGAGTTCTATTGTCTGCTCTGTGTTCTGGTGACTATGTTATTGATAGGGTTTCAGTGATTCAGAAATTGATGATGCTAGTTGTGATTGTTTTGTGCTTCAATGAAATTGATGGGTCCAGTATGAAAATTTGATGAAACGTGGCCTTCAGATTATAGTGTTGTGCTTCAGGAGTATCCAGTCTGAAAATGTATGAAATGTGGTTCCTGGAGGGTGAAAGGAGATTGTAGGCCGGTGCCTACATACTAGTACATCAGCTAGTACAAGAGCAAAGGGGGTAGAAGCTCCCTTCCAGTAGCAGTTGGAAAACGAGTAAAGGTTGGAGCATATCAGGAGGTAGCAGCTTGCGTACTAGTAAATGGATCAGCTAGTACAAAACCTCAGGGGGTTGTAGCTCCCTTCCAGGAGAGGCTGGAGAACGAGAGAGGGTTTTAGCCCTCTGCAGGTAGAAGCCTGCGTACTGGTAAAGGATTGCACCAATACAAAATATTGTAAAATGATGTATCTTATTGAAAGAAGATAGAGACGACTTGCAGCAGGGAGTTTTCACCCACATTTAGTTTCCTCCTTATATCTGGTGTTCATGTGTGCTTCTTTTGTGTGATGATCTATTCTATTTACTGTTCATATGGTTAATAATGCTCTGATGCACTAACTAAAGATCAACATTTAATGGATTAACTGAATCATAAGTATTTTGGATAAACACTAGTTGCTTTAGACACAGTTGCGTATGCACGCAGGTTCCCTTGAATGAAGTAGTGTATATGTATCTAAGTATGGAAATGAAAATGTTTTATTGATCTGATAATACTGATTCACCCGCCCCCCCCTCTCAGTATTATTTCCAACAATTGGTATCAGAGCAGGTCCTTTGGTAGAAGCTTGATCGCTTGAAGGAGATCCGTGGAACTATGGGAAAGAAGCTTAAGAAGAAAGCACCTAAGAAGAAAAAGACATCTTAGAAGAACTATGACAGTGGGAGAATCGATTGGGGATTAGGTGTAAGAAGCTCTTCAGATTCAGAATCATTTTAGAATGAAGATGAACTATCACGTATGAATTTACTATCCTCTGATGTTCCAGCTATCTATCCATCTGGAAAAGATGAAAGTGATAGCAAAACAACTGAATTTTCTCTTATGGGTGAAAAAGAAAGATATCAAATAGAGGCAGAATTTAAAAGGCTTTCAGATAAAATCAGAGATCAACAAGAACTATTGAACAAAAGGGAATGTGACTTCAAAGAAGAAGCTACCAAACTAAAGGCCCAACTAGAGGAAGGAAACAAGGTAAGGAAGTTATTCAAGCACAAATATCAAAAGTTGCAGGATGAGGTAACATCACTAAGAGATGAAGTCAATGAAAGAAGAACAACCATCAAGAAACTCAGAGATATATCCAGTTACTATGAAAGTCTTGAAGCCACGATCTGCTCGCTAAAGGAAGATCTTGAAGAATCAAAGAAGCAGAATAAAGATCTACTCCAAGCTATTGAAAAACAAGAAAACGAAGTCATCAGCTTAAAATCTCAGCTGGAATGTGCCTTCAGAATTCGTCAAATGTAGCAGGATCTGAATGAAGAACAAGAAAATGAGATACTCAAACTAAGGCAACAAATGGAAGAAGGAAGAAAGTCTGAAGAAATTTTGAAGAAGCAATGTCTGGAAAGGGAGGAACAACTTCAGATTGAGGTAAATATCTTAAAAGGTAAATTAGAAGAAAAGGAGAAACTGTTACGATTTCAAGATAGTACTAAAGCCTTGGATGATATTATTAGTAGTCAAAGGTCTCCTACTATCAAGACTGGTCTTGGTTTTCATGAATCTGTTGAAGGTGAATCTAGTTCACAAGGTGAGGCAAGGAACTCTAAAGAGAAATCTAAAATGATCAACAAGGAGATAAGAGAAATGAGAGGTCAACCCCATCAACAATCAAGGAAAGAGATTCTTCAAAGAAAATCTTTTACTCCTAGCTATGGAAGTAATAGTCGGCCATTTACTCAGATACATAATATTGAATGTTATGAATGTCATAATCTTGGACATGTTGCAGCTAGATGGAGAAGAAGGATGGTTCAAGATCATCACACAAAAACATGATCACATTCAAGGTACTTCAATGGATATTGTTTTTCTTGCAATATGTTTGGTCACAAAGCTGTTGATTGCTACAAGAGGAATATGAAACATGTAAGATGTTATGCATGCAACAAGCTTGGACATACCACAAAGGAATGTAGAAACAAAGAACATGCACCATACCAACAGAAGAAAACATCATCACGCTTGAAGATATGGAAGAAGAAGGAAGTACAGTCAGAAAGATGTGGCACAGCACAATATAATTAGACACAGCACAACACAGACATAACAGAATCAGGGGGAGCTGAAAGTGTAAAACTTCAGTGTCCTGAATCTCATACGCAAGTTTCTTAAAGGGAAGTCGCATATATACGTGAGTTAGATACTGCAAAGTCACGTATATGTCAGTCTGAAGAAAAAGCAGTAGGGACAGGCTCAGAAAAAGGGTCTGATAAGATTCAATCCATTATTTTCTCTATCGGTTAATAGTTACAGTCTGCTGAGGATGTGTGGAAATGTCTTGATACTTGTAATATGTTTAGAAATGTTTTGATCCTAACTTGATGATGTTGATGTCTTGATGCTTATTGCTGATATATGCATGATTAGTTCCTACAGTAAACAGATGGCACAGGTTGAGGGGGAGCATATACCTTTAATAATGCATTGTTGGCATTATGGATTAATAGTCCTTGGTGATGATATTTATATGGCTAAATGATATATCTAGCTATGATGTGGTTGTGAGTTGTCTATGATAAACTCTCATATGATTCTTGGGGTTACATAGCAGATGTTCAGATCAGATTTATGGTTGATTCTTTGATGATGCAAATATGGTGCTTACATGGTGATCTTCATAACGATAAGGAGAAGTACAAAGCTTGAATACACATCTTCCTCACTTGATGATGAGTCACTCATATGCTGCTATCGTCATATGCATAAAGATCATACGGTTATGATGCAGGCACTCTTGTGGATAAGGATTGTTGCTGTTGATGATATCAAGAACTTTTGTCAAATGAGCTTGAGCTCAAGATACATAGTGTTGATACATGGATGACTACTCAAAGTCGCTTTGTTGGAGACATGATGATGAGTTCTTATCTATATGATGATAGGTTGATACTTACAGATGTTCCCAAGTAATGATACTTGGATCATGTAGAGCTTGATGTTGATGAAATGGCTATGGTGGTTTCACATATGATATAATGTGAATGATTTCATGATGATGTTTTAAAAGGATGAGTTGACATCTATGTTCAGACATACCTTGTTACAGGACATTTACAGGTTGCTGATATGGAAATGGTTGTACGCGAGTTCCATAAGGACTGTCCACGTATATACGCCTATTTATGTGGATACAGTTGCGTATATGATAATTTGAAGGAAATCAGTGGGTCAAACTCAGAATGAGAAGATTCTAATATGGGTCTGACAGAGACCATTTGGCACAGGTTCAGGGGGAGCAGATAAACTTCCAATGATGCATTGTTGGCATTATCTTAGAAGCTTTTGGTTCTAGTTCACAGTTGTTGTTGGTTTCAGGTGGAACAAAGGCAGAAGGAGAACAGAAGGATCTCTTGGTTGCTGATCTGAATGGTGATTGACAGATGCTACCGATATCAGTTATTTGTGACATTCATAAAGTCTTGCTCTAGATATTTCGTCTCTATGTCATATATCTCTTTTGTGATATCTCTTTCCTGGTGTCAAGGTCATGTAACGGCCTATATTGGTTTCCCCACTATGCCTGGGATGAAGATGTAATGTTCTTGTGTTATCATGTGTAAAATTTTGATGTATCCCCACTTGGTTGGGTGGATGAGTCAATTCTAGTATATCCCCACTTGGTTGGGAAATGGATGTATGTATTGAGTCTCTTGGTGATAGGAAGGTCTTTTATGATGTATAAGTCATGGTTCTTCTTGAAGAACATCTTTTTGCAGATCTTTCCTACAGTCAGGAAGAGCATGAACATCACACTTCAGCAGTACAGAGACTCGGCATGTACTCAGCGCGAGCATGGACAGATTGGTACACCTTGGCATATACAAAGGGGGAGCTCATTCAGAGATTCCAACAGATACTCAGGGGAAGTATGGACAACAGAATGTTCAGCAAAGGAAGAGAATATCTTGGTCCGCCCTTTGCCCTTGATGACAAAGGGGGAGAGTGATTTGTTGTTGTTGCCATCAAGTCCAAAGGGGGAGATTGTTGGCATTATGATGCATGTGTTGTACTTGATGGAAACCCACTCATAGAAGAACATATCACTTATTTATAACTGGATGAATCTTCAGAAGAGATATCAGATGTGACTGATGGAGGATAGCTCAAAGGAATTAGATGATAGTTCTAAGTGTGACATGTTAGCTTTGCCATCAAGTCCAAAGGGGGAGATTGTTGGCATTATGAGACAAGTGTTGTCCTTGATGGAAAATCACACAGATGACAGATCATAGTACAACAAGTCAACAGCGAGGATTTGATGATAAAACTACAAGGATGAAGAAAAATATATATACGCAGTTTCATCGTGACCAAGCCGTGTATACACGCGGGTTATACATTACAAAAGCGCGTATGCGTATACGCACACTCCCATGCAAATAAAAGCGTGTACATGTCGGAGAACTTATGTTTGGTCCATGGTAGTTGGTCCTTGGTATTTGAACCTATGGTTTTGGACCACAGTATCTCGGCAGATGTGTTGACCCAAAGTATTGGGTCCATGGTATTGGTTTGTTATGGTTTTGGACCATGGTATTGAGCAAGGCCTAAGACTATAAAAGGAGAAGAAGATCATTAGGCAAAAACATCTGAAAAGTCTTGAATATCTGAGGGAGGATGAGATCTAGTATGCAGGTTATGGGTTGATGATGCATTGCTTGATCTGAGCTAAGGAGAGATCTCACCGGTTGATGGAGAACAAGATCTAAGGATAGATCGGGATCAAATGGTTTGAAATGAACTATCTTTATATGGTTGATCATGCTTATTCTAGATCTGCATACTGACGCATATATTGTTTTATAAAGTTTTATGAGTATGACTGATGTATGGTACAACTACAAGTTATGAGAAAATATTTTTATATTTGTACGCGGGTTGTCTTTGGAAAAAACGCATATGTACGCGATTTTGATTCATCATAGTAGCGTATACATTATGAAGTATAATATTTGAAGATCCAGATGGATCTGATGGTTATGGTAGAGTTCTGTTGTCTGCTCTGTGTTCTGGTGACTGTGTTATTAACAGGGTTTCAATGTTTCAGTGATTCAGAAATTGATGATGCTAGTTGTGATTGTTTTGTGCTTCAATGAAATTGATGGGTCCAGTATGAAAATTTGATGAAACGTGGCCTTCAGATTATAGTGTTGTGCTTCAGGAGTATCGAGTCTGAAAATGTATGAAATTTGGTCCCTGGAGGGTGAAAGGAGATTGTAGGTCAGCGCCTACATACTAGTAGATCAGCTAGTACAAGAGCAAAGGGGGTAGAAGCTCCCTTCCATTAGCAGCTGGAAAACGAGTAAAGGTTGGAACATATCAAGAGGTAGCAGCCTGTGTACTAGTAAATGGATCAGCTAGTACAAAACCTCAGGGGTTGTAGCTCCCTTGCAGGAGAGGCTGGAGAATAAGAGAGGGTTGTAGCCCTCTGTAGGTAGAAGCCTGCGTACTAGTAAAGGACTGCACCAGTACAAAATATTGTAAAATGATGTATCTTATTAAAAGAAGATAGAGACAACTTGCAGCAGGGGGTTTTCACCCACATTCGGTTTCCTCCTTATATCTAGTGTTCATGTGTGCTTCTTGTGTGTGATTTTTCTGTTTACTACTTCTGTTTACTATTCATATGGTTAATAATGCTTTGATGCACTAACTAAAGATCAACATTTAATGGATTAACTGAATCATAAGTATTTTGGATATACGCTAGTTGCTTCAGACACAGTTGCGTATACACGCGGGTTCCCTTGAATGAAGTAGCGTATATGTATCTAAGTATGGAAATGAAAAAGTTTTATTGATCTGATAATACTGACTCAACCCCCCCCCCTCTCAGTATTATTTCCAACATATATGTCTCTACTCAATCTCCTCTCGGCTTCTCTAGTTGTGGCTGCTCCAAAACCTCCTGAAGCTACTTCACCAATTGTGGCTCCTCCACAATTGTCTGAGACTTCTTCTGGCACTGCATGTTGAGTGGTAATGTACTCTCCCTCTCAACCACGAAGTCCCCATTAGTTGCCTTGCTCTTCAAGGCCTTGAATGCATCTTGAACCTTAAGAGCATACTGGTTCTTGACTCATGAACCGATCTCCTTCACCTGTCTTGTGGTGATGTGTCGAAGGAAAACCTTTCCCTTATTGAAGACTACATCATAGCCTTTGTCTTCCAGCATTGCGATCGATATCAAATTTTTCCTCAGTCTTGGTACATACTTGAAATCGGTCAAGGTAATGCGAGCTCCATGCTCCCTCTAAAAAACAACTGTGCCTACACCTAAGACACTATACTTTTCATCATTACCCATTGCTATTATCTCGCGATCTTTCTCCTCCAAGGTACTAAACAAACACTTGTCACTGGTCATGTGGAATGAAGCTCCACTGTCAAGAAACCAACCACATCCCACCATGGATGAAACCATGCATGTGAAGAGGGTGAAATCCAACTTGAACTATGAGGCCGATGCCTCACCTTCAAATCCTTCCTTGGATCCCATCTTGGATTTCTTCAGTGGAAAATTTGTAGCAAAATGGCCCACTTCATGACAATGAAAGCATCACACTTTCGATTTTTCAAACTTCTTCCCACCATGGGAGGAACTGGATTTGGGATGGGATGCCTTCCCTTTCCCTTTCCTCGCCTTACTCGCAAAGGCTAGATTTTCCTCATCATCTTGCTTTGATGAGGATCCATCTCTAGTGCTTCTTTTTATTTCCTCCTGCATCAGATCTAACCAAAGTCATTCCCAATCTGGCAGCTTTTTTCTTCCATTAACTGATTCTTGGTAGCTATGCTAGCTCTTAGGAAGACCAAGGAGTGCAAGACTCACCATGTCATCATCAGCGGTCATGATCCCTACACTTCCAAGATCATCCCTGTAGGTGGTGAGCTTGTTCAGATATGTAAAGATCATGTCGCCCTTTTCAAACTTGATTTTTCGAAGCTTGTCTTTCAACACCAGTTTCCTCTAATCATTGCTATTCTGATATAGACCTTTCAATGTTTTCCACATCGAAAACGACATCTCCTTCCCATTGAGACTCGAGACTATGTGGTCTCGAACTCCCTTAAGAAGGATTCTCCTTGCTCTAGCCACACATGTCTTCTGTTGCGCCAATTGAGTAGCATCAATCAACTTGGGGACTTCTTGATCAATGCAGTCCTTTAGACCGTTATCCTCTAATACTACTTCCAGGCAATCCTTCTAGGCTATATAATTCGAGCTACCATGAAGGGCATACTCGAGTCTTAAACTGTTGAACGCCATTGGTGAAATTGAGATGTGATAAGAACTCGATTTCTATATTCAGGAATCTCAAACTTCGAACTTCTCCCTTCTTGTATATGTTCTTCACCTTGATCACCTTTGCTCTGATACCATGTAGAAATTTCCACTGTAGATCAATAGATTATGCAATATACTAAAGCAAAACACAAGATCTTCTTCTACAACGAACTTTGCAGAAGCTTAATCGAATATGAGCAAGATCATTGAGAACACATATAACAGAGAATAAGAAATCAATCACACATAACACAAAAGAAATAACTCGGGGAAACCCTCAGCCTAAAACCTTAATCTATGTATTATCATAAAAGTGGAAATATGTTCGAGTTACAAAAAGAATCAGCTCTCAAGTTATCTTGCTCTCTTTGCAACCAAACAATGCTGCTCATAGACAGTCAAAGGCTTCTCCAAACCTTCTTCTCTGCCCTCCAAGCCTCCTATTTCCTTGCGTAGCTTTCCTTGGGGTCCAATGCTGCCACCTATGTGAATTGGCCTCTTCACACACTCACTAACATCTGATCTAACTGTGCAATCCTGAAGGAGATGATTCCTTTTGCATGGATGAGTTTCCTATATAGGAAAAATCCTCCAACTGATAGTACAATGTCCCTTCCTCTAATCTAAACTTGGTCTCTGACTGAACTGACATGCATGAGTTATTTATGAGGGAATATTTTGTTATCTGAAGTGTAGTAGTTACATGCATGCATGCATTAACTAACTGAACTCACAATTAATTCAACAAACTGTTTGAATTAATCTAACTAGACTTGACTTAGTTAACTGAGCTAACTATTTACAACTCAATATTACAACTCATCCTTATCTCTTTAACTAAGGGATAAATTCCTCAATCAATGGAGAAACTGTTGCATGTCCCCACATAGACTTCATGTTTAATTGTCTACAACTAATTAACTCAAGATGAATTAATTAATTATTTTACAAACAACTGCTAAGATGAAATTCGAATTTTACTTCTCAATTTTAGTTCAGGGACTAACTAAAATTGGAATCTAACCCAAAATGCAATTTATAGCAATGTTATTTTTAGCACTTCCATTTTTCATTCCTTGTTGCTATGTCCAACATTGGTACTTGAACTTCTATTTATAGCAGTGTTATTTTTAGCACTTCTATTTTTAGCATTTCTTGTTGCTACTCATCCTTTATAGGAAAATTCCTCCAATTGATAGTACACCCCTTTAGTCTCGTCTAGGTCTTTCTCTAAATTGACATGCATGGGTTATTTATGAGAGAATATTCAATTATCTGGAGAACACTAGTTGCATGCATGCATGCATTAACTGACTGAACTCACAATTAGTTCCTCCAACTGTTTGGAACTCATTTAACTGGACTTAACTCATTTAATTGAGCTAACTAATTACAACTCAAATACAACTCATCCTTATCTCCTTAATTAAGGGATAACTTCCTCAATCAAAGTAATAACTGTTGCATGTCTTCACATAGACTTCATGTTTGATTTTGTGTAACTAATTAACTCAAGATCAATTAAATAATTATTTTACAAACATGCTAAGATCAAATTCAAATTTTACTTTTCAATTTTAGTTCGGCGACTAACTAAAATTGGAATCTAACCCAAAATGCTATTTATAGCAATTCTATTTTTAGCACTTCCATTTTTCATTCCTTGTTGCTTTGTCCAACACTGGTACCCAAACTGCTATTTATAGCAGTGCTATTTTTAGCACTTCTATTTTTAGCATTTCTTATTTCTATTTTCAACATTGGGTGCCTATGGTTGGAGGAGATGATCACTATCGCTGACATGCTGATCCATAGGATCACGTTACTACCACATTCAAGACTAAATCAGGCCAAGGCATTTGTCGGAAAGACGGGCGAGCTGACCTCGCCAAGTGAATGAAGGACAAGTTTAATCTTGTCAAGAAGTAGTGTGAGTATTCAATTTCAAGCATAACCGACCTCGCGGTTAAGGTGGCTACCCAGATTTTGGCTACCAAGATAATGAGGAAGTGTTGCACAGATGAGGTGCTGATACCAGTTGTTTCACTAGCAGCCCAGTGCACGGTGGACATACAATTCAACTAGGTGTGCTACCTGTGTAGCAAGTTCCTCATGAACTGTAGGGAGACACAGGAGAAAAGCAAGACATTTCATTACTCATGGCTTTTACTTTCAATTGTGTTGGTTGCATGGCAGTTATGGGAGGACAACCAATTTCTTCCAATTGCGCAAATTTTCCAGAAGTAGTGAAGTTTGCTTCGCTATGGGCCACAAAGGACGCTGAGTGGGTTCGGGAGAGAAAGGTATTTTGGGTATTGATGGAAATGAGCATGAATATGGCCATCAATCAGAAGCCACAGTTGTCACCAACCATTTTTTAGCAGTTATCTAGGTATGCAGAGTTCAAAGCGAACTTCCACCAGATTTCCATCCGGGCACGAAAGGATCTAGAACATAAGTGGTATGATTTACCATAACTTGTGACGAATGATGCAATTGTAGTGGTCCTCAAGTGTTGGCCAATAGATTGGCACACAAGAACTGATTTGTCCACCGAGTCTAGTAATTCCACAGAAAAGTAGAAAAAGGAAGCAACCCGGTTGAAAGTTCAGCAGTTGGCTAAAAAGAGAAAGAAGGGGGCTGAGGAGAAGGCACGTGCAGAAGCAGAGTGAGCTCCCGAGGAACAGGAGGAAGAGCATGACTCTGATAGAAGTCAGAAATCTACTTCGCTATAGACAAAGGAAGAGGAGTGTTAACGAGAAAAGTGTCTACTCAGAACGATCCTATCCCACTAAGGTGTGACAGTGACCTTAGAAACAAACAGAGAAAACTACTTTCGTATTCTTCTTTATGAACTATAAACGAAGAGGAATAAGATGAACCAACCTGTGCCTTGCGCTAGTCCTTTGATCCAATCTCTCTCCTCTTTGACAGCTTCCAGCTACCTACTCCCTTACTTGCCCAGCTTCACCAAGTTCCTGTAAGATCACAGAAGAAGAAAACTACACAAAGACATGGATTTATATTCATAAATAGCTTAGGATCAGATTTAAGCTAAACATACAAATGTAACAAACATCAATGATACACAAGCATGTAGGAGAAACTCAAATAGTTTTATTGATATAACAAGAAGATCCAGGAGGAGTTACAACCGATGATTCCTGATCCAGTATCAACCTCCCAGCATAGAATCCCCTCTTCACCTCCGACAAAGCATAAATCACCCAATACTCTGATATCTATCTCTAAACCAATAGCAATTCTCTACAATGTCCAAAATTCCAGCCTCTGGATCTCTGGGATGAGGGATCCATATATAGATGTATGCAAAGAGGATGAGTCAGCTGATGATTTGACTAGTGGCTTCTCTCTGTCAGTTCTTGTTTCCACTTGGAGAATGAGAGCCTCTTACTCATCCTTGGTCGAACTCAGTGAGGCAAGTGTCATTGGGGAAGATTCTGGAAGCTTCCATTGTCTGTCCACCTCGCGGAATGACACTGCCATTTGTCATTTCCCGCTCAATGCACCCTGGTAGTGCATTTAGGTGCATTGCAACACACCTAGCTAGTGTACTTGGGTGCTATGCAACGTAGCTAGCCAGTGGAGCAGTTGAGATAATCCTGATTTGACTGATTCTGAGCAGTTTCTGGTGGAGGACTTCTGGGAGAAGCTGTAATTTGTTGACCTTGTTCCTTTAGGGACCGGAACAACACTTTTAGGGACTTCGGATCCCTTGGTTTATGGACATTTCATTCTTAGAGTTGTAAGGCACAAAAATGTCTATAACAGTTGCCCCCTAAAGTATGAGGCTGTTTATCGGGTGAAATGCTTTATTAGGAGGATCCGAAGTTCTTTCAATGCTGGGAGGAGACCTGTAATAAGATACAATACAATACATTATCTTCATATTGTTTTCATGATCTAGCTGAGGTGGGAATTCCCATGCTCAGCTTTATAAATTCATTTTCATGTACATAGGATAGACAATCGTCTGATGGTAGACTGATGATTCTGATAGAGCCATCATCCTTTTGGTAGGATGATTATCTGTGCTGCAATGCTGTACATTTCAATGTCTTTATTTTCCTGAATATATATCGCAGCCTGGATGGATGAAACTAGATCCGGGGTCTTCAATCTCGTCCGATCTTCACTCGAAGTACAAGTCGATCCATGTGAGAAATGTTTTGAAGTCGAACATGGAAAGACATCGCTTGATTACCAGTCAATGATGTAAACTGTTAACAAGCATGAGAGGAATCATCGATAATGATGATGACCCTCAAGGTACTGCAATACAATTCACGTGGTGTGAATAAAGGACTTGGCGTCGAACACCACGCAAAATCTTCCGGTCGAAGGTCATTGATGTATACCTGTCGCCGGAAGTGAGAAACTTGCCATTGAGGCATGCAAGCTTCAAAGTACTGAAGGGGTTGTTCCTAGATCAACTTCTTGGATAATGAGCTGATGTCAACAAGAAGCGATCCGTCAAAGGAGGGCCTTAATGAATCCCACATCAATGACACAGAATGGAGCACATGATTTTGATGGAGGTGAAAACGATCTGATGATATATGGTTCAGGATGGCGGTCATGAAAGAATGAAGTATAATGTATGGTAGTGGATGGGACACGGGTGACTTCTCTGGATGACTTCTCTTGAACATGTCGGCGACACTTATGTGATGGATTAGTAGCATTTACCCCAGATGTGGATGGTATGGTGTGACCATGGTGATGTGACCGGTGAATGAAACAACCCAACCCGACTCAGGCACGGAATGGAAGTGTCATGTTCAAGAGCGACTTGCTACCAATAAAGATTCTTTGAGTTTTCTTCCCAATTTTTCCCCAGTCATTGCTGACCAGTACCTCTTTATTTTTGTCAAGCTTGAGGAGGATAACATATGCTTGTTTTATAATTTTCCCTTCAGGCAAACTCATCGCTATGTTTTAACGAGCCTAGCGATAGTGAAACTCGTTCTCGTCTAAAGACAAGTTTGTCGCTATTAATCTTTTTAACGAGTTTAACGACAAAGATAACTCGGTCCTTTTCATTTTTAGAGAGTCTGAAAAGGTACGTAAAGATAACTCCAAAATTCCTTTTTCGTCATCTAATCCCTTAAGTCCGAAAAAGATACAGAAGGGATGAATTTTCGATAGTTTTAACGAGCCGAACAAAACAAGCACTCGATCTTTTTGTGCAATAATCCCTCAGGTCCAAAAAGATTAAAATCTAGAGGAGGGATAGCACTTCTGGTCGCTTTAACGAGCTGGAAGGCCAAAAATCGACAATATTTTCATATTTTACGAGTCAGTTGAGAAGAGCTTAAAGGAGACTCATCTTTTGAGGAACGAGTGATAAAATGGGTAGCAGCTAATTCCAGGTAAGGTTTGGAATTTTCCAATCACGGCAGTGTCACAATGATGGCTAGTGAAATCACTCTTCGCAGTTGTTCCTCAAAATGGGTAAACAATCAAATGGAGGTGAATGATCGGCCAATGAAAAGTGGAGGTGATGGTGCAAACACGACCAAGGCTTTAATGGCTGAAATGTTACATTCACGGTGGTTATTTACCAGGGAATAGTTCATTTTTTAACGAGCTTAAACGCGGGTGGAAACATTTGCTCATGTCTTATGTTTATTTTTTAACGAGCTTGAACTATGTGCTAAAACTGCTCGATTAATCTAGTCATATGATAAGAATGTCTCATATAAAATTGGCAATTTTTAGAGTTTTGCCCCACATCCTTTCTTTATGCAAGTTAGGTGACGACTAATCCTACGAGTTTAAAGGGTTAGAGGTCCTAAAAATTTAAAAAATAAATAGCCACCCCTCGCTTGCACTCCAAAAGGTTTGCATGCCCCCAGGTATAAAATATGGTTTCAAGGTTACCCCTCAATTTGTAGACAAAACATTTGTTCTATCAGGAAAGGCCTACCTCTTACAGGTTACCCAAAGATTGTTCTATTCGCGGTGCAAACAAAACACTTCTTCGGCGATGTCTACCAAGATAAAAAAAGGTGAGTGACGACGTCTGCCAACTCACATAACTTTGACAAGAGAATCTTATTCTAGAATAACCCCTCTTCCACCGATGGACGGGGTACAGACTAGTCATATTCTCCCGCGGAAACCTACCCTATACCCAAAGTTTTCCTGCCGAAGCAGACCAGGACGCATGCCCCCTGGGTTTCAGTCATATCCCTCCGAATTACTCGCGCTCATCAGGAGGACGGACTGGGGATTGAGACATTTCTTGCGTGAAGAGACCATTTAGGGGTGGTATATGACTATTTGCTATGCGTGATCCGGGAAATGAAAGCTGGTCCACGAGCATGACCACTCTTCCTTCGTGCGGAAAACACATTACTCTAAAGAGTGAGGAGACGATGGCTCCCATGCAATAAATATAGTCTCGTCCAAGGAGTAGATTATAATCCAAGGGTCCTTGAACTACCATTACGTTCATGTGAAATGTCTTCCTTCTCAATGTTATGGGCACATCGGGAAGGATCCCTAAAGGTCGACTGGTTCCTTTATCAAAGCCTGTCAGATTTCTCATCTCAGGCAACAACGATGGCGAACCAAGCGCTTTCCAAGAAATAGACGAAAGGATACTCACAGAAGCCCCCTCATCTATGATGGTACCAGCCATGACCATTCTATATATTTGAATGATAATTCGAAATGGTATGCTTGCTGGTAAACGGGGTCTGCCTAGTTGATTCCAGTCGAAGGAGAAAACTAGGTTTCTTGGAGGTGGGAACGAGTAGACGGCCGGGTATGGCTCTGACGAACTTCCCTCCTGCGGTAAGGGAATGGGTAGATTGCCCCCATGTTCATCAGAGTCTGTGTTGATGAAGAGAATTTGGACGGTGTCATCCTTGTTCTCTTCAGTGACTGTATCATCCGAAGATAAAACCTCTGAAGGAAATACCGGGTCAACTGCCGCCTCGACCTTTTGACTTTCGTCTGGTATGGATTCATATGGTTTATCTTCAATGGTAGGCGCTTCAACCGACCACTTGAGCGGGCCAGCTGGATTCTCAACTAGCGACGGACTCGGCAAGAGTTTTTTATATCCAGGAGGAAGTTGTAACGGTGAAACCGGACAATCATCCAAAACTCTTTTAGCTTCGTCTAAGAAGGGAGAACGTGGACAACATGATTGCCTTCGCACAGTTTACAAGGAAATCTAGCTTTCCCTTTTTGTCCTGGGGCTTCACTTTCACTAGTTGACGGTGTGCTTTCAACATGATCACCAGAGGTTGATGACACCGGATTGTGCAAACGAGGAGACCAGTCCCTTAGTATCTGGGGGATGCAAGGACAATCTCTGTGAAAGTGGTCTCCTTTGCAAATGACACATGGCGATTTAGGCCTGGTCGGTGGAGTGTGTGGATTTTCGTTAGACGACACTCGTTTTCCCCCATTCGCCTTTGGCTCCTTCTTCTTCTTCTCTTTCTTCTTCTTTTCCTTCTTTTGATTAGGAACTTGACTTTTGGCTTTACCAACCCCCTCAAGTGAAGAGGAAGGAGGAGAGGAAGAATTAGAGAAAGTAAAAGGTTGGTGGGCAACTCTGGACTCGTCTAATTGCTGATTCGATTGTTCAGGAATAGTGGTGTTCTGAACGACATTGGTTGAGAAGAGCCATACCGGCAAGCCAATTGTCAGTCCTGGAAGCGACTATGTGGCCATATGGGGTGCACCAACATCTCCCCAAGAGGAGAAGGGACTAGGATTTCCACTAAGGGGAATTCCTTGGTTGGTAGACTCCATTTTCTCAACCTAAGATCAACGTAGGAAAAGGGTAATGAATATTCCATTTAAAATAAATTTTTAGACGCTTTGACACAACTTGTTTTTTTAGTTTTTAAGAGTCGAGAAAAAACAAAAGATGACTCTAGTCTCCTTCGATTTTTAATGAGCCTGAAGTGACAAGTGCTCAGATGGACCTTTTCCGTTAAGGAGTCTGAAAAGGAACGAAAGGGACTGCTCTGGAGATCTAGGTAGAGGGAGTACCAAACCGATCGCAAAACTGCAGAATACTTTTTACGGTATGGCAGTCAATCTTCCCGAATGCTGTGTTCAGTGCATTGCGATCAGTAGGGTGGCCGACACGGATTCCTATGGATAAAAGGTTTTAAGCCTATACGGGTCTCCCAATATATACTCGACGGTACATGGGAGCACAAGTCCGTACTGGCACTTATCGTCTCAAAGTGGAGGAATCACCCAACCATTAGTGAGGACAACAGTTACCAGGATTTACGAAGTCGGAATACGTCTCTAGCCTAGACCTATAAATGTTGTGCGTTAAGTTCCAAAGCGTTGTTAGATTCATTCAATTTATTTTAAGTTGATCTTTCTTATGAAGTTTTCCTTTTGGGTTCACCACGAGATGTAGATGTAATTCCTAAAATGCAATCTAAAGATGATAAGCAAACTTTTATCTCTTTTCAGCAATGAAAATCCTAGCTACAAGGGGAAAAGAAAGACACAATCTTTTCTCAAAGAGCAAAGAGCACACTGTAAATGCACTTTTCCTAAATCAAGCCAAACAGACTATCAATATGCAAATGCACATGTGCATGTATTTGTTTTTCACTTTCTTAATATTGATGCCTAAGAAGAAAGTTGAAGTACAAATCTGAATTTGCTTTCAAGTGACAAACACAAACAAGCTTCTTTTTGAAATCAAAAGGTAGAGATGATTACGAAACTTTATGATTTTGAAATAAATACTCGTTTCGACACTAGAAAGTCACAAATTTGAACCAAAGGCAAAAGTAAAAGCATAATCAACTATCAACAACAAATAAACTTTTCTCCTAAGATCAAAATCGACACTTATGATAGATCTAAATCAAAGGACGACAGTATGACTATTCTACTTTTTCAATGGAAAACTGTAAATGATGTAACAAACACACAAAACATCTACAGTCTTTTTTTACAAAGGAGGCGAAATTAAGGCAAAGAAAAGGGGTTTTTAAATAGACACATACACTGATCACAGGCTGCAAAAAATCATAGACAAAACTGAAAAAATGAAGCAAAGAACCTCAGCTGCACAAGGCTAGGCTGATCAGCGCACCTGTTACATAGAGAAACTGGATTGCAGCGCAGGTAACCCTCTCGGGAACTGTGTTGAAATGCAGAATCTCTTCACAGAGCCTGCGCTGGGGCAGAAACGAGAATTCTATCCAGGTTCTGGGTCATGGTTTGCAGTTTAATCTATGGTTTTTGGCCAAGTAAAAGCAATTAGTAATGTACAATCAGAGGGTAGATTTAAAGGAGGTCTAAGAGCTATCACAAAGGGCAATCAGATCATTTGTGAATCAGATGTTCAAATCATAAACAGATCCAGTGAATGGATTGAAGTAGCATATGTCTACTTTGCATTTGTTAATGGCAAATGCAGTTCGATTGCTACTTCTAAGTTTATGAAACAAACAACAAGAGAAACACAAACAAACTAATTAGACACGATCCCCAGTGGAGTCGCCATTTTGTTAACGGGAAAAGTGTCTACTCAGAATGACCCTATCCTACTAAGGTGTGACAGTGACCTTAGAAACAAACAAAGAAAACTACTTTCGTATTCTTCTTTATGAACTATAAACGAAGAGGAATAGGATGAACCAACCTATGTCTTGCGCTAGTCCTTTGATCCAATCTCTCTCCTCTTTGACAGCTTCCAGTTACCTGCTCCCTTACTTGCCCAGCTTCACCAAGTTCGTGTAAGATCACAGAAGAAGAAAACTACACAAAGACACGGATTTATATTCATAAATAGCTTAGGATTAGATTTAAGCTAAACATACAAATGTAACAAACATCAATGATACACAAGCATGTAGGAGAAACTCAAATAGTTTTATTGATATAACAAGAAGATCTAGGAGGAGTTACAACCGATGATTCCTGATCCAGCATCAACCTCCCAGCATAGAATCCCCTCTTCACCTCCAACAAAGCATAAATCACCCAATACTATGATATCTATCTCTAAACCAACAGCAATTCTCTACAATGTCCAAAATTCCAACCTCTGGATCTCTGGGATGAGGGATCCATATATAGATGTATGCAAAGAGGATGAGTGAGCTTATGATTTGACTAGTGGCTTCTCTCTGTCAGTTCTTGTTTCCACTTGGAGACTGAGAGCCTCTTACTCATCCTTGGTCGAACTCAGTGAGGCAAGTGTCATTGGGGAAGATTCTAGAAGCTTCCATTGTCTTTCCACCTCGCGGAATGACACTGCCATTTGTCATTTCCCGCTCAACGCACCTTGGTAGTGCATTTAGGTGCGTTGCAATGCACCTAGCTAGTGTACTTGGGTGCTATGCAACGCAACTAGCTAGTGGAGCAGCTGAAATGATCACGATTTGACTGATTCTGAGCAGTTTCTGGTGGAGAACTTCTGGGAGAAGCTGTAATTTGTTGACCTTGTTCCTTTAGGGACCGGAACAACACTTTTAGGGACTTCGGATCCCTTGTTTTATGGACATTTCATGCTTAGAGCTGTAAGGCACAAAAATGTCTATAACAAGGAGCAATCAGAACAGGGCGATGGAGATCTTAAAAGCACTCCCTTCGGGATCAAGCAGAACAAGGAATAGGAAAAAGAAGGACCACAGAAGAAGACCAAGGCCACTAAGTCGTCGCTAGACTTGATCACCTTAACAGAGGGTGACTTGGATGACATTAGGGACAAGGTAAGGGATAAAACCATAGAACTTCTGTAGCAAATTGAGAAGCAGCAGAAGCATGCAATAAGTGCCATTAAGACGGGTCTATGCGAGACACAAATCCAAACAACTAGACTACATATAGGAGCAGGGTAGAGCAGTGCGACCTCAACCAGTTTAGCATTGGGGACAATGGTAACAGTGGAGTTGGTTCGCTCCTTAGATCTTCGAGCAGTCGTGTTGCCTGGTGGAGCCTTGAGCATGGAGGTGGATGCTGACAAGGCTACAGTCAGCACTTTCAGGAATGTTGGACTAGACTTGGCCATGCTCCCTAGTGAATTCCTTCACAAAAGATCTTAAAGCCCGAGAGCAGTGTGCACTGCGCATGATCAGTGAGTAGAAAATACAAAATGAATAGATATTCATTGAGAAGATAGCTGCAATGGAAGCCTAGAAGAAGGTTCAGGAGAAGAATGAGCAGACCACCGCAGTAGTAGCCGAAGCCTGTAGAACCATCCCAAAACTACATATCCCAGAAGAAGTGCCAGTGGAAACCAAGATTCAGAAATTGGCTATCGATGTGCATGACACAAAGACCGAGATGGTCAAGGTTTAGTTTGAGTTGAACATGAAAATTACAAATCTTGAGTTGAAGACACAACCTTCAAGGTCAAAGAACAGCGTGAAGCTACTGTGAGGGATGGAGTCACTGAAGTAGATGTCGCAGTGGTGGAATGCACTGTGCCCTTTGAACAGTCCATGGAGCTAATCACAAGTCTGCAGGAAGATCCTAACCTGCAAAGGTTGAACACAAAGGCTCGAGAACTTCAACAGTAGTATGATGAAGCAAAGGCGACAATGCGCACCATTATTGTCACATAGAGATTAGCAAAGCTGCAGGAGGCAAAGCAACTCCAAAATAGGTGGAAGCAGTGCAGTAGAAAGAGGCAGTCCTCAAGGCTAGATTGGGGCCTTTGTTGGATGAGGCCTATGTAATCTATGCCACCATTGGGGAGAAGTTGTCCAACCTATAGAGATCACAACAGAAGATCCAGGAAGATAGCGTAGGACCAACAACCGAGCAGCTGGTGGAGCAGGTCAAGCAGGAAGCTATGCAGTGCACAACTGAAGTTGTAGTAGTGCAAGTGGAGTTGAGAGGTCTTCACCGTAAGATCTCCACGCCAACAGAGTGACTCAGGGGTAAGTCACGATATTTGTGTTGGGGGCCTGTTGGGACAAGGTCCCCTAAGGTCAATTTTGGGGAAAAAGCCCAAGTTTTGGGGCTAAAAGCTCAAGTTTTTGTATGTAAAGTGTAAAGTCTCTGCAATTTGTGGTCGCGGAGTGCATAGATGTAAAGTGTCATAAATGGATTTTACCCTTTGTTTATGTAAGTTGTGTCGGCTTTAGTAGACCTACCCATGGTCTGTGGACCATGGAATTGTATAAAATGGAGAGTCTTAGAGAGTCTAAGGGAATTCAATTCAGTAAGTTTTGAAGAAGAATGTAATGGGTCAATAGGAGCTAAGAGTGAAGAGTCTTAGAGTTGAAGAGAGGCTCTACAGTTGTGTGCGAAGAGGCCTAGAGTAGAGTCTACAGCTGTGTGCGCAGACCCCTGCAATTGAGTGCACAAGGTAGTTTGAGTCTATAAGCAAATATAAAGTATCAATAAAGAGACTGTTATGGAAATATCTATGTTTTATCCATTTGCTTTTGTTATGAATGAATGTGGTTATGTTATGATGAATAAGGGGTTTATGATTTAATGTTGTATTGAAGTGTGAATCTGTATGTTCTACATTGTTATATGAATGCAAGTAATAATATATGCTTACGCGAAGAATATATTAATGCATGCTAAAGATATTAGACACTTAAGCTCATCTAGGTAATAACAGGCTCAGGAGCATTATAAAGGCATGTAAGTAGTTGATTCACTTGTTTAAGGTTCGTGAAAGATAGTCATAGACCTTCGCGAAGGTCTAGAGGCTAGTAAGAAGATGTTATATCGATAAGCCTCGAGGGCTTATCTATCTACGCAAAGGCAGATAAAGGGTACAAAATGACATCATAACCATCTCTGGGTGAGGAAACTTGGTTCCAGCATCTCCCTATACTACTTCGGGTGAGACTTCAGTCTGCACTTTGTGGATTGATGTCATAAGGGCCAGTAGTGTAGGGATTTTCTTGGCTATCTTAACGCTGAACCTGGGTCAGGACCACTTCAGCCAACAATTTCACTTTCAAGAAATCTTAAATTAACACATAACCCCCTTATACAAACTCTTTCAATTAAAAATGATCTCCCAATCCCAAAACAACAGTTGAAATGTTGCTTAGTCACTATGGCATAATTAAAAACATAGGCATAGCACCTCCCCTGCCTCCTTTGCGCAACGAGCTCCAATCACCATATAGAAAGCTTCTGATGGAGAAATGAAAGGGATCTAAATTATTTATGAAGAATTAACATTCATTTGAACTCTGAAGGTGGTTTCATGTGAATTTTATGGGAGATGATTACAATTTTGAACTCGAGTGATGAATATGCAGCACTTGTCAGGAGCACATTGCTATCCTTCTAACTGTTGTACAAAAATGATGTCATGGTTGATTGAGATTTGGCATTCTAACTCAGCCAAGAGATCCTACAAGTCTTGCCAATGATGATAGAGCATGAGAACATGACCTCACTCATGATCTCTTGATGAAACATCACCCTAGATCCACTTAACTCAACCTATCATGATATAAATGATTATTTTCATGACCCTTCACACTCTTTGGCACAATTACATTCAATGAGGAAACTTTATTCTATAATAAAACCAATAGGTTGATCTCTAGATGATCAAAGCCTAACCTTTTGCACATTTTCCAAATAATTTAAAAGACAAACCATGTTTTCTGACTACTATAATTATAGGATACTAACACTAGCTCCAATGGAGATGACATCCTCCCTGTGAGGTGCCAAGAACACCGTAGACAATGTGCCTTACCATTGGAATTATTTATTTACCTAGATTAACTAAAATTGACTCAAGACAAACTCGTGACTGACTCAAAACTTATTACATTCTGAAAATGGGCAGCAGGCCATCAAAATCTTAGGGCCTTATCTTAGGTTATAAATTCTAGTGTCAGATGCCAACACCTGCAAATCCATACTGAAGCTGCAAGATTAAATTTGAAGAATCACTTAGATAGATCACTTGAAATATTGAAAACCAAATGCTAAAATTGACTACACATTGTTTATTCACACCTACTTACTAAACTGAAACATGGGTTGCTCATTCATGTAAAGTCAAAGAGCAGTGTTACCATGAAAGCAGATGACCGCTTTCTTTAATTATGCTCACACTTTCCTTGAGCAGGAAGAAAAAATAAGATAATGGAAGATCAAATTGTAATTGAGACAATATTCTTGGTGCAAGGATGCTGCAAAATCTACCTTCATTGATGACTATGACAAACTGGCAAGAGGATCTTGAAAAACATCAATGATTAACTTTTCAAGATGATAAAGAAAACAAGGGAGCAACCTTCAAGTATAATGGATAATTTTTCTTCTTCATTAGACTTCTCATTTTCTGAACCTTGAATGATTTTTCCTGTGTTCTCACTGCTTTTATTATGAAACCCAAAATCATTGACAAAAGAAAAGATAGTAGTTTGTTTGCTAAAATCTTCATTCATATTATCCACAAGTAAAAGCTTTGAATACTTATGAAAATATTTAATCAGAAAAACTATATCCCATATGTTTATTTCCTCATTCAAGTCATCAAGGATATAAATTTCCTTTTTCAAAAACTCAAAATTTATCACTTCAAAGAAGGTTTAATCTTGATATCTTCATTTTCAAAGTCATTCAAAACAACCCTTTCTTCCTCATTATTTCTCCCAAGTTATAAGCCACGACTATCATGTGTGGGCATGAACTCTTTATTTAAAGTAAACTTAATGTTTTTCTGAGACTCATCATAAACAATTTCTTGACAAAATAACATATTTGATTGAATTTGTAGTCTATGATCTTCATTATCTTCATGTGTTTCTATATGAAGAGAGTTGTATACTAGGTTGTTTCTTTCTTGAAGCTTTGTGATATGTGATGTTTGAATGTCTAAAGCTTCTCCACCCGTAGCGTCAGAAAATTGATTCTGATCAATTTCTTCTTGAATCATAGATTTAGGAAATAAACAATTTGAAGAAATGTATGAATTATTATCCTCACAATTTTTATCACAAAAATATTGACAAGACTACTACAAATTTTCACTAAATTTAGAGGATGGAACATGTCTATCATCATTAAAATCCTTCTTGGTTTCATTTTCGTCCAAGAGAGAAGCTACCATTTCTTTTTGGTGATGAAAAGGGTTTTTGTACAAAGCTTCCAGTATTTCTTCATCCATGAACTCTTCCTTGCCACAAGGATTTTCCACATTTTTGATGAAATCCTAAAAATGGTCACAACAATTCTAAACCAATGACAAAGAAGGATGATATTCTTTGAATATCTCAAAAAATACTAAATGAAAATATTTAAGGGAATACAAGCTACCACGTGGAAAACCTTCATACCAAGATCTCGCTTTCCACTCCAAAGTAAACATAAACATACTCATCAGGTTGTCTCCATGAAATTGAATTTTTATCTTATGTACATGCATGTGAAATTTTACCAAATGAAGAGTAGAATCATCTTATTCTCCATCATTGAATCTAGGAAAATAAGTTTTGCAATCTATGCAAGGCATATGATTTGGAAAACCAGGAATGTCAGCATGATTCATGGGCGCATACCTTGTATATGAACTCATTTTTAGTCAATAGAGTTCCCAGTAAAACTCTAATTTCTAGATCTTGCTACCATTGGAGTATTTGGATTAGTTTTAAATTTTATTGGAGTCACCACGTGAATGGTATATCCTTAATGTGTTTAATTTTGTCCACCATCAACAATCAGATCTTAAACTTTGATGATATTTACTGGAGAAGATGAGACCTTTCGTTGTTGGGATAGGGTCCCCTAGGTCAATTTTTGTTAAAATATTGTAAGTCTTTGCATTTTGAGGAGCGGAGTGTGAGTAGTGCAGGTCAAGTAGGAGTCAAGGGGTTTTAGGAAGATCAAAACCCCTTATAGTTTGGTATTGTTTTGAGACCCGCCCATGGTTTGTGGACAATGGTATTGTAATATTGAAGGATATATAAAGACATGTCTTAGCAAGTCTAAGGAAATAAAGTACTTCATGATGGTATGATTTTGGGTTTGTAATTGTAGATATTTTTGTGTTTTTGGTGAAGGGGAAGGCTCATGCAACTGAGTACGCAGAGACCTTGCTAAGTCCACAAATAAGTGCAAAATCCCTTGTAGTAGTATGCGCAAGTTCTGAAGAACTTGTAAAGGAAGATCTAAAGTAATAGAAAGATATTTGAAACAAAAATATGTCTATTTTTATGCACTATATATTTTCTGTATTTACGTGCCACTGAATGATATTTATCTATATTTTACCTGAATTTCTCGTGAAGATCTGGATCAACTATTAGATGTTGTTTTATGCATGATTAGATAGTTACCTGAAGCTTATAACTTTATGCAATTGGAAATCATCTAAGTATCATGAAGAAAGGTTCGTGAAGGTTATATCTGAGCTAAAATCACTGAAAGCATATTAAACCACATCACATAGCCTTCTGGATACAGAAGTCTAGTTCTAGCATCACCCAATACTAGCTCAGGTGAGACTGTAGTCTGCGCTATGTGGGTTGTTGTCGAAAGGGCTGGTAGCGTAGGGTTTTGTTGGTTAGTCATTGCCGAGACTGGGATCTATCCAAGGGATGTGTGATGTGGCATAAGTGGATACTGACCAAGAAGGAAATTGAGAATTGGATAGATTGGAAGTTGCACAAGTTTCCAGCTAGGAGAATAAGAATCCATGCTTATCGAAAGAAAGGTGGTTACAAAGGTATCTTTACACATAAGTACATAAAGTTTTATTTTCATCCTTCCTTTGCAAGTTATACGAGTGGCTGTCCAAATTAGGAGATAGTCAACCTACTTGTAACCGTGATGATCCCATTATGTGGAATCTGGAACTCGTCTAACACCTTGAAAAATATATTTATAAGGTTGAGAGGGCTATTGATTATTGGATTGATAGCATATTGGGTGGATTCATGACTAAATTTTCAATAGATACGTCTATGCCTTATAGTGAAGCTGAATGAAGATTCTTTAAGGATCCGAGAGGTAAGTACCTAAAATCGCTAAAAACCTAGATTGAAATGCTTTTGTACAAAAAGAAGGTTATGCCTTTACCATAATGTTTAAAAGGTTCCAACTAGATATGCACAAAGTGGAAAGTGATTTAGAGTAGATCAAGATAAATTTTTCGAAAGTGAATACAATCTGTTGTTGGGAGATTTAGAAATTGAAGAAGAGTGAAGTAGCCCTAGTACACCTAGAGGTGCGGCGCAGATTGTAGAACATGGTACTTTTGGAATTCAACATCCCACCACTCCACCTCCACCTTAGCCTCCACCTCATACACCTCCACCTCCACCTCATCTATTCATTATGGAAAATATGACAAAAATGCCTATATTCAGAGGTTAGGGATTAGAGGATCATGAACAATTTTGGTTTGCCACAAAAGCTGTGTGGAAAGTGCAACACATCAATGGTGATGATATAAAGAAAGTGCAACTAGTTATAGTGCTACAGGATAGGGTGCTTACCTAGTAGATCAGATACAACATGACTCACCCAATTTCTTACTTGGCTAATACAAAGGATGTGCAGAATGAAAAATTCACGAAGCCGAAGTCGAACGCTCAGTGTGTGACTAAGATCAAGGAGATTAATAGAAAGGTTAATGAATCTACGTGGGATATAGATCAACAAATAAAGTGTTTACTATGTCAAGCTAACCTTTATATCTCCGATGAAAAACATAGGGACTTGTACATAGCTTTACTATTAACTCACTTAAGGCTACCATTATCTCAATAGAAGATTGGGTCTCAGGCCGAAGCGTTGGAAATTGCAATGAAGCTAGAAGTTTCATCGATCTAGGATATGAGTGTAGGAGTTCAGAAGATCCAGGTGCAACTAGCAAGCCTTCATATGGAGTTGTAGGACCTGATGAAGGGAAAGGAGGTTAAGAAAGAGACACACTTTGAAGTTTGGTGCACAAAATGCAAGGTTAAAGGCCATCATAAAGATCAATGCCCTGTATTCTGGAATTGTATAGTTGTGGGAGGTCCTAACCTGCTAAAACCAGAATCTTCCACTAGATCAAGCACTGGTGCAAGTATCCAGTGTAGTATTCTCCAAGTTTTAGGACAACATTCAACCAATAATTCCTCCTTACAAAATTTTAGACAATTTCCAAAGAAACTATTTTGTAACTTTTGTAAGTCAGACGGTCATGACGAGAGGAATTTTCAAAGCTATGAGTTATGATGGACATAACTACAATATATAGGATACATGTTGAAAACTGCATGTAGAATGACCAAGGTTCACCTACAGCTCATGGAGGATTTCAAGGATGAGGAAGAGGTCGGGGCCAGATAATTTGTTACAACTGCTATTAGGTCCCTATACTACTAGTGTAACTCCTTATTGTTATTAGTGCAACCCTCTTATTGTATTATTGTGTCCATATAGTCCCAATTTTATTATTATTAAACCCCATAGAAGCCCACTATTGTTATTGTTGTTCCCCTACAATATTATTGTTATGTAGGCTTTGACTATATTGGGACCCCTTAGACTCCTATATATAGAAAGGAGGTCTTGTCATTTGTATCATCCAAGAATTATTCATTTGTGTAATGTAAAGGAGGCTTCCCCCTTGAAGAGGCTGATTTTCAAGTTGTTTATCTATCTTTTCTATCTTTTTGTGAGCTAGTTTCATAACATTTGGTATCAGAGCTTTCGATTCTAGGGTTTTGCTGCTCCAAACAGGTCATCATGGAATTTTCGCTATAAATGTTTTTCTACAAAGTTTCAGAAGCTAAAAAACCATTTGAGCCGAAATTGTTCGGAACCCTGGATCCAAATTTCAGATCTTGTCTCTCTATATTTGCGGAGATATCTAAGGATGTTAGGGTTTTTGCAAGCTCCAAAAGTCCATCTCAAACCACTATTCGTGGCATTTTTACTATAAGTTTTTCTATACGAAGGTTCATACTCTAAAACTAAAACCCATTTGGTTGGAAATTTCAGATCTTGATTCGCTATATTTATGGAGATGTGGTCCAAGAAATTTAGGGTTTTTACAGGCTCCCAAATTACATCCCAAACAGGTGACCTTGGGAAAATCGTCATAACTTTCTCTTTGAGCATCAGATTGAAATTTCGTAAGTTAGAAAAAGAGGAGAGACTATACCTTTTTGTGTATTGTTTCACGTCCAAAGGTAGAAACAAGGACACGTGGAACTTCTTACAATTTCTCCCTACTGAAAAAGTATATAATCAGGTCATCTTGGGAGATTAGGCATAACTCTTTCTTGGAGAATCCAATTTCGATCATACTAGTGGTATTGGAAAGAGGATGAAGAGGGATACTACATTTCACAATTTTAGACCTTGGAGATCTAAAATTTCAGAGATACAACAAATTCAAGATCGATCAGCTAAAAGTAAGGAAGATAATGACTCAAATCAAGAAAATAGAAACACCTAGTAAGAAAAATTGGATGGATGATTTGAATAATGCGATCAAATATAAGATAAGTAGTTTTCTGTATGTCATGGAAGCATATTTTAAGAAAGGCATGGAAGATTTGAAGAAATACATGGAAGGTTTGAAGTAAGGTGGGACACAACTACTACAAGAAATGTCCCCTAATGATGAGAAGGTAGTAGAGGAAACTCATGACGAGAAAAAAATAAATGTTAATCATGATTTCATAGAATCTAACATTCGATTGAAGACCCACCATATTCCAAAGATTGATATGAGGAAGTTTGATGGTAAGGATCCCATGACATGGATACTACAGATGGAGAAATATTTTGATCTACATGATGTGCAACTATTACAAAAGCTACGTATTTCATATATATATTTAGAACCGAACCTATTTTTATGGTATAAAGGGCTTTGTTCCTGTAAACCACTTGTCACCTGGTCAATTTTCATTGAGGAAATGATAGCACATAATGAAGATACAAAGAGAAACACCTTTTTTAGCCAATTGATAAATCTCAAACAAAAGTGTTCAATGATGGAGCATATTGAGGACATCCAAAAATTAAATATAAGGGTAAAAGATATTCTAGAGGAGCATAGGATTGATGTGTTCACAAGGACTTTAAAGGATAACATCCAACATGATGTTCGCCTTTGGGAACCTGATTAATTTGAGAAGGCATTAAAGTTGGAAAGAAAAGTGGAAAGAAAAATTATGGCAACAAGGAAGCCTATCACTTACAACTATATAGATGGAAGTGTTGTTTCTCCCAACCTTTCACCCCCTACAAGGTTGACACCAAAACAATGGAAGAGAAATGAGAAAAAGGGCTGTGTTACAATTGTGATATAAAATACACTAAAGGTCATAAGTGTGCTGAGAAGAAATTAATTTACATATATGGGGAAGATGAGCAGGAAAATGAACAAGAAATGTCAAAGGAAGAGGACATACACCAGGAACCAATCCTAGAGAAAGAAGAAATGAATCTGACCATATCTTTTAATGCATCGACATGAAATACCACTCCTAAAACTCTCAAGATAGAATGGCATATCAATAAGAGAAAGGTAATAGTGTTGACTGATTCAGGTAGTACCCATAATTTTATTCATTGTAAAATAGCCAAGAAATTGAATTGCTTCCTATATCCAGCACCGAAGTGTCAAGTAATGGATGCAAATGGAGGAACCATAAATTTCTTTGGAAAATGCCATAATATCAAGCTATCCATGGGATAATATTGTTATCGGTAAAACTAGTGTCCATTCAGAGTTGCTAGTCCCACTAAGACGGGTAGCTATCTTAGAAACAAAAAAACTAAAGTCACTTGTGTTTTCCTTTATGAGAGATAGATGAGAGAGAAGCAGAGAGTACCAACCTCAGTTTTTCGCTAGTCTCCTTGCTAGTTTCCTATCTCCTTTGATAAAGCTTTTGCCACTCCTTTCTCACTCGTCCTGCTTCAAAGAACACCTGTAGAGTCAAGGCAGAAAAATACCATCAAAGCATAGAGATCTCCAACCATAAATAGTGTAGGATCAGATATACATTAACCATATAGATGCATATACAAATACAAGATTCAGAGATATACAAGCATATGGAGGAAAACTCAAATAGCTTTATTGATAGAAGTAGTAGAAGAGAGGATTACAACCAGGCTATCTGATCCAGCATCATCCTCCCAACATGAAAGCCCTCTTCACCTCATACAAAGCAAGATCAACCAACAATGTCTTCAAAGAGAAACCAACAACATTTCCTTGCAAATTACAAAATTTCGGCCTTTGGATCTCTAGGATGAGGGATCCATATATAGATGTTTACAGGAGAGTGAGTCAGTTTCTGGGATTGTGATTAGTGTCATTTCACTGATAGTTCTTGGTTCCACTTAGAGATTTTAGATCTCTTACTCATCCCTTGGCGAATTCAGAGAGGCAAGTGTCATATGAGCAGTTTCTAGAAGATTCTCTGGGTTTTCACCTAGCAAACTGCTTATGCCATTTGTCGGCTCTCCCTCATCGCACCCTACAGAAGGGTTTTCCAGTATGCATCACACACCCCGTGCGTAATAGGTGAGATGCATCGCACCCTATGCATGAAGCAGCCTGTATGGTCTAGTTTTGACCTGTTCTGAGTAGTTTTTCATGGAGAACTTCTGGGAGATGATGTAATCAGCTGACCTTGTTCCTTTAGGGTATGAAACAACACTTTTAGGGGTTTATAAGCCCTTGTTTTATGCACATATGTGATTGGGTTTGCAGTGCCCAAATATGTATATAATAGTTTCCCCCTAAAGCATGAGGTCGTAAATCCTTTTGATGTCGGGTGAAATGATTTATAATGAGGATCTGAGGTTTTTCGAACTGGAAGGTGACCTGTAAAAAGATACAATACAATACATTATATTCATAATATTCTCATGATCTAGCTGAGGTGGGCATTCCCATGCTCAGCTTTATAAATTCATACTCATGTACATAAGATAGACAATCGTCTGTGTGGTAGACTGATCATTCTGGTAGAGCCATCATCCTTTAGTTTGGACGATTATCTGTGCAGCTGTGATGTACATTTGATGTCTTTATTTTCCTAAATATATCGTAGCCCAAATGGATGAAAGTAGATCCAGGGTCTTCAAACTCATTCAATCTTCGCCTGAAGTACAAGTCGATCCATGTGAAAAGATTTTCTAATGTCGAACATGGAAAGACATCGCCTGATTACCAGCCAATGATGTAAGTTGTTAACAGGCATGAGCGGAATCACCGATAATGATGATGACCCTCAAGGTACTACAGTACAATTCATGTGGTGTGAATACATGAGTTGATGTCGAACACCACGTAAAATCTTTTGGTCGAAGGCCATTGATGTAAACCTGTCGCCGGAAGTGAGAAACCTGCCATTGAGGCATGCAAGCTTCAAAGTACTGAAAGGGTTGTTCCTAAGTCAAATTATTGGATAATGAGCTAATGTCAACAAGAAGTGACCCGTCATAGGAGGGCCTTAATGAATCCCACATCTATGACATGGAACGGAGCAAATGATTTTGTGGAGGTGAAAATGATCTGATGATATAAGGTTCAGGCTGGTGGTCATGAAAAATGGAGAGTGAAGGTATTGAAGCAGATGAGATGTTGGCTAGGTTGGTGAATTCTCTGAGTGACTTCTCATGAACATACCAGCGACACTGAAATGGATTGGTAGCATTAACCCCAAAGTGGATGGTACGGTGGTCCAATGGTGATATGACCGGTGAACAGAATAACCCAACCCAACTCAATCATGGTGACAGAGTGAAAGTGTCATGTTCAAGAGTGACCTGCTACCAATGAAGTTATTCAAGTTTTCTTCCCTTTTTCCCTAGTCATTGCCGACCAGTACCTCTTTATTTTTGTCAAGCTTGAGGAGGATAACATATGCTTGTTCTATAATTTTCCCTTCAGGCAAACCTGTTGCTATGTTTTAACGAGCCTAGCGACAGTGAAACTCGTTCTTGTCTACATGGACAAGTTTGTCACTATTGTTTTAACGAGTTTAACGACAAAGATAACTCAGTCCTTTTCAATTTTAGAGAGTCTAAAAAGGGACAGAAAGGCAACTCCAGTGATACTTTTTTGTAATGTAATCCCTTAAGTTTGAAAAAGTGTAAAATAATACGAAAGGGATGACTTTTCGATAGTTTTAACAAGCCGAACAAGACAAGCGCTCGATCTTTTTGTGTAATAATCCCTCAGGTCCAAAAAGATTAAAATCTAGAGGAGGGATGGCACTTCCGATTGCTTTAACGAGCTCGAGAGGCCAATTGCTCGGAAATATTTTCATATTTTATGAGTCAGATGAAAAGAGCTTAAAGGAGACTCGGTTTTGAGGAACGAGTGATGTTTTTGGATAGCAACTGGTTCCAGGTAAGGTTTCAAACTTTTCAATCATGGAAGTGTAAAGAAGGTGGCTAATAGAATCACTCATCGCAGCTGTTCCTCAAAAGGGTAAACAATCAAATGGAGGCGTATGATCGGCTAAAAAAAGGCGAGGTGATGGTAAGAACACGACCAAGGTTCAAAAGTTGATAATTATGCGACCGCAAAGATTATTTATTGAAGGTGGGGTTCATATTTTAATGAGCTTGAACTCTATGGAAACACTTGCTCATTTCTAGGTTTATTTTTTAACAAGCTTGAACTTCGCATAAAACTGCTCATTGCTAGGTTTATTTTTTAACGAGCTTGAACTTCGCATAACACTGCTCATGATAATAGTCAAAGAAATTGATTTCACCATTAACACTATGTTCTTTTAACAGTCATGCTGCCTGTTCAATTACTCCATCAAATTGATTAAAAATGTGAATACATGCTTGAAAAATGAGTTAAACAACCATATTTTACTCGAACGATGTGAATAGTAACATAAAAATAGTTTTTACCTCTCATTTTTACCATTTCATTCAAATTTGGGATTTTTGGAGCTCTAGAGGTGCTTTCCCCTTCGATTTTCACCAGCTAATTCCGGGAGATTTTGTGGACTATTTTTGGTGTCATCTGGACCAGGTAGGAGCTAACCTTGAGCTCTTCAATTGCATTCTTTCCTTTTCTGATTTTGAGCATGCTTTCTTGTTCTTCTGGGCCTCTAGGGTTTGAACAATTCGTTCTCTCCCCATCACACCGAATGTACATGAAAAGGTGAGATGCATACTGAACTAGCCATTGGCCAGTCAGGATGCATCTCACCCCATATAGAGCTGGGGTGCGATGGGCACAAAAGGGAAAGTTTATGCACTGTTTTTTCATGGAAATTTTGCCTGTTTTTGCCTGAATTAGGATCCTAATTCTTCTCTTGTTTGTTTTTCAGAGATTCATTGGATCAAGATGGTCATTACATGGCATCAATGTGATCATGAAGAAGACGACATGGTTGCTTTACATGATCCAGGTACGGTGACTGCTTTGCGGAACTGTGGTTTGCTCAAATTCTTCCGCATATCTAGCATGAGGCAACAAATCAATTTGTTGCAATATTTTCGTAATGCATGGGATCCTCACCAAGGATTCTAGATTTGAGGTAAATCCATCCCTTTGACACTTGAGGATATCTACTTCTTGATCGGTTTATCGAGGCGTGGCGCCCCTCTCTCACTATTAGGATCCGCCCGTGGAGGTGAATCCATGAGGGATTATATTCACCGATTCTATAGAGATGGATCTTAGCCGAGCAGGGATGGAAAGATCAGTATTTGAGATGTCACTGACCGGCCCTTGAGGATTATCTTATTCACCTTTGCTAGATTGGATGGTAGTGTGGCTCTTCATTTGGCCAACAGGTCGTATATGCAGTATGCTCTAGAATGCCTTGAACCAAAGGTATTCAACTGGTATGATGCAGTACTTCTGGTTATAAAAGAACAACTCACTAAGGTGAAGAACAGAAGATCTAAGAAATTTGGTTATGGTTCTATTCTCACCGCCTTTGCCTTGGAGAAGATCCCACTGATGCAGCCACAGTACATTTCACTCGGATCGTTAGTACCGATGGAACCACGGATGTAGAGATGGGTAGATCTTATGGCCATACATGCTGGTCAGTTGCAGATTTCATTCTCTGATGCATTCTTTGAGTGGTTCGACCGTCAGGAGATGGTCTTTGCTGAGTATCCATATGTTGGGATGGATTTCCGGGGTGACCCAGATTTGGTGCTGCCAGCTGGCGAGCAGTGGGGTGTTATAGGTAAAAGATCTGACCATATCTTTGTTTATTGTTTTTATAATGTTCTTATGTCTTTTAAATGCCATCAAGACTAATCAAACTCATATATCCATGCAGATATTGGACCAGTGCGACCAGCAGTGCACCCGATGGTAGTGGCTGTCGTTCCAGTAGGAAAGACTGTAGAGAGGGCTGTCCTTCGCAATCTGGATGTAGCTAGGACCCTTGCAGTATTGCAGGATCATGTCGAGGGTCTCACCCTTGGTATCCAGGATGTGAGGACCGACGAGTTACCTCTGAGATTACAGTGTCATACTATTGGCATGCTGAGTCGATGGACTAGGCTCTTACGTATGATTTCACAGGCGGTGACTTTTTATCACCAGCGCCATTAGTCTAGGGTGCTTTTCTGCATTTTTTGAGCTTTTGGGTCATGTGACCGATTTTGTCTTAGACACAGAACATATTTGATAAACTATAAACAGTTATATATATTTTTGATTTTCGGAGCTTATTTTGGTTAAGTTATATGATCCTCATGCAAATGTTGATTGAAATGCTTTCTTTTATAAATGTTGCAAATGTCTCTCTAACACATAATTTGCTAACTAATCAGTTAATGTGTTTAAGCTTTTGTAAATGTGTTGATATTGAATAGAATCAAATTTCCTTTCCAAAATCCTGACCCTTAGGAACATATGGTAGATAGCTGGATTCCGAACAGAGTATATGCTAGTAAGTTGTAGGATGATAAGTTCTGAGTCTAGCCTGACAAAAAGTTGTCATATGCCATGTGCGATGGCATCAAAGAGAATTTCTATAAATGTGCTATACTCAACGTATTGATCGACCAATACATACTCCTTTGAAACTCACTAACTCACCGCTTGGATCAAAAATTGCCCAGGCTGCAAAAGATAGGTTCTGCGTACTACGACTAGCTCCATTGGCATATCCAACAAATGATTCCAATAGGTTCGACATCTAAAACAAATGAAAAAACAGATTACCTAACCAAAATGATCACTCTTGAAGAAAACAAAATGTAACAAAAGCATATAAAGAGGTTACTACACTTAGTCAAGCATAGTAACGCTTAAGGTACAAGCCGTTTCGGGGTTGTGCCAGTGGAATTCCATCATAATCCACTAGCTCATAGGCTCCTTTTGCTAACACTCATTTAACAATGTATGGACCCATCCACAAATATTGGAACTTACCGGCTCCCAATTTATTGGATTCCTGATCATAAAGCAAGACCAGGTCACCTTCTGAGAAGACACGGGGTTTGACATTTTTGTCAAACTGCGCCTTAACTCGTTTCTTATGGGCTTCGTTAGCCGAGGCGACATCACGACGGGTTTCATACAATTGGATTAGTTCCAAGAAACGAGCCTCTTCCTCTGAGGTTTCGGGGAGAAGGTCAATTACGAGCTTGAGAGATGAAATCTCACATTGAATTGGTAAGATGGCTTCCAAGCCATACACCAGCTGAAAGGGTGTAAAACTGGTCGCATTTCTTACCGAGGTTCTATATGCCCACAAGGCTAAGTATAGGATTAGGTTCCAACTCCATTTGTGGACTCCAATCATCCTTTGCAGCATGTGCTTTAGGACTTTGTTGATGGCCTCAACTTGTCCGTTAGCTTGCGGATAATATGGAGTAGAACTGTCATGGGACAATCCTAGTTTGGCAGCCAATTTAACCATCATGTGATTGTGAAAATGCGATCCATGATCTGTGAATATAGCCTGTGGAACACTGAACCTAGAGACTACATGATTGAAAAAGAAAAGAGCAGCCGTTTCGCCACTGTTGTTTAATGTAGGCATCGCCTCAGTCCATTTCGTAAAATAGTCAACTGCAACTATGATATACCCATGCCCCTCGGTCGAGGTGGGGTTACATGTCATGAAATATATGCCCCATTTGGTGAATGGCCCAAAAACAATGACTGGTTGCAAAGGTGTGGGTGGTATTCTAGTTTTGCGGTCAAAGATTTGACAAGCATAGGAACTTCTAACTGTGGTTATGCAATCTTTGAACATTGTTGGCCAAAAGTAGCTTGCTTGTAAAATCCTTTGCGCCATAGTGTAACCAGATTGATGCACCCCAGACGCACCTAAATGAAAATCATTCAAGACTTTTTCAGCCTCCTCATGGGTGAGGCACCTTCGCAGAACTTTATCAATACCGCGACGGTAAAGCGTATCACCGACAATCATGTAGTCTTTTTCTTTGTATCGAGTACGTCGTTGTTCAGAGCGAGAGGTATTAGGCCTGTATTTTTGGGTCTGGAGATAGATGATTATATCTCCATACCATGGATCGCTTAACAATATCAGAAACAAAGATTCATCCACGATTGTTGCTTTGGATGATGAATCATAGGAAGATGATGGGAAATCGCATAATAACTCCGCGAAAACTAGAGATTTGTTTGATTTGGACTTTATGAATTTCATATCAAACTCTTGCAAAATAGCTATCCATTTTGAATATTTTCCCCCAAGTAACTGATGTGACAAAATGTAAGTCATTGGGTTGCAATCTGATAAAATGGTAGTTTTGCGAAAGAGGATATAGTATCGAAATCTCTGTACTGCTTGAACAGCTTCAAGAGCCAGCTTTTCAACATAGCAGTATTTTCTTTCTGTATCATTTAAGTTTCAGCTTAAATAATAGATAGGATGTTCGATTCCATTTTATTCTTGAACTAAAACCATTGCGATGGTTGTATCTAGTGTAGCTACATACAGGTTAAAGTCTTCTTGATAATCAGGAGTGTACATTAATGATGCTTTTATCAGAGATTCGTTTAGAGCATCAAAGGAAGCTTGCGCAACCTGATCCCAATTGAAGGGTACTTCTTTTTTCAAAAGATGTGTATAACCTTTAGCAAGTTCGACGTAATTTGGAATGAACCTCCTTAGGAAGTTCGCTTTCCCTTGGAGTTTCTGAATTTGAAGCAAATTTGAAGGTGGAGGCATATCGATGATTGCTTGAACCTTACATGGGTCGAGTCGAATTTTTCCTTAGAAACCACGAAGCCAAGTAAAGGACCAGAACTGACACAAAACACACACTTGTGTGGATTGAGTGGTATCTTGTAGTGTCGGCAACGTAGAAATATAGCTCTCAAATCCCGCGGATGATCAGTCCTCTTTCGCAAATGAGCCGAAAGATCATCGAGATATGGTTGAACGATGTTCTTGATGTCATGGAAGGCATAATTCATAGCCCTCTAAAAGGTTGCCACTGCATTCTTTAAACCGATAGGTAATTTGCAGTACGCGAATGTGCCCCATGGACATATAAATGTAGTCTTCCACTGGTCCTGTGGGTGGATATTTATTTGATTATACCCAAAAAATCCATCCATAAATGAAAATATTTCGCATCCGGTGCATTCATCAATTATCTGGTCGATGAAGGGTGTAGGGTAGTTGTCCTTTGGACAAGCTTGATTTACATCCCTATAATGAATGCACACTCTAATCGTTCATTGCTTTTTCATCATAGGAATAATATTCGATACCTAATCAGTTAGAGGAACCGGGTAAATGAAAACAGCATGTAAATGTTTTTCAACTTCTGCCTTAATGGCAGTGGCTTTCTTCGGGTGCACCTTGTTGACACCTAATCTTCATGATTGGGCGAATTTATTTAAATAATTAAATTAGGAATGTGAACAGTCATCAGGAGATGAACTAAACAGTCACTCCCTATTGTATATAACAAAGACCTACGTAATGGAATAAAATGTATCAGTTTTCTGCCTAATGGAGTTACTGCCTGGCCTGACATGGTATCAGATCCAGCTCCTTTTTTTAGCTCTCATGCTCCTTGTAACTCCTCTGTCTGTCTACCATATTCCTTTTACCTGGCTCTCTGTCAGCTAGAAGGTGTCTGTCCATGAATGTTTGCTGTTCTGCCATATTCCATTTATAAAACCTACGCCCTGCTCTTCTGGAACGCTGTCCATACTGTCCTGAAAGAAGCGCTGTACATTAATTTTTTTTTGTGAATGGTCTGACATAGTATCCATGCTGATTTGTGAAGGTCCTGACATTTGAACGCTGCCTGACATGGTATTGGTATCAACGCTGTTCATTCCATTGAACGCTGCCTGACATGGTATTGGTATCAACGTTGTTCATTCCATTGAACGCTGCCTGACATGGTATTGGTATCAACGTTGTTCATTCCATTGAACTCTGCCTGAATGCTGTGTATACCCTTCAGATCGAATTTCATGGTGTCTATTGAAATCTAGCCGCCCTTGCTCTGTTTGTGTTGTTACGCCCCCGCTTGTCTTTCCAACGCATCTGGGTACATCTAGTTCTAATCGAAAGTATTGCTTACTTTACTAATTGTCCTGTTATGGTATCATGCGTGGAGAATCCTTCGAACAGAGGCTGCGTTAATACGCATATCGTTGCTTTTCTGGGAGCTTAGGATATTTGTTGATTTTTCTGCTATTTCTTAGACACTGCACTGCCAGTTTGACATACCTATTGAGGGTTTGCAGAGGAAATTTAGCGTGGAGTGCAAGATTAAAGAAAAGGATGCCAAGTCGATCGAACGGGCCTATAACGCAAGACTGGACACCTGTTGTTATCCACAATCATCCTCAAAAGGCGAGTGAAGCACGTGATCCTAAGGCGGTTAATGCTGCAATCAGATAGGCGACTCTTGGCACCATTGTAAGTGGCTTCCCTGAGGCGACGAGGAAGCAGTAAATTGCACTGCATGAAAAGGCACTCCTCTTGGCACCGTCTATGGGAATGTCAGGTCTCTGCACAGCCTTGGAGTAAATCCTATCAGTGATTCTTGGTCTCATTTGCACCTCCAGGGGCGTTTGTTCCGTTGACATTTGAACGATGGCCTGGTAAAGATTTTTAGGGCAGCGAAAATACATTTTGATATCAGAATCAATTTTCTTTTAGCAGCAGCAGTATTTTTACAGTTCTTGGATTTTACAATGCATTCAATCATATCTATGGTGGGAATAGTTCTCACTGGTAAGGAGAACTATCCTGAATGGTCTCGGATGATAAAACACACCCTCATTTTCAATGAGTTGTGGAAAGGAGTGTGTGTCGGAGAAGGAGACAATGACCCAGTACAGCCTACCTCAGACAAAGAGCTCGTCATTTGGGAAAGCAAGAATAGCAAATCTTATGCATTAATCGCAAAATCTGTAAATGAAGAGGTGAGTTGCCATATTTTGTCATATTTAACTGCCTTTGAAGCCTTAGAAAAGCTGAAAGAACTCTATGACTCACATTCTGCACTTGAAGTTGTTCAACTCATGATTAAACTCTTCACTCTTGAACTGCAAAATAATGATCCTCTTGCTCTTGCATCTGAAGTAAAGTCTATAATGCATGATATCAAATCTACTAAGGTTGAATTGGATATGCCTCTTATTGCTTTTCTCAAGGCACTTTATCCCACTTACTCCAATTATCTTGAGTCATTGCAAGCAAATGGAAATCTCAAAGATAAAACCTTTGACTCTTTTGTGAAAAAGTTTGTTGAAAGAGAGAAAGATTTTGGAAAGAAGACAGCCCCTAAATCTTCTGAAGAGACTATGTGCCTTGCTCATAAAGAAAAGCATCCTACTCAATATTCTACAAGAGGAAGAGGTGGACGAAGAGGAAGAGGAAGATATTTAAGAGGTAGGGGGGCAGACATTCTCAAGGAGAAAAGGCAGATTTGCACCGTATTTGCTGCAAAAGAAATGGATCACATGATGCCTCTACATGCAAGCTACCATGGGACAAAATTGAGTAGAAAAGAAACGAACAGAAAGGTAAAACTGATGATACAGAGAAAGGTAAAGCACCTGAATCCGCTCACTATGTTGAGGCACAATGTAACACTGGAGTAAATGAAGATTTGTTTAATGCTTCACTTGCTTCATGGAAAAATGATTGGTTGCTTGATTCAGGAGCAACCTGTCACATGACTCATAGAAAAGATTTTTTTCAATATTTCCCTAACAATGTTGATGGAGTAGTATACTTTGTAGATCAATCAAAAATCAAGCCATCAGGGCTTGGCACAATCAGGCTTAAACTGCCTGGTCTTCCAGACTTTCTTTTGGATCATGTTCTATATGTCCCATAGCTCAAGAGAAACTTGTTTTCCTTGGTCCACATCCGCCAGCAAGGTCACTCCATTCATATGTTTGATGGCAAACTTGAGGTAAGAAAATCATTTGACCACTCACTTTTCATGAGGGGAATAAAAGAAGAAAGGCTTCTCAAACTGCAATGAACATCTGCTCATGCACAATATTTCTCATACAATTCTAATCATGAAGAAGGTACACTTCCATCAAGTTTATTATGGCATGCTAGATTTGGACATTTGAACTATGACAGTCTCCACTTATTGAAGAAAAATGGTGTTGCTGGTTTGCCTACAATTCCTAGAAAACTTAAGCAATGTGATGCTTGCATTCTAGGAAAGCATAGCAAATAGTCTTTTCATGATTCACATTCAAGAGCACATAGGAAACTTGAACTCATTCATTCAGAGTTATGTGTTCCAATGCCTGTTATTTCTGCAAATGGAAATAAATATATCATGACGCTTATTGATGACTACACCAGAATGTGCTGGGTTTATTTATTGAAGAACAAATCTGATGCTTTTCAAACATTCAAGAATTTTCATAAATGGATTGAAAATGATGCACAATCTCATATTGGGTCTATTCGCACTGATAATGGAAAAGAATACACATCAAATGAATTTGAAAACTATCTTCGCCAACATGGGATCAAACATCAAACAATTGTGCCTTATAATCCCCAACAGAATGGTGTAGCTGAAAGAATGAATAGAACAATCTTGAATATGGTACAATCCATGCTTTTCTTCAAAAATGTAAAGATAATGTTTTGGGCTGATGCTCTTCTATGTGCTGCATATATAAAGAATAGATGTCCATCTAATGCTATAAGAAACAAGACTCCTTATGAATTGTGGTATGGACATGTTCTTTCGGTAAAGCATCTCAGGGTCTTTGGTTCCACCTGTTATGCCTTGATACCAAAGGTACATAGAAACAAACTTGGTGCTAGAAGTCATATGTGTATCTTCCTGGGGCACTCAAACACCTCCAAAGCATACCTCCTATATGATGAAGTAAATAAAAAGTTTGTTGTATCTCGAGATGTAATTTTTCTTGAATCATCCAAAACTGACAATGTTGTTGAGCGGCAACTTGATCGCTTGGATAGATTCACAAAAGCAAAATCATTTCAAGAATTTGATAATCAGATTCCACATCTTGAAGGGGGGATTCCTATACTAGATCAACATGTGGAATCTTCTTCTGAAGAACACTCTCCCCCGCATGAAACTCCAACAATGGATGATGCTTTAAGTGATGTAATTGATAGAATTGGGAGATTCAATCTTGATTCAGTCCCAACTCAATCAACAGAGTAGCCTTGACCATCTCAGAAAGGTCCCCAAAAATGGCTGACGAAGACACTTGAAAATGTTCATACTGATGAAATTCGAAAAACAGGAACCAGAAATTCAAACCGACAAAATGGAGGTGATGTAGATGACTCTAATTCACCTGTTTGATATGGATGTTTCTTATGATTGTCAATTGAACTTGTCTACAGATTTTGAACCAACTTCCTTCAAAGAAGCTACTTCTCATGATGAATGGAAAGAAGCGATGCAAAAGGAGTATGATGCCCTCAAAAGAACGGCACTTGGAAGCTAGTTGATCCTCCATTAGGAACCAAACCAATTGGCTGCAAGTGGGTCTACAAGAACAAGTATAAAGCTGATGGCTCACTTGACAAGCACAAAGCTAGGCTTGTGGCAAAAGGCTTTACACAGAAGGAAGGGGTCGATTATGAGGAGACTTTTCCCCCACAGAAAAATGGGCTACCATCCAGACACTCTTTGCACTAGCAGCTCAGAACAGCAAGAAAGTCCATCAAATGGATATAAAAACTGATTTCTTTAATGGAGATCTAAAAGAGAATGTTTTTATGTCCCATCCTGAAGGATTTGCTGTGAAAGGACATGAACATAAAGTATGCAAACTTGTGAAGTCCCTGTATGGCCTCAAACAAGCACTGCGAGCCTCGTATGAAAAACTAACTGAGCATCTTCTGAAACTCAATTTCAATCATTTTGATCTTGATGATGCAAATTTATTTGTCAAGAAAGTTGGAAAAACAGTTGTATATCTTGTGGTATATGTAGATGATCTTTTAATGACAGGGAACAATGAAAGCTACATAGCATCCTTAAAGAAGGAATTGGGGAAAAGTTTTGAAATCACTTATTTGGGCTATGTTCCTTACTATCTTAGCATTGAAGTAACCCAACATCCAAAGTCCATATTTCTTTCTCAAAATAAATACATTGGAGATTTGTTGAACAGGTTTGGCATGACAGAGTGCAATCCTCTTACTACTCCAATGGAACAAAACTTAAAGCTCACATCTATTGAAGGAAAGGAATTTGAGGATGCAACAAAGTATAGACAGCTTCTAGGAAGTCTCAACTACCTAACTACTACCAGACCAGACATTTCGTTTGTTGTTGGAATCCTCTCTAGGTTTATGCAAAAGCCTTGTGAGGGACATTGGTCTACTGCAAAAAGAGTTCTAAAGTACTTGAAGGGAACTCAAGACTTTGGAATCAAGTACACACAGGTGGATGACTTCAGCTTGATCAGATACTCTGATTCAGACTTCGATGGAGACAAATAAACTGGGGTATCTACTTCAGGATATGCTATGAGTCTTGGATCAGGAGCTATCTCCTGGAGATCATGCAAACAATCAGTTCCAGTAGATTCCACAAGAGAAGCAGAATACGTGGCAGCAGCTGAAGCAACAAAAGAGATTCTGTGGCTCAGGAAAATTTTTGAAGATTTGCAGGTAAAAAAAGTACAATCAACTCCACTCATGATTGACAACACCTCTGCAATAAAGTTGGCCAAGAACCCAAAGTTCCATGATCGAACAAAGCACATCAATACTAAATATCATCTAATTCGACATCATGTTGAGGCCAAAACAATCCATCTCCGTCATTTTTCCACAAATGAGCAAATTGCAGACATCTTCACCAAAGCGCTTGGAAGGGAAAAGCTTGAACGATTCAGAATGATGCTTGGACTCACCAACATCCCTTCAGATTAAGGGGGGAATGTTGACACCTAATATTCATGATTGGGTGAATTTATGTAAATAATTAAATTAGGAATGTGAACAGTCATCGGGAGATGAACTGAACAATCACTCCCTATTGTATATAACAAAGACCTACCTAATGGAATAAAATGTATCATTTTTCTTCCTAATGGAGTTACTGCCTGGCCTGACACACCTGCCGAAGCCGTTATCGTACTGGTTTGACATTTGGATACATCTTGATTTCATGTTCAACTATGCTTGAGTCAATGCCTGGCATTTCTTCATATGACCATGCAAAGACATCTCTGAATTCGAGAAAGAGAGTACAATATATTTCATGTTCTGAAGAAGAACAAGATTTGCCGACATGAATATTCTCTACAACATTAGGTTTGATCAAGATATTTATGGCAATAGTTTCTTCAATACTGGACAGATTTCACTCAGAATCCACCATATTTACAGTATTTGATAGAAAATCAAAAACTGAAGGATGATCAAGGTCGTTGGAATAATATTCGTTGTAATCTGGAAGATGGGAACGATGGTGGTAATCTTCCCATGGTGCCTCTTATATCATCATCGATTGAATAATTCCTTCATTTATAGAATGTGCATGTGACCAAGGATCTAAAGAGGTGCCATATTCCTTTGACCTATCTACCCAAACACTTGATGAGCATTGATTTTGGTTTGCCACCCAGGTTGAGAAAATTGATTGCTACAAAATCTCTTTTGGGTTTGGAGGCAAAACCTGTTGATGGTCCATGTTAACAAAATGTTTAGAAATCTTCTGAATGAAAGATATCATATTGCAGGTTCCTACTGCTGCCACTTCCGCCAGATTATTTGGAGGCGGTAGGGAAAAAGTACCCATCAAGGTAGGGTCTTTCAGTAGGCCTACTCCAACATTTTGAAGTGAATGAGAGCTTCCATGGATCATTGGAATGCTTCCTGTAACTTGTGAACTGTTGGGGAGAAAGGTTTTTTGATCAACGATTGTAATTCCTCCTTGGAAAGGAAATGCAATCTTTCTAAAGTAAGTTGATACAACAGCAACCATGGCATAAATCCAGGGCCTTCCTAGTAAGATATTGTAATCAAGGTTTCCATCGATAACTTCGACATGAATTTTTACTGTCTTGCCCCCCAGTTCAACTTGTAAGTTACTTAAAATCCTGTACGAGGTGTATGTTCATCCGTGAAATGCTTTTAATGTCATCGTGATCTTGACAAGGGTGGTGATCCTAAAGTTTTCTAGCAACTCATTGACATAATACAGGTCGATGCTCCCTCATCAATAATTGTTCGATGAGCAGTTTTGTTGAGGGTTTTCACTTGGATGAGGAAAGCGAGTTGAGATGGTAACTGAGGTTCAAATCCTTTATGATTAAAGACCACCAGATTGGAATCTGCTGGGTCAATCTCACCTATTGTTGATAATAGAGCCTGCTTTTGGGAGGGGCAATTTTGCTGTACTTCAAGTGTCGACATAGTGGATGGCGATTGGGCTAGATCCTCTACTATTTTATAATTTTGTGCTGCTCAGGCACGAGGATTAAACATCAATTTGTGTACTACTCCCTTTGGTAGTTTTATTGTTAGCTCAGGGATGATGGGTGGCACAACTTCGGTTGAAGTTGTTGTCGAACTACTAGGTTGATCTGTAGCCTTGTTGTTCGACAGTTGTGGACTCTCGTAATCTTTGTTCCTTGTCGATATCAAAGCATCATTTTTCTGCTTCGAAATTGATAACATAAGCACGTGGGATGGGGAAGCATTGTCGCTAGCAACCATATTGGTTTCTCAGTTTGGAAATGGGTTAGTCAATACCGCTGAGGTTCTTGAACTCTTAAAGATTTTCTTAACTTCAGGTTTATATGGACAATCTCTCATCCAATGGTCCTCATCGTATATGAGACATAGATGATTAGGTTTCTTTTGCCCAGAAGGGTTTGCAGAATATTTTTCAGGAGGCGAATCATCCTGTTTCTTCTTTTTTCTTTTCCCTTTCTTCTTGCCCCTGGCTACTTCGGTTCTTTGCCTTTGTCGGTGGACACGGCATTAACCTCCGAGGCAAGAAGTTCTTCATTTTCTTTTTGACCAAAAACCGTATGGGATTTCTTAGATGTAGCCTTTGTGGTTTTTGTGCTAGTAGTGCCTATCACACTATCCCCAGCATGAGAGTCTTTGTTTGATTTAGGAGGAGGAGGAACAGAAAACTCTGGTATAGGAGCATAGGAAATTTTGTCATAGAGCATGCCAGAGTGAGCATAGATCAAGTCTAGATATTGCGCACGAGCAATGACTTGTTCTTTAGTGACAACCCCCCCCCCCCTAGCCACATCTTCTATAACAGAAGGTAACAATGACTTAATAAACCATTCAACTAGCAGCTGATAAGGAACATATGTTTTTACCATTTGGCGATGACGCGCCACTCATGAATATGATCAGATATGTGAGTGGTTGTTGTCTGCTTAAAATTGGTAAGAAGCTCCATTCCTATTTTGTACCTTATGGGTAACTGAAAATGGGTTAAAAAGCTCATGGCAAGGGTGCTGAAGTTATCGAATGAAGCTCTAGCAAATTCGATGTACCATTTTGCTACCAGACTAGTTAACGTTCGCTGAAAAAGGTGAAGCCTAATCGAATCATCATTGAGTGTGTTGGATGAACACCATAGATGAAAGGTCATCACATGATTCGATGAATCTTCAACTAGATTTCCATTGAATTGAGGAATATCTGATGGAACTTTATAAGGAATTGTCGGTCACCAAGGGGCGTAAGAAATTAGATCATTTGTTAGCCGATTCAGATCTGGTAATTCCAATGTTGCGACGAAAGGCAACTGTTGATTCAAGTTTGGTGAAGCATACCGAGGATAAGATGGGATTGCCTGAGCAGTGGGTCTTTCCATACCAGCATAATGCATTTGATGCTGATAACTTTGATAAGGTTGATGGGCATAACCATTATGATAGGATTGATGGTGACCGTTTTGAATATATGACTACCGATTACCTGCAAGGTTTTGTTGCTCAGGTCCTTGGTAAGCTTGTTGGAATTACAGTTGTTAATATTGCACCAGCCATGGTTTTGAAGCCATTTGCTGTTGTCCAATACTGATGCTTGACCAAGATGAGGGGTGATAGTACCCATTTGAGCCTAAGTCGCTTCAGTTAAGGAGCCACTAATCGGCAATTGTGGTTGAGTCATTGAGACAAGAGGCTATTGTATTACGACCTAAGAGACTTGAGGTTGACATACAACAGGTAGCGCTTGTACTTGCGACACCATTACAATAGCTGGTGTAGTGGGAATATTCAACACAGGTAGATTTGGTTGCATTGAATATACAACTCTTGGCTGTTGAGGCAGTATTGGCACCCAACTACTAGATGCAATTCCAGCTTGACCTAAATTCTATTGTGAACTCTCATATGGTTGTCCTCCTAGAGGGAACAATGAAAAGGCATACTGCCCCCCATATGGCAGCAATCCAGTGTTCAAAGGAAAAATTGGTCCTTGTAGACTAGACTGCCCAAATTGATACTATTGTGGAGGATCAATTTGCTGAGACTCAACATAAGAAATTCCAGATATTATTCCAGAGGAACAAACGAGAACAGACCATATTGTCGAAATAGTCCCTGGGTGGACTCCATCTAGCAGTTGATAGCTAGTTGGGACAGATGGTATACCAGCAAACATTGTTAGAGTAGTGGCAGGAAGTTCTGCTACTACTGCATTAGGTGACACAGTCCTAGATGTCGATGGTTGTTCAGACATATTGAGTCTATCCAAAAGACTTCCTAGCGATTTATACAGGAACTTGCGATGAAGGTTGACTATCTTCTGAATTAGAAGGATATAGGTGGATCCCAGTTCCGAAATGCAGTAGGGTACTGGATGGAATATCCTCCACAATCTCTTCTATTGCAATCAGTCTAGGTGGAAGAGGCAGACCATCAGGTCCGTAAAATATTTTTGGTGCCGAAGAAGGTACACATTCTGCAGCAACAGATGTTGGAGGGTTAACACCTTCCGAATCAGTTCTAGATGGATCTGGTTCAGGAATAGATGTGTTTATTGTTACACTAGGATCAGTTCTAGTGTCCTCTTGTAACTGTGGAACTTCTTCTGTAGAGGCAGGGATAACAGAAATAGTTGGTTTCTGAGGATGCTGAAACACAAGTTTCACACAAACCAGGAGACTTTGACCCAGTTAAATGAGATCGCTTGCCCCGAAATGGTTTCATTTCCGGAGTCAAAGATGGTTGACTCGTTATTCTCCGCGAACAACGGGGTTTTGATTGACTTTCTTCCACGATTGCGGATTACTTGATCAACTCAAAATAAAAAAGGGGAAAATGTTATTCTGAATTAAATGAATTTTATGACGCTTTGACACAGCTTTCTTTTTCAAATTTTAAGAGTCAAGAAAAAGCTAAAGATGATTCTAGTCGCCTTCGATTTTTAATGAGCTTGAAGTGACAAGTGCTCAGATGGACCTTTTCATTTAAGGAGTCCAAAAAGGAACGAAAGTGACTACTCTGGAAATCTAGACAAAGAGGATTACCAAACCAATCGCAAAACTACAGAATAATTTTTACAGTACAGCAGTCAATCTTCCCGAATGCTGTGTTCAGTGAATTGCGATCGATAGGGTGGTAGACACGGCTTCCTAAAGATAAAGGATTTAATCTATTGTGGTCTCCCAATATACACTTGACGGTATGTGGGAGCACAAGTTTGTACTGGCACTTTTCGTCTCAAAGAGGAGGAATCACCCAACCTATGATGAAAGCAATAGTTAACACGCTTTACAACGCCGAAATACGTCTCTAGCCTAGACTTCTAGATGTTGTGCGTTAGGTTCCAAAGCGTTTATATGTTCATTGAAGTTTATTTTACAGTTGATCTTTCTTAAGAAGTTTGCCTTTAAGGTTCATTGCGTGATGTAGATATACAATTCCTAAATATGCAATCTAAGATGATAAACAGTCGTTTACTTTCTTTTTGCAATGAAAATCCTAGCTACTAAGGAAAGAGAAATGAAATTCTTTCAACATAGAGCAGAGAGCACACACTAGATGCACTTTTCCTAAATCAACTTCAGCATGCAGTCTTAATGCAAATGCACATGCATGTATTGTTTTTCAGTTTCCTTAATGTGAGAATGACAAAAAGAAAACAAAGTATAGATCTGAACTATCTTCTTTCAAAGCGATAGTACTAACAATTTTCTTTTCAAAAAAAAAAAGTAAAGCCAAGACGACACTTTGCAACTTTGAATTTAAATTGATTTTGACACTTGAAATATTAATGATTCAAATCAAATACAATGCTTTGTGACACTCTTTTTCTTGACTAAAAATGACATTTGCAATACTTTCAAATCAAAAGATGACAGTTTGATTAATCTACTATTTGCAAAGGAGAACTGTAAATGATGAAAAAATACATAAAAAAACATTCACAATTCCTTCTGATGGAGGCTGAATAATGCAAAGGAAGATGGTTTCAACAGAGATATACTGATCATAGACCGCACAATTATTGAATAAAGCTGAAGACAATGAAGAAATAACCAAAATCTGGAGGCAGAAACAGTCTTAGTCAATCATCGCACTTGTAACACAGGGAAACAGGGATTCATCTCACTTGCAACACATGGGAGGTGCGATGCATCCAGGTTGCCAAGAAGAGACAGTGCGATGGTCCAAGGATGATATTGTGCTTGGTTTCCACTCACAGTTTGCAGCTAAGTTCAGGGATTTAGGCTGAGCTAATGATTGTCAGTAAACACAAAGTATAGGGGCTGATCTAATGAGGTTATTTGAGCTACCACCAGGGCACTTAGGATGTTTACAAGCTAGATTTTCAGTTCATAAACCAACCTGGAGATTGACTGAAGCAGCGTTGATCTACTTTGCAGTTACATAGAAAAAGTAGTTCAAAGGCTAGCTAGCTTAACTTCAGGCTCCGTATGTGGTTTATAAAGCAAACAACAATAACAAAACAAACAAACTATTCGCTCCCCAGTGGAGTCGCCATTTTGTTATCGAAAACTAGTGTCCATTCAGAGTTGCTAGTCCCACTAAGATGGGTAGCTATCTTAGAAACAAACAATCTAAAGTCACTTGTGTTTTCCTTTATGAGAGATAGATGAGAGAGAAGCAGAGAGTACCAACCTCAGTCTTTCGCTAGTCTCCTTGTTGGTTTCCTCTCTCCCTTGATAGAGCTTTCACCACTCCTTTCTCACTCGTCCCACTTCAAAGAACACTTGTAGAGTCAAGGCAGCAAAATTCCATCAAAGCATAGATATCTATAACCATAAATAATGTAGGATTAGATATACATTAACCATATAGATGCATATACAAATACAAGATTTAGAGATATACAAGCATATTGAGGAAAACTCAAATAGCTTTATTGATAGAAGTAGTAGAAGAGAGGATTACAACCAGGCTGTCTGATCAAGCATCATCCTCCTAGCATGAAAGCCCTCTTCACCTCATACAAAGCAATATCACCCAACAATGTCTTCAAAGAGAAACCAACAACACTTCCTTGCAAATTACAAAATTCCAGCCTTTGGATCTCTAGGATGAGGGATCCATATATAGATGTTTACAGGAGAGTGAATCAGCTTCTGGGATTTTGATTAGTGTCATTTCATTGATAGTTCTTGGTTCCACTTGGAGATTTTATATCTCTTACTCATCCCTGGGCGAATTCAGAGAGGCAAGTGTCATATGAGCAGTTTCTAGAAGATTCTCTGGGTTTCCACCTAGCAAACTGCTTCTGCCATTTGTCTGCTCTCTCTCACCGCACCCTACAGAAGGGTTTTCCAGTATGCATTGCACCCCCCATGTGTAATAGGTGAGATGCATCGCACCCTATGCATGGAGCAGCCTGTATGGTCTAGTTTTGAGCAGTTCTGAGTAGTTTTTCATGGAGCACTTCTGGGAGATGATGTAATCAGCTGACCTTGTTCCTTTAGGGTATGAAACAACACTTTTAGGGGCTTAGAAGCCCTTGGTTTATGGACATATTTGATTGGGGTTGCAGTGCCCAAATATGTCTATAACAAATATGTCTTGAATAGTCCAATGATTTCCATTCCAATGGTTGGTGTAGATGTCATACTAGGATTCCAATGGTTACAATCTTTGGGTACAATAGCTTTTAATTTTCAATAAATTTTCTTGAAATATTTTTCAGAAGGACAGGAAGTTGAATTAAGGGGTATTGAAGGGAAATTGGGAAGGATAATCAACTCTAACACCATGACCAAACTTCTAAATAAAGAGCAACAGGGCATAGTTGCACAATTATGTTCACTAGATCTTCCCACATCAAAATCATCTATTTCAATGAAACTCCAAAACGTTTTGGACAATCATTCCAAGATATTTGAAACTCCCAAATGCCTCGCACCTATTCATGATTCTGATCATGCTATTCATTTGATTTCAGGATGTGTTCCCCCAAACATCAGGCTTTACAAATATCCATATTTCAAAAAGAGTGAAATTGAACATATGGTTGCATAAATGCCAGAGGTTGGTATAATTAAACCTATTCAAAACTCTTTCTCTGCTCCAGTGGTATTAGTACACAATAAGGATGGATCATGGGGCATGTGTCCCAATTATAGTGAGCTCAACAAGATTACTCTTAAAGATATATCTCACATTCCTGTCATTGATGAACTATTGGATGAATTACATGGAGAAATTTACTTCACCAAGTTGGATCTTCATTCAAATCTCATTAAATTAGAATGAAGACTGAAGACATTCCAAAAATAACATTTAGAACTCATGAGAGTCATTATTAATTTTTGGTCATGCCTTTTGGCCTTGCCAATGCACCTTCTACATTTCAATGTTTGATGAATTCCATTTTTAAACCCTTCATTAGAAAATTTGTGTTAGTATGTTTTTATGATATACTAATCTACAAAAAGTCTTGGAAGGATCATGTTAAACATGTTGAGAGGGTGCTCAAACTATTGGAGGAGAAACAATTATATGAAAAATGCTCCAAATGTTTCTTTGGAGTACAAGAGGTGAATATTTGGGTACTCAGTTAGCCCATATCCCCTCTTATCATCCACCATCCATCACATCATCTTTAGAAGAAAATTCTAAGGTCAAGCAGTGGAAGATCACATCAATCATTAACAAGAAGTTCTCAAACTCTTAAAACATAACCTCAATTTGGTACAGAATAGAATGAAACAATAGGCATATCAACATCACAGCAAAAGAAGTTTTGATGTAGGTGACTAGGTATTTCTACGACTACAACCATACAAATAAATGTCCCTCAAGTAAGCTAAGAAGGATAATAAACTATCACCAAGGTATTATGGTCCGTACAAGGTGTTACAAAATATTGGTACTATGGCATACAAATTGGAGCTTCTTGCATCTTCTCGAGTGCACCCAGTTTTCCATATTTCATGCTTAAAGAAGGTTATAGGTGAGAAGATCCCAGTTCAAACAATATTTCTACAACTTGGCGAGGAAGGAAAAATCATATTGGAACCTGAAGCATTCACAAAAACAAGAAATTGACAACTATGAAATCAATCAATTTCAAAGTATCTAATCAACTGGAAGAACTTACCGCTAAAGATTCCACATGGGAGGATGAGAATTTTATACAGAAGCATCCATAGCTACTTAAGCATTGAGGACAACACTTTTTAAAGGATGGGGGCATGTTAGGTCCCTATATTACTAATGTAACCCCTTATTGTTATTAGTGCATCCCCCTTATTGTATTATTGTTTCCATATAGTCCCCATTTTATTATTATCAAGCCCCACAGAAGCCCACTATTTTTATTGTTGTGCCCCTACAAAATTATTTTTATGTAGGTGATTGTATTAGGACCCCTTAGACTCTTATATATAGAAAGGAGGTCTTGTCATTTGTATCAACCAAGAATTGTTCATTTGTGTAATGTAAAGGAGGTTGCCCCCTCGAAGAGGCTAATTTTGAGGTCGTTTATCTATCTTTTCTATCTTTTTGTGAGTTGGTTTCATAACAATTGTAGAGAACCAGGACAATTTGTGCATGATTGTCAAAATCCAATGCACCACTTATGTTAATATTGTCGACAATTTGATCATTCTATAAAAGATTTCTCGATCTTAATAGAAAAGATGTAGGAGAAGAAGACCCAGCAGCTAACACACAATATCCAAATGATGAGATCTGAACCACGAGAAGACGATCTCAGTGTTAACATAGTCATGTGAAGTAGTGTAACCACTCATGAAAGCAAGGTTGAAGGAAAACAACTAGAATTAGAGCATGGTTCCAAAAGGCTGGTGAAAATAATACTGGGTTTGATTTACATAAAGAAAAAAGAGACAGTCATGGAGGCCAGAAATAATTTGATGAGTCTGGGTGCTTCTACATTTGAGAACTAGATGTTGATAGCCTTGCTACTACAAGATGCTACTGCAACCCAAGAGTCAGATCCCACCTTGTTGAAATCATTTCTACAGACGTGTATGAAGTTACTATGTGATCAAAAGGTAATTTAGGGACTCTAAGAGGTGATAGATAACTACGCCATCAAGGATAATCCATCCCCAAGACATCGTGTAGTCAATAAGGTAAACTAAAGAAAGAAGAGAACTAGTCGAGATATGCGAATGATTGAAGAGTTCAGTGATTTCCAAATGGATTAGGTCATCCTAGACTTGGGCTCCAATTCTAATGTACTGCTGAAGTAGACATGGAAACATATTTGAAATCCTAAGTTGCAATGGTCGCCAATTCAGCTGCGCATGGTGAATCAACATAAGATAATTCCAATGGGGCCCCAGCATGGAGTAACCGTAGAAATTAAAGGAGAAAAATTAGTAGCTAATTTTGAAGTTATTGAGATTATTGATGATAGTAATCCATACCCAGTGTTGCTCGGAATTGATTGGGCTTTTGACATGAATGAAATCATCAATTTAATGAAGCGAAACATGGTATTTGAGAAAAATGAACCTCGAGCAGTTGTCCCATTGGATCTCACTCAAGGTGCGCAGTACACAGAACCGAACTGTGACAATTTTAAAGATGATGACATTGATCACATTTATAAGTTAACTGTGCAGGATGAAGATTCGACCAATCCCACTGTGAATGGAAGGATTAGTTGGGAAAAGGATAGATCTTGCCAATCCAACTGAAATGAAGAGTAAGAAAACTGGTAGAATTGGTTGCATGAGATTTCTATGTTACGATGCAATCGGATTACAAAATCACTACATTGTGTATCTACGGAGGTATGTAAATTACCATATTATGATGGCTTGGGTGATGTCAATTTATTTCTTGAAAATTTTGAAAGAGATGTACCAGAGGAACATCGATTCCAGTACTTAGATCTAGCATTAAGAGTTATGCCTGCAAGATGGTGGGGTATGCACAGGAAGAATTTTTCCAACTGGAAGGAATATCATCGAGTGATGCAATTAAGTTTTGGCTACGTGAACACTTGACTCACTGAAAAATACAAAAGGAAGGATGATCTGTGTGAACATGTGGTGCAATGAACTAAGCCATGGGGTGAAATACATCCAGCTCAATGGGTGCATATTTTTATTCATAACCTAAATGTTATTCCAAAGAATTGTTATTTAGAAATATAGTTGTGACACGTGACCGTTGACTGGGATGAGATGAAAGAAATATTCTTGCTCACATTTAGTTTTGAATATGGGTTCGCATGCATTGACGAAGCACTTTAGGATGTTAAGGTGGCAACATTCCGAACACTTGTCAAACCTATCATGTGGGTACAACCTGACTAGAGTACGCTGCTGCGACATGCTTTAGAATGTTACAATGTTACAACAAAAGAAGTTGAGGAGGATATGAGGAATATTAATATCCCTAAATCAGAAGAAGAATGTAAAGTTGAGGGACCTAGTGCAGAGATCCCTGATATTTTGCAACTAGTGCGTGCAAAGCAGGTGAATATTGGCTCAAAGGCAGAACCAAAATTTACGAACATTGGTGGCTATTGGGATGAAGATATAGTGGATAAGGTAACCAAATTTCTACATGAATATATGGACTTATTTCCAACCAATTTTTCTAACTTGAAGGGGATTGTAGGAGATTTAGGGGTAGTGAAGATCAATTTAAAACCCGATGTGAAGCCCGTTAAGCAGCACCCATATCGGTTGAACCCCAAATATAAGGAAACATTATGAGAGGAACTCAATAAAATGCTCGTAACTAGAATAATCAAGCCTGTAGAGGAATCTGAGTGGGTCAGTGCCATGGTGGTCCAAGAGAAGAAAAAAAGAAGGTGATATCAGGATTTACGTAGATCTATGGAAGCTAAACAATGCATGCATCCATGATCCATTCCCTACGTCATTTACAGATGAAATTCTTGATAATGTCGGTGCACAAGAAGCTTATTCATTTACGGATGGATTCTCGGGATACCACCTGTTACACAACATTTGGTCATTGTCCCTGTCTCCCCATTCCTTGACCCTGGAGGACCTCTATAGTGAACCCCACATGCTTTCCCTTTATGAAGAAACTCCCATTGTGTCCCTCTTCATGAGCAGATCAATTCCCTTTTGCAACATTTCCCCTGAAACTTCTATTTTTCCCAGTTTACAAGATCGGCGATAATGACCTTTGTCTCCCCCGTGCTAATGTGCAGAGGTTAGCACTATCCCTAGCACCGACTGAAGCAACTAAGCTGTGTTCCAGTCATGCCGGTCCTATTATGGAAAGTTTTTTAAATTAGGAGCTAAAGCTTCCAGCTCTAGAAGCTTCCTAACAAAAGTCTAGTAAATGGTTTCGCCGGATGGGTCAAGGATGTCAGTTTGGGATCCTTTACCATATAATGATGGAACTACCTCAAGGGATAAGACCTTCTCCCATGAGAAGAGGATCCATCTCCCATCCATTCATCTTATATAAACCTCCCTTCTTCCCAAGCATAAGCTAGTGTTAATGTTGGTGTGTTAGTGCTATTTTGGTTTGAAGTAAGGAAACAAGCTATTCATAGTTTTAGCTATCTAGTTGTGTGAGGGAGAAGTGTGATTTGGTTTGGAGTGAAGCCTAAAGGGAAGAGCCTTAAAACTATTGTGGATAGGGGCCATCATGGAATGCTAGTAGAAGTCTGTGGGAACCTGGCCTTACCAGAGGAGAACTGCAACGTTAAGACAATGGTTGTAATCTCTCTTTGATATTAATATATGCAATATGCAACTATCGATTGATTTCCTACATGATTTGTCATCTTCATGGATTAATGTTTCTTGACTTGTTAACTAGGTTTAATTACAATTTGTCTATTATCGTGGTTGTTGTTTGATGTTGTTTACTTGTTTCAGGTGCTTGAAGAAGGAAGCGAGAGATAGCTAGAGCGAGCAAGCAAGGACATCATCAAACAGGACAAACGTACTAAGAGGTAGGCCCTCTTAATTGGTTCTAATCTAAGTAAATCTTCCAAAGAATGTATCTATTGTGGCTAGACCCATTATCGGGCTAGAGGAATTTGTTTGTGTCCACACTTATAATTTTACTTCACCAGAAATTAGCGACTCCACTAGGGAACCAATCCTTTTGTTTGTCTTGGATTTCATGATTTTGTGTGAACTTTTATAGTTCCAATTTTTCCCTTTGGTTTTGTTTCTTTTCTTTTGCTTACTGGTATAAGTTTGAAATTCATAGTAGCAAATCTAGTTGCTATTTTGAAAAAATTTATTTTTTTCTTTGATCCCTCGTTCAACGCACTTAATTCATTGACAGTCGTGCCAATCAATGCGATATGCTGGGAAAAAGTCGTTCCAACCTCTCTCTAGCGCTTGTTGTCAGTTAGGCAGTCGCGTTGATGCCTATAAGTGAAGATTAGGGTTCACCCCTGATCTTGGCCAGTGTGTTTTTCTCTCATGATTTCTACCCCGTAAGTTGTTTAGACCGTCTTCTCCCTGACTAGAGAGATTCATTTAGCTTGGTTTGTGTGCTTTCTTGGTTTAGCCCACCCTCTGATGTGTTAAGTCTGTCCTTGTGTAAAGTTGTTTTTTATTTTTATTTTTTTTCTTTGAATCGCTCGATCAGCACTATTTTTGGCGAAACAGTCATGCCGATCAGGCCTATCAGTGCTAATTGCCTGAAAGTCACTCTAGTTGTGCCAATCAGCACTACTTTTGGCCCAAAAGTCACACTGGTCTTTGAGTTAAGAAAAAATAAGAATTTCTCCCATTCCAGTGCCAGTGTGTCTTGATCATCAGACTCTCTTCTTCCTCCCAGAAGTGACTAGGATGCTTTGTTTTCAATTGAATGAGTGAAAGAGTCTTGTTTTTTCTCTTATTTTGAGTGTCTCTTTTCTCTTTCCAAGCATATATTACATTACTTGGTTTGTCGATTGAAGCATTTATGTGTTTGGTTTGTTCGATTTAGGGAAGAAGTTGATTTTAGCTTCATTTATAATGCTTTGGATTTGATTGATGCTTGAAAGTGCTTTATGTGAAAGATTCATTTTGCATTTTATGAAAATGAGAACATCATTCTAGTTTACTTAAGCAAAAATATTGCATTAGTAGCATTATTGAGAAGCTACAATTGCATCATCATAAGCATTGGAAATGAAATGAAACTCCTTATGTTGTTATAGGAAGATTAAGTGCATTTATGAGATTTATTAGTGAAAGATTTCATTCTTTGATAATTGCATTGATTGTGTGTTCTCTATCTGTCAATTACTGTTAAATTTCATCGAAGACAAAGATCTCTTTTCTCATATAGTTGCATGTAGGAGATTTTCCAGATGATAGCGATAGGGCCTTGTAATTGAAACCTAATTCAAGATCAATTGTTAAAATTTATTGAATTAACCTAAGGAAGAATTGAAACTTAACGCTCACATTTAGTGGTCTAGGCTAGAGACGTGTTCTAGTGTCTTTAAACCTAGTAGTTGTCGTTAGCTTCAGCATTAGACAATGCTAATATGGATTTGTGTTGCCTGTACCATTGAGTATATAATGAGAGACCCCTCTAGGCTACAATCCTTTATCCTTAGAAAGCTAAGTCGACCACCTTGCAAACGTGATACACTAAACATAGCATTCGGGGAGATTTCCTGCTCGTACTTCTTGGTTCACCAGGAGGTATTCTGTAGTTCACGGTTGCCTGGTAATCATATCTACCTAGATCATCCGGAGCAGTCATTTGATCTTTTGACTCATTAAATTTAAAAGATCATTCGAGCACTTTTTCTTTCGAGCTCGTCTCCAATAGAAAGTGACTAGAGTCACCTTTCATCCTTTTCTCGACTCTTAAATATGAAAAGGAAAAGTTTTGTTTTAGTGTCTTAAAATTAACTGCCCACGAAATATTCCTGGTAAAAGTTGTCTTCCTTAGTAATTCTTTAGGGTTGATTCCAATGGAAACATTTCCAGAGTCCACCAATCAAGGGTTCCCCACAGATGGGAATCCAGGTCCTTTTTCTTCTTTTGGAGATGCTAGTGCTCCTTATATGGCAACGTTGTCCCTCCTTAAGTTAACCATTAGTTTACCTGTCTGGTTATTTGTGACCTCGGTGATCCCGAGTGTCCCAACTCCTACCCCACTATCTCCTTCATTTGAATCATGTCATGATGATTCTAAGGTTGACCCCTCACCTTATTCCCCTATTTCTTCACCCTCCTCTTCTACTTCGCCTGGTAAAATTTTCAAGTCTAGTAACCAAGAGGCTAAGAAGAAGAAGAAGACGAAGAAGAAGAAGTCATATAAGTGAGAGGCCAACCGTGCGACTGTTACTCCAAATGCACCTCTCGTAGACAAACCTTCTGATCCTCCACGAAAGGTCATATTCCATTGCAAGCTATGTAAGGTTGACCATCTCCTTTGAGACTGTCCTGGCATTCCCAGAGTCTTAGAGGTATGTTATCAAAACCTGAACCGACCATCCCCATCGACCTTTGGAGATCATGTTGATGCTACGCCTTCAACTAGTGATCATAAGACGAAAGGGAAGATTAGATTCCCCTATAAGTTATGTGAAGGAGAGCATATTCTTCACCTTTGTCCTTTTATGGATAAAGCTACCAAAGTTTTGGAAAACCTTGCAGCTCCTCAACCCCAACTTCATGTTGGTTATTAGTGGCTTTCTTTTGACCCTCTCTCGAATGGTAAAGATATTGACTTGGATTCATCTCTTTCTCGTCCTGCTCTTCCTAAGCAAGAATCTTCTCTGTTCATTCCTGACCAACCATTGGTCGCATAGAGTGTTGACATGGCTCTGCCTCTAGTTGCTCACATCATTCTGGAAGAGAGTGGTGATCATACTGATCATGTTCTTCTCATCTCCTCAGGTTCTGATGAATTGAATGGTGACCCTCCCATCCTATTTATTCAAGAGAGTCCTTGTCCTATTCTTGCAGAGCATGGGGGAAATCATATGATGCCTCCACCAAGTAGTTCTGTCATTTCTTTCGATTGGAGTCATTTGATTGCTTTCCACCTCCCATCTAATGTGCTTTTCGATATTATAGTACAAGCCTATAATATGGTAGTAAACGGCACTATATTAGATGAAGGCTCGTTAGTTAGCATCATGTCTTCAGCTACTTGGGAAGCTTTGGGTTCCCCACAACTTGTTCCTACCACTCAGAATCTGTTGGCTTTCAACAGAGGAAATAGTCAGCCCTTATGGCTCCTTCCGAAGTTCCATATTACTTAGGAAGGGAAGACCATTTATATAGAAGTAATGGTAGTCCAAGGTCCTTTAAATTTCAATCTTCTCCATGGATGCAACTATGTTTATGTCATGGGAGCTCTTGTTTCTTCACTTTTCTGTGTGGTTTGTTTTTTGCATGAAGGGAGAATAGTGATCATTGATCAACCGTCGTTCATTGGTCACCAGGCGCCTCCTTTGCAACCATCATCCCCTATCGGCTCTTGTTTGTAAGTAGTATTGTCCCCGCCATAGGTCAACTATTTGGCTACTCGTTGTGTTTCCACATCTGCTGATGATCACACAGATGGTATTGTACACTATGTACTAGGGTCATTGGAACCCGATCTGTCTTTGGTACCAAATGACATGTATTCTTCTTAGAGCATGGTTCTTCCATCTAGTGAAGACCTCTTGCGAACCATGTTCTCGTATGGTCCATGATCAGATTAATGAGGATAGTTCCTGGTCTTGTGTCAACCTCATTAAAAAATGAAACAAAGGGTGTGAACATAGTTCTTTGCCTTATGTCAAGCTTGTTAAAAAATGAAACAAGGGTCTCGAGGATAGTTCTTTTATTGTGTCATCCTCATTAAAAAATGAATCACCTCCCTTTTTCAAATCGATTCTTTGATTAAGATCTTGTAAAATACCAGTCAAGTCTTTCCAAGATCTCAAAGTTGAACCTTCATTCCATCCACCTAGTTAATTGAAATGAAGCTTAGGGGGCATGTACCTCAATTGAGTCATTATGCTAAGGGCATGCAAACTTATAGCAAGCATAATTTTTCATTTCATGCTTGTGTAAACATGAAACCAAACCAAACCAAAGTTCTCCATGGTTGAAGCTTGTGTAAAAATGAACCCATGCCCAAATTTTAACCCTCGTGATCGCCATTTTTATCAGCCTCTCCATTCACATAAGCCTTGGTTTTTTCTTCATTCCATTGCCAATCTCTTTGGTCGATCATATGATTTTACTTGTTTGTTTTACCCTTTCTTGAGGAACCATAGCGATGAGTGGTTTTGTTAACCAATCTCTTGATCATTACACGTTTTGAGTGGTTCTACCATTACCAGAACTAGTTGGTACCCTTTAAACCACTTGTTCCTCTAAGACGAGTCACCTTTAATATCTTTTCTGACTCGTAAAAAATCAAAATATAATCGAGTATTTTCCTTTTTGACTCGTTAAAAGAAAATAAAAACAAGGGGTCCGCTTTCAAGCTCTTTTCTAACTATTTAAACATGAAAAGATTGTCGAGCTCTTGTCATTTTGAACTCGTTAAAGGATGTGAAACGTCATGTGCCCAGTATACGTTTACCCCTTTTTTGTGCTAGGATGCACTATTTACGAAAAAGGTACTCCTTGAATGAAATGGTCAAATGGTTCTCTCAAGTATCATTTTCTACCTTTTCGGGCTCGAGAGACACAAACGTATGAAAAGGGACCATGTGGAGTTTTATTTTACATGTCTTTTTCAAACTCTCTAAACATGAAAAAGATGTCGTGTTACACCTTTGTCGGACTCATTAAAATATTAAATGACATCGGATTCGTCACCCTGAAGAACATGAGCTTCCCCTTCCTAGGCCTCGTTAAACTTACTAGCTCATATTTGTTTGAAGGATGAACTTACAGTGTAAGCATATGCTATCCCCTTCAAGATTGTGATTAAAAAATAATTGGGGTACCTACCAGAAATGGTGGGGGAAAGTTTGGAAATATATTAGTTATGTCGGAAGTTCACTCTTGAACATGACACTTTTTGCTTCGTGTCAGGTTGGGATATCCTCCTTTGTATCATTGACCTTCTTGGGTTTGGGCCATTCATTTTTTCCTTCCATTTGATCTCTGCCATGTCATCATGACCACCGATCCCATGGATCCAAAAGCTGCCAAACTTCTAGTTGTGTCACCGATATGTTCAAGAGTCGTCCTTCTGCAGTTACACTTACCTCTATTTCTCTGTATCGCCCAGAATCATTTTGCATCTTTTTTTCTGGTGCCAATGATGTGGGAAACATTATGGCCCTCCTTTGACATGGTCGTTTCTCATCGACTTCAGCTCATTATCCAGGAAGTCGATCGAGAGACTCCCTTCTAGTACCTTAGAGCTTGGATGCCCTAATGGAAACTTCTTCACACTCAATGACAAGTTCACATCATTGGATTTCGATCGAGTGATTTCATGGGTGCTCGACTTCAGTTCCTCTATTCACATTCCGTGGATTTTGTTGATAATACCTTGAGGACCATTGTCATTATTGGTGGTTTCTCTCGCACTTGTTAACAGTTTACATCATTGAATGGTAATCAAAGACTTTATAACATGTTCGATGTCAACACATATATTCACATGTTAGAATCTGTACTTTTATCGTGTCGTGTTGGAGTGCAAGACCCTGGGCTCAGATAAAAAAATTCCAAGTTGTGAAGTGATGTGACATGGTTATGTTGATATGCATGTCTCTTTCAGATGGATGGCTACGACCATACCATGAGTTATCATATGTGATCTTTCTCATTATTGGATGGTTGGGACCATACCTTGGTTTCATTATGATCCTCTTTGACACATGGTTGTTCCCATGTCTAGATCCATTCACATGATCATTCTCTGGATTGCTGTGTCCATACCATGATTCATGTATCATTTGACAGAGTTCTTAGTTATGTATATGTATATGTACTTGCTTGTAGGTTTTCTGACAATAGACTACAGTTCCCTACACTAATTCATAAAGCATTTCATCCGTCACTCTAGCTCGACCTTCATGCTTTAGGGGGAATCTATTACACAACATTTTGTCACTATCCTTGTACTCCCCATTCCTTCATCCTAGAGGACCTCTACATTGAACCCCACATGCTTTCCCTTTATGAAGAAACTCCCATTGTGTCCTCTTCATGAGCCGATCAATTCCCTTTTGCACCATTTCCCCTGAAACTTCTGTTTTGCCCAGTTTACAATACTAGCACTAATGACCTTTATCTCCCCCATTCCGATGTGTAGAGATTAGCACTCTCTCTAGCGCTGACCAGAGCAAATGATTTGTGTTCTAGTCACACCAGTCCTGTTATGGAAAGTTTTTTAAATTAGGAGTCGAAGCTTCTAGCTCTTGAAGCTTCATAACGGAAGTCTAGTAAATGCTTTGGCCAGATGGGGTAGACGATGTCAGTTTGGGCTCCTTTCCCCTATAATTATGGAACTACCTCAAGGGATAAGACCTTCTCCCATGAGAAGAGGATACAAATCCCATCCATTCATCCTATATAAACCTCCCTTCTTCCCAAGCACAAGCTAGTGTTAATGTTGGTGTGCTACTGCTATCCTGGTTTGAAGTAAGACAACAAGCTATTCATAATTGTAGTTATCTAGTTGTGTGAGGGAGAAGTTTGATTTGGTTTGGAGTGAGGGCTAAAGGGAAGAGCCTTAAAACTACTGTGGATTGAGGCCATCATGGAATGCTAGAAAAAGTATGTGGGAACCTGGTCTTGTCAGAGGAGAACTGCAATGTCAAGATAATGGTTGTAATCTCTCTTTGATATTAATATATGAAACTATCAATTGATTTCCTACATGATTTGTCATCTTCATGGCTTAATGTTTCTTGACTTGTTAAGTAGGGTGAGTTACAATTTGTCTATTATCATGGTTGTTTTTTTTTGTTGTTTACTTGTTTCAGGTGCTTGAAGAAGGAAGCGAGAGATAGCTGGAGCGAGCAAGCAAGGACGTCATCAAACAGGATAAGCATACTAAGAGGTAGGCCTTCTTAATTGGTTCTAACCTAAGGAAATCTTCCATAGAATGTATCTGTTGTGGCTAGACCCATTCTCAAGCTAGAGGAATTTTTTTGTGTCCACACTTATAATGTTACTTCACCACACCACCAAATTAAGATCGTGTAGGAGGATAGAAGCAATACTACCTTCACTACAAAGTGGTGGTCGTTCTAGTATAAACGGCCCTTCAATTTTCTCCAGGGTGGTTGTGACAGCATTCAAGGAGTTCATTAATAATTTTTTGGAAGTTAACATCGATGATTGGATAGTGTTTGAGCTAGTTAAGAAGCGTGTCTCTAGTCTTCACCTGATGTTGGAGACCTGTAGGAAGTACCAGATCTCTCTGAACTCGAAGAAATGAATTTTATGCATACCTTATGGAATATTATAAGGCCACATTGTCTGTAAGTAGGGATTGATGTCCAACCCTGCTAAGATCATTGTAATTATCAATCTGGATCCTTGTAGGAATGTAAAGCAACTACGTGCAATGTTGGGTCATACTAGGTACTATAGGAAGTTTATTATGGCCTATGCAAAGATTAGTGCATCCATGGAGAGGTTGTTAAAGAAGGATATTAAGTTTTGTTGGGATGAAAATTTTCAGAAAAGATTGGATACTCTAAATGATAAGATGGTTACAACACCAATCCTAGTATTCCTTGATTGGAAGAAGGAATTTCATGTGCATGTGGATGCGTCTTGCATAGTGTTGGGAGTCATCTTAACACAACCAGAGGCAGGAGATATTGATCACCCTATTTCCTTCACTAGTGAGAAACTATCTAAGGCCAAAAGGAACTACTCAACCACTAAGAACGAAGGTTTAGCCATGGTTTATGCATTATAGAAGTTCTGCATTATCTACTAGGTGCGCACTTTAAGATGTACAAGGACCATTTTTCTTTGAAGTACCTCGTTAATAAGTGCATGCTGGGGGGGGATTTGTAGGTGGTTGGTCCTTTTTCAAGAATTTGATTTTGAAGTCATGGTTAAGCCCAAGAGAATGAATGCCGGACTAGACCATTTGTCTCTGATCGAAAATGGCGAAGAACCTACAAATATTGAGGAAGGATTACCTGACATACAACTCTTTGTTGTTAGGATTGCAAAAGAGGTTTTTGTAGACATCATTCAATTCTTATATACTAGCATAGCTCCTGAAGGTTATACGACGCAACAAGAGAAGGAACTAGTTGTCAGGGCTACCAATTTTTCTGTGATTGCAGGAAAACTATATAAGATGGGGTCGGATGAAGTCCTATGTCGATGTGTACATGAATACGAAAGGCACAATATTCTAGCAGAAGCACATGGTGGTGTCGCCAGAGGACACTATGAAAGTAAGGCTACTGCGCAGAAGATCCTATGCGCAGGACTATGGTGGCCAATAGTACATAAAAATTATAATGAATACTAGAGTGTGTGCAATGTGTGTGAATTCATGAACTCACATTAAATGCACAAGGCACATTACAAGAATTTGATAAGTGGAAATTGATTTTGTTAGACCTATTCAGCCACTAGGGAAAAAGACAGCGCCGTGTTATATTATTAATGCGATGGAGTACTTAACCAGGTGGGCTGAGGCACAACCAGTGAAGGATTGTACCACAGACACTACTACAAAGTTCATATTTGAGTTCATTCTATCAAGGTTTGGATGCCCAACAATTCTGATGAGTGAAAGAGGGTCACACTTCCTGAATGAGACAATCACAGCTTTAACAAAGGAATTCTAGATGTATCATCAGAAGAGTACACCATATATCCCCCAGGTGAATGGAACTATTGAAGCTTTCAACAAGACCTTGGAGAATGCCCTCACAAAGGTATGCCATGTTAATAGGAATGATTGGGATGTGTGCATACTAGCATTTCTATGGGTTTATATGACTACCTATAAAAACTTTGCTGGGAAAACAGCCTTCCGACTGGTCTATGGACATGAAGCGGTAACGCAAATGGAATACATAGTGCCAAACCTAGGAATCATAGCAATAACTGAGATGGAATGTCGTGACATCATGGAGGAATGACTCGCATAGTTTCTGGCATTAGAGCATGACTACTTTTTGGATGGTTTTCATCAGCAGGTAAAAACATCTATAGAAAAGGCATGGCATGATCGACACATCAAGCAACACACCTTCAAAAATGGTAACTTGGTACTAATGTATGACATGAATTTTACCAATTTTCCAAGGAACTTTCAGATGCACTAGCTAGGACCATATATCATTAAGGACATTTCAGATGGTGGCACAGTTTAACTCGCAAAGCTGAATGGGGAAATATTTTTGAACATGATTAATGGGAGCATGTTGAAGGCTTATAGGGATGATCCCACCCATGTACAATGACTACATGGATGCAGGAAAGTCGTAGTGCTTCTAGTAGTTGAAAGAAAGCTCATGACTTAAAACTACGCTTCCAAGGAAAAAGTTTGTCACAGAAGGAAGGTTGTGTGATGTGTTGGAAGAACGTGCAGATGGAAGCTACGATGAGGTAGCTACGCCATAAGGAGGAGTACCACGTAGCCCACCTAGAAATTGACCATTGGAACAGTTACAGTGATTTGACAGGAATTGAAAGGAACAGGGGAGGTGCATTTAAGGCACAAATCTGGGAGGATCTGCTGCCAAAATCACATTTATGAGTATGATTTATGGGGGAACTGGAGTTTGAATTGGAATCGAATTATAATTATTTCACCCCACTCCACACTTGGATACTTTTCTTCTTAATAAATTGTTATGTGTGGTTGTGCTTAACGAGAAGAATTTATTTCACTGAGGTCATTGAGGTCAAAACCTACTGCCTCCACTGTAGGAGAGAAAAAGCAGAAAAAGCCACAACAAGCCTCGATTTGGCAATCGCTGCACAAAATCCCAACTAAGCACAGACATAACAGTTGTATGGATAAAAACAAGCATCTCGTGGAACCCCAAGACCTGGATGAAGAAAAGCTGACTATGGGGATTGAAAATATGAGAGCAAAGGGCACAGAGCCAATTTATCGGCTGCATCCATATATTCCCCTAAGGAAATCAACTACCAAAGTAACTAAGGACCTTGACATGTTGAAATTCAAGGTATTCACATCATTACTGCAGGAGGAAGTACCTATTGAGGGTGACTTGTTGGCCCAGGTACCATTTTTGAAGATGGAGGATTGGGATTTGGGCGATCATGAGAAATTTCTGCAATTAGAACCTAATAAATACTTGAAATTGGTCTACTATGAGGAGGCAGGCATCACAAGGCTTGAACCAATGAAGTGGGCGGCCGGTATTGAGCACAAAAGGTTGCTCAACATGCTTTATGTCCGACATTTTAGCCGTAACCCTATTAATACCATATGCGTGCACCAAGTGTTAGCATTGGTTCATGATGGGTGCCTCTAGATAGGAGGGCCCATCCTAATTGATGATATGTTTGTCCATAGAATCACAATGCCATCATATTAGGGTACGAACCCCAAAAATTCTTTTGTGGGGAAGTCATAGGCGAAAAAGTTGGCAAATCAAATGAAATGTGACTTCGGGTTGGTCAATAAGTCACGAGGATATGCCATGAGTTCTATCTCGGATGACATTGTGTGGTTTGATGCACAAATATGGGCAGGAAAAATAATGAGGAAGTGTTGTGCTGGTGAAGTACCGACACCAGTGTTATCCTTAGCTGTGTAGTGAATCCAGGGGGTCCAATTCAATCAAGAAAAGTACCTTTGCCAAGAATTCTTGGATGATTACCGCGAAGCCCAGGAGGAAGGAAAAGTGTTCCACTATCCATGGCTACTATTATTGATCATGCTAATATCTTGGAGGATTCCAGAGGATTCGCAGTTCCCAAATGATGAATCTAGACTTGTGTGAGGCTGAAAATTTTTCCTCCCTGTGAGCAACAGGGGACCCTAACCATGTCATTGAACAGAAGATGGTCTAGGTATTGTTTGAATCAGAATTGTGTGTGGTGATTAACTAGAAGCCACATTTGTCACCTGCTATGTTCAAAGAATATCAACGGATTGCATATTTTAAGGTTGATTTCCATCATGTCTACATCCACGCAAGGCATGATCTGATTAAGAAATGGACAATGTTGCCATCTTTGGTCACTGAAGACGATATCACGCAGTTAGTCATTAATTCACTGACTGACTGGCTTCTTCCCATGGATTTTGTCGAAGGTATCATGGGGACTAGTGCCGAAGGTGTAGCAAGCACTAGTAAACTAGCATAAAAGGAAAGGAAGAAGGTGACCATCGATCTAGAGAAAAATACCATGCAAGAACCATAGGGAAAGCACGTCGAAGAGCCACAATCCGAAGAATTGGATTAGGGTACTGTAGACCCCTTTGTAAACCCAGAGAACGTTGGTTCTCCTTTTATTCTTAAATGGCGAAAAAAGTTAGGTGTGAGATGCGCACACAAGAAGCACAAATCTAATAAGACTATCGGTGCAGAGGCCATGGTTCTCACTGAGGGGGATGTTAAGAAAAAATTTGGGGTCATATTGAAGACCAGTAACGGTCTGGTTTGTGAAAGGTACAAGCAAGCCTCACAGAGGTATAGGTTTAGGTGATCCAGGTTCAAGCAAGCATGGTTCAAGTGAGCTAGTCTCAAGCTTGCGTGAAGCCAACGAAATTAGGTAGTGTGCAGGCGGTCCTCACCTCAAAGCTTCACATTGTACCCCTTCCTGATGGATCTTTACATCTGAAAGATGCCATGGAATAGGAGAGTTCCCAGCTACCCAAAGATGTAAGTGTTAACCTCGCGATGCTACGCCTATCCATATTGCATGAGCTACACCAGGGTGTAGCAGATGACCTTAAGGTGTGATAGAAATAGGCTCTCATGTTGATCAAGGACACACAGATCACCAGTCAATAGATGTGTGATGAAAAGCACATGGCTCTCAAGGACTGTGATGAGGCAACTGTGAGAAGGGTGCAGTTGGAGAAGGCCATTTGAAGAGTATGTAGTGAGCTCCTCAATTTCTAGATTCAGTAAGAAGCAGCATCTAGAGACAAAGTATAGTAGCTGGCAAATGTGTTCAGAGAGTCAAAGGTGTGAGTGAATAAAGCCCACTTTGATTTGTAGCTCCAAATTACTAAGCTTTAATTAAAGGTGCAACCCACCACACCATCAAAGATCCGAGAACAATGCGAGGTTGCCATATGAATAGAGATGGCGAAGCTCAATGTTGTAGTCAAGGAATGTAGTTAATTGTTTGATGAAGCTCTCGAACTGTGGGCTTCGCTGCAGGAGGTCCTACAGGTGAATAAGACCAAAGTTGCCATTTGGGATAAGCATTTGCACTACGATGAGATAAAGGAAATGATGCATACCTTAGCCCCTGTGCAACGGTTTGCCCGATTGAAAGAGGAGGCATCCCTGCAAGGACATATCGAGGAGTTGTAGAAGAAGTTGTATATCATCATTGCATGAATGCATCCTTGGGATGAAGAAGCAGGGCATCTCTCACAGACCATGGAAGGCACACTTAACAATATGCAGTAGATGGAGCAAACCATCACCTTAGCAACAGATGGGCCAATGATGAAAAAGTTGGAGGAAGAACTGCGACAGGAAAATGTTCAATGCATGGAGTAACTTCACGTAGTGATTTCTTCATTCAACATCTTGAAAGCAAAGATATAGAGTGTACCAGTGGAGTGACTCGAGGATGGGTCACATAATTGTGTTGGGGGCCTCTTGGGACAGGGTCCCCAGGGTCAAATTTTGTTAAAATGTTGTAAGTCTCCACAGTTTGAGGAGAGAAGCGTGAGTAGCGCTGGTCAAATAAGAGTCAACAAATTTTAGGAAGGTCAAAACCCCTTATATTTTGGTATTATTTTGAGATCCTCCCGGGGTTTTCAGACCATGGTATTGTAATAATGAAGGATATATAATGAGATCTCTTAGCAAGTCTAAGGTAATCAAGCACTTCATGATGGTATGCTTTTAGGTCTATAATTTTATATATTTTGTGTTTTTTACCTAAGGGGAAGGCTCCTACAGCTGAGTGCATGGAGACCTTCGCAAGTCTACAACTGAGTGCACAGGTCCCTGCAGCTACGTGTGCAGGCTCTCGAAACATTGTAAAGGAAGATTTGAAGTAATAGAAAGATATTTGAAACAAAACTGTGTCTAATTCTATGGATTGTGTATCTTTTTTATTTATGCACCACTGAATGATATTTATCTATATTTTATCTTAATTACCTCGTTAAGATCTATATCAACTGGTGGATGTTGTCTTATGCATGATTAGATAATTACGTGAAGCTTATAACTTTATTTAACTAGAAATCATCTAAGCCTCATCAATAATGGTTAGTGAATGTCAGATCTGAAGTAAAACCATAGAAAGTGCCTTAAACCACATCACATAGCCTTTTGGATGAAGAAGCCTGGTTCTAGCATCCCCTAATAATACCTCGATTGAGACTGTAGCCTATGCTATGCGGTTTGTTACCAAAATGGTCAATAGTGTAGGGTTTTGTTGGTTAGCGTAGCTAAATCTGAACCTAGGTCCAAGCCCCATTAAGCCACCATCCATTCCCCCACAATGACATTGTTATGTTAGCTCTCTGTAATTTCCTTATGCTGAAAAGAGAAACTCATAGGTAACCACAAACCACTTGGAAGTTGGAGTCTACCCCTTCCAAATTTCGAGAGGGTTCTCTTTGTCTAAAAATTTCAATCACTTCGATATTAGGCTAGGTATGGTGTTAAGTGGGTATGAGTTTTAAAGGCTTGCTGGTAGGAAAGAAGATATATCCATTAGGCAATACGACCATAAAAATTAATGATTTACATTAGGAAGATGAAGAGAAAGAGCGATATTATACAAGGGAAAGATAGGTAGTCATTTTGGATTTTTTTAGTCAAAATCATTGTAGAAGGGCGAGTGGAAGATAAATGGAAAATGGCATATAGAGCATCAAACAACATGACAAATTCTAAATGCCATTAGAGCAGATAACATAAATGTTTAGAAAAATGAAACATAGCACTATTTAAAGTGAATTCAGAGACAAATATTTTTTTTAGCTAAATAACAGGACACATTTCAAATCATGATTGATAACAAAATATAACTTACAAAACAAAGAAGCACATCTCCAAATCAAACTGACACATGTATCCCTATAAATTTAGACCTTTGTCTTTTCATTCACCAAAAAATATATAAACAAAAGTGCAGAACACAATGTATCTTCTTTTGAACATGACCAACCCTTTGCTTCATTAAAATTACAAGATAAATAGAACAAAACAAATCAGTTCCCATCTCTAAGAACCAAATTCCCTAATTGGATTTATGTTTCTACCTAATGTAGGGAAAATAGATTTGTTTTTCATAAATTAGGAATTGTTTGACCAAGGCTCTCTAAAATAAATTTGCATTAATTTCAAAGCCTAAATTGAGCTTCAAGGTCCTTAGATGCCTCAAAATAATAACCAATATCATAAAAAAATTACATAATTTTTCGACATGAAATTCTCGGTCAAAAGGCTTACTGTGTGAAAGCGCGGTGCCGACATTGCGCAAACTAGTAGTTCAACAAAAATGCAACATAAAATTGCAATGACTGATATTTTTAGAGTATCTCCTAAAACGTGAGCCATATTGAGCTTATTCTTAGACAGAAATTTAATATCTTTATATCTCTTCTCCACAAAGGAAATGGGGTAAATCCAACTCATGGTTATCTAGAAAGTCCAAAAATGGTTGTAGATGACGGTAGTTTCTTTCGCAACAAATGTGAACCATTTTGGCCCAAAATAAAGTGGGTTTATTCATCTCATCCTTTTTCATATCATGTAAAAATTTCATGAAAAATGGGTACATGGTTTAAGAGATATGGTGAAAATACATTGACTATGTGAAAGCACAACATATTTGTTGCATTTCTCCAAAATCACAACGCTCCAAGTTTATACTACCTTTGACCATCCTCTGAACTACTGAAAGAACTGGGTTGGTGTGAAATTTTCCATACAACATTGTAAACCTTCAAACTTCAAAATCTCTTCTTATAGCAAAAGCATCGAATAGTTGCGCAGTGCAGTGATGGTTGATGTAGTTCTAGTCACTCCTTGAGTTGCTTGATGACGAGTACAAGTGTCAAATGGTCTGGACATCATTAAATCCCCCTCTAGAAAACTTATTACATCATACCAATCTCCCAACTCTCAAAATTTATCCCTACAACAAAGGCACAATGCTTGTGAAAACGTAGTGCAACCTATCCACAATGAACCTCGACTAACACTAAGATTTCTGAAGAAGATAAACAACTTGTTGATGATGCCAACATTCTTGATACCTCTTTACAAATCTCCACTCATGATAAGGATGACATATTCTTTATTTCCATCAAAATACTAACTCTAATGCTTGGCCAAATATAAAAAATGCTATTTAAGTTGATCTTTAAACAAAGTGTCATGGTTTCTTGAGATTGATTGATTGCTCTCTTAGGAAAGATTCAAACAACACATAACCCCCTTATAGAACCCATTTCAACCACAAATTATCTCTTAATCCCAAAAAAATAGATGAAATGTTGCTTAGTCATAGTGGAATAATTAAAAACACAGGCACAAAGTCTCCCCTGCCTCCTTTCCATAGCGTTTTTTAATCACTAGATAGCAATATTTCGATGGAGAAATGAAATGGATCTAAGGTATTTCTAAATAATAACCATGCATTTCAACTCCCAAGGTGGTTTCATGCGAATTTGATGGGAAATGATTACAATATTGAACTTGAATGATGAATGTGTAGAACTTGTGAGAAGCGCAACACTATCCTCCTTATTATTGTAATAAATTTATATCATGGTTGAGATTTGACATTATAACTTACCCAATAAACCCTACAAATCTATGCCAATGATGATAATGCATGACAGCATGACCTCACTCATGATATTTTGATGAAACATGACCCTAGACCCACTTAGCTTGACCTCTCAATATATCAATGACTATTTTCATGACCCGTCACACACTTTGGCACAATTACATTCAATAATGAACCTTTATTATATAATAAAACCAATAGTTTGATCTATAAAATATCAAAGCCTAACCTTTTACACATTTTCCAAATAATTTGAAAGACAAAACTTGTTTTTTGACTACTATAATTATAGGTTACTAACACCTCTCATGTAATGCTAATCATTGTATACAAGTTGAATGAATGGAATTTTCATCTTCATAGTTAAAATTAGTTTCATTAGGAGTTTTCACTATAGTTAAGTTGGAGGAATGGTCTCTAAACACCTCTATCTAATGTCATGAATGAGGGTGGCATGAGTAGAACCTAACCTACTGTGGATACAACATTATCTCCTTTAAGTTTGTATGAACCTCGAGTTGATAACTTAAGTTGAGGATCCCTTGGGAGTTGTGACACTCTTTGTGAAATACCAGGGCTCACCACTTTTTAATTAACATTTTTATTCATAATATTCTTTGCAAGAAGAGTTCAAGGTGTTTTTCATATTATGTGGCCTAATGTGATTAAATTGCAAGAAAAAGAAGCATTTTTGAGGCATTTACTATGCAAGGGCTTGATGGATACAACCAAGAGAGAATCTAGGTAGGATTTTCCACCTCCTTAACTCTCTAGAGTTGGCTTGAGATCACAAAATCCTCACTCAGAAGCTTGAATTCACTGACAGCCAAGTAACACCAATTGCAAGTGAAGCTCAAGGACTAGATCCACAATTTTGAGATGTTTGAGGGAATCATTCCTATTTTTAAGGGAGATGCCATCATCTACCTTTTTGCATAAATAAACTAGATAAAAGGAAAATTAGGATTCAAACTTTTGATTCATCTCATAGTAGCTATTGAGCCCTAGGATTGACCTTGTTATTGTTAACTTTCATGTGATGGATGAGAATACTATTTTATGCTAATGATAAATTTTTTATTGAGTTTCATCTGACCTAGTTCTAGAGGGTTGAAACCCTTGGGTTTGGGCCAACCTAGAGGCTTTACTCCCTCCTCTGTATTTCTATTTTGTTCTTGTTTCCAAGCATTTCATGTCTTTCTTTTGTTGGAGTAGATGTTAAACTATAAAAAATTGTGATTGCAGGCTTCCCTATCACCTCTCTTGTGGGAAACGTAATTGAAAGGATTTACAATCTCAGTCCAAAAACATTTGTATATGATTTCTAGGAAATAGATAGATTTTAGTTATCCTTTTGCATGATTAATTTCTACAAATTAGAAGTTAGTTTAGTGATCATATTAGTGTTGTGAAATATAATATATTTTAGTCAAATTCAACTCATCTTTTCCATGCCAATTTATCTCGGTCTGTTATTGATCATTTGATGCATTCATTTGGACAATTGTATGGTTGTGTTGATTTGCAGGGGTGGCCACATATTTTCATCTCCACTTGTACTTATCCATATTATCCCTTTACTCTTCACATTTTTGTCAAACTTTATTTCCATAGGAATTCTATTTAGGCAATTAAGGACACAGTGGGTATCCACCTTAGTGAAAGACATGACTCTGATAGGTCGTAAGATTGGCTAGGTGGCTTCCCCAAACTTCATTTAGTCCCTCCTACCCTCAAGACACAATCTCACCCCTCAAAAGCCTCTCGGAACCCCTTCTAAAGCAATATGGAGCCTCCTGTAGCAAATCACGACCTCTTGTAGCAGCACCTATAGTACTATTTTCCTTCACTCATTTTTCTCCCCACTTAGACCATAGCTTGATTGAGAAGAATAGTGACCCCAAAACTTGTGATTTTATCATTAAGAGAAGCTCTTAGATAGCTCCAATCTCCTATTTTACTCACTACAAAACATACTAGAATTAGTGTTTTTATTCCCAAGCATGTTACAAGTTAGATTTTTTATTTTCAAGAAAATGTAAGGTATATCAATGATACATGAAAGTAGGTTATTTATTTGATTAAATGTGCAAGATAGAGTAGCTTCACTTTTTCAAGAACACTAGTTATTTCCCTCTCATGTAATGTTAATTAGCATCCTCAAGTTGAATGAATGACATTTTGATTTTCATAGTTAAAATCAGTTTCATCAAGAGTTTTCACTATATTTAAGTTGGAGGAATGGTCTCTGAACACCTTGATCTGATGTCATGACTAAGGGTGGCATTAGTAGAACCTAACCTATTGTGCATAAAACACTATCACCTATAATTTTGTATGAACCTCAGGTTGATAATTTAAATTAAGGAGCCCTTGGGAGTTGCACCACTCTGGTGAAATACTAGGGCTCACCACATTTTAGTGTCACTATCGTGAACTTAACTAGGCTATAAAGAAGGACCATTTTCATTTTCCCTTCATTGACCAAGTCTTATATGGCCTTGTAGGAAAGAAAATATTCTCCTTCTTGGATGGATTTAGTGGATAAAAACAAATCCAGATCAGCCCTGAAGACTAAGGAAAGACCACCTTTACATGTCCTTGGGGTACATTTTCCTATAGAGTTCTTCCATTTAGTCTGTACAATGCCCCTGCTACTTTTCAGAGGGAAGTTTTGAGTATTTTTACTAAACGTTTTCATGACTCCGTTGCAATACACATGGATGATTTCACTCCTTATGGATGTGACTTCCAAGAATATCTTTATAATTTGTGAAAAGCCTTGAAGAAATGTATTTAAATGAATCTCTCATTGAACCCTGAGAAATTTGAGTTTTTGATGAATGCATGGACTCTCCATGGCCATTCCATATCCAAGGACAGAATACAGGTTGACCCAAACAAGATTGGCATCATCAAAAGGGTCCTGATCCCTCCAAAGCAAAGAGATGTCAAGAGTTTCCTTGGATTAGATAGGTATTATAGAAGGTTCATTAAATATTTTAGCAAAATGGCTTCACCTTTGTTTATAATGCTCACTAACAATTCAGATTTTGTTTGTCAAATAACTATCAAGAAGCTGAGATAAATTATATTATCACTGAAAAGGAACTCTTCGTTGCGGTGCATTCTTTGAACAAGTTTAGGCATTATATCATGATTTATAAAACTTTGGTTCACACCGATCATGCAACCATTAAGTATTTAATGAATAAACATGATTTCAATGCTAGGATAATTATATGGCTATTATTATTGAAGCAATTTGATTTGACTATTGTTGATAAACCAAGGAAAGAGAATGTGGTTGCATATTTCTTGTCAAGGCTAACCATGCATGTAGGAAATGAAGAAATGATAGATGATCAAATTCCATATGAACACATCTTAGCCATATTGGTTCTTTCTCCTTGGTTTGCTGATATAGAAAACTATTTGGTTGTTGAGAGTTTCCCTCCTAACCTATCCTCTAGGAAGAAAATCAATATTATCATGAAGAGTGCCCCATTCACCTGGACTGGAGGAAACCTTTTCAGATTAGTGCTAGATCCGATCTTGAGAAGATGTGTGAGGGGAGAAGAGGTATTTTAAATCATTTATGCATGTCATGATGGACCCTGTGGGGACCACTTTACTGCTAAGAGGACAACCTCAAAATTTTTACAAATAGGTTATTACCGGCCCACTTTAGATCAAGATGCAAGGAGGTATACCACCAGGTGTGATTGGTGTCAAAGAATGGGTAGGCCAACACCCAAGGATGAAATTCCCTTACAACTTCAAGTGACTTTAGAGCCATTTGAAAAGTGGGGCATGGATTTCACTGGACCTATTGATCCCCCATCAGGAAAAAAAAGGTATATCATTGTATGCAATGATTACTTGACCAAATGGGATGAAACAAAAGCAGTAAAGGTAGAAACTAAGTAGAAGGAGGATGAGTTTTTAAGGAAGAACATATTTTACAAATTTGGATTTTGAAGGGAAATACTCATTGATTAAGAAGCACAATTTACATCAAATTTGATTGAATATCTTATGAAGTAGCACCACATCAAGCACAAGACATATACCTATCAACCTCAAGCAAATGGGCAGGTGGAAGTCACATACAAAGAATTGGAGAACATTCTTACCAAGTTTGTTATCAGAAATATAAAATATTGGGTTGACAAACTCATGGAAGCCACTTGGGCCTACACCACCACTTGCAAGACGACCATTGGGTTCACTCCATTTGAGCTATTCTATGGTAACAAGGCCCTATTGTCTATTGAATTTTAATACAAGGACTTAAGGGTGGAAGCTAAATTAGACTTGGATCTCACTACAAAACAAGAGGAAAGGCTACACCAACTTGATGGTATAGATGAATTCAAAATGCATTCTCTCCTACACACTGAGGTAATCCAGCTACAAAGGAAGATTTGGCATTATAATGACATCAGGGAAAGGAATATTCAAGAAGGAGATTAGACCTTGAGGTATGATTCCAGATTCAAGGATTTCAAGGGGAAGTTAATGACAAGATAGCTAGGTCCCTATCTAGTAGAGAAGTTTCATTAGAATGGGTTTGTCAAAATCAGAAAAATTCATGAGGAAGGGATTCCATTACTTGTTAATGGTCATAGGTTGAAGTTTTACAAGAAACCATTGTCCAAGGAATAATTTGTCAATTCATTCAACATATAGTTACATTAATTGGGAGGTTCATATCCCTCAGTCCACCAAATTTCTAAAAAAAAATGAAAAATAATAAGAGGGCTTAGATGAAAACCTCCATGAGGCATCTGAGGTCAACTCTTGAGGTGAAAAGCTCTCTAAGGTAGCCCAGGAGCCAAAAAAGGAGAAAATAGGAAACTAAAATATCCCTAGGTGAAAACCTCCTCTGAGGTGCCTAGGGAAGGCATGCAGGTTGAAAACCTCTGCATAGGAAGCATGCTTTTCTCAAAAAAAGAAAAAAGAAAAAAAGATAAAGATAAATACAAGGAAGGAGTTCTTACACCACTTCTACTAACATTTTCTTTTCTTAGGACTCCAAGCAGTGACAAAATCATGGTTACAAAGAAAAATCTACAAGTGTGTTCCTCATTCTCCCCCCTATACATTTCATTTCCACACTCTGCACTCACATACTGTAGTATGCCTAGGAGGGATATTATGGGGTACAGAGGGAGGTACCCAAGGGAATAATGTAATAATGGGATGGGCCATAGTTCATAAATAAAGTTGTTAACCCGCATCACGTAAGGGACCACAAGTAGTTAGCAATAATGTGATAATCCCATTCTATTAGATATATGGTATTGAGAGAACCATGGTAATGACCCATGTTATTGTATGTATGAATCCTATATAGAGGCTAGAGACTCCCCGTTGAGAAATGTGAAGGATTATTGTATTGGCAAGCATATGGCTTGTGGAGTGTTCTCCCTCCTTAAGGAGTGATTGTATGGTGTTACCCTACCTTAAGGGTTTTGATCAATAAAGAAATATTTTCATGTTATATTATTGGGTTAATCTTGTTATTTTTGGTATATTTTCTATTTTCGTATATTTGTAGGTCAGATACATAACACATACCCAACTCTCTCCATCATCCAATCAACAAAAAACTCCAATTTTTCCTCCTTGTTGTCATGTTATAAAATGAACTTGTAATACTATAGGAGGTTATGTAATGATACAAGAGGAGCCTATAAATCTACAGGAGGAGCCTATAAAGCTATAAGAGGAGGATCCAATGGTAGAAAGAGACCAAAAGGCTATGATTTCTATCGAAAATGATAAGAGGGGTCTTCTATTGTCAATCCCATCACCCATCCACTCCATCTAGCCAAACTTTTCTCAAGATTTCCACTCTGTTATGCATCTAAAAAAAACACAAAAAATCTAGGTTTTCTATTTTTCTATCACCAACACCACTTCCTCATGATCCTAATCCTTTCCTCATTCCTTCCATCACTTTCCCTCAACCTAGCATGAAAAATGAACACTTGAAGGGAGGATTAAATGTTTGCTATAGGAAGGAGACTCCTCCTATAATAGCCCATATAGTCACAAAAAAAACTCCCTGAAATTATTTTTTTCACCCACAAAGAGCATCATGGAGCTATTTCTTTAGCAGAGAAGAGGCACATAATCTTTAAGAAGGAGACCATCTAATCCAGCAACAACAACTTGTACACATGGAAGGCACTTGCACACACAACAAGGTTATTAGTCATAAATTCATCAAGTTATGAAGACCTTAACATAAATAAGACAAGTAAACTACCTCCTTCAAGATCATGATGTTATGAGGCCCAGCTCTAGCATGCAACCATCTTCAACAATTGGATCCACAAGTATGCTTGGGTATGACAATCCTCACCTCTTCCCTATGCATAAAATGTTAAAATGTGTTAATGGTTGATAATGGAGTTTTAAAAGGCTGGAGGTGGTCAGTGAACTTGGACACCCTTGGGTAGTTAATTAAAGTTCATATGAAGTCACCCATACAATGTGTAGATGTCAAATCAAGTGGGGTGGTGCTTATGAGGGGTGAGGTGATAATCACAAAGAGAGGGGTAATGATTACAAGGAGTGGGGACAATGGTTCAAAAGAGGAAATTCATGTATGTGCCATGTCACAAAATTGCTCCGAGCCTTTACCACAAAGGGAATATTATGTATTGGGCTTGACTCCATTTGTACCATCGCTTATTTAAGAAAAATAAGCTAAAAGAAGGTCAAGCCATTGCTATCACAATTCCTAGGGTGTGACTAAGTTGTTTCGAACTTCGTTTGTAGGTGCTACAGGAGGAAGCTAGAGAAGGGTTTGAACTGCAATAGGAGGTCCAAGAAGGAGCTAAATGAGCGAATTGAAGGGTGAAAGAGATCCATAGTCACACAAAATTGTCTTCAACCATCAATCACATATAGAGTTATTTTTAAAAGGAGTCATTGGCTTCCTCCCTCCTGGATTTTGATACAATTAGATGAGAAATTATGCCTGAAGTTGGTAACCTATAATAGAAAATTGAGGAGTAAGCCTTTTAGAAATTGTTGTGTGTAAAGGAAATATAGGGGCAAAGAAAGGGAATTTGCTTTAATATAAATTGTAGTGCCCTTCTGCCTCATTGATAAAAAGGAGGTTTAAAATTATTTCTACCACTGCGATTGCTATGAATAAAATTGAATTTCACACTTAAGTAACACCAAGAATGGGTAGTAGAAGAAATGGGGGGAGGATTTAATACAAGAGAACCCACACACACTAAGAGAATTCACCAACACTCTCTTGTAGTGAACATTTTTAGAAGGCATCAATGGTTGGGTTTCTTTGAACAGTTAAAAGGGTATGATGATGATACCACTGATGAATTTTCCATGTCATTTAATTCTCTAAGAGAAGATAGTGCCACCACTATTGTCAGAGGATTTTCCATCTATTTAATCCCTGAATCTATAAGAAGATTGACCACCTTACCCTTGGGAACTCAGTGGATAAAAGAGGACAAAGCAATGAGTGTCACAGTGAAGAAAAAAATCTCATTCTGAAAGAAAAACCTATAGAAGATAAGAATGGAGTGAGAAGGGAGAACCTACCTTACCCCTGGGATGAGGTGACTAATCAAATTCCAAAATATATATCTTTTGAAGGGAGATTGACTATGGCATATGCCTACTATTTCAAGCTACTCCATGAGTTAATATTCAAGGAAGGATTTCCTCTCCCTAAAAGACTTAGTGTTCCCCATTTTCCCATGAAATCAAGCATTGAAATGATCCAAAAGGTGGGAAGGAAATCACTAACACATAGCCTGATGAGCCTCCATATTGCAACAAGAATGTTGCAACTCCTAAGGCTACCAACTTTAATTATTAACCCAGGGTTCGTACAAAATTAAGAGGTTTCGACACTATATGTGCATCATACAACATGTGCTTCATTTGATGTCATGATGCAATGGAGTGAATGTAAGGAAACAAAATCCTAAACTAATTTCATAAATGAAAATTTTACTTTGGAAAAGAAATTAATCATAGGCAAAAACAACAAATTGTAATTGAAATCCTAAGAACATGAATTCAAATAAATAGGCATCATATACTTTGTAAAACTGCATGTCCTAATTGGTGTTTATTCTTCCTCAACCATTTATTTAGAGCCTAGGGGTCATGATTCTACCCTAAGGGACCAAAACCAATCTTTTTGAGCAAATTTGGGCAAGTATATACATGTTGGAAGAGTACTACATGAAACAACAAGATGTTACAGATTTACTACAATAAGTTATAATTCATCGAATGACCAGGAAAATGAAATCCAAATTCAATCGAACAAATTTTTTTATTGACTAGGATGTATTAGGTCTCCATTCCAAGTGGAATAATTCAATAATACTTCTATTAACCCATGCTAAAAAATAACAGAAAATTTCTAGTCTAAAATCTAAAAATTCGAGAACTAGTGAGCTAGTAAATTTATCAAATGACTAAACTAATCAATTGGAAATGAAATGGTGTAAATTTTGTTATTAAATAGAATGTGTTTGTGATCTAATTCAAGTTGAATCAACCTGATTGAATCTTGTTAAAATTTCCTAAAAAATAGCATAAATTTACTGTTATCTCCCACAAGGGACTTCCATAAATCTAGATTTGGGAAAAAGAAAACTAATCCAAGTAGCTAAATGATTACTATGACCTTAAAAAGTTATTCAAATGATGAAATTATGCTTATGATCTTGAAAAATAACTTACTTCAACCATTTAACCTGATCCTACAACAAGAAATCGTTAATACTAAATGCAGAAATAGAAAAAAGACAAGAACAAGAGATGCATGTGAATAAGAAGTGAAAAGAATTAAAGTAAATGATAAAAAAAAAATATCTAAGGCTCCTAGGATGGCCAAGACCAAGGAAAATCTGATTCATGTGAAGGAGACCAATATTTAGAATTTGAACATGGCACCAATATTCATTACTTCCATCAACACAATTACATCACTGCAAAAAATGACAGTGCAGCTACAAAAATACGAGTTCTCTCCACAAGAAGACTAATAAAAAGATAAACCATAGAGTAAAATTCAACTTGGTAATTATATAAAATGATTAGGAAGCATTCCCCATGAAAGGAGGAAGCTTTCCCCACCAAAATCCCTCAAATCGTTGATCTCATTCCCAATACTAGGAGCTCAAAATTCTGTGCAATAATTTCATAATATCTTCTTGATTTATTATTTGGTATTGATCCTCCCATAGTAGGAAGAAATTCCCTAAATTATCTCCTCCTCCAAATCTTCATAACCTCCCCAATATTCTCACAATATTCGACAAAAATAAATAATATTAGGCACAAATATGCAATTATCCATAAAACTTCTTAATGAACATATTAAAGTTAAAAATACATTATCTAATGCAAAAATAGAGGTTTAATGTGTTGAAGGATGGTCAGACAAGCCTTAATTTATGTCTAATTTGGAGGCCCATCATACCCCTTGGCTGAAAGTGTTGTTGATCCTCTGAAAAACTTAGTGACGTCAATATGTCTCATTAATGTTCCCAATGTCCTCCCTGATTTTTACATTCCTGCCTTTTTCCCCTTACGCAAAATGAGTTCTTTAAATTTTTTTGGTTTGGCAAGGTCTTCCACATCATTTTCCAATCTCCTGATACCATTTTCCACAATTTGGACACGTATGGAACCCTCAAAATTCCCTTAGATGAGATCTTGTGGTAAACTAGGACATCCTGTAGTAATTCCTATAGTAACTACATGAAACCTTGTAGTAGCCCGTTTAAACCTATTTTGAGAGGAAATGATAGTGTGATCCTAGGGTAGGTCCTCAACTTGACTTATGTGCCCCTCCATTCCGTTTTGGATTGGATTTTCCATGCTTTTCTCCCATTTCTATAACATCTTTTAGGCCTTGGACAAAAACTAGAAAGAGATTAAAGTCCCCTTCGAAAGCCTCTTTTTAGCACTACAATTTGAGTTCTATTTTAATGGTGAACACCTTCTTTCCTTTTATTGCCCTCTTCTCTTTTGTGGCTTAGACGATTGCCTAATGATTTGGAGTTATCTATTTTGATTAGGCCTCTCTTAGGCACTTCCATTTTTGTTTTCAACACAATTTTCTCCTTTCTTCCTTCTTGTAGCAGCATTCTCCTTTCCTGTAGTAGTCATTCCTTCTCTTTCAGGGTCTTCTAACTATATGGGAGATGAGAAATGATGTAGAGGGTTTTTAGGATGCTTCTAGGGCTCAGAGGGAGTAGTGTAGGTGTTTTAAAATGGAGAGGATGTGCTCTGTGTGTTTGTTTCAAGAAAATTTCAGGGTGAGACAGAGTGTAGGGTTTGTTCTTGAAAAATATTAAAATTTTCTTATGAAATGGGACGGACGAATGATGGATAGATAGTGGATATGAAGTGGATTGAGGGCTTGGATTGCTTTGGTTACTTGGAATTTACACAAATTTCATATTTTAACTGTTTTACCTGCTCCTCAAAATCATCACCTTCCTAATTTGGCTTTTCCACATTGCATGAGTAAAGGCGTTAGCTGTAATTAACTAGTTGAAGGTGGTCAATATTGTTGACCCATCCTTAGATTATAAAACCTCACCTCTCATGCATTGACAACAAATTTCTAGCTATAATATGATCAAGAGAAGAGGTCAAGAATATTTCATGCGTGTACCTACCTGATGTTTTTTGGAGAGGTATGCATGTTGTTGCTGAGTTGATGATCGATCCATGCTTTCCTGGAGGTTCTAATTTTCTTTTTTTGCTTCTACACAGGTCTTCATAGCTTGCTGACTCTTTGAATGATAAGGTTGTTGTGTGCAATTTTCTTTCCAGTGTTCAATCTTTCATTGGTGGAGTGGATGCAATGCTTCCTAAGGAGCGTGTTTCCCCTTTTCAATATTCATAAATGGCTTCATGCTGCTCATGGTGGCTAGATCTTTTGCTATGTGAGTGAAAAAAGAATTGATGCTAAGTTTTTTTTGTAACTATGCTAGATGCTTATAGGAGGAATCCTCTTCCTATAGAGGTCATTTAATTTCTCTTTGAGACCTCATTAATGCATGTGGGATTAATGGAAATTAATAGGAGGTATAAGGACATGGTTAAAATCATCACGAGGTGGTGTAGGTGGTGGAAACATTGTTGTCAAAGTTTTTTTCTGATTTTTTTCATGTAAGGCAGAGAGGAATTTGAAGAAAGATTTTGGTTAGATGGAATGGATGAGTGATGAAAGTGGTGTTGGGGACCTATATCAACCTTCCCTAAATAACATGACTGTTTGACCCATTTCTCCAATCAAATTGCCCCCTGTAGCTTCTTCACAACCATCATGTAGTATTATAGGATCTTCCTGTAGTAATTCAAGACAACCTCCTGTAGCAGGCATGGTTTATCCATATCTCCCAAATGGTACAGTGGATTGCCTTGAAATTTTTTTAGCATTTTTCCTTCATCCTTATGCACCTTCTGATAAAAAATATTGGCCAATAGATGCATGAATCTTGAGAAAAAATAAAAATGGTTGTAGGTGATGGAGGTTGATTTGTTGAAAATTGTGCATTGGAATTTGCTAAAATTTCTTGGGCATGTTACCATCATCCATATGCATATCCATGTGAAACAACTTGGCAAACGTATCCCCTAATATCAATAAAATTTAAAAATTGTTGTAGGTGATGGAGGTAAATTTTTCAAAAAGTGTGCACAAGAATTTGCTGAAATTTCTTGGGCATGTTATTATCATCCATATGCATCTCCCCCTAAACAACTTGGGAAACAGATGCATGGATTTCAAGACATGACAAAAATAATTTTATGCTCTATGTATTGTTGTTTACTATAGTAACTATAGGATCTTCCTATAACATTTTAGGACAACAAGGAAAATGAGTGGTAAAAGCTTGGGAATGATGAGTGGATGGTGGAAATAGATGATGATGATGGTTGACATGGACTTGGTCCTTCTGGAGCATCTGAACAAATGAGGAGAACGTACAAGTTTGACTTCCTTTTACATGGATTTTCATCAACTTTTCTTTTGGTGGCTCTCTTGTTTTTGTTGCTTGCAGATGTTGGAGAAAACTTGCATTCATGAGAGAGAGATACATGGAGAATTTTTTTATTTTTTTTTCTTCTTTCTTCTAGGCCAACTAGCCACCTCAATGAGGTTTTCAACTAGTAGGTATACCTAGGCATGTCAAAGGATGTTTACACCTAGGATCTTTTTTTCTCTCTCTTTCTTTTCTCTTTTTTGCAACCCATTGATTGCCTCATGGAGGTTTTCAATCAATGAACCAATCTCAGGTGCCACAAAGGAGGTTTTCACTTGAGATTTTATTTTTTTCTCTTACTTTTTAGTTTTTATTTCTTTTCCTCTCCTACATGACCGGAAAAAAAGATCATTTTCAAGTGTAGGAATACCTCCAATGGAGCCACTTGTATAACTAGATGACAAATAAAATCATGTGTAGGTTCGAAACATATTCTTTGACATGTACCTCAATATAGGAGACCAAATGCTTTGAATTTGATGGTATCAAGCACAGTTGAAGAAGAGAGTATTGTTGCAACTTAATGATTGTCTGGAACAATATTTCTTCAATATAGTTGTGATGCCCCTAGTCCACTTGTTGATTTGGATCATCTTGGATGTCTTCTTCTTCCATGAAATTCATATCTTCTTCTTTTTGATAATTATTCTCTTGAACACATAGAGGATTTGATGGTAAACATGAGGGCACTTTTCCAATCTCTGATTCTTATGTCAGCTCTTCGTCAAGTGCAACCCATGATTCTTTGGTCTTTTCATTTGAATCTTATTTTTTGGCATGTTGTCCCTTAATGATATCAAGAGAATTTTTTTTTTGTGATACTCTTCATGAGCTAAGATGAATACCATTTAGATCAAGAGGGGATGTTTGGAAGTGTTGTACCTCAACATTTTAAGTGGGTTGAGCTACTTCATTGTGTGGGTTCATAAATGGTGGTAGAGGTAGTTGAGTGGGAGTGGATATTTGAGATGGATGTGGTTGGGGTTGTGGTTGTGGTGGAGGTGAATGGTAGGGATAAATGGAGTTGGGTATGGAGGATATTGAGGAAACTATTGAGGATATTTTGGATGGCTCCCATAAGTTCATTGCCAACCTTTTTTCCAAGATTGGTTTTGGGGTTGAGATGGCCAATGTTGCCAAGGAAAGGTTGTGAATAAGATTGAAATTTTGAATTAGGATCTTGCATTATATTAGGTTTAATAGGTTTCCATGGTAATCTTGGAGCTACATAACATAACTACATTGGTAATTGACTTGCTCAATTGTCCCCTTGGTAAAATTCCTTCAACCTTGGTAATGATGGAAAATATTTAACATCACATGATTCTGTATGGAAAACACAATTATCAACCTCTTCTTTTTATTAATCTTGGTCTCTTAGCATTTCTACATTTTTGGTTAGATTGCTAAGAATTTCTATTTTAAATTCATCAAACAAATTTCCAAGTTTAGCTTGACTTACCAATCTTGATGCCAATTTACTTACTCTTGCCCTTCCTCTTGATATGTGTTTGCATGTTTCACAAATTTCTTCAAATGATAATTGGTATACATCTCCTCTACTCATGAGATCAAGAACATCAATTCACTCATCCATAATTGTTCTAAGTAAGAGGGTTTTTAGTGTGTCGGATCCTAAATGATGTAGCTTTTCCCTCTTAACATTATACATGAACCTCTCTATTGGATCGCCAAGGCTCTAATATTATTTTTTATTCTGTTTAAATATTTCTTCCTCCAGATCATGATCTTTATATTTTTCTAGAAATACCTTTTGGACATCATTCCATGATATTATTGAATGAGTCCCTAAACTCATGAACCATTTAATAGTTGTATCCTTCAATGTTGCTGGAAACAATCTCAATTTTTGAGTTTTTAATAAGTAATCATAAGATCTACAAACAATTTCAAATTCAACGAGAAATGTTTATGGATCCTCCGACCTTAGACCATGAAAGTTTGGAAGAAAATATGGAGGGATGTTCTTCATGTGCACACTAACATCAGTATCTTGAATGGGAAATCCAAGAGGATCTTCCTCATTGTCACAATTTCTATCCATTTCTTCTTCCTTGTCTGCCACCTCTTCTTCTTCTACTTGCAAAAACAAATGGTGATGTGACTCTTACTGCACCATGTGATCAAAAGGGGGGGGTGTAGGTGTTGGAGAAGTATTTCTAATTTTTTTGAATAAGAATGCTAATGTAATGCAATTTTATATTTTTGAAATGAAATATGCCTAATGAATTTTTTTTGTTTATGCAGAAAGTAAAAGAAATTAATCAACTAGGGAAGGAAACAACACATACTTTGACACCTCCCCGACAATGGCACCAAAAAGTGATGAGCCTCAGTATTGTAACAAGGATGCTGTAAATCCGAAGGCTACCAACTTTAATTATCAACCTGGGGTCCGTACAAACTTAAGAGGTATTGAAACTATATGTGCAACATAGAATGTGTGCCTCCTTTGATGTCATGATTTAATGGATTGAAAGTAAGGAAATCAAATCCTAAACTAATTTCATAAGTGGAAATTTTACTTTGGAAAAGAAATTAATCCTAGGCAAAAACAACAAATTGTATTGAAATCCTAAGAGCATGAATTCAAATAAATAGGTCTAATCTACATTGTAAAAAGGCATGTCCTAATTGGTATTTATTCTTCCTCAACCATTGATTTAGAGCCCAGATGTCATGATTCAATGCTAAGGGACCAAAACCAATATTTTTGAGCAAATTTGGGCAAGTATATGCACGCTGGAAGAGTATTACACAAAACTACAGGATGTTACAGATTTACTACAGGAAGTTATAATTCATCGAATGACCAAAAAAATCAAATCCAAATTCGATGTGATAATTTTTTTTATTGAATAGAATGTATTAGGTCTCAATTCCACATGGAATCACACAAAAATGCCTTTGTTAACCCTTGCTAAAAAATAACAGAAAATTACTAGTCTAAAATCTAGAAATTCGAGAAATAGTGAGCTAGTAAATCTATGAAATGTCCAACCTAATCAATTGCAAATGTGATGGGATAATTTTTTTTATTAAATAGATTTTTTTTTTGATCTAATTCAAGTGGAATCAACTCAATTGAATCTTGTTAGCATGTTCTAAAAAATAGCAGAAATTTATTGTTATTTGCCACAGGGACTTCCAAAAATCTAGATTTGGGAATAAGCAAACTAATCCAAGTAGTTCAAGGATTACTATGATCTTCCAAAGATGTTCCAATTATGAAATTACTCTTTTGATATTGAAAAATAACTTACTGCAACCATTTAACCCAATCCTACAACAAGAAATCATTAATAGTAAATGCAAAAATATAAACAAGACAAGAACATGAGATGCATGTGAATAAGAAGTGAAAAAAAGAAACGTAAATGATACAAAATGGCTCTGAGGCTTCTGGTATGGCCAAGCCCAAGGAAACTCAGAGTGCTATGAAGGAGATCAAGATTTAGAACCTGAACATGGCACCAATCTTCATTATTTCCATCAATACAATTACATCCCTACAAAAAATGAAAGTGGAGCTACAAAAATATCGGTTCTCTCCACAAGAAGACTAATAAAAAAGTCAAACCCTAGAAGAAAACTGGACTTGATACTTGTACAAAATGATTAGGAATAGTTCCCCATGAAAGGAGGAAGATTTCCCCACCAAAATCCCTCAAATAGTGGATTTGGTTTCCAATACTAGGAATCTGCATTAAATGACATGGAACACATTCCTAGATTTTCTCAACCATTGGAGCTGTATAATTTGTGCAATAATTTTAGAATATCTTCTTCATTTTTTATTTAATATTGATCCTCCTATAGTAGGGATCATGTCCCTAAATTATCTCCTCCTCCAAATCTTCATAATATACACAATATTCTCACAATATTCCACAAAAATAAATAATATTAGGCAGAAATATGCAATTATCCATAAACCTTCCTAATGAACATATTAAAGTTAAAAAAAATATTATATAACGCAAAAATATAGGTTTAATGTGCTGAAGAATGGTCATATGGGCCTTAATTTATGTCTAATTTGGAGGCCCATCATAGCCCACCATAGCCTCATCAAGTTAATTTTGATGAATGCTTTGATCCACTTAAGGAATCCTATCCTATGGATTGATTTTGTGGAAATGGATAGGAGCTCTTCATTGAAACCCAAGCCATCACAGTTGGATAAACACCAGCCTTTAGCACCAAATGTAGGGGAGAAGAAATAGAGGAAGAAGAGGCAAGAACAACAAAGAAAGAAGAGGCAGGAAAAAAAAGGAAGAAGAACAAGACGGTAAGGAAGAAGAACAAGACAGTAACGAAGAAGAAGGATATAAAAAAGTAGTAGAAAAAACAAGCGCTGAGGAGACTTCTGAGCCCCAAGAAACAGAGAAGGAAGGACATCGAACAAGTCTCTCTCTAGGGAATACTGAGCAAGAAGAGGCTACAACATTAGCTACATTAAGCACACCTATGAAGCCCAAAGTGAGGCTAACATGGCAAGATCCCATATATCTCAAAACAAGTAAGAGCAATAGAATTAGGCAGGGGAAACCACAACCTCCTTTATAGGTCCCTATCACTATTGATGACTCACCCAGTAAAAAGGAACAAGCGGGGCCTAGTGAAGGAAAACTTGAGAAGATTACCTCTCTTGAGCGAAAATCCAAACCACCTGTGATATATGTGGGAAGGCCCAACATTAGGGAAGTGACCTTCGAGAAACCCAAGACACAAAATCCTCTTGAGCAAGCAGAAAAAGAAAAAAGAAAAAAAAAAGCTACAGGAGAAACAAGGGCTGCTATAGGAGAAACATGGGAAGTTACAGGAGCAGAAAAAGGTGCTATAGGAAGTAGTAGATACCTCAAAAGAATATGAACAATGCCTCCAAAAACTTCAAGAGCCTGATCGATAGCCCAGTGTAGAATACTACTACATGTTTTTTGAGGGAGTTAGGATTATACCCCAGAATTTCACCATCCCACTCTTATTTAAATTAGAAAAGGAAAGAGGAAAGACACATAGATGGATGCATATTGCGAAATCCAAAAATGTAGAAGATGTGGGATTAATGGAGGAAAATATCAATGAAATGGGAAATGAATTAAGTGAACTAAAACTAAGGGATTCAACCATGATGAAGCAACTAGAGGAAGAAAATATAAGGCTAAAATAATAGTTGCAAGAGAAGGAAACACAACTTGCTACTATGACAAGTCTCTCTATGGAAGTCATAAAATGCAGACAACCATACAAATCCTATGTTATTTTCCTCAAAGGGTAGTGGTTGCAATTTCAAATTAAGAGACTAGCACAGTATGGGTCTTTTTCTTTCCAAGACAAAAGGAAATTTATTGAGTTTTGCAAAAAAGTTTTGTATGGAGGAGAGGGCAGAACTAGCTAAGTTCTATATCCATAATATGATCCTAACAGATCTGAATTTTTGGGACACCAATTCAAGATTGGGAGGCATTCAACTCATGGAATTAGCATCTTGGAGACAAGGGCTTAAGAGGTAAAGAAGGTAATGAAAAAGGAAGAGAAATAACCCTTGTACATCAAAGAAGAATTGGTAAGATCTGCGTCTATCATCAACAATCCAAACCTCATGTCCTGTAATTTTGATTTAGAACCCAAGTACACAAAAACCCAAGAGAAATCCATTCTACATTTTGATGACACTTTTAGGATGTTAGAAACAAAGATTCTATAAGCTTGTTAGAGAAGGTGGCATGCCTTACCCCATAGCATGCAAATCAAAGAGTATCACTCTCATGAAAAGATAAGGAATTCCTTGGAAAGAATTACATTCTACAAAGGAGTCATGCAAAGAATGAAGATCAAATGGATAGGACTCAAACTTAGTCCACCTTTTTTGTTGTGCTTACAAGAAGAAAGAAACCAGGCAAAGGAACAAACGTTATGGACAAAGATAGAGGAAAATGCAGGTTTTCATCCATAGGAGGGCACACAATTTGAGGTGCCTTGGGATGTCAAAGTGGCCACTGGGGCCATGAATGAGCTTCATATGGATGGATAAGTTTCTTAGAGGATGAGAAACACCTTCAGCAAGGGGTTGATGATGGGTCCCATTAATAGGTATATTTTTAGGTTCATTACACTATCCTCAAGATTTTATAATTGTCCTCTTCTCACATTAGTTCATATTTTTAGTCATAATATGCTTAACAAGAAGAGTAAAAGGTGTTTTTCATAGTATCTGGCCTAATGTGATTAAATTGTAGGAAAAAGAAGCATTTTTTAGGCATTTACTATGCAGGGTCTTGATGGAGACAACTAGGAGAGAATCTGTAGAGGGTTTTCCACCTCCTTAACTCTCTAACTCAGCTTGAGATCACTAAATACTCACTCACAAGGTCGAATTCACTAACAATTGAGTAATTCCAAGTGAAAGTGAAGCTTAAGAAGGACTAGTTCCATAATTTTAGATATCTTGGAGGGAACCATTCCTATTTTCAAGGGAGCTTCAATCATATGCCTTTGTATATAAATAATCCAGTTGAAAGGCTCATTAGGATTCAAATTTCTGATTTAGCTACGAGTACCAATTGAGCCTAGTACTGGACCTTGTTATTTTTAACTTTCATGTAATGTATGAAACTACTATATTTTTCTAAAGAAAAGTTTGTAATTGAGCTGCATCTAAGCTACTTCTAGAGGGATGAAACCCTTGGGTTTGGGCCCAATCCAAAGGATTTAGTCACTCTTTTGTATTTATGTCTTGTTCTTATTTCCAAGCATTTCATGTTTTTCTTTTGTTGATGTAGATATTAAGTTATAAAAACTTGTGATTGCAGGCTTCCCTATCACCTCTTTTGTGGGAAGAGCGATTGGAAGGATTTACAATCATCGTCCAAAAAGATTTGTTTATGATTTATTGGAAATAGATATATTTTAGTTATCCTTTTGCATGATTAATTTATATGACTTAGGAGTTATCTTAGTGATCAGAGTAGTGTTGTGAAATAGAATAGATGCTAGTCAAATTCAACTCATCTTTTCCGTGACAATTTATCTCACTATGTTATTGATCATTTGATGTATGCATTTGGCTAGTTGCATGATTGTGTTGATCTGAATGGGTGGCCACATATTTTCATATCCACTTGGAATTCTCCATATTCGCCCTTTACCCTTCACACTGCTCTCAAACTCTATTTCCATAGTCATTACATTTAGGTAATGAAGGACATCGTGGGCATCCACCTTGGTGCACGAAAAACCTCCAAGAGGCCTTGGGCTTGGCTGAGAGGCTTCGAAAGCCTTCATTCACTCCCTCCTACCTTGATCCATATTCTCCTTCCCTCAAGACACCATATCCACCCTCAAAATTCTCTCAGAACCCCTCCTATAGAAATAAAGGGCCTCATGTAGGAATACATGGCCTCTTGTAGCAATACAAGATCTCATGTAGCAAAACTTGTAGTAGGCCTGTAGTACCATTTTTCTCCTCCTGGTTTGCTCCACACTTTGACCATAGCTGTTTAAGATGAATAATGACCCCCCAACTTTTTATTTTATGATTAATATAATTTATTGGATGATAAATAGAATTACAAGTTAGATTTCTAATTTTCAAGCAAATATAAAGTACATCACTGATACATGAAAGTAGCTTATTGGTTTTATGAAATGTGCTAAATATAATAGCTTCACTTATACAAGTAGAATATCCCTTTCCCTCTCATGTAATGTTAATTAGCTTCTACAAGTTGAATGAATGGAATTTTCACTTTCATAGTTAAAATTAGTTTCACGAGGAGTTTTCACTATAGTTAAGTTGTAGGAATGGTCTATAAACACCTTGATATAATGTCGAGACTGAGGGTGGCATGAGTAGAACATAACCTACTTTGCATACAACACTATCACCTCAAAGTTTTTTAAACCCCGGGTTAATAATTTAAGTTAAGGAGCTCTTAAGAGTCGCAACACTCTTGGTGCAATAGCAGGGCTCACCACCCCTCAAAAAATTATACCTCCCTATCCTAAAAGGTTGGCCCAACCTAAACAACACACCCTAGAAGAGGTTGAACTACTAGGAGAATTGCAGAATTTGTGTGTTAAGATAACCCTTCTTTAAGCCATCAAAGATTTCCACATTTACAACAAGCTCAATAGGGAGGAATGTTTCAAAGGCTTCGGAGAAGAAAAATAGATGCCCCAACTATTAATGTTTTGGGTAGTTCTCTGATCTAATTCTAGGGATAGTAATCTCCCCAACGTAATTGGATATTGGTAGCCCATAAGTGTATGCATACATTAGTATCATTATGGTACCTAACACCTTCATTTATCATGGGTCTGCAATCAATGTTATGACCAAGGAAACCATGTTGAATATAAACCTCCAAGGAGCCTTAACGAAGACCACTACAGTGCTACAACTTGTAGATAAATCAGTATTATCCCTTGAAGGAGTTATTGACGATGTGATGGTATCTATTGACACTTGGGATTATCCCACATATTTCCTTGTCCTCCAACCCAAAAACAAGTTTAATGGTTACCCTCTAATTGTAGGGAGACCTTGGTTGGCCATCACTAATGGTTACATTAGTTCTTGGGCTGGGAACATGATCATTAAAAATGGGCATCTCTCAAAGAAACTTGTCTTATATCTCCCTACTCAACACTAGGTTGAGAATGACTTAACCTTGCGGATAAAGGATGAGGAAGAAGAAGACATTTATCAGTCATGCCTCTACCTATTTTGTACATCAGATATTGTTGTAAGAAGTAGGTAGCTAGATGAAGACAACCTTATTGACCACTTCTTACATAATCAACCTCCTAATGCCATGTTAATTGATGAACTAGTGGAAGAATTGTTAGAGAAATATGAGAAAAATCCATGGAACGATCCATGATTTGGTGATTTTGATATATATCATGCCAAATTTGTGGACATCGGCCCATCCAGAACTCTAAAAATCAACCCCTCCCTCTTAGCCGCACAAGAAGATAAATTATGCAATGTACTAAGGAAACATGTTGATGCCTTTTATTGGGACTATAAGGAAATGAAAGGGGTTCATCCATAAATTTTTAATTGTTGGCATTATGATACAGGTATGATACAGGTGTTGTCCTTGATGGCAACTTACTCAGATGACAGATCATAGTACAAAGCAAAGAATTAATGATCAGAGAGGTATGCACAAGTTTGATGTGACAAAGAAGCGTATACACACGGATTCACCATATACCAAGTCACGTATACGTACACACGCACTTTCACATAAGGAAAGGCATGCACATGTTGGAAATCTAAGTTTTGGTCTGTGATATTTGGTCCATGGTATTTTGGTATTGGTCCATGGTATTTGGTTCGAAGTGTTGACCCCAGGTATTGGGTCCAAGGTATTGGTTCTATATGGTTTTGGACCATGGTATTGAGAAAGGACTAAACCTATATAAGGAGAAGGAGATCATTAGGCCAAGGGGCAAGTGTGCAAGTGATGAATATCTGATGAAGTGTGAGATCTAGTATGCTAGTTATGGGTTTGTGATGCTTTGCTTGATCTGAACCAAGGAGGCACCTATGCGGTTGATGAAGGTTGATGGACAGGGACCATGAAGACTAAAATTCATTGTCATTATATGGTATGATCATGAATAGATATGAATACTGATGCATGTCTTATCCTTTATATCTTATGTTCTGGGTATATCTGAAGTAAAAAATTACAAAGAAGGTATAAGTAATTATTTTCAGATCTATACGCGGGTTCCATCTAGTGAAAGAGTGTATAGACTCTGGTTCGACACAGTCAAGTGGTGTATACATTATGAGATTTGATATTTGAGATTGTTGTTGGTTCTAGTGGTTTTTGCAGAGTTTTGGGCTCTGCTCTGTGTTCTCGTGACTGTGTTTTGAAGAAGATAGAATTAGAGTTAGAAAGATGTGGCATAACTCAGTTAGAAAACATAATAGACACAGGGGAAACTGAAAGTGTAGACCTTCATTATTCCAATTTACATACGCAGATATTATAAAGAGAAATAGCATATATACGTGAGCTAGAGGTTGCAGAGCCGCGTATATGGAGCTCTGAAGAAAAAGTAGTAGGACAGACTCAGGAAAAGACGTCTGATATGGTTTAGTCATGGTATGTGTTGGTTGGCACAGGTTTAGGGGGAGCATATGCTTCGAATAATTGTTAGCATAATTGTTGGCATTGTTGACATTATGGTTAGAAGACTTTGGTGATAATGCTTATGTGGCTAAATGATACATCTTACTACTTACTGCTAGTTGGTCAAGAAAATGATATTGCAGGTTACAAGTTGCTGATGATTGATGATAAATGCTTATAGTGCAGATCATATGGTGTATGATAGTTGCTGATGACTATCATGGTCTTGTTTAGACTTGGCATGTGCTCAGGGGGAGCATGGACAGATTGATACATCTTAGCATATACAAAGGGGGAGCTTAATAAGAGAATTTAGCATGTACTCAGGGGATAGCAGAATGTATACCAAGGGAGAGAATATCTTGGTCCACCCTTTTCCCTTGATGTCAAAGGGGGAGAGTGACTTGGTGTGGTTGTTGCCATCAAGTCCAAAGGGGGATATTGTTGGGATTATGATACAGGTGTTTTCCTTGATGGAAACTCACTCAGATGACAGATCATAGTATAGAGCAAAGAATTAATGATTAGAGAGGTATACGCAGGTTCGATGTGACAAAGAAGCGTATACATGAGGATTCACCATATACCAAGTCGCGTATATGTACACATGCACTTTCACAGAAGGAAAGGCACATACATGTTGGAAATCTAAGTTTTGGTCCACGGTATTTGGTCCATGGTATTTTGGTATTGGTCCATGGTAGTTGGTCCGAAGTGTTGACCCCAGGTATTGGGTCCAAGGTATTGGTTCTACATGGTTTTGGACTATGGTATTGAGAAAGGCCTAAACCTATATAAGGAGAAGGAGATCATTAGGCCAAGGGGAAAGTGTGCAAGTGATGAATATCTGATGAAGAGTGAGATCTAGTATGCTGGTTATGGTTTTGTGATGCTTTGCTCGATCTAAACCAAGGAGGCACCTTTGCGGTTGATGAAGGTTTATGGACCAACATCATGAAGACTGAAATTCATTGTCATTTTATGGTATGATCATGAATAGATCTAAATACTGATGCATGTCTTATCCTTTATATCTTATTTTTTGGGTATATCTGAAGTTGAAAATTGCAGCGAAGGTATAAGTAATTATTTTTAGATCTATACGCCGGTTCCCTCTGGTGAAAGAGCGTATACACGCTGGTTTGACATAGTCAAGTAGCGTATACATTATGAGATTTGATATTTGAGGTTGTTGTTGGTTCTAGTGGTTGTCGCAGAGTTCTGGGCTCTCCTCTGTGTTCTAATGACTGTGTTTTGATGACAGGGTTTCAGTGGTTCAGTTGTTGGGTGATTCAAAGTTGTTGGTTGTATTGCAATGGTGTTTGTTTTGTATTTATGGATCCAGTCTGAAAATTTATGAAATATTGTCCCTGGAAGAAAACAGAAGGTTGTAACCTTCTGTAGGTCAGCACCTACGTACTAGTACATCAGCTAGTACACGAGATAGGGGGTTGTAGCTCCCTTCCAGTAGTAGCTGGAAAACAAGAGAAGGTTGTAGCCTTCTGCAGGTGGGTTCTTGCATACTGGTATGAGTCTGCGCCAATACAAAATTGCAAACAGAAGTTTCTTATTAAGGAAGATAGAGACGATTGCAGCAGGTGGTTTTCACCCACATTGGGTTTCCACCTTATATCATGGTGTTCATGTGTGCTTCTTATGTGTGATGATCTATTCTGTTTTACTTCACCTATTTACTGTTTATATGGTTAATAATGTTATGATGCACTCATTAAAGATCAACCAATTGAATCATAAATTTACTCGATATACGCTAGTTGCATTAAACACAGTTGCGTATACACGCGTGTTGCTTTAACTGAAGTAGCGTATATGAAATGAAACGATTATTGATTTGCTACTACTGATTCACCCCCCCCTTAACTCTCAGTATTATTTCCAACATTAATAATCATATATACATTAAGGAGGGATGAGAAACTATTTTCCAACCCCAAAGGACGATGAATGATACCCTTAAGGATATTGTAAAAGAAGAACTGCAAAAATTGCTCGATGCAATGTTCATATACCTCATTTCAGATAGTGAGTGGGTGTCCCCTCTTGTCATAATATCCAAGAAGAATGGGATGTGAAGGAGTTTTGTTGATTATAGAGAACTTAACAAGGATACAAATAAGGACCATTACTCTATGCCTTTCATTGATCTAGTCCTAGATGGTCTTACAGGGAATAAATTATTTTCCTTCTTAGATGTATTTAGTGGGTACAATGATATTTATATCAGCCTTGAGGACCAAGATAATACCACACTCACATGTCCATGGGGGAGCTTTTCCTATACGATCCTTCAATTCGATTTTTGTAATGCCCTTTCTACTTTCAAGGGGGAAGTTTTGAGTATATTTCTTTTCCTTATGCATGACACTATTGAGATATACATGGATGATTTCACCCTTATGGGAGTGATTTTTTTAGAGTATCTTTCTAATATATGCAAGGTATTAATGAAATGTATTGAGATGAATATTTTATTAAGTCCCAAGAAATGTGAATTTTTTATGAATGTAGGTATTGTCCTAGGCCATTTCATATCCAAGGAGAATCTCTAGGTTGACCCTAGCAAAGTTTCCATCATTAAAAGGGTTCGTACACCTCAAAAGAAAAGGGATGATAGAAGCTTCCATGGATTGACTAGATATTATAGAAGGTTCATCAATTACTTCAATAAGTTGGCCTCACCCCTGTTTGTATTATTGGATAAGGGTTTAAAATTTTGTTGGATAGACCACTGCACCAATCCTTAGAGACTCCAGTTGGGAATTTCCTGTCCACATCCACACATACGCATAAGATAAAGTTTTAGGATAAACCTTAGAATAAGTGGAAGACAAATTTCCCTATGCTATATACTTCATCAGTAAGAACCCTTATAAAATTGAACTCAACTGTATAGTCACCGAAAAAGAACTCCTAGTTGTAGTGAACTCTTTGAATACGTTTAGTGACTATATCACAGAATATCAAGTATTCATTCATACTGATCATGTAGCCACTAAATATTTGGTGAATAAACCTAATGTTAATGCTAGGATTAACATTCTTCCACCTGCTAATTTGGCTTACTAGAGACTGCCACACCTACCCTTGGGAATGCCTGTAATGCCTAGTGCCTTGGCTTGTGGTGTGATGCATATTGTGAGAAAAAAAATGTGCCCACACCATGGTAGCTTCTCATGCTTAAGAACAGGATGAAGACCATGTTTAGGTTGGAAATTAGTTCGATTTCAATCGACCTCATATGTGACAAAGCATTTATTTTTGACACCAACAAGTACTATCTTAATAAAGACACACACATTTATGTTGAAGGAATCATGAAATAGTATACGAAATAGTTCACAAAGTAACAATGATCATGAAAGAAAATAAGGACACATAATTGAAAGATGTGTACCAAAGCCAATGAAATAATTGATTTTCTTTAGCACATATAAAAGAAACGCGAACATTGCAAACACAAAAGCATAGTCTTATAACATCCATGATACATGCATGAAAGTGTGTCGGCTCTGGGAGCTTCAAAGCATTAAGTGAAAGTTCCAAGATACACAATTACAGTGTTGCATCACTAGCTCTAATAGTGGAATGTTAAGCCACCACTTGCTCCTCCAAAGAATGATCTTCTTTGTTATGCCTAGCTTGAAAATCCAATGTGAAAAGTCCTTTGCTTGAGCTATGAGGGTTTATTTATAACAAATGAGGTGACCTTTCACCTCCCATGTGTCTCTTAACCTCCCTCATGACTATTGAGCTCCGATATGAATTTTAAGCTCCTACATGACTCTTGGAATTCCCAGTTACTATTTACATTCCATGTGTAACCCTTGGGATTCCACACATTTCACATCTTCCAATTTTCTAAATTACATAATTACATTTCACCAATAATGTGGCAAAAATACATGGTACAAAACAACACTCTTGTGTTGACATTTTGTTGAGCTACAATTTGGTGACTGTGACATGATACTTCATTGTAATGTATTAATGCAAAGTTATTCTCTTTGTTTCTATCAGTACATAGAAAAAGGTCATTGGTGAGGGTCATGCTTATAATGGACCTTTAAGGTTCGTCACCAATGTTGCGTATGGTGGCAGTCCTTAAAAAAGTGTTGTTCTAAGGGCATATAGTGATGGTCCTTTAAGGTTTGTCACCAATGCCATTTTTAGTGACACTTTTTGTGAGGGTTGTTCAAGGTCCATCACTAATTATCTCTTTGGTGACACTTCTAGTGACGATATTTTATTGACCCTCACCAATTCTCTTTTTGGTTACTTTTGGTGACGGTAAAAAATAATTTGTGATCATTGATCATTCCAATGAGCTTTTGATGACGCAGTGTGCATGCTACTATATTTTTTGTCAAAAGTTAATACTTTAAGACCATTTTTGTGGAGTCTTTTTCATTTTTCCAAGGCCATAGTGGTTATAGTCAGTCAATTTGTTAAGAATTAATTAATGTGTATCATTTCCCTCAAGTAATGGGAATATATTTTTCCTATTAGCCAATGCATGATTCATCTCTATTAGGTTTATTATATGAAAAATTCCCTTTATATAAAGTTCCACTAGTGTGTGCAGGAGCTATATTATTTAATATGTAACCAAGCTCTATCAATTTTATTAATGAGAGATACCTAGCACTCCTCAACACTCTTGGTTCATCTTAGCATGTTTTGGCCCACACTAATATTCCTTGGCACCTCGCATGTCTTGCAACATCTTTGGACCTAGAAAATCTTGCAATGACTAGGATACCCAAGCACATTTTCCCATGCCCTAACATAGCATAGCACTCTCCTAGCATGTTTTGGTATGCCCTATAGTCCCTTGCATGCCCTGGAACACTTTGGCATGCATTAACACACATTAGCACTTGGCACACATTGGCACTTGGCATGTATTGGAACCTATTATTAGCGCGCCTAACATGCCCATTTTGAAAAAGTTAAAGTATTAACTTATTATCCCTCTTATGTGTTCATTTCCTTGGATTTTAGCTTGGTCATTTCTTATGTTTACTTAACACTCCTTGACACATATTGGCATACCCTGGCACCCTGCACATCCTAGCATGTTTTAGCATCTGTAATGTCTTGGCATGCCTTGGCACATGTTAACACACACTGGAACTCCTTATCACACTTTGGCACTTCTTAACATGCCCTGATATTCCCTAGAATGCCTTACTAGTCATTAGCATACCTTGTCACTCCCTCCTTGGCATTCCATCTAGCACTTGTTGACACTCCCTAACATACCCTCATATTCATTCACTTCCATGCATTTTGACCTAGTTCTCCCTTGTGTTTCCCTAGTACTCCCTAACACTCATCAACATGCATTAACACTCTTTGGCACACCTTAGCACTCTTCAACATTCCCTACCACTTCAACATGTGTATCACTCCTTAACACACATTGGCACTTAGCACGTGTTGGTGCTTGGAAAGTCTTAGCATGTCTAACATTCGTGGATATTACTTGGTATGCTTTGCATGGTTTAATATTAATTTTATTTGAGATCAACTATTGGAAAGCAGATGAGAAGTAATAGAGGAATATTTAGCACTTAGAATGCACTAACACTTGGCACTTGGAAGTGACTGGCACCTGGTGTTGGTGTGTCTAGCATGACCCTCTTGGAAAAGGTAAATTGATGATTTATTAACCCTCTTAGATGTTCATTTCCTTGTAGTTTAAATTGTTTCTCATTTTTGTTTCCTTAATATTCCTTGGCACATATTGTGACACCCTTTCACATCTTTGCATGCCTTAGCACTTGGAACAGTTTAGCATATTTGACATGCCTTCTCACTATCTAGCACATGTTAGCATTCCCTAGCATGCCATGGCACTCACAATCTCACAACTAGACATACATTTTTTCATGACTTTGGAACCCAATCAAGTCCTTAGCTACTACAGTTCATGTGACATTTTCCTACTCCAGCCATAATAACTTGACTAATTGCACCTAATACAAGTGGATTGTGCCTTGTTCACCTAAGAACTACCTACAACTCATATTAAGACGCTCATGTCCAAGATCAACTTGTTCCACTTAAGAACTTAGCATGACAAGGATCTCATCTAGCCATGGCCTTAAAAAAAACTAAGCAACATAGCTTACACAAACAATATTTCACATGTATGTCCAGCTCATATAAACAATAGATAATTAACTAAGCGTTTGCAAGAACCACAATCATAAGACACACATGATATAAGATGGCACAAGCTAAGTTCCCCAAAACTTATACATAATACTGTACAATATGAAATTTTATAAAATAGTTTAAAACATGATAATTTAGCCAAAATGTGCCACATGTCATATAAAAATAATAGCTAAAGCAAAAACAGTGTTGTGCCTAGCACAAGGTCTCCCTTTATCTAAAATTGTTATGTCAAGCCCCTTATTGAAACCATAGGCTTGCCTCTTGCAAATCCTATTATGAACTTCTCGTAACACACTTCATCCTTGGCACACTTGAATTCAGTGAAACTCCCTGGCACACACTCTTATTTGTTCATTTCCATGCATTTTGACCTAGTTCTCCCTTGTGATGCCTCAAAACTCCCTAACACTCCTCTAGATGCATTGATATTGTCTAACATGTGCTAGAGTGCCTTTGCATTCCTTGTCATGCCTTGACCCTCCCTAGCTATCATGCCCTCACAACTAACCTTACTTAATTTGCAACTTGGGAACCCAACCAATACCTCGCTTGACTACAAGATCTCAAACAAGTTACGATTACTACAACTAGACTATGTTGTTGAATTTTGTTTCTTGGGAGGTAGTCCAAAATCCTAGTGAGATGGGTTTTTGTGCATTTGGTCACAAAAGGCTTTGTGGAAAATGAACCCAAGCGAAGGGGTTTTGGACCCAAGAAGGATTTTAAAATATAAAAGAAAATTAAAAATGAAAACTAATATTTCCTAAGGTCTAAGTGGATAAAACTCATAAGTTCTAAGGGTTGCTAAGAGGCCTAGCAATGAAAATCTATTTAAGTAGGCATTAGTATAAAGGCAAGAACATCAAGTAAGAAGGAGCTATATGATCGAGGAGGCAAATAGAGATGTAGTCCTAAAGTAAGCTGAGTTAGAGGGATGAGTAAGGGTTGCTAAAGGGAGGCCATCATCATCCACTAAGAGCAAGATCATGATGTGAGGGTTCACAAGAATGTCGCATACCTTAATGGGTTTGAGCTACGAAGTAGGATGGCATGTGTTGGTTCTCTTCTTGTAGATCGAGCTCAAGAGAGGTGGCTCATGATAATTTCATTATGTGATTTCAATGGTGGTTTTATGTGAAGGCCGCATCAAATTATGAAATTCCAAAGAGGGTTGAGACCCTATCTTGTGATGGCTAGTAGGTTGCAAAGCATGTGATAAATACCAACACAAATGGAAAAGGGTATGCACTAGAATTTAGAGCCATAACATAAGTAGTCGTAGGTGTAATATAGACTGAGGTAACCATAGTTTGAACATCATAGAGATCTGAGTTTTAGGTCAATATTCAGTGAAAGAAAAGCTGAGAATATATGGATCCATATGATCTAGGTTGAGTCTCTTATGGAGGCAAGAGTTGTTGTTTTTTCTATGGATCGATAGGATTTGTTCTAAAGAAATTAGAATATATGTATAATTGCCTAGCTAGGGAATTTTCCTAGCATGTGTTGTCCATAAAGTATGCCCTTAAGACTATGACAAACATGCATAGAAGAAGAGGGGTCATGACCCTTAGAGTGAGGATTATCTCTCCAATATAGACCATAAATCTAGAAAATTATTTGTAGAAGTATGTGTGGAGATAGAACATCCAAAGGAGGGTGGAACATCAGTAGAATATTGAAGAGAAGAAATGTGCCATATGAGGAATGGATTAACATCATTAGGAGTTGATTTTGGTCGATTGTCCATAGATTTTTGGAAAAAGATATGAAGCACCTTATAGACAATTACTCAATGGATTGTTAATGGATGATTTGTGACCCTAGTTCATTCATCTATAGATTTTTAGAGGGATCATAAGAGGAGTAGTTTATATTTGTTAATATGTTAGACAATAAATGAATTGGTACATAAGAATAGTGATTATGAGAGGATTCGAATCACTAACAGGTGGCAGATTTGAAGATCCCTAGATGAGGGTAGTGTTGTGGACCCTACATCGGTAAAAGAATTGAGTATGGTTGGAAACATCGATGGAAGTTGTAGTACAATTGGAGGGTTTTTAGGTGACTATCAAATAACATCCCTAATTCATGTACTTAGGAAGGACAACAAGACTGGTACAAGGGTAGGTGTATTAGGCATAAGGATGTGCAAAGTTTTAAGGGCTAAAGTAGCAGTCAACTGGGCTAGCCAACTAGCCCTAGTTTTTTGTATTGTAGAGGATTGAGTTAGTGACAAGAAGCGTGACCGACATAGCCCTAGACTTTTCATCTTGGAGTAGAAATATGGAAAAAATGGACAAACCCACTAGTTGCTCAAAAACAAAGTTGTGAACAGTTGATTGAAGGCCCTAAGTGTTGCATACCTTGAAGGAAAAAGGAGGTAACTGTAGGGAAAGTTTTGTTGAGTCGAGTTCAGTAACCTAAAGGAGTTGAGCTAATAAATAGAGGTAGATTGAGGAGTTGTAGAATGGGAGGCAAGAGGACCTGCCATATGTGTTCTAGACACGTGGACTGAAAGGGATGTGTGTGGCCACCATCAACAAGTAGGTAAAATGTTGTCCTATTCAAGGTAGATTGGTTGTTAAAGGACTAACATCAAGTCCTAGTTGTATTCCTTGTATCAATGTTATTGTAAAGGGCCGTGATCCCTGGTACGGGAGCTCTAGATTGTTCTATTATAATTTGTAATATAATGAATAAGGGTTTGAAAAAGTTGAAAATTGTCATGTGCACTAGTTGATTCCCTAATGTGTTGTGGAACTTCAGTGTGCTTGCATCAAATATTCTGAGACCAAGCCCATATTCTCACATGCATGGAAATTCAACATATGCCTTGTTCACCTAATAAATACATGTAACTCATCTTAGGATACTCATGGCCAATCTAAACTCGTCCTACTTAACACGTTACCAAGACAAGTCTCATGATTGCATCCAACCATGGCCATAAAAAAACTAAGCAACACAATTCACATCTTGACATGCCATAACACCTGACATGTCTTAGAATGCCTTAGCACTATGTGGCATGTGTTAGCATCCCCTACATTCCTTGGCCTGCTTTGACACTCTGTAACACACCCTAGCACTTCCTGATGTGCCTTGGTAGTTTAGCATACTTTGAATACCTAGCATATAACCTTGTCACTACCTCCTTAACACACCTAGAACTCATTGACACTCCATATCACACATTCTTATTCGTTCATTTCCATGAATTTTGACCTAGTGCTTCCTTCTGTTTCCCTGGCACTCCCTAACACTCCATAGCACACATTAGCACACTCTAGCACCTAGCACATCTTGGCATGTCAGCCTAGAACTCTATAATTCCTTATCACTACATATCATATCTTTTCACTTTCTCCTTAGTACACTTAGAGCTTGTTGATAATCCTGGTCACAAACTCTTATTCATTCATTTCCATGCATTTTGACACTACCTAGCATACCTTATCACTCCCTCCTTAACATACTTGGAACTCATTGACACTTCCAATCACAAACTCTTATTTGTTCATTTAGATTCGTTTTGATGTAGTTATCCATTATGTTTCCCTGGCACTCACAACTAACACATCCTTGCATGCACTGTCACATCTTGGTCGCATGCCACACTAACAGTCTAACATTCCTTATCACTGCTAAGCATGCCTTGTCACTCCTCCTTAGCACACTTGGAACTCACTCACACTCCATGTCACACACTCTTATTCATTCATTTCCATTCATTACTACCTAGTGCTCCCTTGTGTTCCCCTAACACTCCTTAATAATCATTGGCACATATTGGCACACCCTGGAACTTGATACATCTCAACACACTTTCATATCACTCTATCATGCCTTGGAACTACCTAGCATACATTGTTACTCCCTCCTTATCACATCGAAAACTTGCTAACACTCCCTATCACACACTCTTATTCATTCATTTCCATGCAATTTGAACTAGCGCTCCCTTGGCTTTTCGTTGCACTCCCTAACACTCCTTGGCACGCATTGGCACACCTTGGCACTTGACACATCTTGGCATGTTGCCCTAACACTATAGCATTTCTTGGCACTACCTAACATACCTTTTCACTCCCTCATTAACGCATATACTCGCCGACACTCCTTGTCTCATACTATTATTCATTCATTTCCATGCATTTGAAACTAGTGCTTCCTTATGTTTCCCTGGCACTCTATAAAACTCCTTGGAATGCATTGGCACACCCTAGCACCTGGCACATCTTGGCGTGTTTCCCTGGCATCTAACATGCCTTAACACTACCTAACATACCTTATCACTCCCTCCTTGGCATACTTTATCACTCCCTAGCACATTGTACCACTCCTTGACATGCCCTGACACTCTTGCATGCCTTGGCACTACCTAGCATATAAATTTGTCAGTCCCTCCTTAGCACACTTGGAACTTGTTGACACTCCCTATCACACACTTTTATTCGTTCATTTCCATGCATTTTGAGCTAGTCCTCCCTTTTGTTTCCATCGCACTCCCTAACACTCCCTCGCACGCATTGGTACACCTTGACACTTCGAACATCTTGGGATGTTGCCCTAACATTCTATTATTCCTTGGCACTACCTAGCATACCTTGTCACTCCTTCCTTGGCACACCTAAAACTCATTGACAGTCCTTGTCACACACTCTAATTTATTCATTTCCATGCATTTGAAACTAGTTCTTCATTGTTTCTGTCGCACTCCCTAACACTCCCTCGCATGCATTGGTAGACTTTGGCACTTGGAACATCTTGGCATGTCACCCTGGCATTCTATCATTCCTCGGCACTACCTAGCATACCTTGTCAGTCTCTCCTTGGCACACCTAAAACTTGTTGACACTCCTTGTCACACACTCTTATTTATTCATTTCCATGCATTTGAAACTAGTTCTTCCTTGTGTTTCTCTGACACTCCATAACACTCCTTGGCATGCATTTGCACACCGTAGCACCTGACACATATTGGCATGTTTCCTTGGCCTCTAACATTCGTTAACACTCCCTACCATACCTTGTCACTCCCTCCTTAGCACACCTAGAACTCATTGACACTTCTCATCACAAACTCTTAATCTTTCATTTGCATGTATTATTTTCACCTATTGCTCCCTTCTATTTCCCTATCACTCCTTAACACTTCCTAGCATGTGTTTTCACACCTTGGCACCTGACACATCTTGGACTCATGTCACTCTATCATGCTAGCATGACTTATCACTGCCTAGCATACCATGCCATTCCCTCCTTAGCACACATGGAACTCACTGGCACTCTCTGTCACACACTCTTATTCATTCATTTCCATGCATTTTGACCTAGTGCTCTCTTAGGTTTCCTTGGCACTCCCTAACACTTAAAATACATTGGCACACCTTGCAATCTAGCATGCCTTGGAACTATCTATAATATCTTGTCACTCCCTCCTTAGCACACCTAACACTCATTAACACTTAATTCCCATCAATTTGAAATTAGTGCTCCCTTATGTTTCCTTAACACCTGACCCTAACATTCCCTGGCATGTGTTTACCCCACACCCTGGCACTTGACACATCTTAGTACGCCTTAGCTCTTGGCATGCCTAATATGCTTGGGAACTATCTAACATGTGTTAGCACTTCCTAACATTCCCTAGCACACCTTGGAACTTCGTAGATGTCATGCCCTCATAGATAACCTTACTTTTTTTATAGCTTGGGAACCCAACCAAGGCATTGGAAAATTAGTGTTCTACCCAACCCAAAGTCTCCCATTTTTTGAAATGGCTTTGTCTAGCCCCTTATCACAACCATAGTATTGCCTCCTACAAGTCCTATTATGAACTTCTCCTTGCACACTTTTTCATTGGGATGCCTAGAATTTGCTGACACTCCTTGGCACAAACTCTTATTCATTCATTTCCATGCATTTTGACCTAGTTCTCCCTTCTGATGCCCTTATTGAAAAGTTTAAATAGGTTCGGTTTTCATAATGACATGTGTAATTGTGATTTTATGTAATTGATGTAAAGAATAAAATAAAATTAATTTTGTAATGCTTGAATCACGGGTTTCATGATCAAGGAATTTTATTTTTAGTTAAATCTCCCATTATGAGCTATTAGGTTTGGTCATCAAGTCATAAAATTTATAGTCAATGTCAAATATTGAAGACCCATTTTTGCCATGTAATACGTTGTAAAAGAAAATTTATTAGCCCTCCAAGACCTTGTCACAAACTATTCTTTGGGTTGGCCTAAGGGTTCTTCCAGAATGTCAAGTCGGCTTACCTATATCACAAGTCAGCCTATTTTGATGAAAGAAACACTAAATATAGTGCAACTTGACCTCCGTTTGTGGACAAGAAAATTCGCTTAAGTAAGTTTGCAATAAGAAGTGCGAAGATAACCAACAAAGAGAAGGAAATGAAGAGCGAATATTTTGGTGGTGTTTATGGGTCTGTTTTAGGGCTAATACCTCCACACATGTGAACAAAGGAAGAACTGTCTACTGCAGAAAAGGTCGAAGGTCTTTCTATTGATAAAAAAGCCAAATCAATGAAGAAGGTAAGCAAGGTTATAAGCCAAATTATAATAAGTGGTCATACAGTCCAAGAGAAGAAGACTAAGGTTCAAAAGTTTGGTCAACCACACGTGCTAGAGTTTCTGCTAGAGGGACGAGCACTACAGATCTGATCTAGGGAACTAAAATTTGAAGGATAGATGAGTTATTGGAGGAAGAAGCTTGAGAATTGTTGAATTAAGGAAAAATAAAGAAGTTGAATCAAGGAGTCTTGTGACTTGGTATTCGAGAGGTCGTTGAGTCAAGGGTCTAGGTCATGGTCTTGGTACTTGTCAATTGAAGTCTCTATAAGAAGAAGAATCCGTTTGTGTTTTCCTCTCATGTTGGATAGGTTTGGGCCCTAGTTGATCGCCTATTCTCTGTGTCTCTTGTCTCCTGATTTTTTATGCATTAGTATTTATTTGATGAAGAAGAACAATATAATAATATAAGTAAAGAGAATATCCTAATCTTAAGAAGTAAAACTCATTTACAAGAAGTTATCATAATAAGATAAATCACTTAGTTACTATGCCCTAGATTTCTCAACAACCCTGACACTCCCTAATACTCCTTAGTATGAATTGACATTGTCTGGCATGTGTTAGGATGTCTTTTCATTCCTTTACATGCCTTGACACACCTTAGCTATCATGCCCGTTACACTAAAATTTGTCACCATGACTATTTGCAGTTAGTATGGCTCCATCAACTGTCATACTATCCTCCTTGGCAAGTCTTATACCTCTGCTCTTCATGTTAAACTCCAAGAAAGAGAGAAAGTCTTTAAAAATCTATATAACTCTGGGTACGCAGTTTCTCTTAGCCTTACCTGCGTGTACACACCTCAAGTTCACATTCCATGCATACTTGTACGCTCTGTCTGTAAAGGGGTGGGTGTGTACCCCTGTAAAGTTCAAAAGCCGCGAGATTTACTTCAAAAAAGCTACTTGTGGTCAATTCTAGAGCATTCTAGAAGTTTGTTTGACGTGTATTGAGCGCCTCCAGATGGTTCATGTATCCCTATGAAAGAGGAACTTATCCCATCAAGAGAGGAGCTATCCCATTCAAAGAGGGGCTTATCCCATTGATGGTGGACCTGAATAACTTCCTCTAAAGCACTATAAATACAGGCATTGGGCCAGAGGGAGGGGAGGTTGAAAGCTGAACATTCCTAAGGGTAGATGCTGCTGGAATTAGGACTCCCTTATAGAGCTTGAGAGGAGAGATTCCCATCCTTTTAGCTTCATTTGGAAGTGGGTGAGCTGATCAAAGCAAAGGAGAACTCCTGCTGGACCCTAGGAGGGACCTGCACAACACCAAGGCACAGGTTGTAATGGTTTCTTTTTTTTCCACTTAATACAATTAAACTCATTTTTCTCAACAGATTGTTATACATGATTTGTTTCATATACTCCTTGGTCTATATGATGAATATGTTTTATTTTATGAGTTATTCAGGTGCTATGTAATCTTTTGTTTGTTAGTGAATGCAGGTTTCGAAGAGAAGGGGGAGCTCATCCGGATCGGCGAGGCTGGACTACTACAAAGCGTTGGACTAAAGGTATGTTATAAACACCTGATTACTTGTATTCTAAATGCATATTTAGGGAAAGGTAGTGTTTAATTGTCTTGTTTGTCACTAGAAAGCCTTAGCTTCTAGGGAGGTCGGTTTTGTCCGCAAAATTGACTCTTTCCGCATGACAAAATGGCGACCATACTGGGGAATCCATGGATTTGTTTGATTTCTCTTTTGATTGATACTTTGATTTGAGAAAAGTCGTTTTCTTTCTGGTTTTTGACTGATTAACTGTGAATTTGGGTGGAATAGCTTAGGGTTAAGTTAGATTTTACTTTTCTTGGTTTTGCTATAAGTACGCAGCCTCTGCGTTAATCATAGTGCATACTTGTATGCACTGCAGCTTTGTACACAGAGCGTACACGCACCTGTGCAAACAGGCTGCCTGCGTACCCTGTCAAAAGTTGAGAAAATTTCAATTTTTTCCTTTTTTTCCTCTTAGATTTTGTTTTTAATTTTTTTTTGCTGCCCAGATCCACTGGTTACCTGTCAGAAGTCTTCATCTAATCTTGTTTCATTAGTATCAAGGGTTTTAGTGAAATTCATAGAAGTTCTAGCCTTAGGGTTTGATTTTTGCATTGGTCCTGTAGTGACTTTGGCTTTAGAAGTTGTAAAACCTTGGATCTCCCTGGTCTTTTCAATATTCTTAGGAGTCGGACCTTTCATAAAATCCACCTGTGTGAGAAACCTACCTTTGTGTTGTCTCTTTGCGGAATTTCGAGAAAGCTTGTTGGTTAAAGTTGTGAATTTCATTCTTAAGAAAAAGAACAAAAGATTTTGATTTTTGTTTTTGACTAGTTTATGATTCTGCATGAACGAGTCCTTGGTTTAATTGTAACTGAGTAAAACATCCTGGAATTATACTTGGTAGGCTTTTGCCTCATTAGATTTACTTTTAGGTGAATTTCTCTTAGATTTGCTTTTGGGTGAAATTGAGTTGATTTTATTGTCATAGATTTTTTAAAACTTGATTTTTGTTAAAGTAGTTTTACATGCTTTGTTAATATAGGGAAAAATACAAAAAAAATCTCTTTTGAAGAAAAGTTTGTTTTAGTGGTATTTGAAGTCTTTGAAAAGAGAAAGGAATTTTCGTGAAATAATTAGTGGTCATGTGTTGTATGCTTTTGGGAAAGATAAACAGTTTATTTCTTTGATTTTCATTGTCAAGAAAGTTGTCTTTATATCAATTTTGCATTCTCCAACTCTCTTAGCTAGGGAATTCATTGAAAAAAGAAAAATAGTATAAATCATCCTAGGTGCATCTTTTTAGTGGATTTGAGTCGAGTCTACACACCATTAGTTTCATCTCCACTACCTTTTGTCCTAAAGAAAAGCCATAAAAATTAACGCTTAAAGTAAAATTTACTTAGTAACTTTTTATTTGCTAGGGCTCTGAAACACCAATATAGATCAGGCTAGTGTCTTGGAGTAGGAGAGTAATTAACTCTCGAAGACAGAAAAACCAAACAAGTAGCTCATCTTGTGGTAGGATAAATCCAGCTGTTACATTTATGCTCTGGGAAAGCTCCTCTTAAAGGAGAAGCTCGAGACCGTGTCCGAACCAGTGAGGGGATCAATCCTCCTTCATTGGGAAAGATGCCAGATACGCACGTACTACAAACGGTAAACCTCGGATTATTGTTGAGGAGCCTGGGGTCACTTGTCGGTAAACCTTGGATTATTGTCAAGGAGCCGGCAAGGGGATTGAGCTTGTTACTCTGCCCTTGCATGCTATCGGGTCGTAGACTGTTCCCCCAGGTGTATTTGTTGCTGTTGGTGACCTTAGTGACCATTATCTTTAGGGTTCTACCCAAGGTGATGGTGGAGGGAAGATCCCACTGTACCTAGAGCAGACGTCGGCTAGACTCACTTGGATTTTCCGGGGGGTTCACTTCACTCTAGACGGTTAAAGTGGAGGAACTTGTGCCGGTCTATTCATTAAGCAGGTTTCCGGTGTAACTGTTCCACCTGCCACTTCTGTACTGAATTCGACGATGTTGGGCTTCATCACCAACTAGTGTTTTCGGTCCGGAAGGCTACTGTTTGTGTATGGTTGACGCCCTAGATTCTTTAGGCATGTGTTTCGAATTTGTTTGGTTCTTTAGAGACTTTAGGCGGTTTGCTTTGAGATTTTACTTTGTTTGCGTGTGCAGTAGTTAAAAGTTTCTAACTGTGGCTGAATTACCGAGACAGTCCCGTAGACTTCGGGGCCAGTCACCTGAGATTGTAACCGTGGCCGACTTGTTGAGGAAGTTCCGTAGACTTCGGGGCCAGTCACCTGAGATTGTAACCGTGGCCGATTTGTTGAGGAAGTCCCGTAGACTTTGGGGCAAACCTCCTGAAGACGTCCCGGGTCATTACGAAGGTTTGAAAGTCCTTGTAACTCCTAGTGGCAGTAAAGTAGGTTCACCTGAAAAAGGAGAGTCGTCATTGGTAGTCCATCCAGATTACCAAGGTCTAGAAACAGGTTATAATCCCGAAGCTATTGCAGTTTCTGAGCTTGCTGGTAGTTTTTCATCTACTAGTGATATAGGCGAAGAACTTGAAATCTCTGAACCTATTACTCCAACTTCTAGTGCTCCTGATTCACCAAGGGTAGAAAGAGTCATCACCGAAAATCTTCCTTCTGGTTTGATAGCTATTGAAGAACTTACTCCAGAAGAAGAAATATGCGTCCCTATCCCTGAAGATCAACTTACTATTGATCTAAGGGAGCGTGAATCCATTTTTTACAGTCCTCCTAGAAGTACTACTTGGTATCTTTCGTTAGCTAATTATTTGGACAACTCAGGGTCAAGTTTTTCTCCACCTCGTACTCCTTATCCACCTGGAGGTATTTATACTCCTGTAAATATGTTTGGTCAGTCGTCTATGTTTACTCAATCTCTTGAATCTTTCTTGTACGACGGTCCTTCTGTTCCCTCTAGGTATCAGTCACTTTCTGGTACTTTTGCGAGAGCATCTCCTCAACCCATTGAACATGGGTTATTAACTGGAAACAATGGTAATAAACCGTTGGGTGTAGGGGACATTTACATGATGTCAGGTTCAATTCCCAGTTCTCAACCTCAAGGTGGCCAGTTACCGCCTAGGGGACAGCCTCAATTAACACCTGGGGGGCAACCTCAAGGTACACAAATTGCGTCTGGGGGGCAACCTCAAGGACAATATGTACCCGTGGTGCAATACATTCCTCAAGGTCAACCCCAACCTCAATATGTACCCCAAGGTCAACCTCAGTATCAATTTATACCTCAAGGTCAACCCCAGTATCAGTACTTACCTCAAGGGTATCTACCTCAAGGTCAGTACTTGAGTCAAGGTTATCAACCACCCCAAGGTCAATCTTATGTTCAAGGTACGGGAAATGTACCTTTCAATTATCAAACCTACCCTCAATCTGGTTATGGATTTCAATATCCTCAACCTGTCATGGGTCAATACCCCGGAATGAACATAGTGTGGGATCCATCGCAAGTTCAACAGGTATTGCAGCCAAGTGTACAGTTGTCATCTCAAGCTGGACAATCCTTAGTTTCTGGTTCACCCCAGCAACCAGTCCAGTCTAATGTTCAAACTTCTGTACCTTCGGTAGTTTCTCAGCCTGGGCCTATCGCCCCTAGTACTCCATCTCAAACGACTGCTATGACTACTGCAACATCTGTTCAATCTACCACACTTACTTCTAGAGTATCGACAGCTCTGGTTTCTACTGTCTCCGCAACTACTCCTCACACATCTTTACCATTGTCTGGATCCACGATTCAAGCTACGGTTCAGATGCCTGTAGGACAACCTGGTTTAAGTACGGTTGTCACTAGTTAACCACAATTCACTTATCAACCGTACCAGGGACAGTACCAATACGGGCCTGCTGTCTAGCAGCCAGTTTACCAGTATCAACCATATCCTGGGTACACCTATCAACAACCTCAGCAACCCCAGTACGGTCCGGTTAATCCTTGTTTTCCGGGAGGATACAATATCCCGAACGCGATTCCAATTCCAAGTTATCCTGGATATCCTCCTCCTGCGACTGGTCTTGTGACCCAGAGCTTCAGGGATCCTAATCAGCAATTACCGTTTATCGCAACTTTGGATTTACCAGACTTGTCGCGCCTAACGAACGATCCAATAAATTATCTTCCATTTTGGCCACCAATGCCAAATAAGTTGCCCAGTGACATACCCAAGTTCGAAGGTAAGTCTGGAGAGGACCCGTCGAATCATGTGATTACTTACCACCTCTGGTGTGCCTCTAATTCCATCTCGGATGATTCGATCCACTTACGTCTTTTCAAGCGTACTCTCATTGGTCTCGCGGCCAAGTGGTACATTGAGTTACCACAGGCCTCTTTTTATAATTTTAGCCAGTTAGCTACCTCGTTCTTAACTCATTTTCAGTTGCCGGTCAGATATGATAATGGCACGGAGTTACTAACTTCATTAAAACAATCGACGTCCACTTATATTTCCGATCATATTCATGAATGGAGACGTCGAAGGCGATTAGTGAAAGCTTTTATCCAGGACCAAATCTTAGCTGAATGGTTTGTTAAATCATTGTTACCGAATATTACTGAAGATGTAGCTAAGGCCGGAGTAGTTACGGAGGAGCAAGTGATTGCTCAAGCGCAGTACCTTGACTTAGTTTATACTCTGTCAGGTACGTTACACGAAAAGATCCCAGATCTTCCTAAGTCGAATCAAATCGCTGCTGCTCCTTCGGGGTCTCATGCCGCTGATGGCATGATTGGTACGGTAAATACTAAAAGCAAGAAGAAATCCTCAAAGAATTCTTCTCCTATTATAACCTTACCAGACTCCCCGATAGGAGAATCTTCTGCTGAAGTTTCCGCTGATATTCACGTTGTCGAGTCATCTACGGCCAAATAAAAATCCGGTGGGAAAAAGAAAGGTAAGAAGAAGAATAAAGCATACAAAGCTCCAAAGGAGAAAACTGAAAAGTCAGAAACCAATGACGAAAAGTACAAACCTTGATATCCTTGTCTTATTTGTGAAGAGGATCATTTTACAAGAGATTGCCCTCATCGGGCCGAGGTTGTGAAAATTGTCAAGGGTTCCCCAACTCCTGCTGTTTTGAAAGATCCATTTCCAAAGAAGGAGAGTAAGATGATAGGTTCTTCCTTGAGTGCTAGTGAAGAACCCATATTAATGATGTCTCATGTAAGGATTGCGACTCGATCGCAAGATTATGGTAGTAAAAGTCTTGTTGATGGCAAAGAAGCAGAATCTTCTCATTCTAATCCATCAACCTCGGCTCCCGGTTCCGATCCACTACAGATCGAGAAGCCTAACCCGGACTTAGTAATCAAACCGCCTTCCAAGGGTGTACTTCGAAGGTCTGCTTTCAATCCACATGCGAGAGCGGCCCAGAATTACAACATTGTTGAGGATTTAGCTGTTTCACCCTCAGCAATGTCGGCTTTGGAAGTGCTGCAATAATGCCCAGCACAACGCAAATTACTTTTGTCGGCTATAGGAGTTGTTGATGTTCAGGACCCGAACCTAATGATCTTTGATCTAGAAAATAGTACACCGCGTTTACCTCATCAAATGGCTTTCCAGATTCCAGTGATAGTCAAAAACAGGCCTATTCATCGGACTGTAATTGATGAGGGAGCTTCCACGTGTATTATGTCGATACAGTGCTGGAGATCGCTTGGTTCTACTTCACTAAATCAATCCCCGACCATTCTTAAGGCCTTTGATGGCCGTGGGTTCCATCCATTTGGCATTCTACAGGATTTCCCTATAGGGGTTGAAGGAAAAACCATTAGCCTGGATGTGGAGGTGGTTGATGCCCCTCTAGACTACAACCTTCTTTTGGGTCGAAGTTGGTCTTATGCTATGACAGCGTTCATTTCGTCGGTCTTCAGAGTAATAAAGTTTCCACATAATGGCAAGATCGTAACCATAGACCAGCTGGCTTACTTTTCATCCGACCCAGCCTCTTCAGAGAGTATCCAGCATGTCGGTAAAACGACTATCCCTTATAAGGATGTTGGAGTAGGATTAGTTAAAGATGCCGGTTTACTGGGAACTTTTCCTTTTCCTCCAATCAACGCCGTATCTTCATTTGCATCTATTCATATGATTACTTCAGACACCATTGTTTATGACGATCCTTGGATCGTTCCTTCTGAATCTGAGATAGACTCATTTGGTGATGCAATGCCTTTGAGTCCATATGAAATTGCCTATGAAGTCGTGCAGTCTTTTACCGACCCGAGTTCAACCAAAATTGACCAAATGAATGTGGTCCGTGAGGAATCACTTTTCACGTCAACCTCGGAATTAATAGCGTTTCCCGAAGTTGTGTCATATGACGAACAACTTTGCGAAGTCCTGTGCGTAGACGATTTACCATGGGAAGATCTCCATCATAGATCTTCGTTTTTACCTAAGGATGATCGTTTTGAAAACGATTTCTCATCAATCTTTACAGCTGAATATGTCAAAGAAGCTCAGAGTCCAATGAAACATCCTGATTCAGAGCTGAATTTGGGAAACATTTCTCGCACTATTCCCATTGACATTTCAGTCAAGCCCGGAATTGTTGAGCACATTCATATAGGTGCCTCGTGTTCAGATGACGAAATTCAGACATACAAGGCCCTATTTCAAGAATTCCACGACATGTTTGCCTGGTCCTATGAGGAGATGCCAGGAATTAATCCCGCGATTTTTGTCCATGAGATCAAGACTTACCCAGACGCTAAACACGTCCGGCAACGTTTGCGTCAGATTCACCCACGAAAAGCGGCTGCAATTAAAGCCAAAGTTGTTATAGACATTTTTGTGCCTTACAGAATGAAGCATGAAATGTCGATAATCTGAGGGATCCAAAGTCCCTAAACATGTTGTTCCTACCCCTAGAGGAACAAGGTCAGCAAACCACAGCACTGAATATCAGTTCTCCACCTGAAAACATTAAAAAACAAGCTAATTCTGGATCATGTCAACTGCTCCACTGAGCATCTGCGCTGAATGTCAACTGCTCCACTCTGTACCTGCGCTGAATGTCAACTCTAATGAAGGCTACCTGCGCTGGGCGAGATTGGCCAAGTGGCACAGTCATTCTGCAAGGTGTCAAATGCCCAGGAAGCTTCCAAAATGACACTTGGATCAGGGAATTCGCCTTGTGATGAGTAAGAGGATCTAGATCTCCAAGTGGAAGCAAGAAACTCCAAGTGGACTCAAGAACTGAAGAATAACTAAAGTGGGAGAGGACACTAGTCAGCTCCATGCCAAGCTCAAGCTGACTCATCCTTTCTCCAAATCTCCTATATATAGAGCTCTCTCATGAGGTCTATAGAGGCTGGAATCTTGTGAATGTAAGGAAGTGCTGTTGGTTTGAGTATAGAATTATTGGGTGATTGCTTTGAAGGAGGTGAAGAGGAGATTTCTTTCTGCTGGGAGGTGTTGCTGGATTGGGCCTCTTATGGTTGTAACACTCTCAGAACTTTACTTCTTCCATTAATAAAGCATTTGAGGTTCTTCTATATGCATGTGTCTCTATGGCGAATTGATACTTGTATATTTGATTTATTCTAATCCTTGAATCAATTATGAATGTATGCTTCTTGTAGTTTCCCTCTCTTGTTATTTTGCAGGATCTTGGTGTAGCTGGGCCAGTGAAAGAGCAAGGAGCTGGGAGCAAGCAGCAAAGAGGGAAGATTGGATCAATCATTAGCAAAAGATAACGGTTAGTGGATCTCTTTCTCCTCTCTCTTACATCTCATAAAGAAGTAATCTTAGATAGCTTTGCATTCGGTTGTTGCTGAGGTACTATCACCCTTAGAGTGGGATAGGGTCATTCCGTATTGGATACTTTTCCCAACAACAAAAGTTGAGAAGCTGTTGAAAGTAGGTTTCATTTATCCGATCCCGTTAACGGATTGGGTATCGAATATTGTTCCGGTTAACAAAAGATAGGGAACAATAAGAATATGTATCGACTATAGGGATATTAATCGTGCTTGTCCCAAGGACAACTACCCAACACCCTATATCGATCAAATAATTGATGATTGTGCCGGCAGTGAAATATTTTCCTTTATGGACGGTTTTTCCGGTTACAACCAAATCAATATTCTACCTGCCGATCAACCAAAAACGGCTTTCATTTGTCCATGGGGGACATTTGCTTACTGCAAATTACCTTTTGGACTTAAGAATGCCGGAGCCACTTTTCAAAGGGCGATGTCTTATGCGTTTCATGACATCAAACACATTGTGCAACCGTATCTCGATGATTTGCCCGCTCACTCCTTACATCGAGCTGATCACCTTGTCCATTTACGAGCAATCTTCATGAGGTGTAGGCATTATCGGATTCGGTTGAACCCACACAAATGTGTCTTCTGTATAGAAGTGGGACGATTGCTGGGATTTGTAGTTTCAAAAGCCGGCATCCGCGTCGATCCCTCGAAGGTAGAAGCTATCATCAAATTGCCTCCTCCTTCGAGTCTTCTCCAACTCCAAAGTTTGCAGGGGAAAGCAAAATTTTTACGCCGATTCATTCCTAACTACGCCAAGATTACCAAGGGTTTTACCCGGTTGTTGAAACAGAACGCTTAATTCTCTTGGGATGAGATAGCTCAGAAATCTTTTGATGCACTCAAGCACGCGTTAACCCATGCACCGTTGCTGCATCCTCCCAACTACAACCAGGATTACTTTTTGTACCTCGCCGCCGCTTATTCCACCATTGGAATGGTCTTAGTACAGGAAGATGAATTCGGAACGGAACATGTGATATGTTACCTTAGTCGGACCTTAAATCCAACTGAGCTCAAGTATTCACATGTGGAGAAATTGGCATTGGCAGCCGTTCAAGCTGTCCAATGTTTTCGTCACTACATTCTACTCCGTAAAACTACAGTTATTTCGGATTGTAGCCCTATGATCTACATTTTGACTAAACAATTGCTAGGGGGCAAGTACTCTAAATGGATCGTTATCCTGCAAGAGTTCGACTTGGAGTTTGAAAAATCTAAGTCTAAGAAATCTTTAGTTTTTGCCGAGTTAATGTTTGACTTCCCGCGTGCTGACACAGAAACTGTGGCAGAGGAGCCCATTGTGGATAAATCTTTGTTTCTCATCAGCACTTTAGATCCGTGGTATGGGGATATAATCGTCTATCTCCAGACCCAATCCTTTCGACCCGAAGTTTCAAAGTCGGAACGTCGAAAAATTCGATTCCAGTCCCAACAGTACAAAATTATTGGAGATACTCTTTATCGTCGTGGGGCAGACTTGGTTTTTCGCCGTTGCTTAACTCACGAGGAAGCTGAAAGGGTTTTGAATGACTGTCACTCTAGAGCGTGTGGCGGTCATATGTTTGGGTATGCCACAGCCCAAAAGATATTGCGCGCTGGCTACTTCTGGCCATCCTTATTTAAAGACTGTATTATTACGGTCCAGAAATGCCACAACTGTCAAGTGTTTGATAGCAAGATGCGCGCTCCAACTGCTCCTCTCCACCCTATAATTGCCGTTGGTACTTTTGCCAAATGGGGTATCGATTTTATTACATGTAACCCTCACTCGGCCGGGGGGCATGCGTATATCATCCTTGCGGTTGATTATTTTACTAAGTGGACCGGGGCGATGCCTACATTCGAGGCAGACGGCAAGATAGCTGCAATTTTTGTATTCAATCACATTATTGCTAGGTTTGGTGTTCCACAGGCGATAATCACTGACCATGGGCGCCATTTTCGAAACGTTATGATGACAGAACTTACAGGCCAGCTTCGTTTGCGTCACGATAGCTAAACTCCTTATTATCCACAAGCAAATGGTTTGGTTGAGTCCATCAACAAAGTTTTAGTTATCATGATCCGACGAATCATTGGTATTCATCGGTCGAATTGGCACAACATGTTATTTTCCGCCCTCTGGGCGTACCGAACCTCAGTGAAAACATCAACAGGGTTCACTCCTTTCCAACTAGTTTATGGTTTGGAAGCTGTGCTGCCCATTGAATGCGAAATCCCGTCACTTCAAATGGCTGTCGAATTACTTCCAGCTACTTCTGAAGAGGAGAAGCGTTTATTATACTTAGCTCAATTAGATGAGACTCGACGTGATGCTGCATTGGCGATCAAGACTCACGCAAAACGTATGAAAGCTCAATATGATCGCAATGTGACCCCTCGAAATTTTTTGGAAGGAGACCTAGTGCTATTATATGATCAAGCTAACGATAAATTAGGTGCTGTAAAATTCGTTCCTATGTGGCATGGGCCCTACATTGTCAATCAAAAACTAGCAAAAGGGGCCTATGAGCTGGTAGATTTTGACGGGGACTCTTTGGGTAAACCCAGAAATGGACTTTACCTAAAGAGGTATTATGCTTAAATGATGGGTATGGAGATTTTAGGTTAGGTTTTTCTTTCTAGCTGGTGTGTTTGTTAGTTTAGACAGTGTGCTTAGCTTAGAAAGTGTGTTTTTTGTCGTTATTATGCTTATCTTTGTTTTACGCTTGATGTTTGCAGATGTTGATGCCTCTCCAAACATACATCGGATTTGCTGATGGTGTTTGTCGTAGTACACGGAATATCTCTTCCGCAGCTTTGGTTATTTATTCGCCCTCTAACGAGTTAGTTTCTATGCATGGGGTGAGCCTCGGTCAAACAACAAACAACATTGCAGAATACAGTGCAGTGATTGAATTATTGTCTGAATCTATTTCATTTGGGATTCAGAGTTTGATAGTGAGGTTAGATTCTGAAATCGTTGTATTACAGCTTAATAGAGTGTATGCCATTAGAAATCTAGTGTTATTAAGATTATTTTTGAGAGTGCGTCTCTTGGAACGTGAATTTGATTACAATGAATATCAGCATATTCCAAGGTCTTTAAATACATTAGCAGATGCAATTGCTTCTCGAATGTTAGATAGACATTTGCGATAATCATACATGTAAATTTAAAAACATTTAATCACACATGTTTAACAAGATAAGCCGGTAATAATGATATATATAGATAGAAGTGTGTCAAAAATACATCGTCTTCGATCATAGGTTGAAAAACACCTTATGATCGGCAAAAATGATAAGTACAAAAAACAAAAATGTCACATGTGTCTACAAAAACGACCATCCAATCACTGGTGATGCTCTCTATACGACACCACTGCACGAGCCACCCTACACAAGAACCTCCTAAAAGGTCCTGGGACTGCGACTACATAGCGCTGAAGCCTGATAGGAATATCGTCTATAGTAGATTCTAGTATATCTGCCGTAAGATGCTCTAGGTCTTGTTCCAACTCAGCTAAGGTCTCTGCGGCCGCGTCCTGTGGGGCCAGTGCCGGTGCAACTGGTACTCTCCTCTCGAAAGGCCGGAGATTGGCTGGACGCCGTGGGCCTACATCTACATTTTGAAAATTATTACTGTCAGTTTTGAGACGATATAAAAACAAAAAAAAAAGTAGATAATTTAAAAACTTGTGAAAAATGAAGTACCTGTGTCATCCCATTGTTCTCCCGGTGGAAGAACCATGTCCGGATCTCCACGAAAATCAACTCCGGCATAAGGAAAATCCTGTATCGAGAAGATCTGGTCCTCCAACCAGTGAAAATACTCCGGTCTAAATCGGACAACCTCCGTGCCCTCGTCAGGATGACGGGCCATAACCGCAACCCATCGCGTCAACTTAGGCTCTCGAGGAGGCCCAACCTCAACAGTGAGCTGCTGTGGGATCAGCATCGGAACCCTCTCTAGGGAAAAACGCACAACTAAAGGCCCATAACCAAAAGTCTTCAGCTGTCCGTTTTCGGTCCTAGTCAGTTGGCCCTTCAAGTTGGCCAACACGGCATCGCACCAGTTGAAAATGGTGCCCCGATACCAATCAATCGCCATCCGCATCTGGGATCCAGTGGCAATGTGCAAAGCGGCAGCCCCACAAAGTCTGGTAACTGTAAAGGCAATTACCATAAGTTCAGGTCGGGATATCTTTTTAATCTCTATCCCCTTCTCCTAGTTTTGATTATTTCACCACTCTAGTCGGAGACTAGCAATGGACTGGCCACCCGGCCTAGTCCCAGACAAAGTCAATTGTTCACCCCTCTTGGGCAAACCAATGAAAAAATAAATGTCTGAGGGCTCTATCTCGAGCTGGTGCCCTCCAATGTAAAAGCACTGATCCTGAACGTTCCACCTTTCAACCAGCCACTCTAGAAAGCGCACCTGGGCCCTCATGCCAGGTATGGCCCAGTATTTGTAAAGGCCGCATGCCTTCAAAGCATCAATGGAAGGTTGGTGATTAATGGCGGCCAAATCAACGTCTTCGTGTTCTCTTTCGTGCCAATCAAGCATGGTGGGCAATCTACACACCATAAAACATCTGTTAGAGTCCATAAAGTTAAAATTTTTTGGTTCATTTTGGAGAAATGGGGGTTTGAAAATCCTCTCCGTGGTGTACGTAGCTCGCCTTTAGAGACAGAGCGTGTGTACGTAGGCTCTCTTAAGGCAAGTTGCGTATGCCCGGAATTTTCCCAACTGAGAAAATGTCGGGCTACGCAGGTCACCAGTGGAGCACCTGCGTACCCCGAAAAGCGGACCTTGAAACCCCAAAGCCTCCAAAAAATGAAACTAAGGCTTAAAAGCAAATTCTAAACGGATGGAAATGAAGAGGAGGATGTTGTAGAATACCTAATGAGACGGCGTTCGTTTTCGACGGTCGGATTCTCCGCAATGCCCATGGGAAGTTTCTTGCCAAAAGCCCTTTTTCTCTCCTCAACAGTAAAATGGTAAAAATGAAATGGTAAAAGCCCTTTTTATAGGATTTTTGGGTAAATAAATGCTGAATTTGTTTATTTTTCACCATGAAAAGGTATTTTTCAAATTATTTTTATCTATCTTTAACAGGTATGAGTAATGTGTTGGTTTTTGTGCAGGATAAAAGGATTTTCAGGGAAAATTGTCATTTTTTCACAAACAAAAACATCAGAGTCATCTTTTAAACCCTTTTCTGACTCCTAAAACATGAAAAGATTGCCGAGCATTTCTTTTACACTCGTTAAAACAGAATTAAAAGACGGTCCCCTTATAGCCATTTTCTGACCGTAAAAACAGGAAAAGATTGCCGGATTTTTGTCGTTTCAAATTCGATACTGGAAATAAAATGACGTGTCCTTGATCGCTTTTTACTTTTCAGTTCAAAGACACTAATCATGAAAGTACTCCTTGGTTGCAAGATCAAGCGGTTCTCTCAAGTATTATTTTATACTTTTTCGGGCTTGGGAGACACAAATTTACAAAAAAGTTCAACCTTGGAGTCTTCTTAAGTTTTTCAGACTCTCTAAAATTGAAAAATGCCGAGTTTCTCCTATACTGGACTCGTTAAAATTTCACAGTAAAGGACCTGTTCGATTACAAACAGGAACAGACCGCTCCTTCTTAGGGTTCGAATCTAAACTAAGTTGGACTCATCCGAAGGATGAGCTTATAATCAAGCATATGTTATCCTCCTCAAGCTTGTAAAAAATAAAGAGGTACTTGCCAGAAATGGTGGGGGAAAGAGAGAAAAATGAGCGTATTTGTTATCCTTTGTCTCAGAAGAAGCCTTATCACCACTCTTGAACACGACACTTTTCATTCACCTGGGTTGGGAAATCCTTTGCCTAACAGTTGATCAAACCACATTGAAAATCTTCAAACCGATTCCGGGTATTAACTATTGGGTCAATTGTCACCAAGCCATCTGTCGTGTCGTTATGTGTTCAAGAGGTCACTGCAAATAAACCATTCATCTGCAAAATACCCGTCATCCATCTCGACCATCCCTGAGTCAGTCCTTACAGCTACATTTCTTCAACTTGATCTATGATTTCGTGTTGTGGGCTTGCTTGCAATGGGTCGCTTTCTATCGACATCAGCACATTATCTAGAAAGATGACCTAGAAATCGTCAGTACCTTGAAATCTGCATGCATCAATGGCAGGATTCTCGCCTTTGACGACGGTTTACATCATTGACTTTCGATCGAAGGATTCCGTGAAATGTTCAACATCAACTCATTCATTCACATCTCATGGATTGTACTGGGTACTTTGAGAACCATTGACATCACTGGTGGTCTCTCTCACACTTGTTAACATTTTACATCATCGACTGAATCAAGTGGTTTCTACCATGTTCGACATCAACTCATTTATTCGCATGGATAGAATCGTACCTTTTCAGGAAGTAGAAATGAAGACCCTGGATCTAGTTTCCACCATCCAGGCTGCGAGGAGTTTTGTATTGATTGTACAGTAGACTAATCATAAACAGATGGTTGCGTCCATACTGTGTCTACAAGAGTCTATGATTATGATGTATTGTGAAATCATTCCTATATCAGAGCAGTAGTTAGTTTGTTAGTTAAAGTTTTCAATCTGACTATGGGAATTCCTACCTCAGCGATGATATGATCTTATATATGTATTTTGTGTTGAATATTTGCAGGTTCCAACTGGGCTCTCCACAAGATAATCCTTGAAATGATAAAGTACTTCACCCTTCCTAGATGATATGAAACCCTAATCTACTACAGGCTTTGCACTTTAGGGGGCAATCTGTTACACTAAAATTTGTCACCATGACTATTTGCAGTTAGTATGGCTCCATCAACTATCATACTATCCCCCTTGGCAAGTCTTATACCTCTTCTCTTCATGTCAAACTCCAAGAAAGAGAGAAAGTCTTTAAAAATCTATATAACTCTGGGTACACAGTTTCTCTTAGCCTTACCTGCGTGTACGCACCTCAAGTTCACATTCCATGCATACTTGTACGCTCTGTCTGTAAAGGGGTGGGTGCGTACCCCTGTAAAGGTCAAAAGGCACGAGTTTTACTTCAAAAAAGTTACTTATGGTCGATTCTAGAGCATTCTAGAAGTTTGTTTGACGTGTATTGAGCGCCTCCAGATGGTTCATGTATCCCTATGAAAGAGGAACTTATCCCATCAAGAGAGGAGATATCCCATTCAAAGATGGGCTTATCCCATTTATGGTAGACCTTAATAACTTCCTCTAAAGCACTATAAATACAGGCATTGGGCCAGAGGGAGGGGAGGTTGAAAGCTGAGCATTCCTAAGGGTATATGCTGCTGGAATTAGGACTCCCTTATAGAGCTTGAGAGGAGAGATTCCCATCCTTTCTTAGCTTCATTTGGAAGTGGGTGAGTTGATCAAAGTAAAGGATAACTCTTGCTGGACCCTAGGAGGGACCTGCACAACACCAAGGCATAGGTTGTAATGGTTTCTTTTTTTTCCACTTAATACAATTAAACTCATTTTTCTCAACAGATTGTTATACATGATTTGTTTCATATACTCCTTGGTCTATATGATGAATATGTTTTATTTTATGAGTTATTCAGGTGCTATGTAATCTTTTGTTTGTTAGTGAATGCAGGTTTCGAAGAGAAGGGGGAGCTCATCTGGATCGGCGAGGCTGGACTACTACAAAGCGTTGGACTAAAGGTATGTTATAAACACCTGATTACTTGTATTCTAAATGCATATTTAGGGAAAGGTAGTGTTTAATTGTCTTGTTTTTCACTAGAAAGCCTTAGCTTCTAGGGAGGTAGGTTTTGTCCGCAAAATTGACTCTTTCCGCATGACAATGCCCTCACAACTACCCTTACTTTTTTTGGGACTTGGGAACCCAATCAAGTCCTTTCTCAGCTACAACAACTTGACCAAGTTACGGATACTACAACTAGACTATGACTTGTTAACCTAAGAACTAACTATAACTCATCTTAGGCTACTCATGTTCAATTTCAACTTATTCTACTTAACATATTTCAAATTAGGAAGTCAAGGCTCACGTCCAAGTGTGGGCATAAAACAACTAAACAACATAGTTTACATCTTGACATCCCATAGCAGCATGCACATCTAACAATCCCTTGAAACTATGTGGAACATGTTAACAGCCCCTCCATTCCTTGGCATTCTTTGGCACTCCCTAGCACACTGTGGAGTACTAAAGAAGGTTATTTCAGTATCTTTTCATTAGAACTTACAAAACCTTTTGCATCATGAACTAGGAAAACGATAAAGAATTATAATAGACCATGTCAGATTAATATGCAAGACGAAAACGCTGACAATTGTCATTTCCTTATGCAGAAAGGAGGAAAAACGAGAAGTTGCCATTCCAAAGGAAAGGACAAGGACGGGTTAACCGCTGTCCCTTTGACGGGAGACCGAATGCAAACAAGGCAAAGCAAATCAAAGTGAATCAGCCTAGGAAAGGAGGTGGAGATATTAGCTCGGCGCAGGAGAGAAAAGAAATGACTGAGGACTAACGGTTTGGCGAATCCCTCAGGATCCTTGATCCTGAGGGATCGCTGTTTTATCTATTTCTGCACTTAGATATCTCCACCATCACCCTTACAAAAGGGGCAGCACTATTAGCTCGGGGGAGAGTTAGAAACGGTTATGCTTTTATGTAATTTCCTTTAAGATCAAAACTTTGATCATCGAGTCTTGCTAAGAACTGGTTTATTGTAATTCTGTTCTATGCATTAATACAAACTTGGTTACTATTTCATCTCTGAGTCTGGAATAACTTCAAGCGGTGTACCCCTGGAGGACACTTGCTCCTGTATTATTACGTTTGGTTTATGCGTGGTTTGCTTATCGACGTCATTTGGTAATCTGATGTGTTTTATAAGTTTACATCACATGCTCTGTTATGATTAACTCATTAAGGCTTCTACAGACAGAACGATTGTATTGACTCTACATCATATTGCTGTTCTTTTAGGAGTTGATCTAATACTGCTAGTCTTTACAGAATACTGTTACTGTTCCATTACAGAGCCTTTGTGTTGTATACTTGTTCATTAACGTTACGGAATTCATTTTGGAAGTTATGTTCTTTGCGACTGTTGGATTTATGAACAATGTTGTTCTATTTTGAGTTGCAGTCGTATTCTTTCTAACTGAGATCGATACTTGGATCAGATTACTATTTAAGTGTGTTGTGTGTGTATATGGTTTTCAAGCGCTGTTCCATAATTTATCAGTAATCAGTGTTGTTCCATTGGTGTGTGTTATTCTTAAGAGTGAAAGATCGCCGTTTGATTCCTGTAGATTATGATTAATGCATTTGATCTGATAGACTAAGATTGTTACTACTTGTGAGACTAGTTGTTGTTCTATTTCTTAGCTGTTGTTCCATTTCGGATTTGCGGTTCCATTTCAGACTTGCTCTTCGATTTCTTAATCGTTGTTCCATTTCTTATCTACCATTCCATTTATTGGTGTTGGCGTGAAGAACGATCTTAGGCTGTAGTGAGCATTGGCATCTATTGTCTGGCCCCCAGATCCACGATATGTTCTCTGATTTTATTTTCCATCAGTTTCCAAAGGGATGGGTTATTGCTACCGAACCCTTGACTGATAAGTTTCTTAGTCTTTTGAATGTGTGATTTAATCATTTGAAGAGCTTAAACTATAGACAATCATCCATTTACTCTTGTATTTCTGAACACTGTACTACTGGCATTACTCTGAAAAATGATAGCCTCAGACTGAGACACTCTTTGAAATAACAAAACATTCCCGGATTGACATATTAGTGTGAGGTAATTAGAGGTGAAAGAGACCCTTTTTATAGCTCTATATTTTGGCTTTGTTGCTGGGGAAAGAGTGTAGCCATTTGTTCTTTTTTTCAGAGTAGTGTACGAACCTGCTCGGGAAGAATTGGGTTTTAAAAACAGAAGGTAAGAACCTACATGTGGGGCATGTAAAAACCTTGCTCCTCTTCCCGCTTTCCTCCAGATTTGTTGTTGTTTTGATCGAGTAGAATTTAGTAGTTAATTTGAGTGCATGACTAAGCAGGAAAAGCCAGAAAAAAATTCCGAACCTCTACCCAAGCCAAAAAAAGCTAAGGGGCCGGTGACCCTTGGCCGACCAACCTTCATAGACGAAATCTACAAGAAAGCAGAATCTCAGCCCTCAGTAGGACCCAGGAAAGTCATTTCTAAATAGCCTACTAGTTCCCTTCAGGCCACAGAATCACCATCTATAGCCTTTGCTGAGGTGCATAGTGAAACTGAAGAGCAAGACTTTCAAGAAATTGAAAATTCTACTCCGGAACTATTGTAGGAAGGGAATTTCAGTAATCTTTGCGAAGGAGGAGGAGAGACAGGGGAAACTGAGGAACCAAGGTCTCCTATTGGAACAACTCAGCCATTAAACAGCCCAGACAAGGGAAGTGCTGCAAAAATCATTGTTGAAGAAACTCAATCTCCTAGGACATCAGGCACTCTCATTATCCCAGATAGAGGAAGTTCTATTAAAACTATTCCTATTAAAGCCATTCCCTCTCAACCTAGGAATACCCTCCTAGATATCCCAGAAGGTTATTGGCTTATATTCGACCCAATGGCTCAAAACTAGCCAAACACCCAAACCTCTACATTACAATACCCCATAATGGATTCTGCAGCAAATGCGCCTATGGAAGCAATCCCTCTTCAAAACATCCCTACATTCCATGGTCTTACATCAGAAGATCCGGATGCATTTTTATTTGAATTTGATGTACTGTGCAGGGGATATGATTACACCACCGATCCCCAGAAACTGAAACTATTTCCCTCTACCTTAAAAGGGGTAGCTTTAAGATGGTTTATGGGGTTAGGTGGCGGGGTCATAAATAACTGGGATCAAATGAAAGAATCTTTTCTAAAAAAATATCAGGACTATTGCAGGTCTAGAGAACTGAAGGACGAAATATTCCAGATGACAACTAGACCTAATGAAACATTAGAGGAGTATGTGGAACGTTTTCAGTATAATCTTCAAAGATCTCCTTATGCATCACTACCTTTACGTTATAATGTGTTAAAAACAACATTAATAAGGGGCATGAAGGAACAATGGATTGAAACATTAAACATTATGGGAAAAGGAGATATTTATCAAGAAAATTTTGCTGACATTATTGATTTATGTATCAGGAGCTCGAGAGGCAGCACAAGAGTAAAACTGACAGAACGTGATCAGTTTGTAAGAGATAATAAAATTTCGACAGAAGGAGTAACACGTGCAGAAATTGAAAATTTATTGGAAAATTTTAAAACTGATATACTAGGGACATTAACTACACAACTTGATATTATGCAGGCCAAACAGAAGCAAATGGAGGCAGAACAGAATTTGGAAATCTTGTGTCCCTGATGTAGGAAAAAGCATATCCATAAGGAGTGTCCACTGGATGCAGTCCAAACATGCGCCATCTGTACAAAATATCACCTGACGGAGAGCTGTCCCTCACTCCCTGGATTGAAAGCAGTATATAAGGAAGCAGAAGAAGAGCCAGAATCGGTGTATTTTCTCAACCAACGCCGTCAGTGGCAGCCGAGACAATCTGGTATGTTTCCAGACCCAACTTCTTCTTTTCAGCCTCCGCAGTATAATGCTCAACAATATAATATGTGGCAAAGTCAATCCCAATCCCCGTTTCCAAACTGGTCACCGCAGTCGTTTCCTTCCTCAAACCCGTGGCTGAATCAGGCAAGCCAATTTGGTTGGCCGAATCTTCCTTATACTCCACCATATTGGCAAGGTAACTCATATCCACCACAATGGACTCCCCCTACTTCACAAAGTTCAACCTGGCAGACAAACTAGTAGAGACCGATGCATCAACCAGTAGGAACCATTCCGCTCCCTCAACCTACACTACCAGCCTTACAACAAAATCCCCAGTCTAATCTGAGACCACAACTCCCAGCCCAACCCAACCCCAATCCAAATAACAGACCGGTCCAATCTATCCAAATCATAGAAACACCAGAAATAGGAGCCGATCTAAGGGAGTGTAATGATCTTCAGTTAAGATCTGGGCGTATTATTGAAACCGAGGGAGATAAGACAGTTCAAGTTGAAAATCAGTTACCCAGAGAACATCTGTCACAAGAAGAGGATGTGAATAAACAACAAACTCATAATCAAGCAACCACATCCTCTCCCCCATTCCTAGAACGATTAGTCATACCTCGACCTATACAATATCCTGATTTTGACATTCTGGGAGAATTACAAAATTTGTACATAAAAATTCCATTCCTCCAAGCCATTCAAGACATCCCCATATACACAAAAACTATCAAAGAATTGTGCATAAAGAAACCAAGGAGGAATATAACAAGTAATCCAAGAGCCCAAGTAGTCGGCACTCTATCTGACTTACTATCAGGAAAAGAAACACCCATTAAATACGAAGACCCAGGAAGTCCAATTGCAACTGTCCAAATTTATGGTCAGACCCTGTCCAATGCCTTAGTTGATCTAGGAGTTGTAATTAATATCTTAATGACCACTACTTGCAAAAAGATAGGTATTACATCTGTAGAACCCACCTCTACCTTGCTAGAATTGGCTGACCGATCTGTGGTTAGGCCGGAGGGCACACTGCATGATGTCATGGTCTTTGTTGATTCCTGGGAATATCCAACCGATTTCCTGATAATAAATTCCAAAACCCGACTTGATGGACATCCATTGATTTTAGGTAGACCTTGGCATGCCACTGCCGATGCTTATATTGGCTGCCAGCAAGGAAATATGGCCATAACCAGAGGACCAAATATCAAGAACTTAGTTCTATATCCTCTAGCGCAACCAAGTGTCACAATAATCAAAACTAATAAGCACCATGTATCATACCTTACTGATAACATTAGATCTCCATTAACTATACAAGAGGTACTTGATTTCAAAGACCAAATAGAAGACAATGCCATTAATAATTTCATTAGTCAAACTAAATCCAGATCCTGCACACAGTGTCATATGATAGAAGCAGCATTTGATAATGAATTAGAAGAAGATCCTCTTAAAGATACACATGATCAAACAATACATGTTACTTCTGTTGCAAATAGTAAAATTGTGGAAATTGAACCAGGTAAAACCTTAAATATTAATGCCAACCTCACATCCGAGCAAGAAATGAAGCTCATCCATTTGTTAAGGAAATACAAAGAAGCATTTGCATGGAACTACCCTGATATGAAAGGAATTGACCCCCAATTATGTACACACCACATTTATATAGAAAAAGATGTGAGACCTGTTCGTCAACCTCAGAGGAGACTAAATCCTCATCTAAAATATGTGGTAAAAGCTGAACTTCAAAAACTTTTAGATGTCAATTTTATCTACCCTATCTTTGATAGTAAATGGGTCTCTCCGCTTGTGGTGGTACCAAAAAAGAATGGGAAATGGAGAATCTGTGTGGACTACAGAGAGCTAAATAAAGCAACACAAAAGACCACTTCCCTCTCCCATTCATCGACCAAGTATTAGACACTTTGGTAGGAAAGAAATTCTTCTCTTTTCTGGATGGCTTCAGTGGATACAATCAGATTCAGATTGCCCTAAAGATCAAGACAAAACTACTTTTACTTGTCCTTGGGGAACATTTGCCTATCGAGTCCTACTTTTTGTCTTATGCAATGCTCCTGCCACATTCCAAAGGGCTATCCTTAGCATTTTTGCAGATTTAATAAATGAAAGACTTGAAGTATACATGGATGACTTTACACCATACAGAGATGATTTCGATCCAGTATTAGATACCCTAGAAAAAGTCCTACAATGCTGCATTGCTACCAGGATTTGTTTAAGCCACAAAAAATGATATATGATGATGACTGAAGGAATTATCCTAGGACATTATATTTTAGCAGTTGGCATTCAGGTAGACCCAGCCAAAATCCAAATAATTTTGCTTATTCCCACTCCCACCACTCAAATGGAGGTACGCAGTTTTCTTGGATTTTCTGGTTATTATAGGAGATTTATAGAACATTATTCGCACATTGCTGCACCTCTGTATGCACTAACTGGTAACGTTGATTTTCTTTGGAAAGATAAATGTGAACGTGCTTTCAAGGATCTGAAGAATCTTGTGTCCATAGCCCCAGTCCTTCGACGACCAAATTGGAATTTGCCATTTCAGATATCATCTAATGCCTCAGATACAGCCATTGGAGCAGTCCTTGGATAGGAAGAGAATAAAAAACCATATGCAATTTATTACATCAGCAAAAATTTATCCCCTACTGAATTAAACTATACTGTTACTAAAAAAGAATTTCTAGCTATAATACATGCTATCAATAAGTTTAGACAGTACATTACTGGATATCATGTTATCTTGTAAACAGATCATTCTGCCATAAAATATCTAGCAAATAAGCATATCACAAATAGCAGAATAACTAGATGGCTGATTTTATTGTAGGAATTTGATATTACAATCAAGGATCGACCTAGCAAAGAAAACCCTATAGCCAATTTTCTCTCAAGAATTCCAAAACCAATCGATGTAGCAGCAGTTGAAGACCAATTTCCGGACAAGCATTTGTTTGCTGTGGCTGTTCAAACAATTATCTAGCAGTGGGTAAATTACCGAAGCATCTAACCCCTAATGAGCGGAAATAGATTGTTTAGTGGAGTGCTCAATTTTCTTGGATTGGGGGCTATTTGTTCCATACAGCGGCAGACATGTATATCAGGAGATGCGTTCGAAAAGATGAAATCTTTGACATTTTAAAAGCCTGCCATGATGGACCATGTGGTGGACATTTTTCTGATCGCAGAACTGGACATAAAGTGCTGCAGATAGGGTATTATTGGCCCACGATTTTTAAATATGCAAAGAAATTTGTCGAATCCTGTGACAGTTGCCAGAGAGCAGGACGCCCTGGTCAATCTGATGAGATGCCTCTGAAACCACAGCTAGTCATCGAACCATTCGAGTGATGGGCTCTTGATTTCATTGGACCAATTAACCCATCATCAAACCAGAAAACATATATTTTGGTGGCAACAGAATATGTCACCAAGTGGGTTGAAGCAGAGGCATTGCCAAGAGCTATAGAGGACTCTGTCATATAGTTCCTGTTCCATATATTTGTATGCTATGGCCTTCCAAGAGAAATAATTACAGACAGTGGACCAAAGTTTGCTGGGAATAGAATAGCTGCAACACTCAACAACTATCATGTCCAGCATAAAATCACTACTCCATACCACCCAGAGGCAAATGGACAGGTAGAAAGCACCAATAAAATAATATAAGCAATCCTAACAAAAGCCATTGCGTCAAATAGACATGATTGGGCTGCCAGACTACCTGAAGCACTGTGGGCTTATAGAACAACATGGAGAAGCACCACTGGTTACTCACCTTATCAATTAGTGTTTGGAAAACAACCCATTTTCCCCATAGAATTCGAAATCCAAACATTACGAACAACACAGGAAGTTGGCTTAGATCTAACTGAGGCACAGATTAATCGATTACAGCAGATCAATGAGCTAGACGAAATTAGGCTCTCTGCACTTCAAAATACTGCCCTGATCCGACAGCAGCGAGCTAAATGGCATGATGCTCTCATTAAAAATAAAGTCTTCCATGAAGGAGACTGGGCTCTTTTATACGACTCCAGGTTTCAAGACTTCCCCAGGAAACTCCAGACTCGTTGGTTGGGACCATACGAAATCCAAAAGGTACATGACAATGGGACCCTTACTCTAATCACTATTGACGGTTCTGGATATGCCTTCAAGCCAAATGGCCACTGAGTTCATCTCTATTGCAAACTACTTACTCGGGAGTCCTTCTTCCAGCAGCTACGCCGAGACTCTGATATGGAGATTTTGGGGGAGGAAGAGAAGTCTTCCTCACTTGTAATTCATTAAGGAATTTATTTCTTTTTACAGTTTGTACATAATTCCTTTTCTTGAATCATTTTTGTACATATTTTTGAATCAACGTTTTGTTTCTATTATTTTGTTGTTCCTTTTTTTTCAAAAGAACAGCTTTTTCTTCTGGTTGTTCCTTTTTCAAAAGAGCAACCCCCTTTGGATCAGCCGTCATTCTGTTGTAATTTGGTTTTTATCTTTGTGTTTTGCTGTTTCTTTTCCAAAGGAACAACATTTTCGATTTTTGTTGTTCCTTTTCCAAAGGAACAACATTTTTTATTTCTGTTGTTCCTTTTCCAAAGGAACAACATTTTTGCTTGTTTTGCTGTTCCTTTTCCAAAGGAACAACATTTTCGATTTCTGTTGTTCCTTTTCCAAAGGAACGACATTTTTGCTTGTTTTGCTGTTCCTTTGGAAAAGGAACAACATTTTCAATTTTTGCTGTTCCTTTTCCAAAGGAATGACATTTTTTCTTGTTTTGTTGTTCCTTTTCCAAAGGAACAACATTTTCGATTTCTGCTGTTCCTTTTTCAAAGGAACGACATTTCTGTGTGTTTTTGTTGTTCCTTTTCCAAAGGAACAACATTTTTCGATTTCTGCTGTTCCTTTTTCAAAGGAACCGCATTGGTATGTTCTGTTGTTCCTTTTCCAAAGGAACAACGTTTTCGATTTCTGTTGTTCCTTTTCCAAAGGAACGGCACCTGTGTGTTCTGCTGTTCCTTTTCCAAAGGAATAGCGCTTTCCATCTTTGTTGTTCCTTTTTCAAAGGAACGACATTTGCATTTTCTGTTGTTCCTTTTCCAAAGGAACAACATTTGTGCTCTTCTGTTGTCCCTTGCATGCTTTTGCTCTCCTTGAGAAACAGCTTGTTCCTTTTGTTGTTCTAAATTGAGGATGCTTATTGCTCCTGTTCTTTCAAGTCTTTTAGAATACAGCTATGCACTTATCCAATGGATACAAAATCACAACATACTGGAATCAGTCAATCATAAATCGCTATCTTTATAAGAAATTGCTCTGAATTGGTAAGAGGACAGAAGGAAGGACACGCTTATTTATCATCTTTTGTTGTCATTGTTCTACTAATTCTGCTCTGATTGGTTATCTTTATTATGATGATCCCTTTTAATCCTCTTTGATTATTATTTAGGAATAAGAGAAAAGGGTTTATATCTTCCTATTGAGATTTTAAGACTTCTTCCACCATTCCTACTCTTAAGGAGTGTTGAACCACCCTTTGTGTATAAATAAGGGAAAGTACTTTACGAAAAACAAAGAAAAAAGCAAACATGACTTATAAGTTGTCAAATGTAGGATAGGGGGTCTCATCAAGAGCCAACCTACCATGATCATGAGGATGAAAGCGAAGTGGCATTCCCACTATGGCCACCACACCAGGGATATGGTCCAGAAGGTATATCAAATAAACAACCCTTGGAAGAGGAGGTCTCATCACGAGCTGGCCTGCCCACTTTTCGCTCCTTCCTCGTGAATGGCATTATGGTTAATTGGTCACCAAGCCAACGTAATGGCCTACATTTTGACATCATACAACATTTCCTAAGCATACACGAAGGATCATGGTTCCATGGGTGAAATAAACAACTCTGCCAAGGTTATGGACACCTGTCGGCAGCAGAGCACTGTTGATGGTATTGAAGTTATATTATTTACACCAATAGGTAAGTTACTAGCACCCTTCTGTTTCTTATACCTTAGTAATTAATCATATATTATTTCCCGAATCATATAACGCATGTAAATATATTATCACCAATCATGGCAAAGCAGTTGAAAATGACCACATGAGGCTTGAAATGTACAGCAGATGTCCTATCCTCCCAGCCTCGCATCATATCATAGCAGCTTCTTACGTATTAAGCGATCCAACTGTACGCCTTGATTTTGGTAATTTGCTGCTTTTGTAAACATGGCATATTGCCATACATTGTTCCTTTATGACTCAGCTTCAGAGCGGGCGCTACTCCTTTATTTGATGGCTGGGACAACCTATCACATTGTGGGGGGGGAGGTTAACCTAATCATTCCCTAGGTTATGTGTCAGCCCACTATTCGGGAAGTTGTGTACTACGGTATGGCACGGCTCAACGGCATACTATTTTTATTTTTTCTAGATGACTTGTTGTTCATAAGCCATTTCTATTGTATACTCTACAGCATTAGATTTTGAACAAGTCTTGTGTCTGTCAGCCTCTCTGTGTTTCAACAGCACGAATAGCTATCGTTCCATTAAGAGTTTACAACGAAACCATGGGAGGAAGATCAATTCGGAGAGAACCGCAAGTGTTAACAGTCTCTGCTGCTGCCCGAGAAATCCTGGCAAGAGCAGGGTGGCTGACTTATCTCAACCGCTTGCAGGAGTCTAACGAGACTGTGGCAATTGAATTCTTGCAGAATTTGCAAGAGGATTACTCCACAGTGAGGGGGAGACACATAGCAGTCACTGATGACATAATCGCAGAAGTCTCGGGACTACCAGCCACTGGACCTGTATGGACGTTAAAAAAGGAAAGATTGCAGAAAGTTATAGAAATCTTCCAGGACGAAGGCCAGAGCCTGGCAATTAGAGGAAAGGGAGTTCTGCCAGCAGCACTAGGAGAGCCATGGGAAGAATTGGCAAAGACCATTCAAAGCTACATCACCTGTGAAGGCAGAAAAGACGTGGTAAGACCACGACATCTTAAACTCTTAGCTATACTAAAACAAAAATGCTCTGTAAATTTACCTGCATTTTTGAATTCGTTACTTCATGACGTTGCACGGAGCATAAAAAAGGCACAGCATGTAGAGTCAATTGTTAGTCATCATGGGTTGATTCGGTTAATTGTCAGCCATAGCCTCACCCAGCAGCAGAGCAGTTGGGAAGAGCTAATTGCCATGATAAATGGGGGATTGACCGCACCATCCCCAAAATGTAAACATGCCACCAGTACACCCAAGCATCCAGAAAAACGCAGGGAATTGGTAAAGTGTAAACATGCCACCGGTACACCTGAGCGTCTAGAAAAATGCAGGGAATTGGCAAAGCGTAAACATGCCACTGGTACACCCGAACGGCCAGAAAAATGCAGGAAATCGGTCTGGCTAGCACGACTACGAGGGAGGCTGGAGAAGCCCCAAGAAAACACCAGCCAGCCGGTAGAAATTGAAGATGAGCAACCCTCACGGCCAGAAGGGGAGGACGATGAAAAAGGAGTGCAAGAAGAAAAAGAAGAAGAGGCTGAGCAATCTGAAGAGGAAGAAGAAAAAGAAGAAGAAGCCGAGCAATCTGAAGAAGAAGAAGAAAATGAAGAAGAAGTTGAACAATATGAAGAAGAAGGAGAAAAAGAAACCAAAACTGAAGAAGATAAAGAAGAAGAAGATGAGAAATCCAAGCAGGAGGAGGAAATGGAACAGTAGGATGGTAGCCCATTACTGGACCCAGTGGGAGAAGATGAATTGGCCGAAGTTTTGGCCAATATGGGCGAATATGGCCAACCTTCCAGTCCATCAGACCTCCATGCCGAAAAGAAACCCCAGGAGGAAAATTCACCTGAAGAATCACATGCAAAGGAGGAAGAAGAAGAAAATCTGCTTGTTCATGATGAAAAGATGACAGGAGATGCTGAACAGGAACAATCTGTTCCTAACCAGAAGACACCAGAAGAAATTCCGGAGGAAACAGGGGCAGAAAGAGAAGTCGCCCAAGAAATGACAGAACCAGTTAGGGTTCTTGCCCCGGAACAGCCAGAGCAGAACAATGAAGAAACACCCCAGAGGGAAAATCCGAGAATTAGTCACAGTCCAGGCCACAGTGAACAGCCTGCTGTTCCTTCTAAGGAAATTTTGGAAATTAAAGAATTGCGAAAGGAACAACAGAGATTATTGAATATAATAGTCCAGCTCCACCAGCAGATTAGGATTCTAAAAGCAAGGCAAAGGGTAAAAAGGACTTCGAGAAGGAAAAATGTGACCACTCCAGCAAAACCCCTCAAGGCAAAGGGGCGGAGGACCAGAATCCATTCTGCTGTTCAAAACCCTCTCAAAAACCAAGCTGCTGTTCCAAATGATGCTGAGAAAGAGACTGTTGTTCCAATTGAAAAGGAACAACAATGGACTGATATCCACGTTAAGATAGAAATGGATGAGATGATGACCTGTGATAAGGAAATTCAGACAGATGCCCCACTTTCGGGAGTGATAAGGGTTATGAACTCAAAGCAACGCAATAGGAAAGTTCAGGTAAAACTCCCGGCCTCCACTGCTGCATGGAGAAGAGATCCCAAGACAGTAACCCTATGAAAGGGTTTGAAGTAAGCTCAGCAAGAAGTAGAAAAGCTTAGAGAGCAAACGGTCCCTCGCGAAAAGTATGAAGAGCTACAGCAACAGCTCAGGAACGTCAATCTATCCGAAAGCCAGGCCTTTGAAGGGTGGCGAAGGGAACAAGAGAAAGTCGCGAAGGTAACTCGTAGGTTAGATATAGTTATCAAGAAGATGGATACCTTGTGTTCTTTATACAATGACGTCTTAGCATGTCGAGCCCCTGCTAAGAATTATGCCTTGTTTTTACTGGAATGGTATTTTCAATTAAAAATAAAGGTTGTTAAAGCAGGTGCTCCCATACAAATTAACACTGTCAATGATTTTATAGGCTGCTGTAAGCACTACGAGGTAAAAGTCCAGAGACTACTGTGTGAGTTCTATTTACATAACCTTGTATTAGACCAGGAGACTAAGCTAAACCCTGGCCCTTTTGTTGCGGATATCCAATTGCAGGCATTCATTTCATTTGGGGTTAATCAAATTAAATGGCTTAAAGCCTATAATACTTTCCAAAGGCAAGAAAACAGATTAGATTTGTGAGTAAGGGCTTAGCCTAGGGACCCAGTATAGTTGTGGAAAGCACATAGAAACCTCATGAAGACTCCAGGTGTAATTGAAGCATTAGGACCAACGCATGAGGCACTCATTCGACAGGGATTATAATACTTTTTCTCTATCAAAGACCTTGCCATTGATGTAGCTAAATTTCGGTATCAAATCTCTAATCCGAATATCCAGCTGAGGGAACCATTTAAGTATGAGAATTTTAAATTAGCTGCCAACCGCTTGCACCTCTATGGCAAAATCATTTTGAGGGCAGGGCCATCCTGGTTAGGATATAATTTCCGGAGTCCAATTATTTGGCACCCTGCACCCAGATATCAAGCCCTGTATGAGATGCCTGAGGGTCAGATAGGCCATTTCTTTGAATACCTAGTTATGCATCATGGCTGTAGGCCTCCACATGAGATTCCATCTCCAGCCTACTCTGTCGCTGCCTTACATGTCAACTACAATGTTTTCATGAGGGCATGAAACAGGGTAAGCAAGGGGGTGTGTGGAGTACTAAAGAAGGTATGTTTTTGATGGTTATTTCAGTATCTTTTCGTTAGAACTTACAAACCTTTTGCATCATGAACTAGGAAAATGATAAAGAATTATAATAGACCATGTGAGATTAATATGCAAGACGAAAATGCTGACAATTGTCATTTCCTTATGCACAAAGGAGGAAAAATGAGAAGTTTCCGTTCCAAAGGAAAGGACAAGGACGGGTTAACCGTTGTCCCTTTGACGGGAGACTGAATGCAAACAAGGCAAAGCAAATCAAAGTGAATCATCCTGGGAAAGGAGGTGGAGATATCAGCTCGGCGAAGGAGAGAAAAGAAGTGACTGAGGACTAATGGTTTGGCGAATCCCTCAGGATCCTTGATCCTGAGGGATCATTGTTTTATCTATTTCTGCACTTAGATATCTCCACTGTCACCCTTATAAAAGGGGCAGCACTGTTAGCTTGGGGGAGAGTTAGAAACGGTTATGCTTTTATGTAATTTCCTTTAAGATCAAAACTTTGATCATCGAGTCTTGCTAAGAACTGGTTTATTGTAATTCTGTTCTATGCATTAATACAAACTTGGTTACTATTTTATCTCTGAGTCTGGAATAACTTCAAGCGGTGTACCCTTGGAGGCTAAGGGCCCGGACCTGGAGGACACTTGCTCTTGTATTATTACGTTTGGTTTATGCGTGGTTTGCTTATTGACGTCAATTGGTAATCTGATGTGTTTTATAAGTTTACATCACATGCTCTATTATGATTAACTCATTAAGGCTTCGACAGACAGAACGATTGTATTGACTCTACATCATATTGTTGTTCTTTTAGGAGTTGATCTAATACTGCTAGTCTTTACAGAATACTGTTACTGTTCCATTATAGAGCCTTTGTGCTGTATACTTGTTCATTAACGTTATGGAATTCATTTTGGAAGTTATGTTCTTTGTGACTATTGGATTTATGAACAATGCTATTCTATTTTGAGTTGCAGCCGTATTCTTTCTAACTGAGATCGATACTTGGATCAGATTACTATTTAAGTGTGTTGTGTGTGTATATGGTTTTCAAGTGCTATTCCATAATTTATCAGTAATCAGTGCTATTCCATTGGTGTGTGTTATTCTTAAGAGTGAAAGATCGCCATTTGATTCCTGTAGATTACGATTAATGCATTTGATCTGATAGACTAAGATTGTTACTGCTTGTGAGACTAGTTGTTGTTCTATTTCTTAGCTGTTGTTCCATTTCGGATTTGTTGTTCCATTTCAGACTTGCTGTTCGATTTCTTAATTGCTGTTCCATTTATTATCTGCCATTCCATTTATTGGTGTTGGCGTGAAGAACAATCTTAGGCTATAGTGAGCATTGGAATCTACTGTCCGGCCCCCAGATCCACGATCTGTTCTCTGATTTTCTTTTCCATCAGTTTCCAAAGGGATGGGTTATTGCTACCGAACCCTTGACTGATAAGTTGCTTAGTCTTTTGAATGTGTGATTTAATCTTTTGAAGTGGTTAAGCTGTAGACAATCATCCATTTACTCTTGTATTTCTGAACACTGTACTACTGGCATTACTCTGACAAATGATAGCCTCAAACTGAGACACTCTTTGAAATAACAAAATGTTCCCGGATTGACATATTAATGTGAGGTAATTAGATGTGAAAGAGACCCTTTTTATAGCTCTACACACACCCTACCACTCCCTGGAACTCTAGTATGCCTTGGTACTTCCTAGCATATAACCTTGTCACTCCCTCCTTATCATGCCTGAAACTCATTGACACTCCCTATCACACATTCTTATCTATTCATTTCCATGAATTTTGAACTAATTCTCCCTTTTGTTTCCATGGCACTCCCTAACACTCCTTGGCACACTTTGACACACCCTCGCACCTACCACATCTTGGAATGACACCCTGGCACTCTAGCTTTCCTTGGCACTACCTAGCATACCTTGTCGCTCCCTCCTTAGCACACCTAGAAATCGATGACACTCCATGTCACACACTCTTATTCATTCATTTCCATGCATTAGAAACTAGTTCTCACTTGTGTTTCCCTGGCACTCCCTAACACTCCTTATCATGCATTGGCATACCCTAGAACCTGACACGTATTGGATTGTTTCTTTGGCCTCTAGCATGACTTAACACTACCTAACATGCCTTGTCACTCCCACCTTGGCACATCTGGAACTCACAGACACTTCCTATCACAAACTCTCATTCATTCATTTCCATGCATTAATTTGACCTGGTGCTACCTTGTGTTTGCCTGGCACTCCCTAACACTTCCTAGCATGCATTAGCACACCTTGGCACCTGACACATCTTGGAAACATGTTTCCCTAGCACTCTAGCATGCCTTAGCACTAACTAACGTACCATGTCACTCCGTCCTTATCACACCTGGAAATCTCTAACACTCCCTCTCACACACTCTTTCATTCATTTCCATGCGTTTTGACCTATTTCTCCCTTGTGTTTCCCTAGCACTCATTAACACTCCTCATCAAGCATTGGCACACCTTAGCATGCTTCACTATAAATTGAAGTTCGTCATATTGAAGTTCTTACCAAAGGAAACGACATACAATTCTTTACAATTGCAATGAATCCTTGCTTAAAAATGAAAGATCCCAATGTAAGATCAATCCCAATGTAGGATCTTAATGAAAGTGAAGTTTTTTTTTCTTTTCAACTTACAAATTAGTAAGGTTCCCTGGTAATTTTCATAAAATTAAACCTCGGCTAGGAAGTGACCTTACCAAGTTAAAATGAAAGATATTAATGTAAGTGAAGTGCTTGTTTTTTTTAACTTACAAATTGGAAAGTCCTCTGGCTAATTGGCATTGAATCAAGCCTAGGCTAGGAAGTTCCCTTACCAAGTGATAAGTTTACTAGGTGTTGTAGGGAAAACCCAACACCAACCATTATTTAAATAATGGAAACCCCTTCATAATTTTTGGCTAAAGCATCTTTTATGATTTTCATTTCTAATTGTCTTACAATTTCATCATTTTTTCATTTTTGTCAAATTTCTGTTTTGATTGTTTCATTGAATTTGAATTTTCACAAGCTTTCCATTGATACTTGTTTCAACTCATTTGGTCAACTGGTTTGTAAATAACACTCCTTTCAAGTTTGATAATTTCCTCGCATGGACTAGAAAATTCTAATAAATGTATGATATTTCAATTTTTGCAATTAAAATAGTCATTCATTGTGAATATTAACTCTCAATTAATTTTTACTAATTCTTTCATTTTTCACTAATGGTCCTACAAAATGACCCAGCTAAGTTGTAAAATAAATGAAAACACATTTCGAGATCTTAGAAATTTACTCCAAATTGTTATTTTAAAATAAATTGTCAAACCCAAAACCCAAAATTGCAAAGTGGTTGTAGTCCAATTTGTAGGATCATTAATTCACATGGGACACACTTCTCATTAAATGCTCCCTTCCAAAATCGTCAAGATAAAAAGTGCTATGTGATATTGCGATATTGCATATCGCATATTGCAATCAGCTCAAGCACCTCAATTAAAATCTTGCGATTTGCGATTTGATTTTTATGCAATGGGGTAAAAAGTTTAATTATAAAGTTCTTTGTTTGAGCTCCTTATACCTCCCGTACCTCCACTTCACTCACCCTCACTCCACCTTATCTCTCCATAACCTCACATAACCCTCTCCTTATAACTCCATGCTCTCACCTCTCCTCACTCCATTATCACTTATATATTTTAAGGTTTAATTCATATGGGTTTGTTTTATTAATATGGGTTGAATCCAATGGTTTGTATTTTAAATATTATATTTTTTATAATAATTATATTATAATTTTAATATTTATTATAATTTTAATATAATTTAAATTATAATATTAATATAATATTATTACATTTTAATTAATTTCTGTAATTTGTAATCACAATTAATTAGCATTAATTAAATAATAACTGTAATCTAATTTAGGATTAGAATTTAATTTAAAAATTTTGATTTTTAGCCGAGGCAACAAAAATTCCAGAATTCTGGCAATTTTAATATATCAACTTTGGAAGCTCATTAATGGAGTTTTACTTGGCCAAATTAGGCCCATGTCAGCTCATTAGAAATATAAAATCATGGAGACTATTTCTGAAGTAGTTTCAGTTCTAGGTTTGATCATTTATTGGGTTTAAAATATAGCAGAAGATCATGCTCTGAATTTTTAACAAAATCAATTTTCTTAGTTTTATTTTCTGCATTCTTATTTTCCCATGACTTATTCCAAGTGCAGACTCATTTATCAATAATTTCCTTGGCTAATTAGATCATCATAGAAATCAATAGAAAGCTCAGATTTCCTTTTTAATTATTTATTTAATTGAATTTGATTGGATTTCTTTTAATTCTAGATTTAGCATTTTGATTTTATTTTTTGTATTTTAATTTTGTTTTGATTTGTTTTGCAGGAAAACAATTAAAGAGATGTAGAGAAAAGAATCTCAATCAATGAAAAGGCTCCAGAAATAGAAGAATGGAATTTTGAGCCAATGAAAATTGATTAAACATATTTCTTCTTCAACAAACTTTCTTGTTAAGAATTTTTTTGAAACTATTATAAATAGCATATTGTAGAATGTAATAAAGGGTTTGTCTCCTCTGTAATTCTGGAATTCTAAAAGCACTTTTGTAATAGGAATTTAAAGTTGTAGGTGGGAGGAGTGAAAATCTCAGATCTGGGGATTATTGAGGATTTTTCTTTTGCATCCTAAATTATGTGTGATGGGAAGAGTTTACACTTCTGCAACTCTTGTTGTAACAATAGAAGTTCAAACAATGCAAAGGACTGTTGGAAACCAGAGCCAAAGAAATAGATTTAATAAATTGGTATTTTTAATACTACTGTTTTAAATACTAGTTTCATTTTCTGATGGCAGGAATGTGCCATCTTATTCATATTTGTGCACTATTGTCGATATGAGTAATTTGTCTCAATCATATGTTATTATTTATATCTTCTTTTATGGGTTGAATTCTGATTTCCGAGTAACTATTTACTCGGAAATCTGTCTTTTAATACTGGTTTAATAAATAGTGATATGGTGTGAACTACTTCCAAATATTATTGTTTAATTATTCGAATTATTGATCAAACAATCAATATCATTTTGTGAACTTATTCCTAAATTTTGTTGGTTTATTCTTCCAGTTAAGAGGTCTCTCAATAGAATATGTTTTGGCATACATAATGTTAGTTAATTAAACTACTTCGTTAGCTTGATATTCATTATAATCCAAACATATTTAAATCCCAATTATTTAACTATCTTGTCCTTAGTTGCGTTAGATCTATATCTTCCTAATTGAGATAGGATTAGGATTTAGTTCCTTTTTCTTGCATTATAGAATAAGTTTTCATTTAGATTTAATTTTACATTCTTATACGTCCTCTTCCCAAAGATAAAAACTTTAGTTGTGCCTTGTTTGAGCCCTAGATTAGCTTAAGGATCACTTTCTTACCTAATTATCAAGAGGGTTGATATGATGTCTCTTCTCCATTGGTGGATGAAATTCATATTTTAAGCCATTGGAGATTGAGAGAAGGTTACTGGACCTAATTGAACTAGTCAGAACCACCACTTCAAATAGAAAATGAACTGCTTTAAGGTCCGAACCGGGTGTTCATACTCCATGTTGTTGCAGCGAATTTCGAGGCTTCAACATTAGGCTAAAAAAAAAAGTTTATAAGAGTATGGGTTCCTAAAAGGTTTAACTTCACTAGGGTATGTTCTTGAAATATTAGCAAAAACTAGACTTACATCTGGTTTTAGAAGTAAAAAGAGGGAGACCCAAAATAGGACATGTTGCAAAAAAAAGTATGAAGGAATGGAGTTAAAATATAACCTTATATTGGATTTGACAGCTGAATATTACCTGTCATAGTTTTTGGGATGGGTGATCGAAAACCTAATATCTAAGGGTAGGGAATGGAAACACAGTCAGGAAAAGTAAAATCCTGGAAGGCCTAAAAATAGATAATCACAAACAAATCCTTGATATTTGTAGGGTTTTTTATTGGGCCCTAAAGTAAGAAACATAATGGGTTGTGATAAGAAAGTGTTAGTAAGTGGTCATGGAAATGTGAAGAGCATCTATATATTTCCTAGAAATGCCATTCCTAAGTAAGATCTGGATAGCCATTATCTTAAGAGGAACTCAAACGAGGAACCTTGTAATTGTAGCAATTCATTTGTTTCATTTTAAAAGAGATGATTGGCTCTCTGACATCAATTAAGGTATAATTTGGAGTAACCAAAAATCAAGTCTATTATTTGAAGTGACAAGTATAGAGAAAATATGAATACATACTTGGATCCTCTTGTGTAAGAACCCCTGTTTGAGAAAAATCACAATCATAGTTGTGGCGACCAATTAGGTGGTAATAAGAATTCATTGCATGCGTAACATGTGCCACAACAATATTTGGAGTTTTTATCACACCAAAGAAGGCACTAGTCCAATGGCGACATCGAGCCATTAACCTATAATTTTAATACCCCTAAGACATCTGACCAAAGGGACCTGGAAAAATCACAATTAAAAAATAAACGATTGATAATTTTTGAATCTTTTGTGCATAGAAAACATACATTTGGCCCATGAAAATTTTTCCACAATAGGCAGTCCCAACTTTCAATACATATCTCTAAGGAAAGCCACATAAAATTTTTTAGTTTAGGGGCAATAGGCCAACACCATAATTTTGAATGCCACTGACTAACCCTTTGTAAATGGTAGCTTTCTGGTATAGCACAATAGGCATGGTGAGTTATGACATGCTCGTACAAGGAGTTACATGCCAATTCAAAAGAATCATCATCCTAAGATAGTGTAATACCCCTAACTATGAGGGATTTGGTGAAAGTGTCCCACTCCACAACAAAAGAACCCCACAGGCCCAAATCATGGGCGCTTTTCCATCTTCCAGTTGTGAACAACTCTGGAGGGAAGACATAAGCTCGATGAAGTATGGTAACACCTTGAGAAAAAATATGTTTGGAAAGCTTAGGGGAACACTTATGAGATCACAACAACACCTACTTCTCTAGAAGCACCTATAATACTTTTTTGGGTTTGAATAATCACCCTTTGGTCAATGTTTGCACACTAGCCTAGATTGTAAAGTGATGTCATTACAATTGTAATCAACTAGGTGTATTTTCTCTTAAAAGAATATGCAAAGATAGATGTCCCCTTTATGGCCAAGTTCCACTGAAATGGTTTCTCTTACCTACCTAGTACCTCCATTTATTTCATAACAAGAATACCCTGCAAACCACCAAATGTCAATCATATCCATGAGGTCAACAACAATACTTCGTTCAAGATATATAAGTTGTAACAAACTTAGCTCTAGAGCCTATTTTATTTTTCAAACCCTAATGTTTATGGACAAAGAGATGTCAGTTTTCTAAAGCATGTGGGAGCCAAACTATCACCTTTCCCATATTGGCTCCCTATATTAAACATCATAGAAAATCTCCATAAATTATATATCCTTGCTAAACCAAACATTTGATTGAAAATGATCATTAATCATGCTACTACTTAAATGAACTTTTTGACCACACAAAGCTTATTTTAAATTCAACATAATTCACCTTTGGTATCACAACCAAAATATCCTCCAGTAATGTTTAGTGACATAGAAATCCAACAATTTTCATACGATTAATAATTATTTATAATTAGAAATACTTCCCTATTGACTGAAAACTTACACATTTCATTTAATTCCCCTTGAAAAACCCATATCCATTTCATTTAAGTTCAATATTTATCAAGATATTTGTCTTTAAAATATAAAAAATGTTCATTTCCCTCATTTATTTCCCTCATGTTGTAAGGTGTGTGTCCAGGGAATGGTGAAAGAAGGGCATAGCCATGCCATCGCAGGTATGTTCTGATGCATTTGGTTGAATTCATTGGATATTCGGTTTCTCCAATCATGGTGATTTCATTCTACAGAGGGAATTTGCACAAGATTCCCACATTCTGGGTGATGGCCCATCCCCAAGCCCTCCATGTCTCTTTTCCACTTCAAAATACTTCTAGACAAGAACAACTAGGTGTTCAATAGGCTATATGCTGAGGATTCCATGGAGGAAGATGAAGATGATGAAATGGGACATAATGGCCTCACCAAAGAAGATGACATGTTCCTTTCCAATTCAAATATTAATGAGTAAGCATATAAGAGAGCAATCATACATTGATTATAGCAAGGAAATCAAATGTCTTAAGATCATAGGTAGTCACCAGCCAGATGCTCTAGCACAAATGGATCACAGATGTATTGTGATGATCCAGTCATCCCTAAAAATGCCAAAAACCCAAAAAAGGGCGTTGGATTTGCCTGGACCCATGTTCCCAAGAGTCCTAAAGCAAAGAAATTTGATCCTAAGGAAATGGTTGTGGACTCAAACAAATAGGAATAAGGCTCCATGCTAGAGGAGAAGCTTCCAGAGGCTACTAAACGAACTCAAGACGTAGCTAACTAGATTTTATTTTTATTTCTTACATACCTTGGATATCCCAATTTGATCAATTAGGATTCATAGCATTCTCATTGACTCACTATTTTAAATGTTTCTTTGTTTTCAATCCTTCTTTCCTTGCCTTTTCTCATAATTGTGACTCCTTGCTGCCCTATTAAAATTTTATGGTTACTAGTGGAGTGTATTTTTTCTTTTGGTGTCATTAATCTAGGATGTTGTAAACACATCTTTCTTTTTAGATGTAAATTTTATTTTAGTATGAAACAAGTCGAAAACAAGCAATGAAATGTCTTGTTCCCTAAACTTTGTGCATTGTGTGGCTTAACCTTTCAAGCATTGGAAAATTAGATAAAAGATTAAATTGACTATAGTTGATGTTGTTTTTGTGATTGGTGATGTCAAGTTGAATGGAATGTATAGATTGAAAGATGGCATCATAGATCAAATTGCAATGGGATATCAAAAGATAAAAGAAAAGTTGATAGAGTCAACCTAGAAAGTGGAGCAATCAGGCAAGAGTGAAAGAGTTTGACCAAGATTCAATTAAAGCTATGCAAATTGTGTTAATAGTGAATTCACCAGGGTTTTTTCTCCCAATGTAGGATAATTCTTGAGATAGAATCACTATAGGAGAGTTCTTAGGAACCCATTCTTGAAATTGTCTTAACTTGCTTGTACTCACACCATAGAGAATTCCAGGATAATGTTCCTTCCATGGAGCACTCTTTGATGCTCCATAGACATAAAATGGTGCCAAAATTAGGTTCTTGCCTATCCATCTCAGTCAAATCTTTGTCCTATTCACCCAAAACAACATGCCTACCCGTAGGGCCTCAATCAATAAATTTTTTTCGAGACTTATGAGTTGCTTGTATAACATTTATGAGATTCCTCAAAGAAACTTCAAGATTATTAAATGAGTATTGTCAAAGCCATTTTGTCTCACGTGAATGCAAGAAGTAAATTTTCCATAGACACAAAGGAATCTACATTTTGTTTCATCAAATGCTCTTTCTCAACTATTTGATGTTTACTCTCTTTTTCCACTTCTGGAGTTGGTACCATTGCTCCCTAAGCTATTTGTGTTTTGCATTTGTGAACTTGACACTGTTGTTTATATTTTCTAAAAAAATAAAATATGTATTCAACTCGTTATGCAGTTTTTGTTTCTCTTTCTTTGCAATCCTGAATGCATTTCCAAAATATGAGCCTTTATATAGTTTCAAACTCTCATCCAAAGGTAAGTCCAAATTATTTACAGCTTTCTAATGCACCTTCCCTATTTTTTCTTCCACTCCATCTCATTCATCCTTCAACATCAACATGATAGGTTCATAAACCACTGAGATCAGTTATTGCTTCCTCACCATAAGCCTATTCAACATATCTAATAATCATTGTATTTCAAGAAGGTCCCTTTGTTCAAACATATTATCAAAGACTAAGCGCTCCTCTTCTATGCTGCCACATGTTTCATATAGGTCAACAAGAGCATTATCCACAAAGATATTTGAGTCCATCCTAAATTTAATGATGATTATATGGAACAACATCCTAAACTAGCACATCCTGCAAAAGTAGTGGAAAAGGTGAAATTATCCACTGTCATCCCATTCTATTACATCTGATTGAAAAATTGCAGTGACTCCTCACAAAGACCATTGTGAGCATATTCTTCATCGTGAAGAAGAACTTAACAAGTTTATCCTTCAACATAGCTAGCATTTCTATATCTAACCTCCAGGAAACATAGCTAACATTTCTATATCCAAGCTCCCAGCACCAAATTGGTTAACTCTTGATAATTCACTAGTATTAACCCTGTGTGAAAATAAGTGGTAGCATAGGCTGCAGCTCAGAGATGTTCTCTTCTTGGGAGTGTATGAGAGTCTTAGATTTTTGTCATGTGTATATGAGAATGGTCTCCACTTCTAGTAAAAGCACCACACAATTTTGTATTTTACAAAGAAAAAGACAAATCATCTATTTATGACAACATGAAATCAAATTTAGTGATCAAGGGAGCTTATTCATGCTACATTGCTGCTCAATGGAGTTTATTCCTTTCCTACCCTACTGTATCATGTGAAAAATAGGGTGCTACCTGAAACCATTGATCCAGTGCAACCACTTTAAAACGTGTAAATTTAGGAAGACAATGGTATGTTCTATGCTTGGAGAAATTTTACTTCAATTTCTTTATTAGCCCAATATCAATATCCAATTTAGCAATCTCATCAACATGATAGTAAAATATAGATATAACATAAACAATAACAGTAGAAGACTATCCAAGACAAGAGGACACAAGATATGGCACTAGCTAGGGACAAACCCCAATGTGCGGAAACCCTTGATCAATTATTCTTATAATTCTTTAAAATTTCAGTAGAGAGTGAGAGAGTACGATGTATAATATTTAATTATCCAATTACAGTGAAAATATGATCAGCCAAACAACAAAAACATAAAGCCCTAACAAGAAAGTCAATGCTGGTCAACAGGGCATAGTTCTTCCTCAATTCAGCTCAGTCAAACTTAGTCAACTTCGGCCTCCAACAACAAGTCTAATCAGCCCAAAACAATCTAAAAACTTCCTGTCAAATTGGTCAAAAAAAGTCAATGCTACAACCAACCCTAGTATATTCAATACTAGTCAAACATGAGGTTAGGTTGCCTTGGTTTTTATGCCCAGAACTGTAGCCTGCTAAGACAAAATTCCTCTACAAAAAACCACACCAAAACAGGTAAATTCTTGGTCAACACAAGTCAAAATAGCTTGGGCAATTTTTGGTCAAATTTGGTCAATAGCTAGAAAAAAAACCCTTCCTTTCCTTCACACATGTGGGGAGAGCAATGTCGGATTTTTGGACCCAATCAATGAAAGAGAGAGAAGATGTGAGTGAGTGAAGTGTGTCCAAATTAGGAGGAGACGTCATGTATTTATAGGCAAATGTTGAGGATGAATAGATGTGATTGTTGGGCTTCTAAGACTACATGAGTTTGCTAGCCAACCTTGACAATTTGTCCATAATCAAAATAAATTCATAACTTCATTTGTACATGTCAGAAGGGGATGCTCTTTAGATCAATCCTACACCTCTCAGAGAGAGGAATCGAAGAAAAATATGAGCTACCTCATATGATTTGTCCAATGTGAAGTTTGGCCCTAGTTGCCAAATTTAACACTCCCTCTCAACTAGGGAGAACTTCACCTGCCAAAGTGTCTGACAATCTGTACCATCACTATCTCTGCTTCGCTCTACTCTTCTCTGCTTTGCTAAACTATGAAGAGAGAATAAATGATCGAGAATCATACCATTCTCGACCAACTCATAGTTAGTCTCCAATAACAAAGAGTGTGTCATACCACTATTAACCGACCCAAAATCAGTTTCCATTGATCCCAAATCGATATCAAAATCCTAGCATAGGGAGTATGGTAGTACAAAATGCGTTCATTGCTAGTACTATGGTCCCTATACTCATTTCCCTACTCATTGTCTAGATGAGATGTACTTCCCATGCGTCTCGGAATGCATGGGTAGGATGTGCTGGCAGGAGAAGGTGAACCACTCATCCTGCTCATATTCCATAGGAGGAGGTGAACCACTCAACCTATCCATATTGTTGAAAATAGCAATAAGAAATGCTAAAAATAGAAATTCTAAAAGTAACATTTCTATAAATGGAATTTTAGGATATAGTCCAACTCTGTTGGAAATAGCAAAAAATAGAAATGCTAAAAATAGCATTGCTATAAATAGAATTTTGGGATAGATTCAAATTTTAATTAGTCCCTGAATTAAAATTGAGAATTAAAATTCGAATTTGGTCTCAGCAGCTATTTGAAAAATAATTAATTAATTCATCTTGAGTTAATTAGTTGGAGAAAATCAAACATGAAGTCTTTGTGAAGACATGCAACAATTACCCCTTTGATTGAGGAAGTTATCCCTTAATTAAGGAGATAAGGATGAGTTGTATTTGAGTTGTAATTAGTTTGCTCAGTTAACTGAGTTATGTCTAGTTAAATTAGTTCCAAACAGTTGGAGGAAATAATTGTGAGTTCAGTCAGTTAATGGATGCAGTCATTCAACTAGTGTTCTCCAAATGACTAAATATTCTCTCATAAATAACTCATGCATGTCAGTTCAGAGAAAGACCGAGTTGAGATTAAAGGAAGGGACAATGCACTATTGGTTGGAGGAATTTTCCTATAAAGGAAACTCATCCATGCAGAAGGAATTAACTCCTTCAGGATTGCACAGTTATTTCAGAGGTCAGTGTTGTGTGTGAGGTGAGAATCACATAGGTTGCAGCTCGAGGACACAGGAGAAACTATACAAGGAAATAGAAGGCTTGGAGGACTGAAGGAAGGCATATGTGTTGTTTATTTTGTCTATGAGCAGCAGTGAGGGATTGTACTAATAGTTGGATAGCTTGTGAGCTAAAGCTTTGTGTAATCCTGAGATATTTTCACTTGATACAGATAGCGGGGTTTTTAGCTGAGGCTTTCCCTAGAGTATTCTTCTGTGTCTCATGTGTGATTGAATCTTCTTCTCTATTATATGTGTTCTAGTTGATCTTGCTCAAATTGATTAAATTTCTGCAAGTTTGATAGTAGAAGTAGATCAAGTATTTTGCTTTAGTTACATTGCATTATTAGGTGATATACAATGAGAATTTCTATATGGTATCAGAGCTAGCTAATCCATAGAGAAATTTCTACATGGTGTCAAAGCAAAGGTGATCAAAGCGGAAAACAATATACAAAAAAGGGAGAAGTTCGAAGTTTGAAGTTCTTGATTGTAGGTACAAAATCGATTTCTTATCACATCTCAAAGTACACCAATGGAATTCAATGGCTTGAGACTCCAGTATGCCTTGGGTGGCAGCTCAAATTACATAGCCTGGAAGGATGGTATGAAGGTGGTATTAGAGGACAATGGTTTGGAGGACTTAATTGATGAAAAATTCCCCAAGGCAGCAGCAACTAATGCCCGCGAATTGGTGGAATGGAAGAAATGTGCATCGAGAGCGAGGATGATTCTTCTGGAAGGAGTTTGAGACAATATTGCCTCTAATATCCATGGGAAGGAGACTCCGTTTTCGATGTGGAAGACATTGAAGGATCTATATCAGAACAATAGTGACCAGAGGAAGCTAGCTCTAAAGGACAAGCTTCAGAAAATCAAGTGTGAAAAGGGCGACATGATCTCTATATATCTAAACAAGCTCACCACCTGCAGAGATGAGCTTGGAAGTGTAGGAATCACGACATCCGATGATGACATGGTGAGTCTTGCTCTCCTTGGTCTTCCTAAGAGCTGGCATAGCTACCAGGACTTAGTGAATGGAAGAGAGAAATCGCCAAATTTGGAATGGCTGTGGTCAGATCTAATGTAGGAGGAGACCAGGAGGAGCACCAGAGATGGTTCTTCATCCAATGGGTATGAAGAAAATCTAGCCTTAGCCAATAAGGAAAGGAAAGGGAAGGAGAAGGATTCTCATTCGAAATCGAGTTCTTCCAATGGTGGGAAGAAGATTGACAAATCTAAAGTGAGATGCTTTAATTGTCATGAGGTGGGCCATTATGCAACTAATTGTCTATTGAAGAAATCCAAGAAGGGATCCTCGGAAGGATCTGAAGGTGAGGCATTGGCCTCTCAATGCAAATTCGATTTTACCCTCATCGCATGCATAGTTTCATCAATGATGGGTTGTGGTTGGTTTCTTGACAATGGAGCCTCATTCCACATGACCGGCGATAAGAGTTTGTTCAGTACCTTGGAGGAGAAAGACCTCAAGACACTCATAGAGATGGGTAATGATGAAAAGTGTAGTGTTTTAGGAGTGGGCATGGTTGCTTTTCAGAGGGAGCATGGAGCTCGCATCACCTTGACAGATGTGAAGTATAAGCAAGGACTGAAGAAGAACTTGGTATCGATCGCGATGTTGGAGGAAAAAGGCTATGAGATAGTCTTCAGTAAGGGAAAGGTTTTCCTTAGACACATCACCATGAGACAGGTGAAGTAGATCGGTTCACAAGTCAAGAACCTGTATTCTCTTGAGGTTCAAGATGCATGCAAAGCATTGAGGAGCAAGGAAACTGTTGGAGACTTGGTGGTTGAGAGGGAGAGTACATTACCTCTTGTCAGGCCAAGCAGTAACTCCATAAGGCAGAAATAATTTGACTGTATTATTCCATCAGGTAGGTCCTCATTATATACATGAGGGAGAGACTATTCAGTTTGTCTCCCGATGACTGTTCAAATTTCCTATTTATCTATTTACAATAATTCACCCAATCACAAGGATTAGGTGTCAACATTCCCCCCCTTAATTTGAAGGGATGTTGTTGATTCGAAGCATCATTCTGAATCGTTCAAGATTTTCCCTTCCAAGCACTTTGGTGAAAATGTCTGTAATTTTCTCATTTGTGGAACAATGACGGAGATGGATTGTTTTTCCCTCAACATGATGTCGAATCCGATGATATCTAGTTTTGATGTGCTTCATTCGATTATGGAACTTTGGGTTCCTGGCCAACTTTATTGCAGAGGTATTGTCAATCATGAGTGGAGTTGATTGTACTTGTTTTACCTACAAATCTTCGAGAATTTTCCTAAGCCACACAATTTCTTTTGTTGCTTCAGCTGCTGCCACGTATTCTGCTTCTGTTGTGGAATCTGCTGGAATTGATTGTTTGCATGATCTCTAGGAGACAGCTCTTGATCCAAGACTCATAGCATATCCTGAAGTAGATACCCCAGTTTCTTTGTCTCCATCCAAGTCTGAATCAGAGTATCCAATCAAGCTGAAGTCGTCCACTTGTGTATACTTGATTCCAAAGTCTTGAGTTCCCTTCAAGTACCTTAGAACTCTTTTTGCAGTAGACCAATGTCCCTCGCAAGGCTTTTGCATAAACCTGGAGAGGATTCCAACATCAAAAAAAATGTTTAGTCTGGTAGTAGTTAGGTAGTTGAGACTTCCTACAAGCTGTCTAAACTTTGTTGCATCATCAAATTCTTTTCCTTCAATAGATGTGAGCTTTAAGTTTTGTTCCATTGGAGTAGTAAGGGGATTGCACTCTGTCATGCCAAACTTGTTCAACGGATCTCCAATGTATTTCTTTTGAGAAAGAAATATGGACTTTGGATGTTGGGTTACTTCAATGCCAATATAGTAATGAACATAGCCCAAATCAATCATTTCAAAACTTTTCCCCAATTCCTTCTTTATGGATGCAATGTAGCTTTCATTTTTCCCTGTCATCAAGAGATCATCTACATATACCACAAGATATACAACTATTTTGCCAACTTTCTTGACAAATAAAGTTGCATCCTCAAGATCAAAGTGTTTGAAATTGAGTTTCAGAAGATGCTCAGTTAGTTTTTCATACCAGGCTCGCCGTGCTTGTTTGAGGCCATACAAGGACTTCACAAGTTTGCATACTTTATGTTCATGTCCTTTCACACCAAATCCTTTCGGCTGGGACATAAAAACATTCTCTTTTAGATCTCCATTCAAGAAAGAAATTTTTACATCCATTTGATGGACTTTCCAACTGTTCTGAGCTGCTAGTGCAAAGAGTGTTCGGATGGTAGCCCATTTTACTGTGGGGGAAAAAGTCTCCTCATAATCGACCCCTTCCTTCTGTGCAAAACCTTTTTCCACAAGCCTAGCTTTGTGCTTGTCAAGTGAGCCATCAGCTTTATACTTGTTCTTGTAGACCCACTTGCAGACAATTGGTTTGGTTCCTAATGGAGGATCAACCAGCTTCCAAGTGTCGTTCTTTATGAGGGCATCATACTCCTTTTGCATCACTTCTTTCCATTCATCATGAGAAGTAGCTTCTTTGAAGGAAGTTGGTTCAAAATCTATAGACAAGTTCAACTCACAATCATAAGAAACATCCATATCAACAGGTGAATTAGAGTCATCTACATCACCTCCATTTTGCCGGTTTGAATTTCTGGTTCCTATCTTTCCAACTTCATCAGGATGAACACTTTCAAGTGTCTTCATCAGCCACTTTGGGGGACCTTTCTCAGATGGTCCAGGCTGTTCCGTTGATTGAGTTGGGACTGAATCAAGATTGAGTCTCCCACTTCTATCAATTACATCACTTAAAGCATCATCCGTTGTTGGAGTTTCATGCAGGGGAGAGTGTTCTTCAGAAGAAGATTCCACATGCTGATCTAGTATAGGAATCCCCCCTTCAAGATGTGGAATTTGATTATTAAATTCTTGAAATGATTTTTCTTTTGTGAATCTATCCAAGTGATCAAGTTGCCGCTCAACAACATTGTCAGTTTTGGATGATTCAAGAAAAATTACATCTCTAGATACAACAAACTTTTTATTTACTTCATCATAGAGATGGTATGCTTTGGAGGTGTTTGAATACCCCAGGAAGATACACTTGCGACTTCTAGCACCAAGTTTGTTTCTATGCACCTTTGGTATCAAGGCATAATAGGTGGAACCGAAGACCTTGAGATGCTTTACCGAACGAACATGTCCATACCACATTTCATAAGGAGCCTTGTTTCTAATAGCATTAGATGGACATCTATTCTTTATATATGCAGCACATAGAATAGCATCAGCCCAAAACATTATCTCTACATTCTAGAAAAAGAGCATGGATCGTACCATATTTAAGATTGTCCTATTCATTCTTTCAGCTACACATTCTATTGGGGATTATAAGGCATAGTTGTTTGATTTTTGATCCCATGTTGGTGAAGATAGTTTTCAATTTCATTTGATGTGTATTATTTTCCATTATCAGTGTGAATAGACCCAATATGAGATTGTGCATAATTTTCAATCCATTTATGAAAATTCTTGAATGTTTGAAAAGCATCAGATTTGTTCTTCAATAAATAAACCCAACACATTCTGGTGTAGTCATCAATAAATGTCATGATATATTTATTTCCATTTGCAGAAGGAACAGGCATTGGACCACATAAATATGAATGAATTAGTTCAAGTTTTCTATGTGCTCTTGAATGTGAATCATGAAAACACTGTTTGCTATGCTTTCCTGGAATGCAAGCATCACATTGCTTAAGTTTTCTAGGAATTGTAGGCAAACCAGCAACACCATTTTTCTTCAACAAGTGGAGACTGTCATAGTTCAAATGTCCAAATCTAGCATGCCATAATAAACTTGATGGAAGTGTACCTTCTTCATGATGATAATTGTATGAGAAATGTTGTGCATGAGCAGAGGTTCCTTGCAGCTTGATAAGCCTTTCTTCTTCTATTCCCCTCATGACAAGTGAGTGGTCAGATGCTTTTCTTACCTCAAGCTTGCCATCAAACATATGAATGGAGTGACCTTGCTGGCGGATGTGGACCAAGGACAACAAGTTTCTCTTGAGCTGTGGGAGATATATAACATGATGTAGAAGAAAGTCTGGAAGACCAGGCAGTTTAAGCCTGATTGTGCCAAGACTTGATGGCTTGATTTTTCATTGATCTACAAAGTATACTGTTCCATCAACATTGTCAGTGAAATCTTCAAAAAAATATTTTCTATGAGTTATGTGGCAGGTTGCTCTTGAATCAAGCAAGCAATCATTTTTCCAAGAAGCAAGTGAAGCATCAAATAAATCTTCATTTACTCCAATGTTACATTGTGCCACAACATAGTGAGCAAATTCAGGTGCTTTACCTTTGTTTGTATCATCAGTTTTACCTTTTTGTTGGTTTCTTTTCTGCTCAATTTTGTCCCATGGTAACTTGCATGTAGAGGCATCATGTGATCCATTACTTTTGCAGCGAATACAGTGCAAATCTGCCTTTTCTCCTTGAGAATGTCTGCCCCCCTGCCTCTGAAATATCTTCGTCTTCCTCTTCGTCCACCTCTTCCTCTTTTAGAATCTTGAGCAGGATGCTTTTCTTTATGAGTAAGGCACATAGCCTCTTCAGAAGATTCAGGGGTTGTCTTCTTTCCAAAAGCTTTCTCTCTTTCAGCAAACTTTTTCACAAGAGAGTCAAAGGTTATATCTTTGAGATTTCCATTTGCTTGCAATGACTGAAGATAATTTGAGTAAGTAGGATAAAGTGCCTTGAGAAAAGCAATAAGAGGAATATCCAATTCAACTTTAGTGGATTTGATATCATGCATTATAGACTTTACTTCATATGCAATAGCAAGAGGATCATTATTTTGTAGTTCAAGAGTGAAGAGTTTAATCATGAGTTGAACAACTTCGAGTGTAGAATGTGAGTCATAGAGTTCTTTCAGATTTTGTAAGGCTTCAAAGGCAGTTGAATATGATGAAATATGGCAACTCACCTCTTCATTTACAGATGCAGCGATTAATGCATAAGCTTTTCTATTCTTGTTTTCCCAAATGACGAGCTCTTTGTCTAAGGTAGGCTGTACTGGTTCATTGTCTCCTTCTCCGACACACACTCCTTTCCAAAACTCATTGAAAATGAGGGTGTGTTTTATCATCCAGGACCATTCAGGGTAGTTCTCCTTGCTATTAAGAACTATTCCCACCATGGATATGATTGAATGCATTCTGTAAAAAATTACTTCTACTGATAGAAAATTACTTCTGCTGAAAAAACTGTATCAAATGCAGACCAGAGATTTGTCATTTCTATTTATACATTGGCTTTGTGCATGACTGAATTCCTCAAAGCTAGGTCTCTGCCTAGAATTTCAAAACAAATGGAAATGAACTTGACACCTACAGCTATATGCGGTCTCAACTGCCCAATTATTCAGGAAAACAGTGCCAACTATTAAAGCAACAATCCTTTTATTCTATTTTTTTTTAGAAGTATATATTTCGTTTTTCAGAAAACGACAAGCACAATAACTATCACCAGTAAGCACATGTGGGAGCAACTACTCTTTGCCTTTTTTTGCTCAGCACCACCAATATCCTTTGTGCGCACTATAGCCGTGAGCTTGTTCTATCGACATCTTGGTCTAAGTTATCAAGAAGTCGAGTCTGCAAATCCAATTCTTCATTGACAGCCAGTGCAATGTGATTGGTGCCTATGACAAGTCTATCTCAGGCTTTAGTGAGTCTGGTCTCTTTATAACGCCCAGATGAACATAATCCGTAGTCACATTAATGAAACAGTTGATTGCAGTCGAGTGGATTCCAAGTCGTTGAGCAGATTAATGAAAAGGTTGATTATCGTCGAGTGGATGCCAAGCGCAGAAGTTTTGGAGCCAACCTCCATGTTTAATAAACGAAACAGACCGAAGACGGCACACACCATCTCAAACGACACCAACCACATTACCAACTGTCAACTTTAAAAAAAAGCAGGCGCATTGTGCTGTGAGGGGACTGTATGGTCAGGCGGCACTTAGATACGGAGTTCAAAGGAGTGAAATGTAGCTTTTCTGCACCGATGATTTCATTGGGATATTGCCTATTACATGACTGTGACACAATATAAGAGTGATTTGATTTTATGAATAGGATGGACATAGCGTGATCTCTCAGGCGACGCCAATGGACACAGCGTTATATCTTAGGCAGAGGCGTATTGGGTATACACAGCGTTAAACAGTGGAAGAGTTGAGCGATATTACACGAGTAATGAACAGTAGAGGTAGCGCGGTATCAACCCGGAGTGTGGTGCTGTGAGGAGCAAGAGCGGATAGGTATGTTAATGCACAGTACCTTTTTTTTATGAAACGTTCATGGATAGTCTAGACAGCGCAGGTAAACAATGTTTAGACCTGGCAGCGACTATGGAGGGAGCAGGTCTGTATAAATGGAATAGGGTAGACAGAGGGCATAGCTAATTATATGGAGGAGAAGTGCAGGTATATGAGAGCAGACAACGGAGTTACAAGGCGCAAGAGCCAAAAAAATGAGTTGGCTCTGATACCATGTCAGGCCAGGCAGTAACTCCATAAGGCAGAAATAATTTGACTGTATTATTCCATCAGGTAGGTCCTCATTATATACATGAGGGAGAGATTGTTCAGTTCATCTCCCGATGACTATTCATATTTCCTATTTATATATTTACAATAATTCACCCAATCACAAGGATTAGGTGTCAACACCTCTCAACATGCAATGCCAGAAGAAGTCTCAAACAATTGTGGAGGAGCCATAATTAGTGAAGCAGCTTCAGGAGGTTGTGGAGAAGCCACAATTGGAGAAGCCTAGAGGAGACTGAGTGGAGGTATCCACTCATTCAGAGACCTCCAGTAGGGGGAAATTTTGGGCCAAGTGGGCAGAGGGATCACATGCATCCATACATCCAGGTGTGAGGTGGGGTGATGTGAATTGATAGTCCCAAGAAGGTTAAAATAGGGGTAGGATCCTGAGGTACCCAGCCTCTTTGATTAGACCTTGCTACAGGAGCCCTGGCAAGGAGTAGTAGCACTGGCTGAGTTGGTAGAGACAGATGTGGATGGAGCCGTAGAGAGAGCTATAGTGTAGGAGTCCCAAGAAAATGCAGAGCTAACATGTTGCACCAATGTGAGAGGCACAGGAGTGTTGCACCAGTGCAAGATGGCACAGAGAGGTGTGCAATGGTGCGAGATGTAGGGAGTTGTTGCGGCAATGCAAAGGACAGAAAGAGAGCACTTTTCAGCGGCAGAGGGAGCTTCAACATCAGAGGGTGTTTCTAGCCCAACAAGGAGGTCGGTTGGGAGATCAGTTACTTACTTCTCAATAACTGAGTTGCAGTGAAGCAGTGGGTAGCACGATGCAACATGATGAGAGGAGGTGCAGTGTGGATGCAGTGCTGGGAGATAGGACTAGCAGCAGCACGGATGTAGTAGGATAAATCAGTGTGATTGATGTAGTCAGAGATCAAAGTGACAGAGGCTAGAGCAATCAGATACTGAAGAGCAAAAAGGTGTAGAGATTTCAGTCAACAGAGGAAATAACAGTTAGAGACTTTGATGATAGAGGCATCATCCTGATTCAGGTTGGATATTTTTTATTCCTATAGTTGTTGGAGCAACAACACTTGAGAGAAGTGTTACATGCAAAACATTCCAAAGGTTCAAGATCAGGTTCGAGTTGAATGCCTTTCTTGTTGAGAGGGAGTATTGAAAATAGCAACAAGAAATGCTAAAAATAGCATTAAAATAGCATTGTTATAAATAGCATTTCAGGATATACTCCAAATCTGTTGGAAATAGCAAAAGGTAGAAATGATAAAAATAACATTTCTATAAATAGCATTTCGAGATAAATTCCAATTTTAATTAGTCCCTGAATTAAAATTGAGAATTAAAATTCGAATCTGGTCTCCACAGCTATTTGAAAAATAATTAATTAATTCATATTGAGTTAATTAGTTAGAGAAAATCAAACATGAAGTATTTGTGAAGACATGCAACAGTTATCCCTTTGATTGAGAAAGTTATCCCTTAATTAAGGAGATAAGGATGAGTTGTATTTGAGTTGTAATTAGTTGGCTAAGTTAACTGAGTTAAGTCCAATTAAATTAGTTCCAAACAGTTGGAGGAACTATTTGTGAGTTCAATCAGTTAATGCATGCATGCATGCAACTAGTGTTCTCTGGATAACTGAATATTCTCTCATAAATAACTCATGAATGTCAGTTCAAAGAAAGACCCAGTTGAGATTAAAGGAAGGGAAAATGTACTATCAGTTAGAGAAATTTTCCTATAAAGGAAACTCATCCATGCAGAAGGAATTAACTCCTTGAGGATTGCACAGTTAATTCAGAGGTCAATGTTGTGTGTGAAGTGAGAATCACACAGGTTGCAACTCGAGGACCCAGGAGAAACTGCGCAAGGAAATAGGAGGCTTGGAGGACTGAAGGAAGGCATATGTGTTGTCTATTCTATCTACGAGCAGTAGTGAGGGATTGTACTGAGAGCTAGATAGCTTGTGAGTTGAAGCTTTGTGTAATACTGAGATATTTCCACTTGTATGATAATACAGATAGTGGGGTTTTTAGCTGAGGCTTTTCCCAAAGTATTCTTTTGTGTTTCATGAGTGATTGAATCTTCTTCTCTGTTATATGTGTTCTGGTTGATCTTGCTCAAATAGATTAAGCTTCTGCAAGTTTGATAGTAGAAGTAGATCAAGTATTTCTCTCTAGTTACATTGCATTATTAGGTGATCTACAGTGAGAATTTCTATATGGTATCAGACCTAGCTGATCCATAGAGAAATTTCTACACATATGTCACCATCGAGCATCACATGGGAAGGTAAACCACTCACCTTGTACAATGTGAACCATTATGGGAAGGTGAACCACTCACCTTATGGTCGCTCATCATTCCAAGAAGTACCCAAAGCTCCTCAGAGCTCCCAGAGCTCAACATCCAACTCATACAGGAACCTCATAAGAGGGTCTCTCCATGAATCGAAGTTTTTCATGGAAGGTTAAGCATTTGGCCTTCCCCATGGGCTTCGTAATAATATTAGTGACTTGATCATCAGTACCAATGTATGGGAGCCTTATTTCTCCTCGTTGTACCATATCCTAGATAAAATGGTACCTAATATCAAGATGCTTGGGGCAGTCATGAAACACGAGATTCTCCGAAAGATGAATCCAACTATGGTTGTCACAGAAGATCACAGTAGCATCCAACACATGTTGAAACAGCTTATTAAAGAGGTTCCTCAACTGAACTTCTTCATAGGAGGCCAAACTAGCAACAATGTATTTAGCCTTAGCAGTGCTTAAGGAAAACGACTTTTGCTTCCTACTCATCCATGATATCGAAGTAGAACCTAGATAGAAGCAACATCCAAATGTTCTTTTACGATCAACCACACTACCAACCGAGCATAGAAAATTTTAGGGGCGAATGTTCGCCCTTTGGCGAAATTAAGGGGTTTTAAATTTTTAGTGGGCGAATATTTTGTATCATAGTAAATTTTTACAAATCACCTCAAATAGCCCACCTTATTTTAAGGGAGAGCGTAAAAAAGGTAAATTTAGCCCTTGAAATTAGGATTTACAACCTTCCATTCGCCCATTTTCAAGAATAGGTTTTATTTAAGTGAATCCTATGGGCCAAAGGCCCAAATACCATATTTATAAAAGAAGTATGGTAAATTAATAAAAATATAAATAAATTAAAGGTATGGTAAATAAATAAAACATTTTTTATATTTACTCCATAAGTCACCTTATATACATGCAAGGGTGTAAACAAATAAAAATATAAGTAAAGTGGAGGTATGGTAAATAAATAAAACGTCTTTTTATACTTACTCAAAAAGTATGGTAAATAAATAAAAATATAAATAAACTAGACTAAATAAAGCCTCTTTTTATATTTAGTCCATAACCCTTGTTCTATTTATGAAGGCTCAAGAAAGAGGTTTTATTTAAGTGAATCCTATGGGCCAAATACCATATTTGTAAAAGAGGTATGGTAACTTAATAAAAATATAAATAAACGAGAGGTATGGTAAACAAATAAAACATTTTTTTATATTTACTCCATAAGTCACCTTATATTTACGAACACTCAAAAAAATGCGTTATATTTAGGTGAAAACTATGGGCAAAATACTATGGGACAAATACCATGGACTAGATTTTTATTAATACCATGCAAAAAAAACATTATTAACCCTAATACTAGTATTAATAAAAATAAAAATGGCACATGGTATTGACCCGTGGTATTCACCAAAATGGCACATGGTATTGATCCATGGTATTCACCTGGAATGTAGCCTATTTAAATGGGGGAATTAAACCAACATAGATCCATCTTTACTCTGGATCTACTAACCCCTGAGAGGTATCAAATATCGTGATATGAAAACTAGCATAGGGTGAAAAAATATTTGATCCGATCAAGAGTAAAAATGTATGTTGTAATTTAATGTATGTTAAACATTTTAGCTTGGTTAAAATAAAAAATAAAATAAAAATCAACTATTAATTTTACTAATTTTTATAAATTACTAATAATAATTTTTAAGCTCCAGGTTTATGATAACCCATGGTAATACCATGGTATTCATGTGAGCATAGACTATTTAAAGGGGAAATTCTATCATCTTAGATCCATCTTAATTCTAGGTCTACCAAGTGCTCAAAGGGATAAATAGATTTCATCCCCCTAAGAGTGGTAGATGTGGAGTTAAGATGGATATAAGTTGGTTTTTATGATAATGAAGATATTAAATAGACTTATGAAATTATATTGTAAAAACATCTTAAGGTGAATGGTTAAAACATAGACATTGGACAAGTATATTTGTGTAGATGTGGAGTTAAGATGGATATAGGTTGGTTTCTATGATAATGAAGATATTAAATAGACTTATGAAATTATATTGTAAAAACATATTAAGGTGAAGGTTAAAGCATAGACATTGGACAAGTATATTTGTATACTTCTGTTTTAAACTGAAACAAATCTAGGGCTAAAATGAATGGATTGATTGCACTAGTCATCCTTCTATAACTTTCTAACATATGATGAAGTAAACAGATTGTAATTTGGGTAATTTTTCTAATTACAAACAGGAACATACTTCTGTATTGGTAGGGTGGTTACGAGGTCCCTAGAAGTGATGAATTTGAATTTTTCTTGGTTTTATATATAGTATCAGGTTTTTTCTCATGCTTTCTGTGAATGGCACGGGTGAATTTTATCCTACACCCACTAGGCTATCGATATGTAATTTCGGTAATTTTGATTTCAAAAGATATTTTAAAGAAATGCAATGATTTCATTTGTGTATTCAATAAACACAAGATTTTATAATTGAATAAAATATTCACCATTCCTGGTGAGAGATTCACCAAAAAATTATATATACATATCATATTATTGATAAAATCGCCTTCTATTTTTCCTATATACCATGGAGATTCACCCATTTATTATAAATGTAAATTTAGGGGGGGTTCTTAAAATTTTCCCTGCAGCCGAGTCTGCATCAGAGTAACCATGGAGCCTCACATTCCCGACACTGTATCTCAATCCATAAGTGATTTTTCAACGAAGATATCTCACGGGATTCTTGTTAGAAATCCAATGTATGTGGTGAGGCTTGACTATAAACTAGCTCAATGTATTCGCTACAAAACAAATGTCCATATGGGATTTCACTGAGAACATTAGGGCTCCCATGAGTTTACGATACTCAGAAAGATTTCCCAAATTTGGCCCAGCAGCACTTCCGCATAACTTCTTCAAGTTAAGTTCCATCGGAGTAGTCACGTACTTGCAGTCCACCATCCCAAATCTTTCAAGTATCTTCACAATATATTTTCATTGAGAAAGGAATATCTTGCCTAGCATTTCCAAGACCTCTAACCCTTGGAGGTAATGCATCTGTCCTAGTTCCTTCATTTCAAATTTTGAAGCCAAATCCCTCTTACATTGATGAATAAGATATTCTGCACCCGTCGGAAAGAGATCATCCACATAGAGTACCAAGACGAGAGGTCTATCATTCTCAACATTAAAGTAAAGGTTCAGATCAGCTTCAGTTCTTGTAAATCCTAGCTTTGTTAGATAGCTATTGATCATCTCATAGAAAGCTCGAGGTGCTTGCTTCAACCCATAGAGGGATTCTTCAACCTGTATACATATGTTTGACAATCTTGAACTTCAAATCCCTCATGTTGTTCTACATAGACTTCCTCCTTAAGTGAACCATGCAAGAAGGCAGTATTGACATCCATCTGGTGAAGATTCCATCCTTGCGAGGCAATAAGGGCTATAATTGAATGGATGGTGGTGTAGCAAGTTACCAGTGCAAATATCTCATCATAATATACACCTTCCTTTTGATAGAAGACTCGAGCAATGAATCTAGCATTGAGCTTTTCAGCACTTCCATCAACTCCATGCTTGATCTTGAAGAGCCATTTCGAGGTGACAACGGGTTTGTCCTTGGGTCTAGTGATGACATCCCAAACATCATTCTTCATAATCAACTCGTACTCTTCATTCATTGCATCCTTCCAAAATTGGTGTTTGGTAGCTTCTTCAAATGTGTAAGGCTCAAATTGAATAAAAGTTCTCATAGTATTTAAGTACCCTTGGTACCTATTGTTAACACTCAGGTTGTCCCTTGGCTCCTTAAGGGATACGGCCGAGGTAACCACAAACCAATATTTGGACTGCAGGTCCTAGCCTACCTGCAATCAGAGAGGGCTCTCTCTTAATGATTTAGCTTCGTTGATGATGATTTTAGGCTAGTTATTGAGTTCAAGGGGTTTTGTTTAAGTTTTGGTGGGAAGGATGATGCTTCCAAGTAGAGAGGTAAGTATAATGTGATAAGTTCAAACCATTGGGCATGGAGTCATGGAGTAGAAACGCTGGTGCGTTTTCTTGGTCACAAGAGAAAAATGGAGCAAGATAGCTACACATGAAACAACTTTCAAGCTAAAGGATGGAATGAGGGCTAAGGAATGAGAGGCAACGAAGAATATCTTATTCAGCTTAACAGAGGGAAGGTGAATGAGCTCTATCTAGGAGCAGTTAAGAATCCATAGATAACTGTCAAACATGGGTGAATTAGAGGAAATATGAGCCAGAGGGAATTCATATTCATTACTAATTCAGATGAAAACATAAAGAAACAACAGATATTGAGCATAGAGTGCAACCAAGCAAGTTCTATGCTAATCTTTCTTTCTGCTATTTAGATGGTGATACATGTATAATATGAGCATATTCTCTCATATTCTCATTTGCATCTGAACACACCATAGCTGTTGTCCTTTTGCAAAAGGATGATCAAGGAGCTGAAAAGCCAATTTCTTTTTTCAGCCGAGCCTTAAGAGATGCCCCTTTGAAGTACCAAATCATGGAGAAGCAGGCCTATGCCCTTGTTAAAGCAATCAAAGATTTCCGAGTTTACATTTTATATTCACATGTGATTGCCTATTCCCAAATTCTGTTGTAAAAGACATATTAACCCAAGAGGGGTTAGAAGGCAAAATAGGCAAGTGGATTGCTAACATCCTTGAGTATGACATAGAAATAAAACCAACCAAGCTCATAAAGGGACAAGGTTTAGCCAAACTGATGTCCAAAACAAACTTCCAAACCTTAGACATTAACCAACTGGACAATGAACAGGAGCTGGCGACTCCACAGATCAGTGAAACATTTCTGCAATCCCCATGGTATGTTGATATATGTTTCGTATTGTTAAACCTATTTGCTCCCCCAGGATTGTCCAGAACCAAGAAAAGATTTTTAAAAATGAAGGCTTCAAAGTTTTGTGTCATAGATGGTGCTTTATTTTGGAAAAATCATGAAGGCATATTTCTTAATTGTTTAACCATGAATGAAACTAACAATGTCATGAAATAATTCCATGCAGGGGACTGTGGAGGACATCTATATTGGAAGTCCACTGCTGATAAAATTTTAAGGGCTGGTTTCTATTGGCCCTCTTTATTTGCATATGTAAAGAAGTTTTCTATCTCATGTCATAAATGCCAAATATTTGAGGGCAAAAGAAAGCTGTTACCTTTGCCTCTCAAGCCCATCTCAACCGAGAAGCCCTTTCAACAATGGGGTCTTGACTTCATTGGAGAAATCCACCCCTCTTCCTCAGGCCAGCATAAGTGGATTCTAACAGCCACCGACTATTTCACTAAATGGATTGAAGCCATCCCATGTAGACAGGCCAATGACTCCATCATTATCCAATTCCTTGAGACCAACATCCTTTCTAGATTTGGCTTCCCTGAGAAGATCATTATTGACAACGCCGCTGCCTTCAAATCCAAAAAGATGATCAATTTTTGCCATGAATTTCACATTACCTTGGGCCACTCCACCGCCTATTACCCTCAAGGTAATGGCTTGGCCGAATCATCCAACAAAAGCCTCATCACCATCATAAAGAAAGTGCTAGAAGAAAACAAGAAGAACTGGCATAGAAAGCTCACAAATGCCCTATGGGTAGACAAACTTTCAACAAAGAAATCCATTGGGATGAGCCCTTATGAGCTGGTGTATGGCATGGAGGCCAGATTTCCTTCTTCCTTGGGAATTCCTATCATCAAGCTATTATAAGAGATCCAAGTTGAACCAAATGATGTTCAACGAAGAATCAACCAGACAATTCATCTTTAGCAAACAAGAGAACAGGTCTATGACAGAGCTCAAATTTTGCAAGAGAAGCTCAAAAGGATGTTTGATAAGAGAGCTAAGGCTAAGGATTTCTGTGTTGGAAACAAAGTTCTAAGGTGGGACTCACGAAGAGAAGACAAGGGCAAACATGCAAAATTTGATTTTTTATGGAAACGTCCATTTGTTATCAGCGCTGTATAGGGCAATAACACATATTTCCTCAAATCTACAGATGGCAGCCCAGCTGAAGAAGGCCTTGTCAATGGCCGAATGCTAAAGCATTATTATGATCCCTATTGTTGAACACAGCACAACAAAGTTCTTTAAAGACAGAACCAAAGCAAGTCCTCCATTCAGATCTCTGTCATTGCATTAATCTCAGCAAAAGAACAGGCAGTTTTCCCGTCAATAAAAGAGAAGAGGATTTTCAATTTACATCAGCACCCTTTTTTCAAAACAGAATCAAGGGAAGTGCTCTAGTTTTGTTCCCCTATGTTGTGTTTATTTCAAAGGGAGGTTCTCAGGCACAGCTGCATGTAGTAATAGAGCACGCAGAAGAAAGCAGGCAGTGCTGCTATTGTATAAATATTCATTTTATGAGAATGTTGTGTTCAGGTTTCAAAGTTTCAACCATTTGATAGCCAGCACAAGGGAATTTTCAGCCTACAGCAACAAAAGGAGATCAAGGCAGTCTGACCTACTGTTCTTGGATTTTCACAAGGAAAAGCCATCCCCAAGTGGAGCCACTGTTAGCCTCCTATTGCAACAGGTGTTCATCTTTCATGATTGATAGTTGAAAGTGCCAAATATGTCATACTTTTCATGCTACAATGCTCCATATTTCCAAAAGAGGCCAAAGAAGAGGCGATGAAAGTGTGTCAGTCTAAATGCCACTGTTGTATTCCAATTTTGATGAGTTATTCCTTTTTGAAGAATTTTCTGTTAAGGGAAGGCAAAACAACTTAATCTTGGCTTCCCTAGGTTTCAATTTCTTGTTCTAGAATGTAGAGAATTAAAATTTGTCCAAACAGTTTAATCTTGGCAGATTTGTAGATAGGTAGAGAAACAAAGGAGCCCAACTGTTTAATTTGGGCCCCTGGAAGAAATAAGTGTAGATTTAGATAGGAGGACAGCAAAAGAAAAAAGGGTAATCAGGGTCTGCAAGTCCAAGTGCACCCATGCAAAAAGAAGAAAAAATGCTAGGTAAGTAGGCTAGGTAAGTAGTCTTGTGGTTGCAGAATCAAGCTATGTGATCCATTTCATGTTTTTTAATGCTATAACTATTCAGATCACAAGTACAAGGCAATTCCCTTTGGAGGAGCTCAAGCGAGGCATGTCTAACTTCACTTTCTTCCTTTCCCTCAAATCACTCACTAACATCCCCTGGAGGACTTTGGGATCTGCCCAACTAGTCCTGTTATCACTTCATTTTTGTAAGATACCAAGTCAATCTTTGACTTTCTGCAGTGAAAAGAAGCCACATTTCTTGTGTAAAAATCATGTCTCCACAGTCCATTCACTTCCTATGTCTAAGTTTTAGCTCACAAACTTAGCCTCTCCCCTACACTTCACCTCACAAATTCATATTAACTCTTTACTCTACTATCTAGCTCCCTAGATCATTTCCCTACCCCCTATTATACAAAAAGCTATAAAAAATCCCAAAAATATTACATACCCCACCCTATAGCACTATAGCTATGTACATACAGTTCTGGGATATAATAGTCCACCTGGGACTATTATGAACCCATCCGTGTCATAAACTCTGGGATTGATCTAAACCTCTGGTTAGGCCAATAACCGATATCTACCCCTTCACCCTTAAAACCTCATATTTCTACCCCTCCATAGTCATTTTCCCAAAGTTAATGTTTAAATGTTTTATTAAAAATTAAATTATCATTCCCCCCCCGCTTAAACCTAACCCACAAAACCCACATTTCCTAAAGTTTTGAACCCCCGTGGCATAATATTATTTTAATATTCACGCGGGCCCCCGCTCCAAAGTTGCACACTACCCCAATCAGCCCGCCAGCCGTCCGATGCCCGACACTTCAGATCCTACGATGGGCAGGTGTTTTCATTTGCCGATCTGCCGGAGGTGCGGTGCAGGAGAAAACTGGATACCGCCTCCGCCGAATGACGAGGCACCATGTCATCATGATGTCATCAACCTGCGTCGGCGTCCTACCACCGTGTCACTGCCACGTCACCCTACCGTACTACTAACGTCACGTTGCTGACATTACCCTACCACGTCACCGCTATACTGGGACCCACCACTGACATCATTGCCGAAAAGGGCACGAAGCGCGAAATCTGCAGCAATGGATGCCAGGAATGAAAAACCGAGGCAGTTTTTGATGCGTGATTAGCGCTTAGCACTAATCGTGCATCGCTAAGGGAAATAGGCCAAAATGGAAGCCCTCTCATGGCTCGGCTACTAGCAAGCCCGAAATTCGCAAATTCACAGGAATTTCTTCGCGCAGGATTCAGAAAAGGGGTAAAAAACAAGTCTTAAAGCAACGGAGGGCTGAACAACAGCCATAAAATGTCGATGGGACAGTTTAAAGCATTCAGAAGACAATAAGGAGCCCAGGTTCAGTGAAAGTGTATCAGAGGAAGTGGTGAAGACTATCAGTTAATGTTTTTGGTGGAAATCCATATTTCCAAAGCAGGTAAACATTAAGAGGCCCCCATCAAGGTCAACAAAGCAGTATTGGGCCATCAAAGCTCACTAGATCAAAGTTAATGCATAAGGCCACCTAAGGGCAGCGCTGCAGAAATCAAAGCACAGTTATGGCCAAATTCCAGCATAGAGCTCTAAGGACATCATAGTTACTCATTTTTGAGGCGGCTGCACCCGGCGCAACATTTAGATAGATATTTTGCGCATTTATTTCAGGCATATGTTACGTTAAAGTCACTTATTGCATCAGATCTCTCTCAGATCTGATTCTTGTAGATATTTTTCTTATAAAACCACCCTAATTTACTGTTTAGAGGGTTGGTTGGTTAATGCACTCCAAGAGAGACTCACTCTATATATCTGATATGTTTTCCTTAATCAAAGACTGCTGAAAGCTTGGAGAATGGACTGTGTGCTGTGTATTAGTGTTTGAAGCGTGAATTATGGAATTCTTGTGCTGTAGCATGACTCAATAAGTGCCTCTTACCTCTGTTTTCATTGATATATGATCATATTATACATGTATCACCTATTCGGCTTCTTTCTTTCACGAAATGTCCCCATAGGTGCAACATGTCTCTCGGCATCTTCAAGAGTCTCCCTAATCCATGAGGGTCTCCTTTTCTAGGAGGAGGGATCATGAAGGGGTGGATCAATGGGATCCATTGGTCCTTTAGCATCGAACATATACTCATCCTAGGGTTCTCTCTACTTTCTTGAATCTGCTTCTTTGTCCTTCATTGTAAGAGGAAGGTTACTAATCTTCCCAATGGTAGCATCCTCATCAAAAGTGACATCGTGACTTATCTCCACTTCTATTTAACCAGGCACATAGATTCTATATGCCTTATAAGTTTCACTGTAGCCCACAAATGTTCCTTTCTTCCCAAAGGCATCCAATTTTCTTTTCTTTTCTTTCACCACATGAAAATATACGGGGCTACCAAAAATTATAAAGTGAGAAACATCAAGTTTCTTACCGATGAAAACTTCTTTAGGAGTCTTGTATTCCAACACTTGATGAGGGCATCTATTTTAAACATACACGACGGTGTTTGAAACTTCATCCCATAAGAATTCTGGAAGGCTTTGATCATGAAGCATGGCACGGGTGGCTTCTACGATAGAATGCCTCTTCCTTTCAGCAACACTATTTTTCTCAGGAGTATGTGTGGTAGTAGTATCCCTCTTAATGCCAAATTCTCTACAATAATATTTGAGCTCATTTGATTCATATTCAGTTCCATTATCGGTCATCAATATTTTTATCTTCTTCATGGTTTTATTTTTGACCAAATATTTGAAAGAACAGAACCATGAGAATACTTCATCCTTCTTCTTCAAGAAATATATCGAAGTCTTGTGAAAGAAATCATCTATAAAGGTTGGATAATATAAGTATCCTCCCATTGAGTTCATAGGCATTGCACCAAATAGATCAGAGTGAATCAATTGCAATATGTTAGTAGTCTTGCTATCACTTGAGGGGAATGGTCCCCTTCTATGCTTTCCTTTAGGACACCCCTGACAAATAGCTTCATGTTCTAATTTAAATTTGGGCATATATGTCACCCTGTTCCTCACATCGAGTAGAGCCGTATAATGTAGATGAGAAAACCTCCTGTGCCATAATTCAGATTGAAGTGTTGTGTCATAATCCATAGCTCCAAATGGTCTTTCTCCAACTTGATATAGGATATCAACCCTGAAGCCTAGTGTAAATGCATCTTCGAAATTTTTATTCCACACATGTACATTTCCATCAATGAATTCCACCTTGAATCCTTTATCCTCCATCACCGAGATAGTTACCAGGTTCTTCTATAGATCAGGTAGATATAGTACTTCTTGTAGTGAATGGTGTTACCCTGATTAAAGAGTAACATTCCCAACTCCCTTCACAGGATAGGTAGTATTGTCTCCAAGGATAATTTCTAAATTTCTATCCCTTTCAATATACCAGGTGAAGTGCCTTGAGGCACCACTATTAATCAACCAATTTCTCAAAGTGTCTAGAGGAGATGCAGTAGAAAGGGAATATATAAGATATAATTATTTTTTCCTGTTGTCAACAACATTAGATTGATCATACTTGGTGTATCTTCATCTTGGGAGGGTGACCATTTCCTTGATGAGAATCGAGAGCATTCCTTTTTCCTTGGTTGTTGAATCTTGCATTCCTTTAATTGTGGTTTCCCCTAAAATTGTTGTTCTTGTGGTTGTAATCATCATGAGGTGTATCCCTTCTGTTACACAAAATATTATCACCATGACTATTTGCAGTCAGTATGGATCTATCATCATTCATATTGTCCTCCTTAGCAATTCTCAAACCTCGGCTCTGCATGTCAAGCTTTGAAAATGAGAGAATGTACTTAAAAATCAATAAAGCTCTGGTTCCGCACTTTTTCTTACTGTTACCTGCGGTCCCGCACCCCATGGTCGTGTTACATGCGGACCTGGCCACTCTGTCTCTAAAGGAGTGGGTGCGGACCCCTTTGAAAGTGAAAAAGGCACAAGTTTATTCTTAAAAACTCACTTGTGGTTAATTCTGGATGATTCTAGAAGGAATCTTGACGTGGATGGTTCGCTCCTAGGTGGTTCATGCATCCCAAAACTAAAGGAGCTAATCCCTTGATGAGAGGAGCTTATCCCTTTGAAGGAGGGCTTTATCCCTTTGAATGTGGACCTAGTAACTTCCCTCCATTGCATTATAAATTAAGGCATTGGGCTGGTTGCTAGAGAGGTTAGAAGCTAAACATTTTTGAGGGTAAACGTTGTTGGAATTGAGACTTCCTAGTTAAGCTTGAGAGAAGAGATTACATACCTTTTGGCTTCATTGGGAAGAGAGTGAAACTTGTCAAAGTAGAGGAGATTCTTGCTGGACCCTGGGAGGAGCTTGTACAGCATCAAGGCACCAAGGTTGTAAAGTTCTTCTTTGATTAAAGTTAATACAATCAGATTCATTCTTCTCAACAAATTGTCTTATGTGATTTGTTTCATGAATTCCTTGATCATCATGATAAATATGCTTTATTATATTGGATTTTCAGGTGCTATTTAATGTGTGTGCATGTTTTTGTTTGCAGATTCTTTACAAGGGAGCTCATTTGGATCAACAGAGTGTGGCTTCCACAAACTTGCACTGGACCCAAGGTAGGCCTAAAACGCTTGTTTGCCTTTATTTATAAATTGCATATTTAGAGAAAGATAGAATTTTTTTGGTTTGCTTGTCGTTAGATATCATTAGATACTAGGGAGGTCAGTCTTGTCCGCAAGAACGACTTATCCGGCCGACAAAATGGCGACTCTGCTAGGGACTAGAATTTTTTATTTTTCCTTTGCTTTTACTTTGACTTGAGAAACTGTGTCTTTGTTTCTGTTTTTGGATTGATGTGTGTGGGATTGGGTAGGTTTAGTAGATCTTGAAATATTTTTTGTTTTTCATACTTTTGGGAGAGGACCGCACCCTCTGCTTGTAACACAGTGCGGAAATACCCGCACTTTTGCTTTACATACAGAGCGGTACTGCACCTGGGTAAACTGGGGGCCTGCGGACCCTGTCAAAACTTTGAAAAGCTTGAAATTTTCTCAATTAGTCAGCCTAGGATTTGTTTAGGTGTTTTTAGCCTCTACCCAGATCTGCACGTGACTTGTCAGGAACTTTTCTTAGGTTAATTCCATTGGCATTAGGGTTTTAGGTGAAATTCCTAGAATTTTTGGTTGCCGGGCTTGATTTTGATTTTGGTCTTGTAGTAACTCAGAGCTTAGAAGCCTTAGAAACCTCAGATCACGTTGGTTTTTGCTGGCCTTCTTATGAGTCTTACCGTTTGCAAAATCTACCTTTGTTGAGGAATCCATCTTATTTTTCTCTTTGCAAAACTTCGAAAGGACTTGTGTTGAAAGTTTTGGATTTCATTTTTAAAAAAGAAAACAAAAATTGGTTGTTTTTTGACTGATTTGTGATTCTGGACAAATTAGTCCTTAGTTTGCTCATAACTAAGTAAAACATCCTTGAAAAGAAATCTTGTAAGCTTTTACTTCAAATAGTTTTTTAGAATTTATAGATCTCAAGATTAGATTTTTCCATAGTTTTGAGTGTTTTATAAAAACAAAACAAAAAAAATTCTCTTTTGAAAAAGTTTGTTTTGTAGTATTTGAGTGTTTGAAAGAAAAGGGACATTTTCGTGAGCATAACTAGTTGTCTCATTTTTGAGTGTATTGGAAAAGACAAAAAGCTCTTCTTTTGACTTGATTTTTAAGGAAAGATTTGTTTTTACAACCATTTGCATTCTCAACTGTCTCTTAGGCTAGAAATTCATTGAAGGGAAAAGATTCCTTATCATCTTAAGTGCATTTTTTAGTGATTTGGAGTCGATTCTTCACACCATAAGTTTCATCTCCGCACCTTTTGACTTAAAAAAAAACCAATAAAAAATAACGCTTAAAGTAAAATCTATCTAGTAATCTTTTTATTTCTAGGGCTCTTTGTCACCAACATAGCTTAGGCTAGTACCTTGGAGTAGGGAGTAATTAACTCTCCAAGATAGTAAAACAAACAAGTAGTTGTATCTTGCAGTAGGAGATAAATTCCAATTGTTACATCTATGCTCTGGGAAAGCTCCTCTTAAAGGAGAAGCACGAGATCATATCTGAACCAGTGTGGGAATCAATCCTTCCTCATTGGGAACAATAGAAGATATTCACGTATTAAAAACGGTAAACCTCGGATTGACCATTGTCGAAGAGCCTGGGGTCACTTGTTGGTAAACCTTAGATTATGTCAAGGAGCCTTCAAGGGGATTGAGCTTGTTACTCTGCCCTTGCGTGCATATCGGATCGTAGACTGTCGCCCAAGTATATTTGTTTCCATTGGTAACCATAGTGACCATATTCTATAGGATTATTTCCTAAGGTGACGGTGGAGGGAAGATCCCATTGTACCTGGAGCAGACATCGGCTAGACTCACTTGGATTTTCTGGGGGGTTCTCTTCACTCAAGACAGTTTAGTGGAGAAACGTGTGCCAGTCTATTCATTAAGCAGGTTGCCGAGGTAACTGTTCCAACCGCCATTTCTGTATTGAATTCTGCGACGTTGGATTTCATCACCAACTAGTGTTTTCGGTACAGAAAGTTACTGTTTGTGTGTGGTTTGATCTCCTAGATTCTTTAGGCATGTGATTCAAAATTGTTTGGTTCTTTAGAGACTTTAGGTGGTTTTCATTGAGATTTTTCTTTGTTTGCGTGTGAAGTAGTTAAAATATTTAATCGTGGCTGAATTACTGAGGAAGTCCCATAGACTTCGGGGCCAACCTCCTGAGTTTTCACCAAGCCAGCTTGAAGGGCTATGAGCCCTTGTAACTCCTAGTGACAGTAGAGTTGGGTCACCTAAAGAAGGAGAGTCTTCATTGGTTGTACATCCTGATTATCAAGCTCTAGTAGTAGATTATAATCCACAATCTATTTCATTTTCCGAAGTTACTGGTAGTTTTTCATCTACTAGTGATTTAGCTGAGGAACCTGAAATATCTGAACCTGAAACTGAACCTGCTGCTACTCCAACATCAGGATCTGCCTCTCCAACTTCCAGTGGTCCTGGTTCACCCAGGGTAGAAAGAGTCATTACCCAAAATCTTCCTTCTGGACTTATTGCTATTGAAGAACTTGTTACTTCGGAAGAAGGTATCCCTATCCCTGAAAATCAACCAGCTATAGAACTTAGGGAGCATGAATCGATCTTTTACAGTCCACCTAGGAGGGACGCTTGGTATCTTTCATTGACCAATTTTTTGGAAAACCCAGGACTAAGTTTTTCACCACCTCGCATTCCTTTTCATCCCACACCTAGGGGTTATTATCCTCCGTTAAATATGTCAAGACAGTCGTCCATGTTTTCTCAATCTCCAGAAACCTTTTTATATGGCGGTCCTTCTATTCCCTCTGGGTATCAGTCACTTACTGGTACTTTTTCTGGAGCATATCCTCAACCTATTGAACAAGGGTTATTAACTAGTAATAATGGAACTAAGCCGTTAAGTGTAGAAGATATTCTTATGATGTCAAGTGGCCTGTTACCGCCTGGGCGACAGCCTCAAGGTCCTCAATTATCGCCTGGGGGACAACCTCAAGGTACCCAATTACCGCCTGGGGGGCAATCTCAAGGATAATACATACCTACGGGACAGTACATTCCTCAAAGTCAACCCCAGACTCAATATGTACCTCAAGGTCAACCCCAGTATCAATATGTACCTCAAGGTCAACCCCAGTATCAGTACGTGCCTCAAGGTTATCAACCTCAAGTTCAGTACCCAACCCAAGGTTTCCAACCACCTTCCGGTCAACAATTTGTCCAAGGAACTGGAAATGTACCTTTGAATTATCAACCCTACCCTCAACCTGGTTATGGTCCTCAATATTCTCAACCTGCTATGGGTCCATACCCTGGAATGAATTTAGTGTGGGATCCATCTCAATCTCAACAGATCTTGCAACCGAATGTGCAGTTGTCATCTCAAACTAGACAACCTTTGGTTCCTGGTTCACCCCTTCTATAGTTTCTCAGCCTGGGCCTAGTATGCCTCGTACTCCACCTCAAATGACTACTGCAACTGCTGCAACATCTATTCAATCTACTTCACCTACTTCTAGAGTATCGACAGCTCCGGTTTCTACTGTTCCTATATCGATTCCTCAAGCATCTTTACCTCAGTCTAGATCCACAATTCAGACTTCGGTTCAAATGCCTATAGGACAACCTGGTCCAAGTACGGTTGTCACAAGTCAACCTCAATTTACTTATCAACCGTACCAAGGACAGTACCAATTCGGTCCTACTGTGCAGCAGCCTGTCTATCAGTATCAATCGTACCCTGGATATACATATCAACAACCTCAACAACCCCAGTACGGTCCGGTTAATCCTGGTTTTCCGGGAGGATATAATATCCCAAATGCAATTCCAATTCCTAGTTATCCTGGATATCCTCCTCCTGGGGCTGGTCTCATGACCCAGGGTTTTAGGGACCCTAATCATCAGTTATCGTTCATTGCAACTTTGGACTTGCCTGACTTATTGTGCCTTACGAACGATCCAATTAACTATCTTCCGTTTTGGCCGCCAATGCCGAATAAGTTGCCTAGTGATATTCCTAAGTTTGAAGGAAAATTAGGAGAGGACCCGTCGAACCATGTGATGACTTATCACCTCTGGTGTGCATCTAACTCCATTTCAGATGATTCAATCAGTTTAAGGCTTTTCCAACGCACTATAATTGGTCTTTCGGCCAAGTGGTACATTGAGTTACCGCAAGCCTCTTTTTATAACTTTAGTCAGTTAGCTACTTCGTTTTTAACTCATTTTCAGTTTCCAGTCAGATATGACAATGGCACGGAATTATTAACTTCATTAAAACAGTCAACGTCCACTTACATTTCAGATCACATTCATGAATGGAGACGTCGACGGCGTTTAGTGAAAGATTTTATTCCGGATCAGATCTTAGCTGAATGGTTTGTCAAATCTTTATTACCGAAAATCACTGAGGCTGTAGCTAAGGCAGGAGTCGTTACTGAAGAGCAAGTAATTTCTCAAGCTCAGTACCTTGACTTAGTTAATAACGCAGTCAGGTACGTTACACGAGAAAATCCCTGACCTTCCTAAACAAAATCAAATAACTGCAGCTCCTTCAGGGTCTCATGCCGATGATGGTATGATTGGTACGGTTAATACCAAAAGTAAGAAGAAATCTTCCAAGAATTCTTCTCCTATCATAATGTTACCAGATTCCCCAACGGGAGATTCTTCCACGGAAATTTCTGCCAATATTCATGGTGTAGAGTCATCTACAGCCAAATCAAAATCCGGCAGTAAAAAGAAAGGGAAGAAGAAAAATAAAACAGATAAAAATTTGAAGAGAAACTGGAAAAAATGGAATCAACTGATGAGAAACGCAAACCTCATTATCCTTGTCTCATTTGTGACAAAGAGCATTTTACAAGAGACTACCCTCATTGCGCTGAGGTTGCGAAAATCGTCAAAGGTTCCCAAACACCTGCTGTTTTGAAGGATCCTTTTCCTAGTCAAGACAGTAAGATGATAGGTTCTTCCTCAAATTCCTCAGAAGAACCCATAATGATGATGTCCCATGTTAGGGTTGCGACTCGATCGCAAGATTATGGAAGTAAAAGTTCTGTTGGTGGTAAGGAAGGAGAATCTTCTAATTCAAACCCATCAACTTGAACTCCCAGTTCTGATCCACTACAGATCGAGAAACCTTACCCAGAATTAGTAATCAAACCGCCTGCCAAGGGTATACTTCGAAAGTCTTCTTTCAATCCACATGCGAGAGCGGCTCAGAACTATAACATTGTTGAAGATTTGGCTATTTCACCTTCAGCAATGTCGGCTTTGGAAGTGCTGCAATCATGTCGAGCACAACGTAAATTGCTATTATCGGCTATAGGAGCTGTTGACATTCAGGACTCGAACCTTATAATTTTCGATCTAGAAAACAGTACACCTCGCTTACCTCATGAAATGCCTTTCCAGATTCCAGTGTTAGTAAAAAACATACCTTGTTATAGGACTGTGATTGATGAGGGAGCCTCAACGTGTATTATGTCAATCCAGTGTTGGGGATCGCTTGGTTCTCCTACACTTAATCAATCCCCGACGATTCTAAAGGCCTTTGATGGCCGTCGGTTCCATCCTTTTGGCATTCTACAGGATTTACCTATAGGGGTAGAAGGCAAAACTGTTAATCTAGATGTGGAGGTGGTTGATGCCCCTCTAGATTACAACCTTCTCTTGGGTCGTAGTTGGTCTTACGCTATGACAGTTGTTGTTTCATCGGTCTTTCGGCTTATAAAGTTCCCTCATAATGGAAAGATTGTAACTATAGACCACCTAACTTACTTTTCATCCGACCCAGCCTCTTCTAAAAGTATCCAGCATGTCGGCAAAACAACTATCCCTTATAAGGATATTGGAGTAGGACTAGTTAAAGGTTCTGGTTTACTAGGAACTTTTCCTTTTCCTCCTATCAATGCATTGTCTTCTACTGCAACCATTCATATGATTTCATCAGACACTATTGTTTATGATGATCCTTGGATTGTACCTTCCGAATCTGAGATAGATTCATTTGGTGATGTTATGCCTTTGAGTCCATATGAAATTGCATATCAGGTCGTGCAGTCATTTTCCGACCCTTCTTCAACCGAAATTGACTTAATGAATGTGGTCCATGAAGAATCACTTTCAACATCAAACTCAGATTCAATAACGTTTTCCGAACTTGTTCACACTCATGAGCAAATTCGTGAAATCTTGTGTGTTGATGATTTACCATGGGAAGATCTTCATCATAGATCTTCATTTTTACCTGAGATTGATCGCTTTCAAAATGATTTTTCATCTATTTTTACGACTGAATATGTCAAGGAACCTCAGAATCCAATGAAAAATCCTGATTCTGAGTTAAATTTGGGAAACATTTCTCGAACTATTCCTATTGATATTTCGGTTAAGCTTGGAATTGTTGAAAACATTCATATAGGTGCCTCTTGTACGAAAGATGAAATTCAAACATATAAGGCCCTTTTTCGAGAATTCTGCGACGTGTTTGCCTGGTCATATGAGGAAATGCCAAGAATTGACCTAGCAATTGTTGTTCATGAAATCAAAACTTACCCGGATGCTAAACCCGTCCGGCAACGTTTGTGTCAGATCCACCCACGAAAAGCTGCTGCTATTAAAGCAGAAGTTGAAAAATTACTTAAAGCAGGTTTCATTTATCCAATTCCGTTAACGGATTAGGTATCGAATATTGTTCCTGTTAACAAAAAGCAAGGAACAATAAGAATATGTATCGATTATAGGGATATTAATCGAGCCTGTCCAAAAGACAAATACCCAACTCCCTATATCGATCAAATCATTGATGATTGTGCCGGCAGTGAAATATTCTCCTTCATGGATGTTTTTTCCGGATACAATCAAATAAATATTCTACCTGCTGATCAACCAAAAATGGTTTTCATTTTTCCATGGGGGACATTTGCTTATTGCAAATTACCTTTTGGGCTCAAGAACGCTGGGGCCACTTTTCAAAGAGCCATGTCTTACGCGTTTCATGACATCAAGCACATTGTGCAACCCTATCTCGATGATTTAGCTGGTCATTCATTACATCGAGCTGATGATCTCATCCATTTACGAGCAACCTTTATGAGGTGTAGGCATTATCGAATTAGGTTGAATCCACACAAGTGTGTTTTCTGTATAGAAACAGGTTGGTTACTAGGGTTTGTTGTTTCGAAAGTCGGCATTCGCGTCGATTCCTCGAAGGTTGCAGCTATTGTCAAATTACCTCCTCCTTCGAGTCTTCGCCAACTCCAAAGTTTGCAAGGGAAAGCAAACTTTTTACGACGATTCATTCCTAACTATGCCGAGATCACAAAGGGTTTTACTCGGTTATTGAAACAGAATACTCCATTCTTTTGGGATGAGACAGCTGACAAATCTTTTGATGCACTAAAACACGCATTGACCCATGCACCGTTATTGCATCCTCCCAACTGTTAGTGTTAGTATTTTCAGCCTTCCTCCAGTGATCAAACATGCTCTTACAAAGTGATTTTAAGGTGTCAAGGTCAAATTTTGTCATTTCAGTGTCTTTAAGCAAAATTTGGTCACTAGGCATTAGGTCTACAGTTTGATTTTACCCTTGTCAAAGTTGTCCAAATGTCGGTCCATGTCACCATTCAGTTGAGTATACCATCATTCAAAGAGTTTTCATTATCATGTCAAGTCCCACTGGGTCATTTTACACCTTGTTCATGCTTCAGTTGTGCCTAGGTAAGGTCATTTCCCTCTCCTAGGGTTTTGAAGGAAATTTCTCTTGAACGACCAAATAATTGGCAAAACTTGTATCCTAATGTTCATACACCTTCCCCTATCCTTAAATTACCTTATCAAACACTTCCCATCACTGAGATCCCCCAAATTCCTCATTTTCGCACAAACCCTAGTTTCTTGCTACAACCTGGCAATTTTCTAGGTTAGACTTGTGTTTTACCTTTTTGGACCCCTTCCCCTCACTCAATTTCTAATATTCCACTTTCCCCTACTTCGTAACATCCCTCCCTACTTTCAAAAATTTCCTCAAGAATTTAGAAGCTCCCTATCCACTTCATTTCGCTTTATTTCGACAAATCTCTTGTTCCACACATCGGGGTAGGTTTCACTCAAATGATGTTTCTGAGCAAGGAAAGATGAATATGGAGAAACTGAGAGAGGGTTTTGTCCACAATAGGCCAAGGAAGAAAAATGTCCTTCACATTTTACACAAGTGTCATGGTTTTAGAGAAATGTCAAAAATACATATGCCTTGGGAGAATCGATGCACCTCTGAAGTGACCTTGGGAAAATCAAGTTTTCTTCTATCTTGGTTGGCCAAATGACTTTCGTGATGAGTCAAATGATAGCTAGACACAACTAGCTTTCCAATGAGCTATCATGAGCTCAATTTGGAGTTTAGGAAGGCATTCAAAAGTTGACTGCAACAGCACTCTGCCTTGAGGCAGCCTCATTTGCCACATTTTGACCAGTCTTGGGAGATTTGATTTTTGATAGCGCAAATGAACTCCAAATTGAAAAATTCTAGTTGGGTTGGAAATTAGACTCAAATAAATTTCCAACGCGCTATCCTACATCCAATTTAGACAACGGGGAGGCCTCCAAAAGTCACCTAGAAAAGGGAACGACGCACATAGAGAGCGCGGCGCACTAGGAGAAATTTTCTAGTGTAAATTTACACTGGCGCGACGCACATGGAAGGTGCGGCGCATAGAGCTGCCAAGGCTGATTTTTCTCAGAATTTGCAACCAATTTCCTTCAATCCCTTGAATTTGCTACTGGGGTCAATCTCTCAGTGTTTCATCCATTTTTGTGCTCAGTGACGGTGGTGTAATGGCGATAAAGGTTGAAACAAAGATTCATACCCAACACAAACAAATTTGCTACCAGGGTTTAAAAAATTCATTGTTTCCTCCAAACATTGTGGAAGGGTCCAAGCCTACATCAGCAGAATATTGATCACCATCACAACATAAGGCACCTTTGCAAGATGAGGAGAAATTCCATCTTTACACTGATATAGTAAACTTGAATGTTAATGAATAGCATAAGATAGTAGATTAGGTCATCATGGAGAAAGATGCTAAGATCAAAGAGCTTAGGGACAATTTTTCTAAGGCCAATTTCATGGTTTGATTCCTAGAGCAGGATAATGAGCAATTGAAGGTAAATCAACTACTCTTGAATAAGCATAAGGTTGATGTTAGCAAAGAAGATGTAAAGGGAAAATAATTAGTTGACATAGATGATTCAGATGAGCATCAAGAGCAAGTGACAAGGAAGAGTCCAAAGACTAGAGGACTCAAAAGGGAACTTCAACAAGAAAGGGAGCAGATGTCTTCAGTTGACCTAATTTCAGGAGAAATCAATGAAAATAGGGAGTTTTGGCTTGACAAAGTAAATTTCCATTTAAACAATCTTCTTAAGAGGGCCAAAAGAGACAACAAATTTCAAAGACATGTGGCTACTCATTGCTACACAAAGAATCAGGTCTCTAAAGTCAAAATCAAGCAGTTGATGAAAATACTCCAGGAAACCCTAATCAGGCAAAAGGAGAAGGTTAAGTTTGATTTGCTTGTTGATGCTTCCCTCAAAGCAATATAGGAGAAGGACAAGAAAGCCTATGCATGACGAGAGGCCATCAGGTGAAACAGGAGGCCGATTTCATCCTCATTCAAGATGATGATGCAGATGTGGAGAGCGCCCGACTTAGGATGACTATTCAGGAGCATAACACGGAGATCCAAGACTTGTCAGTCAATGTGGAGAGGGCCAAATGGATCATCAAGTATTTGGAGTAGAGAAACAAGCAGCTTGAGGACCAGCATGAGATCATGGAGCTGCAAAACATCCGTGAAGACCAGCAGGCTGCCCAAAGAAGCCTAAATGAGAAGACACCTATTCAGCAGGAGATAGAGGCTGATTGAGAGATTTGGCTCGAGAGGATCCAAATCCATTTAGAGAAGCTGTTGGTGAAAGAGAACAAGGATAGGGACATGCTCAGGAACATGAAAAACCACTATTGGGCACGAAACAAGGTTTGCAAGGCACGAATAAGGAATTTGAAGGCAAACCTAAAGAAGGCATCAAAAAGGAAAAAGAGGCAAAAAGAGCATGATCGACTCCGGATATTGGTCGAGGAAATCCTTGGCCCACCATAACACTTAATGAAGAAGCTCCAGACTAAATTTCAAGAAATTTGGAGCACATTTTGAAATTTTGAAATTTTTTGTGCAAAAAACAGGGATTTTCTCCCTGTGTGCCATGCACGTGGCGCGACGCTAAAATTCTAGAGCTCCAAATGAATAATGGCTTGCATTTTTGGATTCAGCATCAAAAATTATCACTACTGGTGTCCGGGCAAGAAATTTGGGCAAGGTATGAGTCTCCAAAAGGTCAAAAAACACCCAAAAATGGCCTCTCTACCACTTTTTTGACACACAGGAAGAAGTCTTGGGAGAATGAAGATTTGAAGGGGAAAATGAGCACCAAATTCAAAAATTCTAGTGGGGTTAGAAATTAGACAGGACAGGCTTTCCAACAAGCCTAGTTGGGAAATTTTGGACACCTGTAAGTGCCCCAAAATAAGCCCCAAAGTAGCGCGATGCACAGAGAAAATGGCGCGGCGCACAGAGGAAAAATTGCCAATTTGCTTCCGCTTCGCGAAATTTTGGTTCGCGACTTCTCCAAGTGGTCCCGCTCATCTACACTTTGGTTCTTTGGCACCAAAGGTGGAATTTAAAATGTTTTTTCTCCAGATTGGCTTCTATCCAAGTGGCGAAGGAAGGTAAACGGTCACCCCAAGCCAAATGTCATGTTTGTAGTGCTGCACCTGTAGCTGATGGTTGGCTCTCCATTTCCATTTTGTAATGATTTGAGTAAATCCCCAACCCTTCGGCGTTCTATCTCTTCCTTACACATTCTATATATTGTATGCAAGCTATTTGCAAAGGGTTGGTTGGCTTGTAAGTTCTGGGAGACTGTGGAAAAGAAACTTTGTTTCTTCACTGTATATTTTGACAGAGAATTAATGAAAGGCAGTGGCTCTGTTTCATGAGATTCTTGTGGTTGTGAGTGTACCAAATGTGTCTCTTATGTTTTCATATGTATCTCGTTATGTTTCATAATTCAATTCATGTTCATTTCCAGTGAAATTTTATGAGTGAGATTAGGTAGAATTCAATTTTATTGCTCTGCGTGTGGGAAAATTTCATGTTCAGTGTTTTTCTTCTGTTGAAAAGGATTCATGTAACTATGCCCTTTTCACTTTCTTCAGCAATCTATTCATGCCATGGTACCTCAAACTAAATTGTTACATTCTCCACCTACCTTGCCTCATGGAATAATCTATGGCTTTGTATTAAATTCTCTGTTCTTTGCTGACCGTTGGTCCCATACCATCCCAGAAGCTCGGACATTCATGAAAATTGTTTCCAGAATCCCTATTCATTTACTAGCCTAAGGTAAATATTTCATTGTAAGTCATCTCAGACCGTTTTCGATCATCTATTCACTGAGTGTGACTCGGAGAGAGCCCTCTCTTACTCTGGTAGGGCTAGCTACCAGACTGAGCATGGTTTGTGGTTACCTTAATTTTTTGCCTTCCTTCAGCCTAAGGCAGATTTAGGTGCTAACATATTGGCGACCATACTGGGGAAGAAAATGGTTTGCTTGAAGATTGTTTTTCCCCAGTACATCTATCAAGCTCAGATCTGATGGTTGATGGTGAACAACAATCAAACATAAGAAGACAGTTGAAATCATTCACCTGGCGACTCCATTCACTGAAAAATCCAGCAATCGGTGCTTCATGGTGACTCCACTGCAAAGAGGTCAGTAGCTTTGAGATTTTCAAGATGGATCAGGTTGCAAGAAGATACGCTCCCATGAGATGAGATCACATTCCAGGCTTTCCAAATAAGATTTCGAAAGTAGATTGGTCAAGGAATTTGCCTACGTTTAAAGATGATGGTAAGAAGGACGCTGCTTTACATCTAGTTCGATTTCACATGCATATTCGCAAGTTGAAGGTCGATTTTCCTGAAGATTGCTTAATGAAGATATTCATGGCCACCCTAGAAGGTGAAGCCCAATCTTGCTATGAAAGTTTTCCGCCTGCTTGTATTTACTATTTAAAGGATTTTCATGCCATGTTCATTGAAAGATATAAAGACTCTTATCCATCATTAAATCTAGTTCATGACTGTTGCAAACATGCTTCTACTTTTATTGAAAGCCTTGAAAAATACTATGAGGATGATAATTTTATGGATGATGAGATCATGGAAGCCCTGGATGAAAATCCCTTTCAGCAGCGTAAAGACGATCATGAAAATTTGCAGCATGATCAAGATTGTAGTACAGTGGAAGAGGAAAGAATTTTACCTCTTGATAGTCAACAGGAATTACATGAAATGGATCAGAAGTATGAGGAATATTTATATACACCTTCATTTGAAATTAATGAAGGCAATCACTGTTTGAGCGAAAGAAAACAAAAGGTCTTATCTCCTTTGTCTGAAGACGAGATAGGTCAACTCTTGCACGGTTATGTTCTAGCTCAAGCTAATGTGGATTTGCAGTGCACACATGGTCAAGAAAGTGTTGGTGAAACTTCTTCCTCTTTTGAAAAGGGTGACAATCCGGTGAATAGCTTTATAGATCAGCAGGTTGAAGAATTCCATATGGCTCAAAGTCATGAAAGAAAAAGTGTCGTTTTGGATCTGTCCATAGAAGAAGATAGAGTTTTGGATCCAAATGTTCTCATGTCATCAGAGCACAGTCTTCATGAAGAGGTAATCCAGTCATCTCATGAACAGCAAGATGAGAATTTTGTTCAAGTAAGTGAAAAAGGTTCCTTGGATGAATCGTTGGTAGATGATAGAAATGTCATGCTTGGGTTTCAAGAATCATTCGAAGTTTCTTTTCTCATGATTGATGAATGCAAAGACAATCTGGCTGTCATATCATATGAAGGTGACCTACAATACATTCAAGCTACCGAAGAGCAGAACATTCAAGGTTTTCTTTCAGACTCTTCCTCATATGTTTCATGTTTTGAAGTGTTCTTTGAAGAGGAAATCCGCTCATCTGCTTGTTTAGAATTTTTTGAGGACCAAGAACATACTTTTTCTGAAGTACATTATGAAGGAAGATCAGAATCAAAAGAAAAGGACATCTTGTTTCCTCAGCAGGAGGTAAATCTTCATGTTTTTCATGATCCGATGGAAAATCTGTTACAATCCGCAGTGAAGGTCATTATTGCAGTATTCAGTGATGAAGGAGATCATGGTTAATTATGTTTTTGGAGGCCCAGTTACCAGTCTCTGTTGTTGACCAAAAGATCTGATCCGAAGAATCAATCAAGGAGGCATCTACTTGATTGGTTACATTGGAAGACACATTACACATGATTATACATATTGCATTACTACGCAGGTGGCTGTCATCATGATTTGAAACCCTCGAATCTTGATGGACTGCTGCCATTGAATAAGTTTTGTTAGCTCTTGTTTTAGTTAAGTCACTCATGAGTCATTTCCTTTTGCATAGAGTCACGTTTTTCAGTCATTTCAGTTCACATTGAGTCAGTTTGAGCCAAGTTTCATTCAATAAATTGAGTCATGTAAATTTGTCGGAATAATGGACTCCATAGCCCAATGGACGAAGGCACTGTCTGCTCACTCAAAGATCTACAGTTCTTGGCACCTCCAAGGAGCTGCCATCCCTATTGGAGCCAATGTTACTGTCAGTCTTTGAAAACTTCCTCCAGTGATCAAACATGCTCTTACAAAGTGATTTTAAGGTGTCAACGTCAAATTTTGTCATTTCAGTGAGTCTTTAAGCAAAATTTGGTCACTAGGCATTAGGTCTAGGGTTTGATTTTACCCTTGTCAAAGTTTTCCAAATGTCGGTCCATGTCACCTTTCAATTGAGTGTACCATCATTCAAATATTTTTCATTATCATTTCAAGTCCCACTGGGTCATTTTACACCTTGTTCATGCTTCAGTTGCGCCTAGGTAAGGTCATTTCCCTCTCCTAGGGTTTTGAAGGCAATTTCTCTTGGACGGCCAAATCATCAGAAAAACTTGTATCCTGATGTTCATACACCTTCCCCTAACCTTAAAGTACCTTATCAAACACTTCCCATCACTGAGATCCCCCAAATTCCTCATTTTCGCACAAACCCTAGTTTCTTGCTACAACCTGCCAAATTTCTAGGTTGGACCTGTGTTTTTCCTTTTTGGACCCCTTTCGCTCACTCAATTTCTGAGATTCCACTTTCCCCTACTTCCTAACATCCCTCCCTACTTTCCAAAATTTCCTCAAGAATTTATAAGATCCCTATCCCCTTCATTTCGCTTCATTTCGACAAATCTCTTGTTCCACACATTAGGGTAGATTTCACTGAAATGATGTTTCTGAGCAAGGAAAGATGAATTTGGAGAAACGGAGAGAGGTTTTTGTCCAAAACATGACAAGGAAGAAAAAACTCCTTCACTTTTTACATAGGTGTCATGGTTTTATAGAAATGTCAAAAATACAATTGTCTCCCGAGAATTGATGCACCTCTGAAGTGACCTTGGGAAAATCAAGTTTTCTCCTAGCTTGGTTGGCCAAATGACTTTCTTGATGAGTCAAATGATAACGAGACACAAAGCGATTTTCAATGAGCTATCATGAGTTCAATTTGGAGTTGAGAAAGGCATTCAAAAGTTGACTGCAATAGCACTCTGCCTTGAGGCAGCTTCATTTGGCAGATTTTGACCAGTCTTGGGAGATTTGATTTTTGATAGGGCAAATGAACTCCAAATTGAAAAATTCTGGTTGTATTGGAAAGAGACTCAAATAGATTTCCAACGCACTATTCTACACCCAATTTTGACACCAGGAAGGTGTCCAAAAGTCACCTGGAAAATGGCACGACGCACATAGAGAGCGCGGCGCACTAGGAGAAATTTTCTAGTGTAAATTTACACTGGCACGACGCACAGAGCTGCCAAGGCTGATTTTTCTTAGAATTTGCAACCAATTGCCTTCAATCCCTTGAATTTTCTAGGTGGGGTCAATCTCTCATTGTTTCATCGATTTTTGTGCTCAGTGACGGTGGTGTAATGGCGATAAAGGTTGAAACAAAGATTCATACCCAACACAAACAAATTTGCTGCCAGGGTTTAAAAAATCATTGTTTTCTCCAAACATTGTGGAAGGGTCCAAGCCTACATCAGTAGAACAAGGATCACCATCACAACATAAGGCACCTTTGCAAGATGAGGAGCAATTCCATCTTTACACTAATATAGTAAACTTGAATGTTAATGAATAGCATAAGATAGTAGAATAGGACATCATGGAGAAAGATTCTAAGATCAAAGAGCTTAGGGACAATTTTTCTAAGGTCAATTTCATGGTTTGATTCCTAGAGCAGGATAATGAGCAATTGAAGGTCAATCAACTACTCTTGAATAAGCATAAGGTTGATGTTAGCAAAGAAGATGTAAAGGGAAAATAATTAGTTGACACAGATGATTCAGATGACCATCAAGAGCAAGTGACAAGGAAGAGTCCAAAGACTAGAGGACTCAAAAGGGAACTTCAGCAAGAAAGGGAGCAGATGTCTTCAGTTGACCTAATTGCAGGAGAAATCAATGAAAATAGGGAGTTTTGGCTTGACAAAGTAAATTTCCATTTAAACAATCTTCTTAAGAGGGCCAAAAGAGACAACAAATTTCAAAGACACATGGCTACTCATTGCTACACAAGGAATCAGGTCTCCAAAGTCAAAATCAAGCAGTTGAAGAAAATACTCCAGGAAACCCTAATCAGGCAAAAAGAGAAGGTTAAGTTGGATTTTCTTGCTGATGCTTCCCTCAGAGCAATACAGGACAAGGACAAGAAAGCCTATGCATGACGAGAGGCCATCAGGTGAAACAGGAGGCCGATTTCATCCTCATTCAGGATGATGATGCAGATGTGGAGAGCGCCCGACTTAGGATGACTATTCAGGAGCATAACACGGAGATCCAAGACTTGTCACTCAATGTGGAGAGGGCCAAATGGATCATCAAGTATTTGGAGCAGAGAAACAAGCAGCTTGAGGACCAGCATGAGATCATGGAGCTGCAAAACATCCGTGAAGACCAGCAGGCTGCCCAAAGAAGCCTAAATGAGAAGACACCTATTCGGCAGAAGATAGAGGCTGATTGAGAGATTTTTCTTGAGAGGATCCACATCCACTTAGATAAGCTGTTGGCGAAAGCAAAAAAGGACAGAGACATGCTCAGGAACATGAAAAACCACTATTGGGCACAGAACAAGGTTTGCAGGGCACGAATAAGGAATTTGAAGGCAAACCTAAAGAAGGTATCAAAAAGGAAAAAGAGGCAAAAAGAGCTTGATCGACTCTGGATATTGGCCGAGGCAATCCTTGGCTCACCATAACACTTAATGAAGAAGCTCCATACCAAATTTCAAGAAATTTGGAGCACATTTTGAAATTTTGAAATTTTTTGTGCAAAAAACAGGGTTTTTCTCCCTGTGTACCGCGCACGTGGCGTGACGCTAAAATTCTAGAGCTCCAAATGAGGAATGGCTTGCCGTTTTGGATTCAGCATTGAAAATTATGACTACTGGTGTTCGAGAAAGAAATTTGGGCAAGGTATGAGTCTCCAAAAGGTCAAAAAAAACCCAAAAATGGCCTCTCTGCCACTTTTTTGACACACCGGAAGTAGTCCTGGGAGAATGAAGATTTGGAGGTGCAAATGAGCACCAAATTCAAAAATTCTAGTGGGGTTAGAAAGTAGACAGGACAGGATTTCCAACAAGCCCACTTGGGCACATTTTTGACATCTTCAAGTGCCCCAAAACAGGCCCCTAAGCAGCGCGACGCACAGAGAAAATGGCGCGACGCACAGAAGAAAAATTGCCAATTTGCTTCCGTTTCGCGAAATTTCGGTTCGCGACTTCTCCAAGTTGGCCCGCTCATCTACACTTCAGTTTTTTGGCACCAAAGGTGGAATTTAAAGTGTTTTTTCTCTATATTGGCTTCTATCCAAGTGGCGAAGGAAGGCAAATGGTCACCCCAAGCCAAATGTCATGTTTGTAGCGCTGCACCTGTAGCTGATGGTTGGCTCTCCATCTCCATTTTGTAATGATTCGAGTAACTCCCCAACCCTTGGGCATTCCATCTCTTCCTTACACATTCTATATATTGTATGCAAGCTATTTGCAAAGGGTTGGTTGGCTTGTAACTTTTGGGAGACTGTGGGAAAGAAACTTTGTTTCTTCACTGTATATTTTGACAGAGAATTAATGAAAGGCAGCGACTCTGTTTCATGAGATTCTTGTGGTTGTGAGTTTACCAAATGTGTCTCTTATGTTTTCATATGTATCTCGTTATGTTTCATAATTCAATTCATTTTCATTTCCAGTGAAATTTTATGAGTGAGATTAGGTAGAATTCAATTTTATTGCTCTGCCTGTGGGAAAATTTCATGTTCAGTGTTTTTCTTCTGTTGAAAAGGATTCATGTAACTATGCGCTTTTTACTTTCTTCAACAATCTATTCATGCCGCGGTACCTCAAACTAAATTGTTACATTCTTCGCCTACCTTACCTCATGGAATAATTTGTGCCTTTGTATTAAATTCTCTGTTCTTTGCTGACCGTTGGTCCCATACCATCGCAGAAGCTCGGTCATTCATGAAAATTGTTTCCAGAATCCCTATTCACTTACTAGCCTAAGGTAAATATTTCATTGTAAGTCATCTCAGACCGTTTTCGATCATCTATTCACTGAGTGTGACTCGGAGAGAGCCCTATCCTGCTCTGGTAGGGCTAGCTACCAGACTGAGCGTGGTTTGTGGTTACCCTAATTTTTTTCCTTCCTTCAGCCTAAGGCAGATTTAGGTGCTAACACCAACTACAACCAGGACTACCTTTTATATCTCGTCACCTCGCATTCCACCATTGCAATGGTGTTAGTTCAGGAAGATGAATTTGGTAGCGAACATGTGATATATTACCTTAGTCGAACTTTAAATCCAACTAAGCTAATATATTCAAATGTGGAGAAATTGGCATTGGCAGCTGTTCAAGCTGTCCAATGTTTTCGTCATTACATTTTACTATGCAAAACTATAGTAATTTCTGATTACAACCCTATGATCTATATTTTGACCAAACAATTTCTAGGGGCAAGTACTCCAAATGGATTGTGATCCTGCAGGAGTTCGACTTAGAATTTGAAAAGTCTAGTCAAAGAAATCTTTAGTTTTTGCGGAGTTGATGTGTGGCTTCCCGCGTGTTGACACGGAAACTGTGGCAGAGGATTCCATTGCGAACAAATCCTTGTTTCTAATCAGCACTTTAGATCCATGGTATGGAGATATCATCATTTATCTCCAGACCCAATCCTTTCGGCCAGAAATTTCAAGATCAGAATGTCGGAAAATACGATTCCAGTCCCAAAAATTCAAAATTATTGGAGATACACTTTATCGTCCAGGGGCGGACTCTGTTTTCTGACGTTGTTTGACTCATGAGGAAGCTGAAAGGGTTATAAATTACTGTCACTCTGGAGCATGTGGCGGTCATATGTCTGGGTTTGCCACAGCCCAAAAGATATTGCGTGCTGGCTATTTCTGGCCGTCTTTGTTTAAAGATTGTATTAATGCAGTCCGAAAATGCCACAACTGCCAAATTTTTGATCGAAAGATGCGCGCTCCACCTACTCCTCTCCACCCTATAATTGCCATCGGTCCTTTTGCGAAATGGGGTATCGATTTTATTACATGTAACCCTCACTCGGCTGGGGGGCATGTGTATATCATCCTTGCAGTAGATTATTTTACCAAGTGGGCCGAGGCGATGCCTACATTTGAGGTAGACGGAAAAACTATTGCGATTTTCGTGTTCAATCATATAATTGCTAGGTTTGATGTTCCACAAGCGATTATCATTGATCATGGGCATCATTTTCGAAATATTATGATGACTGAACTTACAGACCAACTTGGCTTGCGTCACGATAGTTCAACTCCATATTATCCACATGCTAATGGTCTGGTTGAAGCCATCAACAAAGTTCTAGTCATCATGATTTGACGAATCATTGGGATTCATAGGTTGAATTGGCATAACATGTTATTTTCAGCACTTTGGGCGTATTGAACCTCAGTAAAAACATCAACCGGTTTCACTTCTTTCCAACTAGTTTATGGTCTGGAAGCTGTGTTACCCATTGAATGCGAAATCCTGTCATTGCAAATGGCCATCGAATTACTTCCAGCCACTTCCGAAGAGGAAAAATGTTTGTTGTACTTGGCTCAGCTAGATGAGAATCGACGTGATGCTGCATTAGCAATCGAAACTCATGCTAAACGTATTAAAGCTCAATATGATCGAAATGTTACCCCTCGTAATTTTTTTGAAGGAGACCTAATCTTATTGTACGATCAAGCAAATGATAAATTAGGCGCTGGAAAATTCGTACCCATGTGGCATGGTCCTTATGTTGTTAAGCGAAAGCTGGAAAAAGGGGCCTATGAATTGGTAGACTTTGACGGGGTCTCTTTCGGTAAACCCAGAAATGGTCTTTACCTGAAGAGGTATTATGCTTAAATCTGGGTGTGGAGATTTTCAGTTAGGTTAGTTTTCTTTCTAGCTGGTTTGTTTTAGATTAAAAAGTGTGCTTAGCTTAGAGTGTGTTTTTGTCATTATTCCTGCTTATCTTGATTTTACTCTTGATATTGCAGATGTCAACGTCTCTCCAAACATACATTGGTTTTGCTAATGGTGCTTGTCGTAATACACGGAACATTTCTTCTGCAGCTTGGGTTATCTACTCACCCTCTGACGAGTTGGTATCTATGCATGGGGTAAGCCTCGGTCAAACAATGAACAACATTGCCGAGTATAGCGCAGTGATTGAGTTATTATTTGAATCTATCTCATTTGGGATTAGGAGTTTGATAGTGAGGTTAGATTCTGAACTCGTTGTATTATAGCTTAATAGAGTATATGCCATTAGAAATCCAGTGTTATTGAGATTATTTTTGAGAGTTCATCTCTTGGAACGTGAATTTGACTATATTGAATATCAGCATATTCCAAGATATTTAAATGCATTAGCAGATGCAATTGCTTCTCGAATGTTAAGTAGACATTTGCAATAATCATACAAGTAAATTTAAAAACATTCCATAACATGTTTTGCAAGATAAGCCGGTAATAGTGATATAGTATAGCATAAAAGCGTGTCAAATATACATCGTCTTTGATCATAGGTTGAAAAACACCTTATGATCGACAAAAATGATAGTACAAAAAGAAAAAAATGTCATATGAGTTTACAACAGGCGATCATCCTATCGTTAGTGATGATCACGATAAGAAACCACTGTACGGGCCATCCTACAAAGGAACCTCCTGAAAGGTCCTGGGAGCCCAATCACATAGCATTGTAGCCTAAGAGGAATGTCATCTATGGTGGTCTCCAAAATTTCTGCTGTCAAATGCTCTAGATGACTCTCCAATTTGGCCAAGGTCTCTGTAGATTCGTCCTGTGGTGTTGGTGCTGCTGCAGCTGGCTGTTTCCTCTCATAGGGCCGGAGAGTGGCTGGTCGTTGTGGACCTACATCTACATTTGAAACTTTTACTATCAATTTTGGGACGAGATAAAAACAAAAACAAAAAAAATTAAATTAAAAAATGTTGAAAATGATTTTACCTGAGTCATCCCATTGCTCTCCTGGTGGAAGAGCCATGTCTGGGTCACCACGATAATCTTCCCCAGCATAAGGAAAGTCCTAAATAGAAAAAACTTGGTTCTCCAACCAATGAAAATACTCAGGAGTGAATCGAACGACTTCTGTTCCCTCCTCAGGATGACGGGCCATAACTGCAACCCAACGCATCAATTTGGGCTCTCGGGGAAGTCCAGCTCCAACGGTGAGATGTTGTGGGACCAAGATTGGGACCCTCTCTAGACTAAAGCTCACGACTAAAGCACCATATCCAAAGGTCTTCAGTTGTCCATTCTTTGCTCTAGTCAGTTCGCCTTTCATATTATCCAACACAGCCTCGCACCAGTTGAAGATGGTGCCTCGAAAGCAGTCTACTGCCATCCACATTTGGGATCCAGTGGCTACATGTAGTGCTGCACTTCCGTAGAGCCTGGTAACAGTAAACACAATCACTTTGAGCTCAAGACGGGATATGGTTTTGATATCAATCCCTTTGTCTCTAGTTTGGCTGTTGCAAAACTCTAGCCGGAGGCTATCGACAGACTGGCCACCTGGCCTAGTCCCGATGTTATGCTCTTAACCTGCAAAATGATACCCAAATATAGAATATGCGAAGAAAAGATATCCAGAACACAGAATAGCAATGATTTTATTATTCAGAGAGTAACGTTCACTTGCCTCTTCGAGGGGCCAACCTCCAATAGAGCAGAGCTCAATTACAAAATAAGACACGATGCTCCTCGCAGGGAGTCTCTATCCTTTATATATGACTCATACATGCAATACCAGGGGCCAATACCGTGGGTTTTATTAATACCATCTATCTAATACTACGACCCATTTGCAACTAACTGTGGTTCCGTCATTAATTGCGGATTAACCACTTACAAATATTAATATGGGCTTTATTGACTCTTGACTATGACGTGATCCGATGACATAAATAAGGGGGTTAGGGTGGGACCCTAACATGCCCTCCCCCTTAAGACTAGCCTTGTCCTCAAGGCTAAAGCTGTGGAAACTGCTGAAGAATAGTGGCTGGTTCCCAAGTTGCATCTTTCGGAGACGTGTCTTTCCATTTGATGAGGACTTCCTTAATCATGCGGCCGCGTAGGTGCTTGTCTCGTGTGTCTAGAACCTATTCGGGTTGAAGCCAGATTGACCCTTCTTCATCCAATTCAGGTAGACTAGTTTGAACTTGCCAATTGTTCCCAATCACTTTCTTGAGGCACGATACATGGAAAACTAGATGGATTTTTGAAGTAGGTGGCAAAGCCAACTTGTAAGCCACTTCTCCAATGCGCTGAAGTACTTGGTATGGTCCATAGAATTTTGGAGAGAGCTTCTGAGAACCCTTGTCTTTGAATGATGTTTGCTTATATGGTTGCATCCTCAAAAAGACCTGATCCCCTTCTTGAAATTGGCGCTCTGAGCGATGCTAGTCAACCTGTTGCTTCATGCGGTTCTAAGCTTGATGAAGATTCTCTCTAAGATGCGCGAGCATGGTTGCGTGGTGTTGTAGGAGTTGATCCACTACTTGTACTTTGGAGCACCCCTTGAGATAAGAATTAGGGGAAGGCGGAACTTGACCATATACTGCTTCATAGGGATTCATTTTGGTGGTGGCATGATAGTTGGTGTTATACCACCATTCAGCCAGAGGTAACCACTGTACCCAAAGGTGTTTCTTTTCTGAAGTGAAACACCTAAGGTAGGTTTCTAGACATTTGTTGACGACTTCAGTTTGACCATCCATTTGCGAATGATAGGAAGTATTGAGTTTTAGTTGAGTGCCTTGTATCCTGAAGAGTTCCTGCCAAAAATTACTGGTGAAGATCAGGTCGCGATCGGACACAATAGAAGTGGGCATGCCATGCAATTTGAAAATCTGATCCATGAAAGATTGAGCGACCAAAGTTGGTGTAAACAGATGGGGTAGGGCGTAGAAATGAGCATACTTCGACAGTCGGTCCACAACCACCATGATGACTGACTTGTTCCCGGACATTGGAAGACCTGTAATGAAATCCATAGAAACCTCCGTCCAAATTGATGTCAGAATGGGCAATGGTTTTAATGTGCCTGGTGTGTTGACGGTTTCCCCTTTGTGGCATTGACAGACATCGCATTCTGCTACGAAAGTAAGGATGTCCTTTTTCATGCCTGTCCAAAAAAATGATCTTCTGGTGCGAGCATACGTCTTCTGAAAGCCTGAATGTCCTGCAATGGGAGATGAGTGCAATTCTGCCAAAATGAGACATTTGAGGGTGGATGTTGGTGCTATTACGACTCTATCCCTGTAGCGAAGAATATCATCCTGCCACGAGTAGCCCTTGGTGGAATTTGGATCTACCTGCAATTGAGAAATGAGTTGGGATAGCCCGCAGTGTGAAAACCATTCCTTGCGAGCATCTTCAATCCATTCTGGAATGGGGAGGGAAATTGCTAGCTGAGTACTTTCTTCCTCAAATTGGCGAGATAATGCATCTGCTACACTATTGTCTTTCCCTTTCTTGTAAATGATCTCATAATCATATCCCAGCATTTTGGCGAGCCATTTATTTTGTTGTGGGGAGGATAGGCGTTGCTCCAAAAAATATTTAAGACTGTGATGATCTGTGCAGATTTGGAAACGTCGCCCCAATAAGTAAGGTCGCCAGGTTTCGACTGCATGTAAGATGGCCATCATTTTTTTTTCGTAGGTAGATTGGCCCAGATTCCTCCCACTTAGTTGTTGGCTTGTGAAGGCCAAAGGTTTCCCTTCCTGCATTAAGACCGCCCCAATACCTGTCCCCGAAGCATGACATTCAATGACAAAGGATTTGGTGAAGTCAGGTAGTGCTAAGACTGGAGTGGAACACATGGCGTTTTTGAGAGCGGTAAATGCCTGTTGTGCTTCCTCATTCCAGAAGAAGGAATTTTTCTTTAGGAGTTGAGTGAGGGGCTTCTCTATGCGGCCATAGTTGCAGACAAATTTATGATAATAGCCTGTGAGACCCAAAAATCCTCTCAAGCTCTTCAAGGTCTTAGGTTGAGGCCATTCTTGCATTGCCTGGATCTTTTTGGGGTCCACCTTGACACCTTCACGCCCCACAATGTGGCCCAAATACTCAACTTCTTCCATGCCAAATGAACACTTGGACATCTTGACAAATAATTTATGCTTGCGGAGCAGTTGCAAGAGTAGATCTACATGCTGAAGATGTGCATCCCAAGTGCCACTATATATGAGGATGTCATTGAAGAAGACAAGGACAAATTTCCTGAGATATGGTTTGAGAATGTGATTCATAAGGCTCTGAAAAGGAGAGGGGGCATTACAAAGACCAAATGGCATGACCAGGAACTCATAATGGCCTTCATGAGTTCTGAAAGCAGTCTTGGGAATGTCGACTTCCTTCATGCGAATTTGGTGGTAGCCTGAGCGAAGATCCAACTTAGTGAAGAATTGAGCCCCATTGAGTTCGTCCAGCAAATCGTCAACCACCGGGATTGGAAGTTTATCTTTGATTGTCAACTTATTGAGGGCCCTAAAGTCGGGACACATCCGCCACTCCCCATATTTCTTGAGCACCATGACCACTGGGGATGAATAAGGACTAATGCTGGGACGAATGACACCTGCTTCCAAAAGTTCCTTGAATATTTTTTCTATTTCATTCTTTTGGGTGAACGGATATCTGTATGGCCGCACATTTGGGGGTTGGGCCCCTGGAACCAAGGTGATGCTATGATCATGTTCCCCTCATGAGGGTGGAAGCTCCTGAGGCTTATCAAAGATCGACAGATGGTTATTTAAAATCTGTTGCATCTCAGGATGAATTGGCAGAGACTTGGTTTTGACTACCTGGATGGAATTAAATTGAGCTACCACTCCATGATGGCCCTTTTTTAATAATTTTTCCATCCTATGTGAGTTGATGATAGAGGGGGCTCCTGTCTGGAGTCCACGGAGGGTATGTGTGGAGTTGTTCTACTTAAAACTCATATATAACTCCTGGAAATCCATTGTGATTGGCCCAAGAGTGCGGAGCCATTCAGCGCCGAGGACAATGTCGCAACCCCCCATGTGTATGGCAAACATGTGGGTTTTCAACTGATAATCCCCCATTTGAAGTTTGACATTTTCACAGCGGCCTTCACATTTCATTGTGCCCCCATCTGCAATTTGGACTTGGAAGTTAGAAACTGCTCGTACAAAACAATGCACTGCTTCTACGACTTTTTGATGGATGAAATTATGTGTACTTCCACTATCAATCAAGACTACTACTGAGCGATGTTTAAGAAAACCTCTGATTTTGAGAGTTTGAGGGGAAGAAATCCCTGCCAACACATGCAACGAAATAACTGGTTCGTCAGAGACATTGTCCTTTTGGTTGTCTTCTTCTAGCGCTTCATGTTCCTCAAGTGGTGGATCTTCCTCGGTTGAGCTGTAGCCAGTGGCATCTATTTGAAAAAATTTGGGCTCCTTGCATTTATGACCTGGGGAGTATTTTTCATCACAGTAGTAACATAGTCCTTGCTTTCTTCTTTCGGCCATTTCCATAGGTGACACCTTTTGGACCTTAAGTGTTTGAGTCGTGTTGTGAGCTTGTGGGGGACGACCTTTAGTGGAGAAATTTGGGCGAATGTATTGGGATGCTAATGCACGTTCCACGTTACGGGCTACCTTGCAAGCCTCTGTCCATGTGGGAGGGTGGTGTAGTAAGACTTGAGCTTTGATGGCTTCTTTAAGACCGCTGATAAAACATTCCATGTAGAACACATGTGAGAGACCCCAAGTGTGGAAGGCTAAGGCTTCAAAAGCTGTAATGTATTCATCCACTGTACCCTTCTGTCGGAGCTTAGTAAGACGACCCAATAAAGAGGTTTCCTGTTCAAAGCGGTCATGAAGAGCTTTTGTAAATTGGGTCCAAGTCCTAAAAGGTCCATTGCAACGTTGATGCCATTCCCACCATTGCCACCTTTCATTATCCAAGTACATGCTCCCCAACATAAGCTGAGTCGCATCATCTAAAATGCAATTCAGTTTGAAATACTGCTCCATTTGTGCTATCCATGCCGATGGGTGGGAACCATCAAATTTATGCATATCCAAATTGGGAGGTCGCTGACTGGGTTGTGGGTGGGTGTGCCAGATGTGAGGAGAGTGGCTAGACTCACCCTCATTGTATTCATTGCCATTATACGCCTCCTCGTGGGCTTGCTCCTTGCCCTTCGGGATTAATTGCTGGACCTGGATACATAGTCCGTTAAGCTGATTGTTGAGGGATTGTATGGATTCTTCAAGTTTGTCCATCCTTTCATTGGTCATCGCTTGAGCTCTAGTTTCTACCATACACCAACCTGATGAAAAATTGGGACCGCCTAAAAAATTTTCACTAATAATTGAATGGTACCACCGTGCTCAGCTCGTCGTCTTGATTCTGATGGGCTTTTTTTTTTTTTTTTTTCTGAAAACTCCTAACGGAGTTTTACTCCTTCGTGATCAATACTACAGTCGCCAATTCCTCAAAATGTCAATGCGGCCAAAAGTCCTGCGAAAATTATACCCCGGTATAGGAACCCTTCACAACAACTCCAATCTGGTGGATCTGAGAGATCTGAATGGCGGATCGGATAGCTCTGGGCGATAAAACAGACTGCTGCTGCGGATCAGCTGGATCTAATAGATCAGAATGACTGATCTGCGAACTCGAGACTGCGGGACTGATGTCTTCTGCTGCTACTGCACTCCTTTGCACAAGCGGATCTGATATAGATGATGTGCGATCCCCCGATAGAAAAGGGAACTATGGTCTTGAGGAGTGTCAGGTGCTACATATTGCAATATACGTAAGGGTCTGGCAGTAGTACTTGGCCCAATGTTTCAGGGCTCTAACTAAGGAGGATCTACCGTACCCTTAGCCGTACAACCCAACTACCCTATCGTACGGGCGAGTAATCTCTCCGAGCGCTGTTCTCGGTGTACTGTAGCCACAAGACGGTCGACGGTTTATCTATGGCGAGGTTTCGAGGGAGCCTAGGGGGCTTCCGATATACCCAGAGGGTACGTGGAAGACAGTCTGTGCACGGTTCTGTCTAATGCGCTACTACTCAAAGGGGTACCCACAAGGGTTACAAGGGAGTCCAACAGACGTGACCACCTCTTGTATTTCCTGCATGCATGCCTCCCCAAATCCGTAGGTTTATGTGCTCAACGACAGATCCCGTGGTTTAAAGACACCGGAACACATCTCTAGCCAAATTTTTTTTTGCTAAGAATTGGAGATCCCACCGGCCCTAGAAAGTGCTCTGATACCACTTGTTATGCTCTTAAACTGCAAAATGATACCCAAATACAGAATATGCGAAGAAAAGATATCCAGAACACAGAATAGCAATGATTTTATTATTCAGAGAGTAACGTTCACTTGCCTCTTCGAGGGGGCAACCTCCAATAGAGCAGAGCTCGATTACAAAAGAAGACAGGATGCTCCTCGCAGGGAGTCTCTATCCTTTATATATGACTCATACATGCAATACCACGGGCCAATACCATGGGTTTTATTAATACCATCTATCTAATACTACGGCCCATTTGCAACTAACTGTGGTTCTGTCATTAATTGCAGATTAACCACTTACAAATATTAATGTGGGCTTTATTGACTCTTGACTATGACGTGATCCCATGACATAAATAAGGGGGTTAGGGTGGGACCCTAACACCCAAATAGAGTCAAATGTTCACCTCTCTTAGGCAAACCAGTCAGAAAGTAGATGTCTTCCGGCTCCATTTTGAGCTGGTGGCCACCTATAAAGAAGCACTGGTCCTGTATATTCCACCTGTCTACCAGCCACTACAAAAAGTCCACCTAGGCCCTCATGCCAGGTATGGCCCAGAATTTGTATAAACCACATGCCTTCAATGCATCAATCGAAGGTTGATGATTAATCGCGGTGAGATCCACATCCTCGTGCTCCCATTCCCGCCAATCAAGCATGATGTATACCCTACATTCAATAAAAAGGCGGATTAGAATATTTAAAATCAAAATTTTTGGGTGGAATTTGAAAAATTTAGGTTTAAAAACCTTTGCTGCGGGGACCGCACCCTCTCTGTTAGAGACAGTGCATGGGTCCGCACTTTGCCTTCACAGCAGGTGTGGACCCCTGACTTTTTCCCTTTTATGAAAAAGTCGGGGTCCGCAGGTTTCCTATGCTATGCCTGCGGACCCCCACGCGCGGGTTTTTAACCTAGAAATTTCCTAAAAGACAAAATAAATCCCTAAAAACAATTTTCAAATGGATGAAATGAAAGAGTATGATGATGTGGATTACCTGGAGGAGACGGCGTTCGATTCCAACGGACGGATTTTCCGCAATCTTCACGGGAAGTTTCTGACCAAAAGCTCTCTTTTCTCACTCTGAAGTCAAACAGTAAAAATGAATTTACAAAAGCCCTTTTTATAAGCTTTTTTGAATAAATGAGTTTTTAATTTGTTTATTTTTCACTTTAAAGAGGTAACTTTTGAAGCATTTTTATCTATTTTAAACAGGTATGAGTAATGTTTGAGTTTTTGTGTAGGATAATGGATTTTTCATGCAAAATTGGTCATTTTCGATAAAAAACATTAGAGTCACCTTTAAGTTATTTTCTGACTCCTAAAACATGAGAATATTACTGATTTTTTCTTTTTAAGCTCGTTAAAATGGTACTAAAAAGACGGTCCACTTACAACCCTTTTCTGACCGTAAAAACATGAAAAGATTGTCGGGTTTTTGTTGTTTCAAATTCGATATTGGTTATAAAACGATGTGTCATTGATCACTTTTTTACTTTTGCGGATCAAAGGCACTAATTATGAAAAGTACTCCTTGGTCATAATGATCAAGCGGTTCTCTCAAGTATTATTTTATACTTTTTCGGGCTTGGGAGACACAAATTTACGAAAAAGGAAAACCATGGAATTTTCTTAAGTTTTTTCAGACTCTCTAAAATTGAAAAATGCCGAGTTTCTCCTATACTAGACTCGTTAAAATTTAACAGTAAAGGACTTGTTCAATTACAAACAGGAATGGACCACTCCTTCTTAGAGTTCGAATTTAAACTAAGTTGGACTCATCCGAAGGATGAGCTTATAATCAAGAAAATTTTATCCTCCTCAAGCTTGTAAAAAATAAAGAGGTACTTGCTGGAAATGGTGGGGGAAAAGAGAGAAAAATGAGCCTGTTTGTCATACTTTGTAACCACTCTTGAACACGACACTTCTTATTCACCTGAGTTGGGAAATCCTTTACCTAATAGTTGATCAAACCATATTGAAAGTCTTTAGCCAGTTTCTGGGTATTAGCTTTGGGTCAATTGTCACCAAACCATCTGCTGTGTCGTTATGTGTTCAAGAGGTTAGTGCAAATAAACCATTCATCTGCAAAATATCTGTCATCCATCTTGACCATCCCTGAGCCAGTCCTTGCAACTAAATTTCTTCAAACTTGATCTATGATTTCGTGTTGTGGGCTTGCCTACGACGGATCACTTTCTATTGACTTCAGCTCATTATCTAGAAAGATGATCTAGAAATTTTCAGTACCTTGGGATCTGCATGCCTCAATGGCAGGTTTCTCGCCTTCGATGATAGGTTGCATCATTGACCTTCGATCAAAGGATTCTGTGACATGTTCGACATCAACACATCTATTCACATTTCATGGATTGTACTGAGTACTTTGAGAGCCATTGAAATTACTGGTGGTTTCTCTCACACTTGTTAACAGTTTACATCATTGACTGGTAATCAAGTGGTTTCTACCATGTTCGACTTCGACACATTCATTCACATGGATAGAATCGTACTATTTCGGGAAGTAGAAATCAAGACCCTGGATCTAGTTTCCACCATCTAGGATGCGAGGAATTTTGTATTCATTATACAGTGGACTATTCATAAACATATGGCTGCGTCCATACTATGTCTACATGTGTCTATACTTGTGATCTATTACAAGATTATTCCTATATCAGAGCAGTAGTTAGTTTTCTAGTCAGTTTTGATCTGAGTATGGGCATGCCTACCTCAGCGATGATATGATCTCATATAATATTTTGCATTGAACGTTTTTATAGGTTCCAACTGGGCTCTCCATAAGATGATCCTCGAAATGATAAAGTACTTCACTCTTCTTAGATGATAAATGAAATCCTCATCTACTACAGACTTCTCACTTTACGGGGCAATCTGTTACACAAAATATTGTCACCATGACTATTTGCAGTCAGTATGGGTCTATCATCATTCATATTGTCCTCCTTAGCAAGTCTCAAACCTCAGCTCTTCATGTCATGCTTTGAAAATGAGAGAAAGTCCTTAAAAATCAATAAACCTCTAGTTCCGCACTTTCTCTTATTGTTACCTACGGTCCCGCACCCCATGGTCGTGTTACCTGTGGACCTGCCCACTCTGTCTCTAAAGGAGTGGGTGTGGACCCCTGTGAAAATCAAAAAGGCGCAAGTTTATTCTTAAAACTCACTTGTGGTTAATTCTGGATGATTCTAGAAGGAATCTTGGCGTGGATGGTTCGCTCCTAGGTGGTTCATGCATCCCAAAACTAAAGGAGCTAATCCCTTGATGAGAGGAGCTTATCCCTTTGAAGGAGGGCTTTATCCCTTTGAAGGTGGACCTAGTAACTTCCCTCCATTGCATTATAAATTAAGGCATTGGGTTGGTTGCTAGAGAGGTTAGAAGCTGAACATTTTTTAGGGTAAATGCTGTTGGAATTGAGACTTCTTAGTTAAGCTTGAGAGGAGAAATTACATACCTTTTGGCTTCATTGGGAAGAGAGTGAAACTTGTCAAAGTAGAGGATATTCTTGCTGGACTCTGGGAGGAGCTTGTACAGCATCAAGGCACCAAGGTTGTAAAGTTCTTCTTTGATTAAAGTTAATACAATCAGATTCATTCTTCTCAACAAATTGTCTTATGTGATTTGTTTCATGAATTCCTTGATCATCATGATAAATATGCTTTATTATACTGGCTTTTCACGTGCTATTTAATGTGTGTGCTTGTTTGTGTTTGAAGATTCTTTACAAGGGAGCTCATTTGGATCAACGGAGCATGGCTTCCACAAACTTGCACTGGACCCAAGGTAGGCTTAAAACTCTTGTTTGCCTTTATTTATAAATTGCATATTTAGAGAAAGATAGAATTTGTTTGGTTTGCTTGTCACTAGATATCATTAGATACTAGGGAGGTTGGTCTTGTCCGCAAGAATGACTTATCCGGCCAACACCTTCTATTAGGAAATTCCCTAGCATAGTGACCAAACTTGTTGAAAATGAAGCATCTTCCCTTCCTTCCATTTTTGAAACTTGCCCTTCCTTGAAATTTCTTCTTTGAACCTGCATTGTTCGTATTTTTAGCATGAGCGGAGAATACAGTAGGATCATTCCTATTTGAAGGCATATCTAGTTCCATAATCCTTGTTTCTTCTTGAGAGAAGCTAGTCAACAATTCTTCAAAACCTAGAATCATGTCGTTATTAAGAATAGTAGTGTTGAACACGTGCCATTCATAAGGGAGTCGTCTAAGGGAATGAGGGTATGTTCCGTATCAACAATAACTTCTCCAATCGAAAGAAGATCAATTTTTATCTTAGTAATCCTCATGAAGTAGGATTGAATATCTTCATTTCTTCCTTTCTTTATATCCTTCAGCTTGTTCTTGAGGAAAATAAATTGATTTGCATTGCTAGATATGAACATGCCAACCAACCTGTCATATATTTCCTTTAATGTGCTCAAATCGAAAATGTAAGCAACTAAATTCTTATGAATAGAATTCGTGATGATCTTCTTGGCTTTGAATTCACCCTACTTATATTTGGTTTTAGCATCAGTCGGTGCATTAGAAGGAGGTTTTGAAATCTTTCGTTGCACATAATCCATCGAATCTTGCTCTTCTAATGTCAAATCAAGAGACATCTTCCATGCATGATAATCAGACCTATCATGAAGCTTATGATCAGACTTGAAGTAGGATGTGGAAACCATTGAATCTTGTATTTGATCAGTGATTCCTCCTCTTGGTGATTTATATTCTCACTCTTGCTTGGGCTTTGTCTTCACCTTAGCTTTGATACCATGTTAATTTTAGGAAAACAATGGTATGCTCTATGCTTAGAGAAATTTTACTTCAATTTTTTTATTAGAGCAATATCAATATCTAGTTTAGCAATCACATCAACATGATAGTAAAATGTAGGTAGAACATAAACAATAACGGTAGAAGACTAGCCAAGACAAGAGGACACAAGATATGGCACCAGCTAGGGACAAACCCTAATGTGGGGAAACCCTTGATCAATTCTTCTTTTAATTCTTCAAAATTTTAGCAGAGAGAGAGAGTACCATGTATAATATTCACTTGTCTAATTACAGTGAAAATATGATCAGACAAACAACAAAAAAAGAAAGCCCTAACCAGAAAGTCAACACTGGTCAACAGGGAAAATTTCTTTCTCAATTCAGCGTTATTAAACCTACTCAACTTCAACCTCCAACAACAAGTATAATCAGCCCAAAATTGTCTGAAAAAGTCCAATCAAAATTGGTCAGCGAAAGTCAATGCTTTAGCCAACCTTACTACAGTCAATGCTAGGAAAACAGGAGGTTAGATTTCTTTGGTTTTCATGCCCAAAATGGAGGCCTACTAAGAAAAAATTCCTCCACCCAAAAGCACACCAAAATAGGCTAACACTTGGTAAATGCAAGTCAAAACAACTTCTGAAATTTTTGGTCAAATTTGGTCAATGGCTAGAACAAAAAAACCCTTCCTTTCCTTCGCACATGTGGAGAACAGCTTCTGATTTTTGTACCCAATCAATGAATGAGGGAGAAGATGTGAGTGAGTGAAGTGTGGCCAAATGAGGAGGAGGCATCATGTATTTATAGGAAAACATTGAGGATGAATAAACATGACTATTGGGCTTCTGAGGCTACATGAGTTTGCTGGCAAACCTTGACAATTTGTCCATAATCAAAATAAATTCATAACTTCATTTGTGCATGTCAGAATGGGATGATCTTTAAATCAATCCTACCTCTCCGAGAGGAATCGAAGAAAAATATTAGCTACCTCATATGAGTTGTCCAATGTGAATTTTATCCCTAATTGCTAAATTTAACTAAACTTCATTAATACAAGTTTTTCTTCCCTTATTCTTAGTTATCATGCAAAATAATGAAATAGTAAAATTACAACATTCAATGGCTGGGTTTCCTACCATTGTTGGGATGAAATGGAATTTGGGTACCTACAAATTAGCAGTAGCTTCAAATTTGAAATGCATATAAGTGTTGACATAAGATGCTACAAGATCTATCCATCCACGATTGCATAGGAATGTAATAATTATTTCCCATTAACTTTGAAAATTATCCTTTCCTACCACTTGGGAGCACATAATGATGTTATGTTTTGTCCCTCATGAAATATTGGCTCCATGGGATAAGCATGTTGTTTTCATAATTTTGTATCAAGGAATGTTAGTGATAGATAGATATCAACCATTACATGAACATAATTTCATTTGAAAATTTGCATCCACACCTCTATCATGTTGAGAAATCTAGGGCATCACTAGTTAGGTGATTTCTCTCCTTATGATAATTGCTTGTGATAGTATTTTTAATTCCTGATTACGATATTTTCTTCTTGAATTATTATCATGTTCTTTTCATCAACACAATTACCAAATGATGAACAATGAAGAGACAAGAGACACAGCATATAAGCTAGTCAGCTAGGGCCAAAAACCTCTCACTCTTTGAGAGGAAAACCCAAACAAAATTCTTCTTATGGAACCTTCAATTGATGAATACCAAGACCATGAAAAATACCCCTGACACTAGAGTCCTCCCAAGACCAAGTCACTAGCCTCCTCTTCAACACTTCTCTCCCTCTTCCTCTTTTCATTTTCCTTCAGATTCTTGACCTCTTCTTGTAGGTTTTCAACCCTACAATAGAAACCACAGATAATTTTCACTCCTTGAATAGTCTACTTAAGAGAGAGACTCGTTACACATCTACTCTACTTCTTCTAGAAAAGTCTTCCACTCAAACAAGATCACCTCAATGTGAATGAAATCCTTTTACCTCCGGTAGACAACTTTAGATTTTCTACCTTTGCACGTGAGAGAGTAAACTAGCCCAAAACAGTCCACAACAATATTCACCATCCTTCTTGCTTCACTGATGTAGAGGCTTCTTATAGTATGATTTGCGCACTTATATGAGAGACCTTCTTCACTGAATTGATTGCCTCCAAATGAGGCTGAGCATTGCTATATATACTTGTTTTTCCATGCCCATTAGGCTGAAATGATATGTAGAGTAAGACGACATGATCTCTTTCGAATCATTCTTACATTGGAAGCTGACATGAGTGAGGGCTAGTGACAAGGTCTTGGAGGGTTACTTACAAAGACAAGTATGACTCTTTATAATGTGTAACATGCCTTCATTACATGACAATGACTCTTTTAGACTTTTATGACTAGAAAACAATATCCCTAAGGGCTCTCAATGGGAGCGTTAACTAAAAATAAAATCTCTTGCTCATGAAACCCATGATGCAAGCATTACAACAAATTTATTTTTCTTCTTTACATCTCTTACATAAATCAGAATTACATGTCATTATGAAGACCGAACCTAGTTACACTTTTTACATAGCAATCCATGTTGTTTCATTAGCTATTGCATTAATTATATAACATCTAGTGAAAATTTTCCAACCAAATTGTTTTTTAGACTGTGTATTCACTATATTTACAAATTTGGAAGATTTTTGAAAGAAATTGTTAGACACAAAAATCCAAAACATGATTAGGTGACTTGTTACAATACTAAAGTGAATTAGTAGTTACAAAATCCTAGAACTCCAAAATGAATTTATTTTACCAAAATTTTACTTTCAGTAACCTTAATATAGCTCCTTAGTTTTCTTAGGCTGTAGTGGTCACTTGGGGTTCAAAGTCCACAAGCGTTTTTGATAGGAATTCATTTATGCAATGTTGGTTTAAAATAGGTGAACTTAGTGACCCTGACTAACTTCCCCCTCTTTATGGAGTATCTGATAGGTTTTCTCACTCCATGAATCAATCCCCAAGCCTTTTGAAGGAACTCTTCTCTAATCTAATATATTGAATATTATCACGTGTCCCAGAATTGGTTACCCTAACCAAGTTCCCCCTCTTTCTGGAGTATCTGGTAGGTTTTCTCACTCTATTAATCAATCCCCAATCATTTTTAAGAAACTCGTCTCTAATGAAATATATTGAATATGTTAACATGTCCCAGAATTAGTTCATTGTTTTATATGCCTCAATTGTGGCTCATGTTTGAGGGACATTGATTGCTTCAGTTTTGGACTGTATGACATCTCAACATGGTTAGGTCAATTCTCAGCATAATTAGGTCAATTCTATATGTGTAAATTATACAAATTTTCACTAGCCCACTGTTATTTCTAAGCCTTTATTGTTATCCTTGTCATGTTGAGCCCCTGTTATTGTTGAACTAGATTAGGAATTACAAACTGTGATCCATGTTGTAGGTATGAGATATTTCATTGCAGCCCAAGCAAGATGGTTTGTCAACAACCTCATGTAGGTGTACTTGTATGCATAAAAATTAAAGAAAGGAATATTTAAAGGATGTGCATACTAGTCATCATTGCACCAACATATGAGGTTGATGAATATGTAGTAACAACAATACCATGTTGGAAACAAAAAGGACAAGCCAAGCAAACCAAAGTGCTCTGAAAGAAACAAAAAAAATACAAAAGGGCATTCCTATCATATCTACAACTCTTCTCCAAAATGTTTTACTTTGATCTTATCTTCATTCTCTAATTTTCCCATATACAGGGGAATACAAACCAAAGCCCATACAATTACATGAATTGTTTCCACTGAAGCTTGATTCCAATCAAGTCTTATTAGATCTCCAACATAATGTGTATGATTTGACCCACCTGCATTAAAATATGTGAAATGCAAGTAATATATTAAATCTTAAAGATGGGACTTTTGAATAGTCTTCAAAAGACATCCAGATTCCAAAATGCAAGCATGGTGTTGGAGCACAGGGCACCAAAGAGCTCTTTTTGAGGTTATGATTTCTCCTCCACTTTTACCCGCAAACATGATATGTGAATAATATGAATGTTTTTATTTCCTTGGATTATTTCTTGTGTTTTTTAGAGAAGCAATCATCAAATAACTGAATTTGTAGGACTAGAATATAGCTTGAATTTCTTAAATAAGCACGATAATAGTTATTTCCAAGGAAAATTTTGTTTTGGATTCAGGTTTACTGTGAGGTTGTCGGGGATGTCAATGTATCAACCTCTCGGAAGAATTTGTGTTTGAAGGTTTCAAATGACAAAATTATCATTACATAGGGGGATGATGCACTCACTTTTGGAATTCATGGCGCTAACGAGCATGCATATTTCTTTGGGAAGCTGACCCACAAGAATTTTTTATGAAGCCTTTTACTTAAATAAAAGCTTCTAAAGTACTTGATGAGTTTTCTATGATCAAGTAATTTTATACGTTTAAATAGAAACTTGGTGCTACCCTTGTACATTCGCTCTGATACAACCTAAATAAAAGAAATCCACCATTGGAATTAAATGTTGGCTTGTTGGATCTCAGAGAGGGAAAACACACTATAAATTCCAGTTATTTTACACATTTATTTGTTGTTTGAATATTCTCTTATTTGGAGTGTTGTCTTTTATGTTTTAAAAAGAAAAATTATCCAAAAAGACATCCTAAAAATTGTCCAAATTTGGAGTTTACTGGCTAAAGAAACAAAACAATCCTTTGCAAATGATTTTGGATAGCTACTAGTATAAAGCCATAAAATAGAAGGTATGGTGGGTGTAGGTAGGATTTTTTACTATATTCTCAACCATTTCTTGGGGAGAAACACACTCAATTTTCTTATTTTCATTGTGTGTAAGGTTCTCAAAAGGAAGGCATACTCAGTGTTTCTAGCTTCTTCCAGAAATGATAATTCATGGGAATTCATCCTATCAGTATTAGGGAAAATTTAATTCATATTATTAGGGATGAAATCTTCTTGACTCCTTAGATCTTTGTCAATGTTAATGGTATCACATAATGGGGATTTTGTAGGATGATCGTGGTCCATTATAAAGCCACTAGATAACACATGTAAAACCCCTTATCACTACCCAATGATAATAATATATCATAAACGCTAACTTCACCCCTTTCCAAAAATTCCCTTAGGTATCTGGTCTATAACTGACATTTCCACATCCTGTTGCTGATGATGAATATTCTCATCTTCCTTTACATCCACCATAGTAGGAGGTCAAAATGAAAGCATAATCAATGTTTCTAGCTTCTTCTGGAAATGATAATCCCTAGGAATGCATCCTATCAGTATTAGAGAAAATTTAATTCCTATTATTAGGGATGAAATCTTCTTGCCTCCTTAGAGCTCTATGAATGTCAATGGTCTCGCATAATGGGAAATTTCCTAGGATGATCATGGTCCATTATAAAGCCACTAGAAAACACTTGTAAAAGACCTTATCACTACTCAATGATAACAATCTATCATAACAACTAACCTCAACCTTTTCCAAAATTCCCTTAGGTATCTAATCTACAACCGACATTTCCACATCCTGTTGCTGATGATGAACACTCTCATCTTCCTTGACCTCCTCCCTAGTAGACCCAATTGACAACCTAGTATTTGAGATCAATGAAATAGGATTTTTGACTGACACCTAAGTTCAATATCTCATTAAAGTATTTGGTTTACCAACAACCATATTAAAGCAAAAAGTAAAATCATTGGTTCCTATAATCATTTGAGACATCAAATCTCTAACTAGTAAATTGATATCTCACTGCATTCAAGGCTCACTACATTAGAAATAATAGTGCTTTCCTCATGGTAATTAAAATGGTGGGATGATCTACGACATTAAATATTTTGTAGATAATAATATCTCCATGACCAAACCAAATTCTTCCTTGATGCAAAATTAAGGTCATAAACTTATTGGTTGCATGGGTCGAATTCCTCTATCTCATATTTCAGGTTCTTTGGATCAAGTGCATGGACCAACTTGTATCATGAAAGACATGATATATCACCTTTTTTTTAGACTCCTCATAGGACTTTGGTTGGCTACTATGAAACTTTTTAGTGGTATCATCTCTATGTCCCTCCCTCTCACCAAGTGACTAAGCATCATGATGCAATCTTTGATGAGACTTTTCATGATGACTACTAGGATCTCTTTTATAGCTCCTTTTCAGTAATTACTCTCAGCATGTACCCATGGAACATACCTCTTCTTCTCCTATTGGGTTGCTTGTTGATGACTTCCATCTGGCTGTAGTGAACCATTCCACACCTCCATCTTGTGTTGGTCCACCTATACAAACACCTTCGAGTTCATCCTTTTTAGTTATTGAATAATCTATGGGGAGTTGAGACTAAAGGGATTACTTCATAATCTAGTCCATCCTCTCCTTTGGATGTTTCTTCCATCCTTCCCTTACTAGATGAGGTCATCATTGTTGGTACTTCATCTTGATGTGTACAGGCTAGAAATGCTTCTCGTTCCAAAATTTAGTGATGTACAGCTTTGAGATGATATCGTCCATGTGGATGTACAAAAATTTGATGATGATGGTAACAAACCCTCTACTACATTGTTTCCATATTTTCATTGATGGTTTGTTTCTTGGTGATCTCATGCTTCTTATTCTAGGTTGATCTTGGTGATGCATGGACCTTTCATGTTGATGTAGATAGTTTGTATTGATGCATATTTTCTTTCCACTCATGGTTTTATGGATCATAGTAAACTTTTCTTCGACAAATGAATATGTACGTGTCATGTTATGAGGATGATGTGCTCTCAATGTTTGTCTATGTTTTGAAACTTGTTCATAGTCCCAAAGGAAATATGACTTAGCACTTGCACACATGCTAATATTATTGGAAACACTAATAGGACCACAAAAATACATACTTTGGAAGCTCTGAGGTCATCACTGTGACTAGAAAATATAGAAAAGCCTAAAATAGTAAAATATGACCAAGCTACTCATGCATTGTCTTTTAAATCACACTGGAATTTCTGATAATAAAGATGTTGTTAGGCTAAATGGTGTGTTCTTTGTTAGCAATTTGTTAAACATTGGCTAGTATTGTTGCATTTGATATATGGGAGAGAACTTCATTTCCAACAAAAAATAAGAATATACTTTATGACAGTGAATTTGAAAGGACATTGGCACGAATTTCACATGGATCAATTCCCTTAGCAACCTATATCCAAATAATTACAACATTCATTCTCATGTTTGATATTCTTGCATATCCAACATATTTCTCCAAGAAGTAAATAGATACATATATTTTCATGGAGGTTTCACAACCAATAATATTTACACTCCATTTTTAAATCATTATGAAATCATAGTGTTCATCATATATTTTTACATTGTAGCTACATAGTTTTGTATTTATTGGGTCATAGGATTGAACTCTGTCATAATTGTTTTGAAAATTAAGAGTTATTGTGATTTGTCATATTGCTTCGATCCTTTCTATTCTTGTAGCTCATTCTTTTGTATCCAAAATAAACATACATAAAATCCTATATTTGTCTTAATATGCATCATCTCTTTTCGTCTTGTTGTCCACCTATTTTTCTCATATGTTTTGGGTTTCTTGTTATGTATCACACTATAACTCTTAGGTAGAAAAGCTTTGTAGTCTCCATTAACACAGTTTTCCACGCTAATGCACGATTGTAATCCTAATTTCTTCTCCTTGGTTGAGTCTAATGCAATTCACAAACTAGGTCTCACAAAATTCGATTGACTCGCCGCTCAACATTCCACAATATATCTTTATATAACTCATTGTCTCTTTATATTCCAATGCAGGGATTTGAAATTGAAACATTGTCTCTTTGTATTCCAAAGTTGTCTCCTTGTGGTCCACCCATTCGTTTCACATTCTTTCAAATTTGGAAGATCAAAACAAAACAAATGCACCCCGAAATATTCAAAAAGGAGTAACATAATCCAACTCCATTGAGTGCATAAACCATGCCATGGATAAATGATCATAATCATCATAAATAGGAGGGACCTTAAAACACAAGACATAAAATTTATGATTAGTTTGTTCAAATTTCAAGTTAATGATATTGTCATTTATAGAATCCAGAGAAAGAAAACATGTTCTTTCCACTTCAAGATGTTTCCCAGTTTTCACCTCTCCAAACTTATGTTCAGTCTCTTTTCTTGTTTCCATATGCATCTATTCTGGAAGATCATTAGTTATATTAGTCAGTTCACAACTTTTTCTTGGAGAGGTATGCAACAATCAAAATGAATTGTTTGTATTGACTCCAACCAATTCTAATGCCCCTAGCCTCATCAACCCAGAGCATAATGATTGATTAGTGTGCTCCCTTCCTTCTAGGAAATGTCCAAAGCGAGTTGACTTCTCCTTGAACTTACACATTGTTTGTTGATGCAAGAACAATTTTGGATCCAAAAACCATTGGCAATCTAGTATCTAACTTGAGAATTTTGACAATCATTGTTGCAATAGATAGCCTCATCAAGCATTGTTCTGTGTATTCTTTATATCACTTACTAACTATCATAATGTATAATCTCATCCTTGCACTCCATAAAGTGTTAAAAGGTCATTGTTTCACTGTTATTTGATGGCGAAAATAGGCCCAAAACTATCTACCCTTATCTTCATCACAACTGAGTCATATAGACATATGAACACAAGCTACCCTGCTATACCTTGAGGCATTATATGCTAATTAAACTCTACCCATCAAAATACTCAATCAAACAATTCTGAAAGGATAAGTATATCACTGCCAAATTTACATCCACTATTGAAAAAGGATTCTTTTTCTATAACTTTGAATTGAATAAGATCAATCTCTAACAAGCTTTGATAGTTGCTTTGCTTCAGAAATTAAACCACCAACACAAACCTCTTCTCGTCAAGAATGTGTATCTAAAACTTGTTTCCCCTCAAAATTGAAGTGTTTGTCAAATAACAGGTGACACCAACCACTTGTTCATCTTTGAGTCTCACCTTCCATTTGGAAATATTCCATTCCTTTAAATATTTTACCTTCTCATCAATTTACAACCTCTTGTTGAGAGATGCTCCCTTGATTGGCTCCTGCATTTCCTTTAGTGTTGCATCTTCAACACCATTTACATCTGACAAAACCCTGTCAATTGCAACATTTGTTGTAGAAGATACTAGAATTCTCATTGTTTCCCCACCCTTGAAAGTTCTCGTGAGAAAAAATGATGAAAATAGACATAATGTAACTTTTTTAAGACCCAAAACTTCCATGTACAATACATATTTCTGGCTTGGTTGACAACAATCTTGGATTTGAACTGTTAGAGTTTGTGAACCATTTTTCCACGACATGGATAACCTTCACCTAATATTTCATTTAGATTGTACTTTGTGATAAATGGATCTGTGTGAGGATATGGTTTATCATCATAAGTATAATTCATTTAAGGAACATCTTCTAGTTTTACATCACAAGAAGTGCTAGGTGGTTCAACATAACCAGATGAAAATTAGTCCTCCTCACAAAGTCAGATCATGCATGAGGTATTTGTAATCCCATAACCCTAAAAATTATACCACCAAAAAAAAACTCTCAAAATGTTGATAACTTCAGTAGATATAAGTGATGAAAATGGGTATTTTATTTGTCCCATCTATTGATAATTATCTCCTTAATGAGTGCCATAAAAAAGATAGTCCAACTCTTCAAGAAACTACTAAATTCTTTCCAAAATATAATTAATATGCTCATAAATGTCTCCCAACATAGGCATATCCATATCACAAAGTTTGTAACAGATCAACTATCACTTCAATATGGAAAGAAACAACTCAATCTAACCCCACAAGCCATATTGAGAATGATAGTTCTAATGTGCATTGCTTTTTCAGTGTTGAGATAAAATGCAAATTTTTTCTCTTGTAACCCATGGGTGTTTCATTCACCACTCTAAATACGACTTGCCAATTTAGAGACAGAATACTCTATAAAGGGAATACCACATGCATGCATGGCAAGGGGAACTCCACTATCTATTTCTTCCCTCCTACCACAATCAAACATTATTTCCAAGAGTTCGGTGTTCAATCTCTTCCAGGCTTCCTCAACTATTGAAAGAACTTATTACCCCATTTTTTATCCTACATGAACAAGCTTGTTGCCCCTCCTTTCTTCCCTCGTTAACTGTTTGTTGTCATGCTCCATTTGAAATTATGCCTCAATCTTTGGGTGATAGATTACAAAATTTAACCCCATTTTTAGGAAACCAAAACAAAAGGGCCTTACCCCTTGAGTATGAACCCAAAATTTTCCTCACACTTATGCAATTCCATAAGTAGTTTCCACCTTGGTTCTCTCCTTTTTCTCTTTCTGTGACACACTTCCACAGAAGGGAATCAATAGGAAATATTTGTTATATTTTTCACCATCTCCTCTCTCTTCATGACTTCTTCCACCATGATTTCTATGATCATACCCTCCCCAAGATGATGAATGATATTCCATCAAAATAATATAGGAGAGTAAGAAATAGAAGAAAAGAAAAGAGTTTTGAGTGTCGTTCTACTCGAAAAGACTTTTTTATGATTTCCTCTCTTCAAATCTTCTTGCCAAGGTTGTTTTTCAATGTTGTTCTACCAAACATTTCCACCCTAAGTTGTTCTCATTTCTACTATCCAAATCTGCTCTCCAAAATATGAAATTGAAAAATGAGATGAATTGGGTTTTAAAGTACTTTTGTAGAGATCCACGAGGAAAAACATTGTAAAAATGGGGGCCAACCCTCCTCAAATTCTCGTTGGTGTGGGGAGGCCATGTGGACCACTCTACCTGTTCCATCCAAAATCAACAAGGTATTTTATAGATTTATTTTTTATTTTATGCAGGAAATGTTTCTCTTGTTGATCAGTTCTATTTCCTACAAATTTTGATGTGAATCAATAAATCTGCATTTATAATACAACTAGAAGCCCATTTCCCAGCCTAGGATGTTGATTCCAAGGGTGGAACACTGTCTACAATTCATTGTGTATTTTTAATATTTTATTTTTATTAAAATAATTATTATATTTATGCTTAATATGCCTTTAAAGTCTAATCCGTCTAGTAGAAATGGTACTTCTATTATGTATGCTATGACAATATAATTCATAGATGGAGGTTGCAGCCTTGAAATCAATCTAATATTCTCTATGAAATATTTCCAACAAATTAAAGAGGTTCTCAAAATTGCAATCTTGAAAGCAGGGGAAATTTTAGGGGCTAATATTTGCCCATGGGCTAATTTTCTATACTATTTCCTAAAAAAAGATTCGCTAATTTCCATTTTTTTGTAAAAATGATTTGCCCAAATTTTATAGAATGAAATTATTTTACCCTAAAAATCGCCAAAAAATTATATATAGACTATATAAAAATATTATAAATTTGAATATTTTTACAAAACTATCTCCAAACATTTTATAGATTTCATATTATGGACTCGCCAAGGTTTCTAAACTTTAAGATAAATTTCCATCCTTAAAATTTTCCCTGCTTGAAAGTATCTCATGTGGTTGACTATCTCCAAACTAGGTGAGATCTTGACCTTAAGTGATATACTCTTTCCTTGAAGTCAGAATTTATGAGACTTACTGTACTCCTATGTTTACAGGTTCTGCTTATGGGTGCAAGTCATGATCAATTGAAGAATGTTAACATGTTGTTCAATATGTAGTGTTTGTAGCTTACCATTGATCCCTTGAGACCTATTTCTTTGCAGATGAAGGGGACACCTTGCCTGAACTTCCCTTGAAATCACCAATAACTGTTGCATTTCCAGACAAACAATTAAATTTAAGTAGATCTATTTCCATGATACCCAGTTCTATTGTTCCTATTCCAGAACAAAACTAGTCAAAAGAAATGCAAAACTTGAAAATTCATAATACATTTACAAATTGTCTTTGTCTTAGAAGATGACCCTCTGATTGATAACAATAAGGGAGAGTCCAAACCACCTATTACTAGTGGAGGGATGGGGTCACCTATGTCACATGTGTTGAGCGACAAACTCCGCTAAGGTTTTAGGTCAACACCCTAGTAGAGTGGGAGTTATCTACAATAAAAAACAAGCATTCCACATAGCCATGATACATAAATAAGCAAACTACATGAAGAGAGGTGCACCTGGGGGGTCCTTCGTTCGGGTAGATCCAGCCAGGGTCCAAACCCTCTTGGAGTTCTTCTCAATCCTTGAACCTACAAAACAACCAATTCAAAGAAGCATAGCAGTATATGTACCAAGTATCATATAGAAATCAACTTCATGACATATTGAAAGATGGTTAGTTATACAATTGAAACAATTACTCATGTGTAAACCATAACAATAACATTACATGTATAAAGAAGATTGATTTTCGGGAATAAGACAAATGTTTCTTTATTGCAGATAACTAAAACAAAGCAAGGAATGATATCACCTAAATCTTCCTCTTGTTAGCTCCAAGCGGAACCGTCCTTTAGATCTGTCCAATCCCAAGTCTTCAAAAGGATCCTTCCATGACTCACACAAAGATATCTCAACTACTGAAATGACATCATAACTCAAGGAAACAAGGGTTTCCTATAGTGGGGGAAGTGCTGGAAGCACAAGGATCTTCAGACCTGATCAGGGATAATCTCAGTAGAGCAATTTTCTCTCTATTCTCTCCTCCCTTAGGCCTTCCCATTGAAGCCTTTTTATACTTCTCCCAAAGTAGTTTTTTAGTTGGGAATTCGTTGGGAACAGTTGAGCCACGGGCACTAATAGGTAATGAATAGGTAAAACCCATGATCTCCACCCGAAATTGAGGAGATTTATTTTTTTTAAATGTTTTAAGACATATACGAGGGTTGGGTATACATTGACCCGTGTACACACGCATTTAGCTCAGGGCAATGTCACTTACAAGGAGTAAAACATTGTTTTTTAAGTATTTGGACCAGGTCTGGAAGGAGGGGTTGCCCTAGGCCATGGATACAGCATCACAAATATTAAGGGTGAGATTTGGAGCTATAATAGATGCCCCATAATATATGAGGTCAGAAGGGGTACATGATGGCCGAAATGTATTAAGTACATGGAAAGGAAACCTGTCAAAAACTGAGAAGGACTTCACTAGATTTCAGCCTGCCAAGCCACAAAAGGAGATCAGAAAGAAAAACTGTCTAAGGTGGGCATACCCATGCTCAGAGAAAGTAAAGCATGTCTGCATATCAAGTACAAGCAGATCCAATAAGTATACAAGTATAGAATACTAGAAATACATAATGGATCATCTGATAATGATCAAACAAGTACATGTCTGAATATCAAATATAAGAATGTCAATTATGCTAAAGGATGAAGTTGATCACTAATATCAAAGGCTGATCCCAATAGTACCAAATGAACATGATGGAATAAGATGGCACTACATTGCAAACTTGGGTGCCAGCATCTAGAATGTCGCCATGAATGACTGCGACATATAAGGTGAATGGTATCAACTAGCAGGAATAGGAGCAACTATCAAGTGAAACAATGAATTCTTATGCAACCTGAGGTCTTCACCAACCACCGTAGTACATTTCTACACAGTGGGAATGAATGAGCTGAAGTCGACCATGTGAGAAATAATTTGATTACCGGTCATTGATGTATACCATTAACAAATGCAAGACTACTCATTGATGATGATAATGAGAGTCAAGGTACCTAAGTACAATCTAACAAGTGTGAAGAAATGATCTGAAGGTGAACACCTTGAAGAATCTATTGCTCAGGAGACAATGATGGTTTCCCACTATTGATAGCGAAGGATCTTCCACTAATGACTGCAAACCCCAAGGTACTGCTAAATGGACTCTAGACCTTTGCCCCAGAGCAATGAGTCATAGTCGATGGGGAACGATCTCCTAGAAGGAAGGCATTGAGGCATCCTTCATCAATCTAGTGCGAGTGTAACCCGCAAGCCAATAATGTTGAAGGAATCAGATGGAAAAGATGTAGTAACCCGACCGAAGTACATTTCTGGTGTACAGAAGATGTGGCTAGCGCACAATAGAAACCATCTGAACTGACCAATAATGAAAGCTAACATAGAGGTGAGGTATCCACCAATAAGGTCAAATGGAAACCAAAGTACTACACGAATCCCAATGTGTGATAGTGTAAGCTAATTTTGAACATAAGGGAAACCACTTAGTCAAAGACCCATGATACTGATCGATGCTAAGCACAAGGTGACCTATCAATAATGAAAATATGGCCAGGGTGCAGCTCTAGGCATGTCCTCACAGCAAGATGTCATCGTTGATAAGGACAAGACCTGCCAGCAAGAAGTCAATGGAGACCTTCTCAAACTGGCACGAGTAAAGGACCAATATAACTGATGTGATGATAGACAATGCACTGACAACCAAGGATGGCCAACTGAAAAATGAGTCAAGAGATACCGCAGAGAGGCTGACTCAGGCTAACTTCCCTCGAACAAAAGCAGGACTCAATGATGACTATGTGGTAGCATATGATGACTCTATATAAGTTTGTCATGCAGGAGGCACAAATGATCTCTCCATATGATTGGAAGAGATAACCACTTGGAGGAGAACTGACTCAATAACAAAGTTAAGGTGTACCTAAGTCAAAGTAAATCCCACCCAAATGGAGGAGACTTTGTTTTGACTACTTTGTTCAAGGGCGACATGTCTGACTCTAGCTACAAACAATAAATGGAAATATTGTACCGTTCCTGCTCTTTTTGGAATATATAATTTTTTTGTCTTTTTCTTTAAGCTGGAAAAAGAATAAAAGAATGCTATAGTACAGTGGAAAGAATGAGTGTCGGTGAAGCATATGATCTAGTTCCTGGGGTTGGAACAATCCTATGCTCAATGTAGGGAGGTGAAAACTGGTCAAAGGTATGTTCCTTCCATGGGTCATAGGGTGTCGAGTTGCAGAAACTAAGGGATTGCAAGTTTGATTTTGTATATGAAATGGTCAAAAAGTGGATTAAACACAAGTCCAAGTGAAGCCGGCGCAAGGCCAAAAGGTGCAAATGGTCAAAATGCAATGCAGTACTACAACTCAACACGAAGGAGCCTCTAGGGTATAAGGCTAGAACGAAGCGAAGAAGCAAAGAGGAATGAGTCTTCATCACATAAGTCATGGCAGGACTATAGAGGACTCCCGAGCCTACTCAAATTGAAGTAGCATGGGCAACAAATTTCAGTGAGGTGCTAACTATGATGCCCATGAAAAGGATGGCTCTACCATTGTGCCATGATTTAAAAAATAAGTGAGTGAAGATGGTTTATGAATCATAACACGATGGGATCGACCCTATGGAAAGTGTATCGACAAATGGAGGCTAGGATGTGTAATTCAATGGAAAAATGGCTTCCCTAACCTATATGCCAGTGAGAAAATGCTACCTGCCATGACGGGTCTGTAGTCATGGAACCGACTTGAAACTGTAGAAAAAGTGTCCAAAATGTCCTGAAAACAAACCACTCTCGACATTCCAAGCTCCCAAGCTAAAAGTTACATGAGACAAAACAAAATCAAGTTTTGAAAAAATTTGACATTTTCAAAGCTTATAAAATAATTTTTTGACTCACCATTGTTACCATTTCAGTTGAGAGCACAAGGAGTGGAGAAAGAGAAGTAAGCTTTGCCTTTTGCTGAATCCGATCGTTCAAGTCATACCAAAATCACCAGGTAACCCCCAAACTTGTATTGCATAGGGAGCATGCGACTGTTGATGATGAGGTTATGAACGATCAATAGGCCTTGGATGCCTTAAGAGGATGCGGTTTGCTAAAGTTTTTCAAAATGCCAAATATGAAGGCAAATACTCGCTTGCTCGAAATGTTCATTCACTACTGGAGCGTCAAGGACGACTCATTCATGATTGATCAAATGCCACTGAGAAAAGAGATTGAGGATATCTATTTTGTCACAAGCCTTTCTTGGAGGGAGAAGTAGTACATTCCATGGGCCGATCATGAGGTAGCCTTTTTATCGAGGACTATGTGCAGATATATTGCTCAGGCGATCCAGAAAAGATTGGAAGCCAAATTCCAATCAAGCACGTAGAGAGTTTGTCATTGAGGATCATCCTGTTCACTATAGCCAGAGTGAATGGATCAACTTCCTAACACTAGGCTTCATGGATTGCCATTACCTTGGTGGTAGACTGTCTCACCACAATATTTGATTGGTGTACTCCTCTTCTCACCAACTTGAAGAGCCAACTATCATCTATCAAAAAGTTCCAGACCAAAAACTTTGGGTATGGGACCATTCTGTGCTCCTTTTTTTTTGAGAGGGTCCCAGCGCTATGTGTTATAGACATTTTTGGGCACTGCAACCCCAAGCATAAAATTTCCATAAACCAAGGGCTCCTAAGTCCCTAAAAATGTTGTTCCAACCCCTAAAGGAACAAGGTAAACTGATTACAGCTTCTCCTAGAAGTTCTCCATGAAGAACTACTCAGAATTGGTCAAAACAGGATCATTTCACTTGCTCCATAGGAAAAGTGCGTTGCATCTCACCTAAGTACACTCTGTGGGTGCTTTGCATTTCAAAAAGCCCTTCTATGGGGTGTGATGGGTGAGAAGAGACAAATGGCAGTGTCAATCCACGAGGTGGAAAAGCATGGAATCTTCCAGAAACTTCTCTTGTGACGCTTGCCATTCTGAATTTGACCAAGGATGAGTAAGAGATCATGAATCTCCAAGTGGAAGCAAGAACTATCAGAGGGAAGACACTAATCAAATCACAAGCTGACTCATCTCCCTTACAGATATCTATATATGGATCCCTCATCCCAAAGATCCGGAGGCTGGAATTTTGCATCTTGTAAGGAATTGTTGTTGGTTTCTTGAGGCAACATCATAGTGTTGGGTGATCTAAGCTTTGCATGAGGTGAAGAAGGGCTTACTTGCTGAGAAGATGATGTTGGGTCAGAACAACTGGTTATAACTCTCTTGGCTCTTTCTTGATTATCAATAAAGATATTCAAGTTTTCCTCCATACTCTTGTGTCATTTATGTTTTATGCATTTGTATGGTCAATTTACATCTAATCCTAGATTGTTTATGATAATAGATCCATGTTCTTGTATAGTGTTATGCTAATTTGATTCTACAGGTACTCTGTGAAGCTGGGTGTACAAGGAAGCAAGTAGCAAAGGACTATCAGAAGAGAGACGAATCGAGCAAGGAACCAAGCGCAAGACAGAGGTTGGTCTCCTTTATTCTTCCCTGATCTATCTTTCATAAAGGAAAAACGAAAGTAGTTTTGCTTTGTTTGTTTCTAAGGTAGCTACCACACCTTAGTGGGATTAGCAGTTCTGCATAGACACTTTTCCCTGTAACAAAATGGCGACTTCGCTGGGGAGCGACTAGGTTGTTTGTTTATCTACATTTTGTTTACTTTATAAACTTACAGACGGAGCCTGAAGTTAAGCCAGGTAGCTTTCAAACTACATTTGCTATGCAAATGCAAAGTAGATAAATGTTGCTTCAGTCAATCTCTGGGTTTTGTTTATTTATTAAACAACTGATTTACAAAATCTCTAATTGCCCTTGTGGTGGCTCTAGTAACCTCCTCAGATCTACCCCTATTGTTGATTTACTGATTACCACTTGCTCGGCCAAAATCCCTGAACTGAACTGCAAACTATGACTCGTAACCCAAGCAAAGTCTCATCTCTGGCCCAGTGCACTCTCTGTTTTGTGAATCTGAAATTCAACGCACTTCTTGAGTGTAGTAGGTGCGCTGCATTTCAAATTCACTATGTTACAGGTGCGCTGATCAGACTAGACATTGTTCCTGAATGTTGGTTTCTATTCACTCTTTTCAGATCTATTCAAGAATTTTGCTGCCTGTAGTCAGTACACCTCTGTTTGAAACCCCTTTCCTTGCTGATATTCCGCCTCTATTGTGCAAAGAACTGTAAATGTTTTTGTGTATTTGTTGAGTCATTTTCAGTTCTCCTTTGCAAAAAAGTAACGTAATTGTACTGTCGTTTCTTGATTTGAAAGTGTCGCAAGTGTCGTTTTCAGTCATAGAAGAGAGTCTGATTGCTCTTGATAGTCGATTACCCTGTTACTGTTGTATTTGATCTGAATTTGTAGTTTTTCTAGTGTCGAAAGCAAGTCTTCATTTCCAAATCGCAAAGTGTTGTCATTGTCTTCATTTTTTATTTTGAAAAGAAACTTGTTAGTAATTGTCGCTTGAAAAGTAATTCAGATTTGCGCATTAGCTTTCTTTTTATCATTCACATATTAAGAAGGCTGAAAAAAATACATGCATGTGCATTTGCATTTAGACCGTTTGATTGGTTTGATTTAGGATAGTGCATATAGTGTGTGCTCTTTGCTCTTTGTTGAAAGAATTCTGTCTTTCTTTCCTTAGTAGCTAGGATTTTCATTGCACAAAGAAGATAAAATACTGTTTATCATCTTAGACTGCATTTTAGGAATTGTACATCTATATCACGCGGTGAACTTGAAAGGAAAATTTCTTAAGCAAGATCAACTATAAAATAAATTTAATGAATCTAACAACGCTTTGGAACCTAATGCACAACATCTAGAAGTCTAGGCTAGAGACGTATTCCGGCGTCGTAAAGCCTGGTAACTGTTGTTCTCACTGTGGGTTGGGTGATTCCTCCACTTTGAGATGATAAGTGCCAGTACGGAATTGTGCTCCCACGTACCATCGAGTATATTTTGGGAGACCACAATAGGCTTTATCCTTTATCCTTTATACAGTCATAGAGGAGAATAAGGATGACACCGTCCAAATTATTTTCGCAAGCACAGACTCCGATGAACATGGGGGCAATTTACCCATTCCTTTACCGCAGGAAGGAAGTTTGTCAGAGTCGTACCCAGCCGTCTATTCGGTCCCACCTCCAAGCAACCTAGTTGTTTCCTTCGACTGGAATCAACTAGGCAGACCCCGCTTACCGGCTAGTGTATCATTCCGAATCATTGCTCAAATATATAGAATGGTTATGACCGGTACCATCATAGATGAAGGGGCTTCTGTGAGTATCCTTTCCTCGACTGCTTGGAAAGCGCTTGGTTCACCATCGCTTTTGCCTGAAATGAGAAATCTAACAGGTTTTGATAAAGGAACCAGTCGACCGTTAGGGATCCTTCCCAATGTGCCCATAACATTGAGAGGGAAAACCGTTCAAATGAACGTAATGGTAGTCCAAGGACCCCTGGATTATAATCTACTCCTTGGATGAGACTATATTTATTGCATGGGAGCAATTGTCTCATCACACTTTAGAGTAATGTGTTTTCCGCATGAAGCAAGAGTGGTCAAGCTCGTAGACCAGCTTTCATTTCCCGGATCACACATAGGAAATAGTCATATACCAACCCTAAATGGTCTTTTCATGCAAGGAATGTCTCATCAATCCCCAGTCCGTCCACCTGATGAGCGCGAGTGATTCGGGGGACATGACTGAAACCCAGGGGGCATGCACCCTAGTCTGCTTCAGCAGGAAAACTTCGGGTATAGGGTAGGTTTCCGCAAGAGATATATGACTAGTCTGTACTCCCATCCATGATTGGAAAAGGAGGTTAGACTAGAATAAGATTCCCTCGTAAAAGTTATGTGAGTGGATTTGCTCGCCGTTTTCTATTTCGGTAGACATCGCCGAAGAAGTGTTTTGTTTGCGGTGTGAATAGAACAATCTTTGGTAACCTGAAAGAGGTAGACCTTTCCTAATAAAACAAATGTTTTGTCGGTAGAATAAAAGGTGACCTTGAAACTCTGTTTTATACCTGGGGTCATGCAAACCTTTTGGCATGCAAGCAAAGAGCAATCATTTATCTTTTTTTTGGATTGTTCGTTTCCTAACTTGCATAAAGAAAGGATGTGGGGCAAAGGTTTGAAAAATTGTCGTTTTATATATGAGACATCCTTATTATACGACTGGATTTATCAAGCAGTTTTAACGTGGACTTCATGCTCGTTAAAAAATAAACATAAGCAATGAGCAAATGTTTCCCCCAGCGTTTAAGCTCAATAAAAAATGAACCAATTCTCGGTAAATAACCATCGTGAATGTAGTACTTCAGCCTTTAAAGCCTTGGTCGTGTTCCCATCATCACCTCCACTCTGTATCGGCCGATCATTCACCTCCATTTGATTGTTTACCCCTTTTGAGGAACAGCTGCGAAGAGTGATCCTATTAGCCATCCTTGTAACACTACCGTGATTGGAAAATTCCAAACCTTACCTGGAATCAGCTGCTACCCAATTTTATCACTCGTTCCTCAAAGACGAGTCTCCTTTAAGCTCTTTTCAACTGACTCGTAAAATATGAAAAGATTTCCGAGCCATTAGCCTCTCCAGCTCGTTAAAGGGACCAGAAGTGCTATCCCTTCTTTAGATTTTAATCTTTTTGGAACTAAGGGATTATTACACAAAAAGATCGAGCGCTTGTTTTGTTCGGCTCATTAAAAAGTATCGAAAATTCATCCCTTATGTATTGTTTTATACTTTTTAGAATTTAAGGGATTAGATGACGAAAAAGGATTTTTGGAGTTTCCTTTACGTCCCTTTCAGACTCTCTAAAATTGAAAAAGACCGAGTTATCTTTGTCATTAAACTCGTTAAAACCTAATAGCGACAAACTTGTCCATAGCAGACAAGAACGAGTTTCACTAAAAACATAGCGATGGGTTTGCCCGAAGGGAAAATTATAGAACAAGCATATGTTATCCTCCTCAAGCTTGACAAAAATAAAGAGGTACTGGTCATAAATGACTCGGGAAAAATTGGGAAGAAAACTTGAAGAAACTTTGTTGGTAGCAAGTCGCTCTTGAACATGACACTTTCACTCCGCATCCAAGTCGGGTTGGGTTGTTTCATTCACCGGTCACATCACCATGGTCCCATCACACCATCCACATTTGGGTTTAATGCTACCAATCCATCACGTCAGAGTCGCCGATATGTTCAAGAGAAGTCACTCAGAGAATTCACCTGTGTCTCACCCACTGCAATACATTTACTCTCCATTCTTTCATGACTGCCACCCTGAACCTTATATCACCAGACCGTTTTCACCTCCATTAAAATCATTTGCTCCGTTCCATGTCATTGATGTGGGATTCATTAAGGCCCTCCTATGACGGATCGCTTCTTGTGGACATCAGCTCATTATCCAAGAAGTTGATCTAGGAACACCCCTTTCGGTACTTTGAAGCTTGCATGCCCCAATGGCAAGTTTCTCACTTCCAGCGACAAGTTTACATCAATGGCGTTCGACCGAAAGATTTTGCGTGGCGTTCGACGCCAAGTCCTTTATTCACACCACGTGAATTCTACTACAGTACCTTGAGGGTCATTATCATTATCGGTGATTCCTCTCGCGCCTGTTAACAGCTTACATCATTGGCTGGTAATCAAGCGATGTCTTTCCGTGTTCGACTCCAGAACATCTCTCACATGGATCGACTTGTACTTTGAGTGAAGATAGAACGAGATTGAAGACCCCGAATCTAGTTTCATCCATCCGGGCTGCGATATATATTCAGGAAAATAAAGACATCAAATGTACATCATTGCTGCACAGATAATCATCCAATCAAAGGGATGATGGCTCTACCAGAATCATCAGTCTACACTCAGACGATTGTCTATCCTATGTACATGAAAATGAATTTATAAAGCTGAGCATGGGAATGCCCGCCTTAGCTAGATCATGAAAATATTATGAAGATAATGTTTTGTATTGTATATTATTACAGGTCTCCTCCCAGCTTCAAAGAACTTCGGACACTCATGATAAAGCATTTCACCCGACATCAAAAAGATTAACGACCTCATGCTTTAGGGGGAAACTGTTATATACATTTTTGGGCACTGCAACCCCAAGCATAAAATTTCCATAAACCAAGGGCTCCTAAGTCCCTAAAAGTGTTGTTCCAACCCCTAAAGGAATAAGGTCAACTGATTACAGCTTCTCCCAGAAGTTCTCCATGAAAAACTACTTAGAACTGGTCAAAACCGGATCATTTCACCTGCTCCATAGGCAAAGTGGGTTGCATCTCACCTAAGTACACTCTGTGGGTGTGTTGCATTTCAAAAGTCCCTTCTATGGGGTGTGATGGGCGAGAAGAGACAAATGGTAGTGTCAATCCGCGAGGTGGAAAAGCATGGAATCTTCCAGAAACTTCTCCTGTGACACTTGCCATTCTGAATTCGACCAAGGATGAGTAAGAGATCATCAATCTCCAAGTGGAAGCAAGAACTATCAGAGGGAAGACACTAATCAAATCACAAGCTGACTCATCTCCCTTACAGATATCTATATATGGATCCCTCATCCCAGAGATCCGGAGGATGGAATTTTGCATCTTGTAAGGAATTGTTGTTGGTTTCTTGAGGCAACATCATAGTGTTGGGTGATCTAAGCTTTGCATGAGGTGAAGAAGGGCTTAGATGCGGAGAGGATGATGCTGGGTCAGAACAACTGGTTGTAACTCTCTTGGCTCTTCCTTGATTATCAATAAAGCTATTCAAGTTTTCCTCCATACTCTTGTGTCATTTATGTTTTATGCATTTGTATGGTCAATTTACATCTGATCCTAGATTGTTTATGATAATAGATCCATGTTCTTGTATAGTGTTATGCTACTTTAATTCTACAGGTACTCTGTGAAGCTGGGTGTACAAGGAAGCAAGTAGCAAAGGACTATCAGAAGAGAGAGGAATCGAGCAAGGAACCAAGCGCAAGACATAGGTTGGTCTCCTTTATTCTTCCCTCATCTATCTTTCATAAAGGAAAAACGAAAGTAGTTTTGCTTTGTTTGTTTCTAAGGTAGTTACCACACCTTAGTGGGATTAGCAGTTATGCATAGACACTTTTCCCTATAACACTATGCCCTAGAGTACCAGTTCTAATCAGTGGCCTGTGAGATCGACAGATGGGTAGGTGCTTTGATCTGATGAAACGACTAGGAGGTGGGGACGTAGCATAGACAACTTTTGATGATGATTTCTTCTCTTGGTGGGAGAAGCAGGTCATCATAGTGGACGATTACCCCTATGCCGACTTGGACTTCCAGGGAGATCCTAATCTAACATTACCACCAGCCGCAGCATGGGGTGATATAGGTAACAAATGTTTTTGATTTTATGATTTTTATGATTTTTCAAATACGAAAATAAACAAGAATTTTTTTTTTATGGGATTCAAATGAATAATATAATGATCATATTCTGGATATTGGGCCAGTATGACCAGATGGATTCCCACAGCGTGGACGTCACGGCCGAGGTGCCAAAGTGGCAGATGCCGATACAGAGCGACTCCTACACATAGTTCAATGGCACTTGGTGAGATTAACTCACCAAGTACCGAAGGAGGTTGTACAGGATCTCCCTATAGACATGCAGTGTCACATGGTTGGAATGCCACACGACTGGGTTTCGACTCTTAGGCGTGTGGCCAAAGCAGTGGTCACCTGCTTAGCCACTCATCCTGAGCCGGGGCATTAGATGTATTGGACATGATTATGGGCATTTGAGTCCCAATTTATTTATATTATTTTGGACACACTTACCTACACTTGGGATGTTTTATGATATATATATACAGTTTTGACTTTTTGATGCTTGATTTTATTTTGATGAATGAATGATGTGCCAATCTAAAGCTTGATTATGTTAGATGATCCAAAAATACAATTTTATCATAGGTTATAAAATTAGAATAAAATCATTATTAATTTAAGATATTAAATTAATAATTATTATTCTGGAATGTTTAATTATTTAATGGAGACTTTTAGAATTAGCATATTGTTGTAACTAGATATGACTCTCCAAATGTGTCGTATCTTAGGCTCTATTTTAGGAGATTAGTTAGCTAGTTGGTTTGAATAGAATTTATTGTAAATGGACACTTGTTATTTAATAAGTGATCCATAATTAGAGGTAGTTAGGACATGGAGCTTATATATAGCTCATTGCAAGAGTGTTTGTGTTGTTCGGGTGTAAACTCTTGCAAAATCAATTATGTAATTATTTTTTTCTGATTAATAAAATTACGTGTCTGAGGACACTTCTGCCATTATTGTGGTATCAGAGCTCCAGTAATGCTGCAGTGGATGTGAAGAGGAGATTCTAGCTCTACAAGTTTGTGGAAGACTCCCTTGAATTGATCAACAAATCACTGGTATGAAATTGGCCAGTTTTGTGTTCAACAAACAAAAAAAAATAAAATTAGATTGCTAATCTGCAAATTGATTTGGTTAATTCTTGGATGCTGGAACATACGCCCATGCTAAAATTTGATGCAAAGTTGGATAGTATTTTTTATTGAATGTAATATTGAAAGCGCTCCAAAATGGGCCACATTTATGGGTGAGATCTATTTGGGCCATTTTCTGCAATCCTTAACAGTAATATTGCTGACGTCAATTCCTCAAAATCTTTATCTTGATCTCATTGCATATTGGATTTAGACTGTTATCGCATTTGATGATGGTCATTTTGCCCCCTGGTTTTTGAATTTACTTCAGACGTACTCTTGCCTTATGTATTACGATTTGTCAAGAAAGAATCGGGCATTGGTATTTTCTCTAATATAATTCATTTCTGGCAAGAGTCCTTTATTCAGATTATGGCACCAGAAGTTTTATTTGGAGTTGCGACATGTAAAAAGTCCTTATTTTGCTGTCAGGAGAATTGTTAAAATGATGTCTTATGAAAAAAAATACCATATTCAGAACTGTATTTATTGTCTTCAAAGGATTGGATATGTGGACAAGTTGCTTTGTACGCAATTAATTTTCTGGACGCAGTTGATTTTCTTCCTCACGGAACCTCTATTTCAGCAGCACCACGGAACCTTTATTGTTGCAGTTTCGTTTGCAGCAGCAGCTATATCGTACTCAACAGCAGCAGCTAGAGTGTTACGGGTTTTTATGGTACTCATTTACAAAATAAATGATTTTTGTACAATTTTTAAAACAGGTGGAGGTAGCTTCAATTGCGTTGAACTGCTTGTTGAGCCGCGTTCTACTGCATTTAACCATTCGATGAGTTGAAAATGATTCCGTACTTGAATCAATTTATGATTCTGGTGTTTGTGTTTTAGATGAACGTCTTCTGATGTTTTTTTGTATATGTCATTAAACAAAATAAATTCCAGCCACGGAGGATTCTTGTGCTAAAGACTTACCAAAGCCAGCCAGCGTAGACAGCGCTCCAGTGCCAGCCAGCGAGCGTTTGTTAAAAAGATCCAGCATTTTACAAGTAAAAGATCCAGCCAACACTCCAGCGTAGCCAGCGCTCCAGTGCCAGCCAACGAGCATTTGTCAAGTGAAAAGATCCGGCGTTTGACAGGATTTTTTTAAAAAAGGTGAATATAAAAAGTCTTCGCTGGAGATATTTTTAATTTTGTAATGTTAATGGAGTGATAAGGATTTTTCGTTAAATTTGTGGAGAAATAAAGAAATTTGTATTTTGGAGCGATCTGGTGATTTTTTAATTATTGTTTGTGGAGTAATAAGGTGAATTGTAATTTTTTGGAGCAATAAGGAGTTTTTTTTGTAATTTTTTTTGAAGGAGGTAAGTGTAACTCAAAGTAATTTTACTTTGAGGGGGTAACTTTTTTTTTACCAGATTGTGAAAAAGAACCATTGTAAAAGTCAAATTTTGAAAGTTGCCTTGTAAAAATTTGAGATATTGACTAGAGCCAAGTGCAAAGCTTAGTCAATTTTCTCCTGTTTTGACGACTATTCGAGGGTCAAGGCCAAGCCCTGATAGATCGTGTTTTTTGCGTCATGTGTTGCTATTATGTTGCGCATCTTGAGTTTTTTGGAGCTTGATTCGCGGTGTGAAGTCTTAACGCTACAATGTCTAAGTTGATTAATTTGTTTTCTGATTCTGACAAACTAGAAGGCACCAAATCTTATAAAACATGGCATTGTCTCATCGAAAGCACACTCATTTACAATGAATTATGGCAGGGAATATGTGATGGAGATGTTAAGCCAAATAAACCCACAGATGTAGCTGCACTAGCAAAATGGGAAATCAAGAATGCTAAAGCCTTAGCTCTTATTAAATCTTCTGTGAATGATGAAATGTATGTCCATATAGAAAATGCTATAGATGCATGGACTGCTTTGAAAACTTTTAAAGACCTCTTTGATACTCAGCCTTAATCAAAGAAAGGCGATCTACAATTAAAATTGTTGCAACAAAAATTAACTGAAGGCGGTGATGTTCTTGAATATATCTCAAGACTTAAGAATATCAGGCAAGAAATTATTAATGCTGGTTTTCCCGCAATTGATGATAGCTTTATGGTCACAATTGTAATTGTTGGACTTCCTTCTTCCTACATGCATTTTTTGGAGACTCTACAAGTAACTGGGAAATTAGAGAAACTAAAGTTTGATGAACTCTGTGAAATGTTAACTCAACATGATAAAACTTTTGGGAAGAAGAAGAAAGTTGGTGAAGATGTTTTTCTCACAGAGGCCAGCACTAGTAAGTCATCAGCAGATAGTTCTCGAGGAAGAGGCAGATGGAATCAGAATCAAGCAGCACATAATCGAGGTCGAAGCCAAAGCAGAGGAAACAATTTTAACAGAGGAGGGAGAAATAATTTTCAAGGTAGAGGAAACAACCAAGGAAGAGGCAATTTTCAAGGACAAGGATATAATAATCAAGGTAGAGGACACTCTCAAAATAGAAGTCAAAGCAAAGGCAGAGGACAATCTACAGGAAGAGGAAGAGACTTAAGTCAAATTGTGTGTCGAAGATGTAACAAAGTTGGCCATTATGCTGAAGATTGTCGAACATCACTTAATAAAATTCCCAAGTTTCAGCAGCATTCAGCACAATTTGCAAATGATCAAGATGAAGATAACTCAGAATATGTTTTTACTTCCTCACCAGCATCACAAATTTCATCCCATCTTAGAAGTGACTATGAAGATGCCTGGATCTTGGATTCCGGGGCAACTCAACACATTACTTGTCGACGTGATTTTTTCTGGAATTTTCAAGAATGCCAACTTAATTCCATTTTTCTTGCTGATGATACAAAACATACTCCTTATGGAAAAGGAGTAGTAAAAGTTTTTCTCCCTGGCATTAGAGAAAAAATGATTTCCAATGTATGGTATGTAACAAGTTTTAAGAAAAATTTTCTCTCTTTAGTCACGATTCGACAAGCAGGACATCAGGTGATTATGGAAGATGGTTTAGTCAAGATTAATTCAATCAAACAGAACTTGAAAATAGTCATGATTGGTTATGAAGATGGAAACTGTTAGGGATGAAAGGGACAGTTATTCCAAGGCATTCTGATTTTGCAGGGGCAGTGACTACAAGTATTTCACCTATAAGACTATGGCATGTAAGATATGGACATTTGAATTTTGAGAGTCTTTCTCAATTGCAGAAACAAGGAATGGTTAAAGGACTGCCCACATTCAAAAGGGAAAATGCAAAATGTGAAGCTTGCATTTATGGCAAACAAAGTCGAGAAAGTTTTCCAACAAGTTCATGGCGTGCAAACAGGCGGCTACAACTAGTTCACAGTGATGTTTGTGGTCCACTACAAACTTCATTTGGTGGTTGCAAATATTTCTTACTATTCATTGATGATTTCAGCAGAATGACTTGGGTTTACTTCTTGAAGAACAAGTCAGAAGCATTTGATAAGTTTAAAATTTTTAGCCAACTTGTTGAAAATGAAGTCAAAGAAAAGATAGGTACTCTCAGGACGGATAATGGGGGAGAATTCACTTCAAATGAATTCAAAACTTATTGTAGTGAAAATGGCATCAGACGACATCTTACTAATGTTTACACTCCACAGCAAAATGGAGTAGTCGAAAGAATGAATCGCACTTTGTTAGGCATGGCGAGATCCATGTTAAATTTCAAAAGGTTAAGTCCAACATATTGGGCAGAAGCAATCCATACGGCTGTCTACTTAAGAAATAGATCTCCAACTTCTTCTTTAGACGGAATCACACCTTATGAAGCTTGGTTTGGTTTCAAACCTCGAGTTAAACATCTTAGATTTTTTGGGTCAGTGTGTTATGGTTTAGTTACGAAAGAAAAACGAACTAAGCTTGACTCAAGAAGTTTAAAATGCACAATGATTGGCTATTCTGATGAGAAGAAAGGGTATCATCTTTTGATCAATGGAAAATTCATTGTGAGCAGGGATGTCATTTTTGATGAAACAGAGAGTAAGAGTGCTGAAGAAATTGAAAATATTCTTCACAAGTTAGAAACTAAAGGAAGTGAAAGAAATGGAAAAATGCAAAGTCAACCAACTTCACCAAATTGGTATGAACTTGATTTTCCTTCCTCTGAAGATGAGTCATCCAGTCCATCTACATCAACAACATCATCTGGGTCTTCTAGCAGTTCATCCGCATCTCCAAGCAGCATCAGTTCTTCTGACAGTGATTCTCCACATTCTTCACCTGAACGAAGAACATCAGTTTATATTAATCCTCTTTACAATGATGGGGACTTTACAGAAGCGCAAACAAGTGAGCACCAACTTCCGAAATGGACAGTTCAACTTTTGAAAGATGTAAAGCCTGATGAACAGAATAAAACTGGCACCAGAAGGGCACATAGAAGTGAAGGAAATTTTGCCTTGATAGCAAATGATTTTACTGAACCTTCCACATACAAAGAAGTAGTAAAACATAAAGAATGGCAATAGGCTATGGTTGAAGAATATCAAGCAGTAATTGATAACAACACTTGGAAACTTGTTGATTGTCCAGCAAATGTTAAACCCATAGGATGAAAACGGGTTTACAGAATTAAGTATAATCAAAAGGGAGAACTTGAAAAGTATAATGCTCGAATTGTCGCAAAAGGTTTTGCGCAGCAGGAAGGCATTGATTATGAGGAAACTTTTGCTCCTATAGCTAAATGGAACACCATCCGATTAACACTTGCATTGGTCGCTCAGAAAGGATGGAAATTTCATCAAATGGATGTGAAAAGTGCTTTTCTCAACGGAGATTTATAGGAGGAAGTGTATATGACCCAACCACCAGGTTTTGAAATTGAAGGACAAGAACATAAAGTCTGCAAATTGATTAAGGCTTTATATGGATTAAAACAAGTTCCCCGAGCTTGGTATGCAAAGATGGATGACTACCTTAAGAAAGTTGGTTTTCAATGAAGTGAATCTGATGATACTTTGTATGTGCGACAACAGGGAAAATATCTGGTAATTCTTGTTATGTATGTAGATGATTTGATCATTACTGGCAACCATGATGATCATATTGCACAGGTGAAAAAGGAGTTACATGCAGGTTTTAAGATGACAGATTTGGGATTACTTCACTACTATCTTGGAGTTGAAGTCTTCCAACGTCCACATCATATTTTCATTTCTCAGAGTAAGTATGCAGCAGAGGTTCTTCAGCGATTTGGCATGCAGGATTGCAAGCCCGTTCTTTCCCCCCATGGAGCAAAACTTGAAACTTTCAAAATTTGAAGGGGCGGAAAAGGTGGACAGTACAACTTACAGACAGTTGATTGGCAGCTTGATTTATTTGACAAATACTCGTCCTGATCTATCTTATGCAGTCAGTATTCTTTCACATTTTATGCAGGAACCACGAGACAGCCACTGGAATGCAGCCAAAAGAGTTCTTCGATATATCCAAGGAACAAAAGATTTTGGTCTTCTTTACACAAAGACTAAAAATTTTGTACTTGGTGGATATTCTGATGTCGACTTTGCTGGGAGTATTGATGATCGAGCATCGACATCAGGTTATTTAATGAATATGGGGTCAGCAGCAGTATCTTGGAGTTGTAAGAAACAAGCTACAGTGGCCACTTCTTCAGCAGAAGCAGAGTACATTTCAACATGGGAAGCAGCATGTGAAATTGTTTGGTTATGCCGAATTTTGTAGGACTTGGGCATTTCTCAGGCAGAAGCTACATCGTTATTTATTGACAGCCAGTCAGCCATCAAACTTGCCAAGAACCCAATTTTTCATTCAAAGACAAAGCATGTGGACACCAAGTATCATCATATCAGATCTCTCATTGCCAAAGATGTCCTCAAGCCAGTTTATTGTCCTTCCGAAGATCAGATCTCCGACATTTTCACGAAACCTCTTGGCAGAATAAAATGTACTAAGTTCAGGGATGAATTTGGTATCTATTGTAATGTATCTTTGGATCATAGGGGGGAATGTTAGATGATCCAAAAATACAATTTTATCATAGGATATAAAATTAGAATAAAATAATTATTAATTTAAGATATTAAATTAATAATCATTATTCTAGAATGTTTAATTATTTAATGGAGACTTTTAGAATTAGCATATTGTTGTAACTAGATATGACTCTCCAAATGTGTCATATCTTAGGCTCTATTTTAGGAGATTAGTTAGCTAGTTGGTTTGAATAGCATTTATTGTAAATGGACACTTGTTATTTAATAAGTGATCCATAATTAGAGGTAGTTAGGACATGGAGCTTATATATAGCTCATTGCAAGAGTGTTTGTGTTGTTTGGGTGTAAACTCTTGCAAAATCAATTATGTAATTGTTTTTTTCTGATTAATAAAATTACATGTCTGAGGGCACTTCTACCATTAGGTTAACAATAGAATCTGCTAAACAATTATGAGATCTTGGAATGTGAAAATAAGTAATGTAAGTAAATGATCTTTGCAACACCCTCACTCTTAAATATTAGTGATATAAACATGGATACCTAACCCAATAAATGTTATTCAATTGTGACACTATCGGTTGTGAATCAAGATAGACTACCAATGAATCGATTCCATAAGAAATAGCTTCGTATAGTAAATTAATGACGGTAGCATACTCAGCCATATTATTTGATGCGGAACCAATGCATACTCCCCTTGACACCATCAACTGACCAATTAAATAGTAGATCACCCAAGCTGTGGAAGCGAGGTTCCGAGTGTGCTGACTAGCACCATTGGTGAATCCATAATAGACCAAGTCATCCATCAACACCTGCCACAGTAGATCAAAAAGTGTTGATATCAAAAACTCCCTATGAGATATGTACAAAAATAAAAAATGTACAAAGAAGCCATTGCCTAGCTGCTACTTAAGCAAAGTACTTCTTAAGGTAGAGCCCGTTTTAGGGCTCTGCCAACTTGTTTCCTTCAAAATCGACTAACTCATACACCCCTTTTTCTAAAACTCATTTAATTATAAAGGGACCGTACCACATAGGATTGAACTTGCCTACCCCCAAGGCATCCTTATCTTGGTCATAGACCAAGACAAGGTCACCTTCAGAAAAGACTCGAGGATGGACAACTTTATCATACTGAGTTTTAACCCTTTTCTTATGAGCGTAATTGATTGTGGTAGCATCTCGATGTTGCTCATTGAGATGTTCCAAATGAAGGAGGCGCTCTTCGAGACTAGAGGTCTCTCGAAGGAGCTCAACAACTAGCTTAAGATATGGAATTTCACATTCAACGGGAAAGATAGATTCTAACTCGTAAACTAACTAAAAAGGTGTAAAACCTGTGGAAGTCTTTACCGAGGTTCATTATTCCCAAAGAGCTGGATACAACATAAGATGCCAATTAGATCGATTTTTGTCGATCGTCCTTTGCAGGATCGTCTTAAGGGTTTTGTTCAAAACCTCAACCTGTCCATTGGCCTGAGGATAATATGGAGACGATTTCTCCTGCCTAAAACCAAATTTAAGAGCCAATTCAGACATTAGTTGGTTCTGGAAATGACTGCCATGGTCAGTGACAATCTCTCTCGGGATAGTGAACCTTGAGATAATTTGATTGAAAAGGAACAATGTCCATGTTTCACTATCGTTTTTATAAGTGGGCATCGCCTCAGCCAACTTCGTAAAGTAGTCTATGGCCACGATAATGTACTTGTGATTCATTGTTGAAAGTGGATTACAAGTTGTAAAATAAATACCCCACTTAGTAAAAGGACCGACAGTGACAACAGGGAAAATAGGAGCTAGATGCATGCACATCTTTCGAGTATAGACTTGACAAGGGTGGAAACATTTGACCGCTTCAACATAATCTTTGAAGAGCGAAGACCAAAAGTAGCTGACACGCAAGATACGCTGGGCTGTAGCAAGCAGTGAAAGATGACCACCACAAGCTCCATTGTGGCAATTATTGAGCACAGACTATGCTTCGTCTAACTTTAAGTAATGCCTAAGGATTGAATCAACCCCTCGGTGATATAACGTATCACCAATGATGACATAGTTCTTAGCCAGGTGATGTAATTTTCGATGTTCATCCTTAGAGAAAGTAGAGGGAAACTTCGAAGTCTGGAGACAGACAATGATATCTCCATACCAGGGGTCTAGTGAAGATATGAGGAATAAATGTTTGTCGGGAAAACCTTCCTCATAAACAGTATCCTCTCCACAAGGCAGCTTGGAAATTAACTCTGCGAAAACCAAAGATTTCTTAGACTTGGAAAACAAGAACTCGAGATCGAATTCTTGTAAAATGACAATCCATCGATTGTATTTGCCCCCAATCACCCACCTACTAAGGACAAATTGGAATGGATTGACCGTGGCTAAGACAAAAGTTTTCGGTAGCAAGATATAATGGCGGAGCCACTGGATAGCATGGGTAGCTTCCAAGGCCAATTTCTCAATAGGAGAATAGAAAAGTTCAGGACCTACTAAGCCTCAGCTCAAGTAAGAAATCACATGTTGTATGAGAGCATCGTCTTCTTCAACGAGAACCATACCTATGGTTGATTCTGCAGCGGCGAGATATAAAAGGAAATCCCTACCATAATCTGATGGAACTCCTTTCCACAGCAAACGCATAAAACCTTTAGTGATCTCAGAATAATTCGCTCTAAACCTTCTTAAGAAATTAGCCTTCCCCTGAAGACTTTGAAGTTTTCGAATAGAGGAGGGGGGAGGCAACTGAATTATTGCCTCTACCTTGAAGGGATCAACATGAATCACTTCAATTGACACAATGAACCCTAACAACTGACTTGATGTAACCGCGAAAACACATTTATTTGGATTCAACTGGATCTTATAAAAATGACATCGTTCGAAAACCAATCGAAGGTGACCAAGATGATCGATTATCTTTCAAGAACGAGCAGCTAAATCATCTAAGTATGCTTCGATGACATGCTTGATGTCATGGAAAGCATATGACATGACCCACTGAAAGGTCACTCTAGCATTTTTAAGACTGAAAGGCATCTTTTTGTATGCAAAGGTACCCCAGGGACATATGAAAGTTGTCTTGTGTTGGTCTTCTAGACAGATAGATATTTGATTATAACCAGAGAATCCATCCATGAAGGAAAAAATCTCATTACCCACACATTCATCAACTATCTGATCAATAAACGGTGTGGGGTAATTATCTTTCAGACAAGCTTTGTTCAAATCCCTAAAGTCAATGCATACATGGATTGTTCCTTGCTTTTTATCAACTGGAATTGGATTAGAAACCCAATCCGTAAGAGGAACATGGTATATGAAACCCACCTTGAGCAGCTTTTCTACTTTAGCTTTAATAGCTACTACTTTCCTAGGATTAACCGGCCGAAGCTTTTGATGAATTGGCATAGAATTTTCATACGTCTTCATCTCATACTGAACAATGGAGGGATCAATACTAGGCATTTCTTCATAAGACCAAGCAAATACATCCTGAAACTATTTGAAGAGGTCGGTGTAAATTTGAATTTCTTCAGGGGAACATTTGGCTCCGATGAAGACATTTTCTATCACGCTAGGGTTCCTAGAGATGTTTATTGATACGGTTTTTGAAATGACTAACATGTTGCCTTCGGCACAAATGTGTGCTGGAGCCAAAGGGTTTGAAACCATAAAAACATCGCTAGTGAGCAGATTGGAAAACCTAGACTCGACCTCTCGCAATGGGGGAAGAAAATATGAATGATGGTGTAAGTCTCCCCAAGGTTGATCTACACCAGTCATTGCTTCTAAGATCGCTTCTTCTGATGGTAAAACTGTATCTAAGCAGTCCATAGCAGAGGTAGAATCAAGGGTCTAAGCTGCGGCCACATCACCATCTAACTCCTCTTCAGAGAAAGGAGTAGAATGGTTGTTTGCAGAGTTGATGATAAACTGATATCTAAGCTCTGTTGCAGACATAGGAAATGTCATTCCACCGACTTGTCCTTCATCTAATGTGGTCGTAGGCGAAGGTGGTTGTAGGCCAAGGCAAGGTCCAAGGGTCTAAAAAATAATGATTTTGGAGGAACTCTTCTTGTGAAGACTCCTTGGATGATGAAATGACATTGATTCTAGCAATAGTAGAGGGAAGATCAAATGTACCCATCAATGAAGAATACATCCCAACTCCGAGATTTTCAGTAGGCAGACGGGGGTTATCCACTAAGGGTACAGTAGAATCTAAAGTTTCTCAAGGATCAACTGGAGAGTAATCCAATTGATCAACCTTAACAATCTTCCCCTCATAAGGAAAGCAAATAACACGAAACATAGTCAAAACAACGACATCCATCTCATAGATCCAGTTCCTTCCTAAGTGGAGATTGTAATCTAGGTTAGAATCAATGACTTCTACTTCGATATTAACGACCTTTCCTCCAACACACATAGGAAAGGCTGGGATAATCCCATGTGGCCTATGAGAATGCCTATCAAATGCTGTCAGGAGGGTAGGTGAAGGAACAACCGAAGGAGATCCAATGGCCTTCCAGCATGACATAGACATTACAGATGTGGAAGCCCCATCATATACAACTGTTTGAAAATATTAGTTTTTCGATAAGTAGACTTGATTTGAAAAGCAATATGATGAGGAAGTTGCTTTTTGACATTAAGCATGTCAAAAGTGAGCACTAAGGAATTATTTGGATCAACTGCCCTTATCACCGAAAGCAAAGCACTTTGTTGAGCTGGACATGACTGGAAGACCTCTAAAGTGAACATAGCGCATGGACTCTAGGATAGATCCTCCACAATGGAGTAATTCTGAGCTGCCCTAGCATTAGGGTTGACAGTTGTGCGCTTGGCGGAACCTTTCGGTATCCAAGGTATAGCCTCGACAGAGGGTCGCTCAATATGAAGTGGGTCAATAGTTCCGAGAACAGTTTTATCCTTGGATGTTTCAGCTTCACCATAATCACGTGATCAAGTGGCCACATTGGCATGAGAACCCAACGTGAAAACATTTGAGGAATGGTCCCCCACCTGGTTGACCCCTGCAGAGGTACTATGGTTTGAATTCGCGCCAGCGAGTAGCTGCTGCCCTTGGGGGAAAGGGTTAGTTAAGACAGCCTAGGAGCTAGAAGACCCTTGCTGCACTAACAAGTGTTAAGCATTGTTACACAGTAATTTGTCACTGCCTTCATCCCAGTCTTCCTACTATGTCATGAGTCCAAATCATTCATGCTCATGCTCTCTGATGTTGCCAAATGACCCACTTTGCCAAAGTTTCTGCATCATCGCGACTGTTGTCAAAATAAACGCGCTGATGAGCGCTCCAAAATAGACCATACGCGCTGCCATTGCAGAAGTACACGTGATTCCTGCGATGGTTGGATTTCATGAGACAGCGCGACTGTTGCTTTTATTTGATCGCGATGACATGACCTTCTCCGTTATGCAGTAGCGATGTCAACGCTCCAGTATAGTTATGTACCCGCGATGATCCAGTCTGGGCGAGTTTGTTCTAACATTCGGCCTTCCAGATGACTCCAGACCTGGTTGTTGGCCTTGCTTATGTCGCCCTCCCTTCTCTGGCATGGCTGTTACATCATTTGTGCTACCTTCCTTGGAGATAAGCTCATCTTCCCACCATTCATGGAGACTCCTTCTCCTATTTAAGCTTTCACCATTGCTATGAGCTGTTAGTTTGGAATTATTAGTCTTTGGAGTGTTGCTGATAGTGTTGTGAGCTTGATAGGTAGCTGGTGTGACAAGTGTGGGATTGTTTGAGAGCTTGAGGAAGGTTTTGAAGTGTTTTGATCTTGTGTGAACTTGTGAGTGAGAGAGATTTGTTTTGGGAGATCTATCTTCAAGGGTGAATGCTTGAGGAACCTGCTGGCTGGACCCTCTTGAGAAGGATTTGACGTCAGAACTATGGTTGTATTCTTCTTTGTTTATCAATAATAGATGACTATCATTATGGTTCAACTCTTATTGTCTTTATATTGATGATTGGGTTATATCCTTTCTGACTGATATATAGTTGCATCTATTGGGTTTTATGCTTGTGTTTGTGTCATTCTTTGCATGTGCAGGTGTCTGTTCACGAGGATCATGGGGATTGTGACCAGCCAGAGCAAAGGAACGGGAGCGACGACTCTTCTACAAGTACTAGCATTGAAATCCAGGTAGGCCCTCATCATCGGTCTTTAATTTGCAATTAGGAACCTGCGTGTTAGCGTTGTTTGATTGTTGCTAGACCCTATTTGGGCTAGTAGGGATCGCCTTTGTCCGCAGAGGGGATTTACCTCCACAACAATTTGGCAACTCTGTTGGGGAAACCACCAACTAGTTGGAACTCAGGTATTACCTCTTATCCACGGCCACAGATGTCCTTCAATCCTCAGTTACCTTTCTTAGTAACATTGGAACTGCCGGATGTGTCCAAATTGACTAATGATCCTATCCTTCATAATCCATTCTGGCCACCAGTTCCAACCAAGATACCCGGTGATTGTCCCAAATTCGATGGCAAAGCTGGAGAAGACCCTCAAGCCCATGTTATGACTTATCACCTTTGGTGTTCGTCAAATTCGTGACTTGAAGATTCCATCCGGCTCCGCCTATTCCAAAGGACTCTCACCGGCGCAGCTGCTAAGTGGTACATTGAGTTGAATCGCAGATCCTTTCAAGAGTTCAACTCGTTGGCAATGTCATTTCTATCTCACTTTCGGTTGCCCATTCGGTATGAGACGGGAACGCATCTCCTCACGTCTCTTAAATAGGACACGGCCACACACATATATGATCATATACATGAATGGATACGGCATCGTCGTTTGATCAAGTTCTGGATTCCTAATCAGCTCCTGACCGATTGGTTTACAACCTCCTTTGTCCCTGCAATCGCGCGAGACATTTCTATGGGAGCTTGTGTAACTAAAGAGCAAGCTATCATGCATGCTCAGTACCTCGACTTAGTTTATTCTCATTCAGGTACCTTATATGATTATTTGCCTGATGCCTTGAGACCCGGAACATCCAAAGCTCCGCCAAAGCCATCCATTGACGGTGTTATTGGCTCTGTAAATTTGTCTTCGAAGAAATCATCCACGAACCCTGGGAAGAAAAAATCGAATGCTTCAAATGAAAATACTTCTTAGGATCTATCTAATTCCAGAAATACTTCCGAGGTCAACGCCGTCCAGTCCACCACGGCGGATAAAGCCTCGAAAGGAAAAAAGAAGGGGAAAGCGAAGGATAAATCTGAGCAACCCAGACAGGACTCCCCTAAACCTCCACCCAAGGAAGGAGCCAAACGTAAACCAAAGTATCCTTGTCTTATCTGTGACGAGGATCACTATACCAAAGACTGCCCAAGGTGGTCCGAAGTTAGTCGTTTATTGAAAGGTGCTCCTGGGATCCCTACGGTTGAAGAACCTTTTCCCTCACAGCAAACGCAAATGGTGGCTGACCCATTCCTCGTCTTCTTCTCCCTTTGGTTCCCAAGTGTTCATGGCTGGAACGATTACCATTCATATTACGACTCGAGCAAAGGAATATCTATCATCCGCCGGGAAGGAGCCTGAGGTCCCCTCAAGCGCTCCTCCGTCCAGTTCTGGTCCACTCCATATCGAGAGACCTAGCACTGAGACACCTATTCGACCCCCTCCTAAAGGTGTACTCCGGAGATCATCTTACAACCCTAATGCTCGTGCTGCCTAGCACTACAGCATCGTTTAGGACTTATCTTAGGCTCTGTCAGCTATGTCCGCTTTAGAAGTTCTCCAGAACTGCCCCCCCCAGAGGAAGTCCTTGCTATCGGCCATCGGTGGCATCGACCCGGCCGATTCGGATTTGATCACGTTTGATCTTGAGAGCCATGTACTGAGATTGCCTCACCAGATTGCCTTCCTCATTCAGGTCATCATCAATTCGAAAACGATTCATCGTACAGTTATTGATGAAGGCGCGTCAACTTGCATTATGTCTGTTGCTTGTTGGAAGGCTATTGGGTCTCTGACTTTGAGTCATCTCCAAGGACACTGGAGGCCTTTGACATGAGATAATCTTGCCCTTACGGTATCCTCCAATGATTGCCGATTACTTTGGAAGGGAAGACTGTTGAAGTGGAAGTTGAAGTTGTCGATGCTAACCTTACTTACAACCTTCTTTTGGGCCGGAGCTGGACATATGCCATGCGTGCCATGGCTTCCTCCCTCTTTTGTGTCATTCGTTTCCCTCATCAGGGGAAAATTGTCATGGTAGACCAGCTCTCCTTCTTCGCTTCCTCTTCCGAAGGTAACGTGCCTTTTGTGGAGCATACCTCCATTCCCGTAGAGAGTGTGGGAGTTGGGCTCTTTAAAGACCCTGCCCTCATGGGTGTCTTCTCACTCCCACCTCCGAATCTTGCCTCGATCGGTTTGATTTCCGCTCGTTCTGATTCCCCATTGCACACTGTCGCTACCCTCGGCCCCTTTGAAAATGGGGGCATTGATTATCTAGCTAGTAACCCTCGCTCGGCCGGGGGCATGGGCAGATCATCAGTGCCATTGATCATTTTACAAAACATGCCGAGATGACGCCTACACTATCTAGGCCGGTCACACAGCGATGCAAAAGGGTAAGTCCCAAAATGGGCTTGACTTGAACAAGTATCATGCGTGCACTCTATTTTTGTACATACGTGTGCTTCTAGCAGGTGTGTTGTGTGTGTGTGATTTTAAGCTTGCATAAAAATAAAATCCATTTCCAAGCATAGTTTGCATATGTGTTGTCATGTGTGCTTTTAAGCTTGCGTAAAAATAAAATATGTGATTAAATACATTTCGCGTTGGGTTGTTTGTTATGCAACTGACACATTATATTACATTTGTGTTAGACATCTGCATAGCATATAAAAACATCATCACATGTAAAAGATCCATCCAAAATAAGCATATATATATGTGTGTGTGTGTGTGTGTCGAAATGTTTGCACAACGTGCATCACATAGCTCAAAAATAAGTGTACATGTCTAAATAGAGTCTGTGTTCTCTATACATACGAGACACGTGTCTCTCAAAAAATTCACTAGTAGCAAATAAAGACCTAGATATCTACTGTGGCGAGTTGTGCTCCCTATACTTCACAGCTGCTCGTGCCACCCGCCTCAACAAGCGGTGCATCCTAGGTTCTACTCCTACTGTATGGATCTGCGATGCTATGGGGACGTCCTCTATCCCCATGTAGTTTGGAATCCCTCTTAACAGGCCCTCAAGGTTCCGGATCACTGTCTCCATCGTGTCATCTCCCGGAGGAGCCAAGGCTAGAGCTCCAATGCCCTGCGCATCCCTCCACGCCTCTAGAGTCAGTCCAAGGGGTCTCACCGGTCCTACATCTGCATACCATAGCGTTTGTCATTAGGACGTGTACATGAAAAAATCAAAAACATCATAAAAATCAAAAATCAAAAAATGGGATCAAGTGTCTTACCACCGTCATCCCACTGCTCTCTAGCGGGCAGCTGCATGTCAGGATCTCCGCGGAAGTCCAGGTCGGCATACGACCAATCCTCCACAAAGATCATCTGTCGCTCCAACCACTCTCGGAAATATGTCCCCCATGCCACTGGTCGGCCGCCACCTCCTCGTGGCATGACATGGGCCCATCGTGTGGCCCTCGTCTCGCGTGGCCTGGGTGGGTCCAAAACCATGTCCTACAACTACAGTGCCGGCACCCGCTCCAGCATAAGCAGGAGTAAGATCGATCCATAACCAAATTGTTTCGTCTCACTGTGACGACAATTGGTCAGTTGCCTCTTCATGTTTGCCACTACTGCCCCTGCCCAGTTAAACATGGTGGGATTTAGGCATTCGAGGGCCAGTCGGAGATGAGTCTTCAAGGCCTCATGTTGGGCTTGGGAGCCCACTACCCGTGTCACCATGAAAATCATCGCACGAAGGATTATGTCCTCCACCGTTGGGATTGCCACCTTTCCGCTCCTCGACTTGTGTGCCTATGGGCACACTTGAGCCATCAGCATATCTAAAGTATCACCCCCGGATCACTACCCCTCCAGAATAGGCATCTCACCTCGACGAGACAACCCAGTCAAAAAATAGATGTCTATAGAATCGAACTCAATATCCCGGCCTCGGATAACGAATTTCCCATCCGTGGGATTCCAGGCCCTGATCAGTAGCTCCAAAAGGTCAGGTTGTGCCCGTAAGCGTGGAGTTAAGAAAAACTTGAGTAATCCGCACCCTCACAATGCTTTTCGGCACCCGGCATCAACAAAATCCGCTATATCATCGTTATCATGAGCGCGTTCTTGCTAGACGAACACCATTATAACCCTGCATGACCAAAAATCTCATTAGCGCTCTGCTTGCAAAGTTTCAAACGTAAATTTTATTGAAAACTTGTCGCGCGGCGTCATCGCGACTGTTCTTATAACGGTCGCATTGATAATGGGCGCCTTTATTATTTTTCCCGGGTCAACGCGGAAGTACATCACTTTTCTGCGCTGATTTGGGTGCAGATTGTGGAAATTTTTATCGGTCATCGCGGACCCGATAGCGAAATCCGCGATGACCGAGAGCGGAATGCAATTCAAAAAACCACCCCAACAACCACATCCCACCGTCAAAATGCAGTAAAAAGACATCAAAACAGAGCGTAGGGCAATGTGTGTCTACCTGGAACTAGTTTCGGGACGAATGATGCATGTACGGGGCCAAATTTCGTTCGCCAACCTCAATGCTCCAAGTCGCTCCACAAAGGCTCAATGGTAACAATGGTAAAAAATATGGTTTAACCCCCCCTATTTATGGTAATTTTGTAAAATTAAATATTATTTTCCATAAATGTTGGTTTTTATCATGGTTTTTACTATATGCATGGTCAAAATATGGTTTTTCACTATGTTTTTATGCGCATTGTTTATATTATCTTGAACGGGTTTACGTGTGCAGTGTTCTTTGTGCAGGATCTCAGATGGTGGAATTACGATAGTTTTATACGCACTTGGTCCTGAAAAGTCGTCTTTAAGCTCTTTTCCGACGTGAAACATGAAAAGATAGCTGAGTTTCCCTCTCAACTCATTAAAAGAAGCGAGAGGCGGTCGCCTTTAAGCTCTTTTTTCGACCGTTTAAACTTAAAAAGATCGTCGGGTTTTTGTCGTTTCAGACTCGTTATTGGCTATGAAACAACATGCTTCTGACCACTTTTTTACTTTTTCGGGTCAAAGTTACTACTTACGAAAAGTACTCCTCGATCATACTGGTCGGGCGGTTCTTTCGAGCATTGTTTTATACTTTTTCGGGCTCGAGAGACACAACTCTACGAAAAAGGACCCCCCTGGAGTTTCCTTTTCTGTTGTCTTTTCAGACTCTCTAAACATGAAAAGGCGCTGAGTTCTTCCTTTGTCAGACTCCTTAAAACTTAATGACATCGGATTCCATCGAAATGATGCCTTTCAAGCATATGCTATCCCAGTCAAGCTTGTCATCAAAAAATAACCGGGGTGCTCGCCAGCAATGGTGGGGAAAACGGAACCACAATCATTGTCGTGTCGGCAGTATGTCGCTCTTGAGCATGGCACTTGTCTGCATTCATGTCTGGGTGGGGACATCTCATCTTGTTTTTTCACTTGCCTCCATGGGTTCGGGTTATCCTGTTTGACCTCTCATTTGCTCATTGCCCTGTCACCATGACCCCTGATCATTTGATGTAAAATACTGCCAAGTCCACTGTCGTGCTGCCAATATGTTCAAGAGAAGTTGACCTCTGCAGAATACTCAACCTCCCTCTGATACCTCACACAAAACATCTTATCCTTCTCTGTCTCGGGTCGATGATGTGGGAAACATTATGGCCCACCTTCGATCAAGGTCACTTCCTGTCGACTTCGACTCATTATCCAGGAAGTTGACCTAGAGTCTCCCTTTAGGCGCCTTGGAGCCTGCATTCCTCAATGGCAGGTTCTTCGTGTTCGACGTGAGGTTTTCATCATTGGCCTCTGATCGAATGATTCTACGGGTGTTTGACGCCAGCTCACTGATTCGCACGCCGTAGATTGTACCTATAGTACATTGAGGACCATTTTCATTATTTGTGGCACCTCTCGCATCTGTTAACAGTTTTCATCATTGTCTGGTAATCAGACGATGTTCTTGCATGTTCAACTTCGACTCCGATATTCGCATGCTTGAACTTGTACTTTGTTCCGGTCGAAATGGAGTGCAATACCCTGGATTTTGTCAGTTGAGATCCAGGTTACGATTTTGTGGATTATTATGATCATTACATGACTCATTGATGGATGGTTGCGACCATACCTGAGTCTTCATGGATGGCTGTGACCATACCTTTGTTATCATCATGGTCTCATTAGCTGGGTGGCTACATCCATACCACAGACCTATTTCATATGTCTTTTGGATGGATGTGCCCATGCCTAGACTACATGTAATTCATTATTAGAGATATCAGTTGTACTTGCGTGCACGTTCTTCCCGGTGGCGTTCTAGTTCAATCAGTTTCGTAAAGCATTTCACCCCTCCCACTCTCTCGGGCTTCATACTTTAGGGGGCATCTGTTACACAGTAATTTGTCACTGCCTTCATCCCAGTCTTCCTACTGTGTCATGAGTCCAAATCATTCATGCTCATGCTCTCTGATGTTGGCAAATGCCCCACTTTGCCAAAGTTTCTGCATCATCGCGACTGTTGTCAAAATAAACGTGCTGATGAGCGCTCCAAAACAGACCATACGCACTGCCATCGTGGAAGTACATGTGATTCCCACGATGGTCGGATTTCATGAGACAGCGGGACGGTTGCTTTTATTTGATCGTGATGACATGACCTCCTCCGTTATGCAGTAGTGATGTCAGCGCTCCAGTACAGTTATGTACCTGCGATGATCCAGTTTGAGTGAGTTTGTTCTAACAGCCGGCCTTCCAAATGACTCTAGACCTGGTTGTTGGCCTTGTTTATGTCACCCTCCCTTCTCTGGCATGGCTGTTACGTCATTTGTGCTACCTTCCTTGGAGATAAGCTCATATTCCCACCATTCATGGAGACTCCTTCTCCTATTTAAGCTTTCACCATTGCTATGAGCTATTAGTTTGGAATTCTTAGTCTTTGGAGTGTTGCTGATAGTGTTGTGAGCTTGATAGGTAGCTGGTGTGACAAGTGTGGGATTGTTTGAGAGCTTGAGGAAGGTTGTGAAGTGTTTTGATCTTGTGTGAACTTGTGAGTGAGAGAGATTTGTTTTGGGAGATCTATCTTCAAGGGTGAATGCTTGAGGAACTTGCTGGCTGGACCCTCTTGAGAAGGATTTGACGTCAGAACTATGGTTGTATTCTTCTTTGTTTATCAATAATAGACGACTATCATTATGGTTCCACTCTTATTGTCTTTATAATGATGATTGAGTTATATCCTTTCTGACTGATATATAATTACATCTATTGGGTTTTATGCTTGTGTTTGTGTCGTTCTTTGCATGTGCAGGTGTCCGTTCACGAGGATCATGGGGATTGTGACCAGCCGGAGCGAAGGAACGGGAGCGACGACTCTTCTACAAGTATTAGCGTTGGAATCCAGGTAGGCCCTCATCATCGGTCTTTAATTCGCAATTAGGAACCTGCGTGTTAGCTTTGTTTGATTGTTGCTAGACCCTATTTGGGCTAGTAGGGATCGCCTCTGTCCAGTAGAGGGGATTTACCTCCACAACAAGCTTCTTGAATCTTCGGGTAGAGATGAGTCAAATGGTATCCATTGCATCAATTGCATGGAAACTTAACTTTCTTTTTAGACCCATTTCTACCCTCACCAGCACCATTGCCGGGATTGTTTGCACTACCCTTCCCATCTTGATTCTTCTTTTTACCTCATCCCTTCTTCTTCCCATTGGAATTTTGATTTCCTTTGGGGTTAGAAATCTGAACAGCGTTTACAGAAGAAGGTTGTGAAGGTGCAAGGCTAGACGACGTGACCTAATTGGTAGGAGCAGTTTGTAACGAAAACTGTTGCAATTGGCTCAACAAGTTCACCGCATTGGTGTCTATCGATCCAATGATACCATCCACATGAGGAACTAGCTTCAATTTGGCTATATCAACCTTAGTCCTAGGAGCATCAAGAAAGATTTTCTGAATAATCCCAAACTAAGAGTAAATCAATTCTAACTGTTGGGCCTAAAAAATAGCTTGCTCTTCAGAAAAGACTCTAGACAGAGAGACATCCTTGGAAATCTAAGGTTGTAATGATTTCAAGAACCATTCGAGATGGTATTTAGGTGGAATTTCAGCTTTAATGAGCCTCTTTCTTTGTTTCCATTCCTGAATATGATCAGAGATGTGACTTGTTGTATCCTAACGGAAATTGGCCAGAAGTTTAGTTCTGGCATCATAACGGATGGGCAACTAGAAATGGTTTAGAAAAATGTTAGCCAAATCAGCGAAAGATGTAAAGTTGCCCCCTGGCAACTCTATATACCACTTGGCCACATTGCCAGTTAAGGTGCATTGAAAAAGTCTCAACCTAACCAAGTCATCAATGAGGGAGTTTGATGAGCACCACAAATGGAATGTGGTTACATGGTCGCCTATGTCTTCACCACCCTTCCCCTTTAACTTTGGAATATCTGATGGGAGTTTGGTTGGGACTAGAGGCTATTCCGAATTGTATCTCATTGGATCATTTGTTAATTTTGTGAGATCTGGCAAATTCAACATTGCCAGAAAAGGAAGCCTAGGAGGACCTTAGGGATTCCACCTAGATTGGGTGGAGTTCCCAAAGTTCTGAAAGATTGGCCTGGATTTTGAAAGGCACCAGGCTGCACGAAGTAACTAGCAGAACCCGCTGAAGCAAAAGGTGACCCTTGTGGTCCAGCAAAACTCGGAGTTTGACCAACTCCAGTCGAAACACCTGCAAAACCAGAAAAGTTCCCTCCTAAAGCATTATAAGGAGTCAATAGCCCTTGATAAGGATTCCAAGCGGTAGCTAAAGGAGCAATACTTCGAAACGAACTAACTCTGAAGTACGACGTATTCCCTTGTTGGCCAAAAAGAAGATTCCTATTTTCTATGCCACTAACCACAGGGTTAGTCCAACCTTGAAAGGGATTACTGCCTTGACCTATAGAAGAAAAAGGCATAGATCCTATTGTCGGGTTGGAATGTGGTATATGACCACTTCCAAAAGGAAAACCCTGAAATGAGGCCAATCCACTCATCATTGATGTGGAGGCACTGAACAGAATTTATGGAATACCCTATGACTGGGTGCCAAATGGGAAGAATCTAGAATTAGATGCATGCGCTTGGGAACTTCCACTCGTCGACAAAATGGAAGTAGACCCAAACAAACATGTGCTAGCAGTAGACCAAAATAAATATGTAGAAGGGATGGAAATTGTTCCTCTCCCTTGTACTGATATAGGAGTCTGTGTGTCTATAGCACTTGCAGTGGATGCCATTCTCCCAGCAGTGGTCATCGAAGGGATGTGTGCGATGTGACCTAGACTTGAAGTTCTATGTGTCAGATTCCCAATGTATACTACTACATCCAAATGATTAGAAGGAAAAGGAGAATTCAGAGTTTCGAATGGCTCTGAGAGTTCTTCTACCTCAATATTATCTTCTGACTGGAAGAGGACTAGAGAGAGAACTGGAGTGTTCCTCTCTGGCTCTATGGTAATACCAAGCCTATCTTGTACACTAACGCCCCCGAGTGGAGGATCAATCTCTGATGCGTCGGCTACCATGGGGTGAAAACCACTGGTAATATTATCTCTGCGCCTTCTAGGAGAAGGCTTTGAACTTGGTGGTGAAAGACCACGAAGTCTTCAAGACCGTTTAAGCGATCAGTCAGCCAATTTGAATTTTTATAAAGATCTAATAAAAGACTCAAGTAAAATGAAATCTAGGCCAACTAGGAGCACAAAGCACACACTAAAAAATGTCCGTAAAAGATATTAGCCAGTCAAACAACTTTCAAGTATTTTCGCTCCGGGTGATGAGGACCAGACACCAAAATACAAGAAAGTGAAGTAGGGGCCTTCCGAAGATAGTCTGGGATAATGATAGCCTAGGCCTACCAGTGAAGGTATCAAAGGAAGTTACGTTGACCTCCAAACAACAACATGTGCTGGTGCAATCCCCCAAGCTTCACAAGGGTGCCCTCTAGAAGTACTGTAGAGAGTGATACAACATCGACCTTAGGTGCCACGGGATTCCCCTCCGCAGCCACCCATGTAGATCCCTAGGAGAAGCAACTAAGGTTACCAACTCGTGTCAGAAGCCAGGCGAAATAGTCTTGAGGTAAGATCCGACAAGTAGGAGAGGGGGTATCTCTCTTCCTTATCTTCAAAAACCCTCGTGCTTAACTCCTAGATCCGGAACTTTCCTGGTCTCCCTAATGCTATTGGGTTTGCACTCGTTATTTAGAATTCTATGTTTAAGAGTTTAAAATGGCCTTGGAGAGTTTTCTCTCCACACACCTAATTCAAGGCCCTAAATATCCTAAAACTTGTTGGTGTGTCTAAATTGACAATATAAAAAAGTTCTAATATATTTTAGTTAGTGCTTGTTTTTAAATGGGCTATTATTAAGTCAAGGGATAAATGGAAGTGAAACTTGTGGTGTTTTTCGACACAAAGGAAATTAATAAAAACCAATCTATATGAAAATGTAATTGTTTTATTCTTCGATGGAAGAATTTCTACTAGGTTCTAACGAACTTCTAAGAAAGAAATAAATTTCTCTTTTCTTTTCTTTTTACAAGCTTCACATTCACAAAAACTAACAAAAAATATGGATGCCCTAAAAGATGCACAAACTATCCTAATGAAATGAGTATATGTTGATGCAAAAACTTAATACTACTCTAAAGCAAAGAATGAAAGTAACTTGTTTATCACTTCTAAGTAGCCACTTAAGATGTTTAGATAGAATATAAGTTGCTAATGCTCATTTTCGTCCAAACACTAAAAGTAAATCTCAAGACAAACAAAATGCACTTTCACTCGAAAAAGAAACCAAAATCAAAACAAGGAAAAAGAGAGCAAAAACCAAATTTTCAAGAAGTTTTCCTCACAGCAAAAAACAAAAAAAAACTTTTCAAAAGTGCTCCAAATACGATTGAAAAATTTGAGACCGAAAAATAGGCAACAAAAACACTTTGCAAGTTATCAACTCAAAATGGGAAAAAACTCAACAAAATAGGTGTTTCAAGATGCTCTTAACGACCAAAAAGCAGCAAAAATAGCTCGGTGACAATGATCAAAAGATCAAGAAAGACAAATTTCAAAATTGTCACTCAACAACTTTCAAAAAGTGAGAAAAGTAGATGGCCACAAGATGCAGTTTTGACACAAAGCAAGAAGACCACAAAGATAAAGTTTGTCACAAAGATTGAAACCAATATTTCTACTCTGGAAGATCAGAACAACCAAGATTCTCAGAAAGAAATCTCGTGTGCTCAAACACAAATGATGACACTTGCGACAAAACAAAAACAAGACCAAAGCTTTTCACAAGAAGAGAGAATTAGAAACCGGAAACTTGCTGCAAAACTAAAGACTGACATCAAAAATTGACTGCTCAGGAAATCCTCAAACGAGCAAACAAATCTTCAGAAACAAAAAAACTTAACAAAATCTTGGAAAATTAGGGTATACGCGACTGTGTCAATACATATTTGTGTGTATAAGCGACTCAGCCCAAAGAAACCTGCGTATACACAGGTTCATATGGGAAAAATTGCGTACATACGCTACTGTAACCTAACAAAACTGTGTATATAACAGTTCACAAGAAAAAGAAAAAACAGATCTGGAGAAACTGCTTAGAATTAAAGTCTAAGTTCCTATAGGAACAAACAAACCAGTTATAGCAAGAAGACCAATGGCTGAGCCCTGATTGGCTTAAAACAACCCAAACTAGGAACAACAACACTATTGTCCTCAGTGGAGTTGCCAATTCTGTTGAGAGACAAAGTCCCCTAGGGTTTTGGGTCAACACTCTAGTAGAGCGGGGGTTATCTACAGTAAAAAACAAGCATTCCACACAGCCATGATACTTAAAGAAGAAAACTACATGAAGAGAGGTGCACCTGGGGGTCCTTTGTTCGGGTAGATCTAGCCAGGGTCCAAACCCTCTTGAAGTTCCTCTCGATCCTTAAACTTGCAAAAAAACCAATTCAAAGAAGGATAGCAGTATATGGACCAAGTATCATATAGAAATCAGCTTCATGACATATTGAAAGATGCTTAGTTATACAATTGAAACAATTACTCATGTGTAAACCATAACAATAACATTACATGCATAAAGAAGATTGATTTTTGGGAACAAGACAAATGTTTCTTTATTACATGTAACTAAAACAAAGCAAGGAATGATATCACCTGAATCTTCCTCTTGCTGGCTCCAAGTGGAACCGTCCTCTGGATTCGCCCAATCCCAAGTCTTCAAAAGGCTCCTTCCATGACTCACAAAGATATCTCAACTAGTGAAATGACATCATAACTCAATGAAACAAGGGTTTCCTGTAGTGGGGGAAGTGCTAGAAGCATAAGGATCTTCAGACCTTATCAAGGATAATCTCAACAGAGTAATTTTCTCTCTATTCTCTCCTCCCTTGGGCCTTCCCATTAAAGCCTTTTTATACTTCTCCGAAAGTAGTTTTTTAGTTGAGAATCTGTTGGGAACAGTTGGACCATGGGCACTAATAGTTAATGAATAGGTAAAACCCATGATCTCTACCCGAAATTAAGGAGATTTTATTTTTTAAGTGTTTTAAGACATATACGCGGGTTGGGTATACATTGACCTGCATACACACACGTTTACCTTAGGGAAATGTCATGTACAAGGAGTAAAACACTGTTCTTTAAGTATTTGGACTAGGTCTAGAAGGAGGGGTTGCACTAGGCCATGGATGCAGCATCACAAATATCAAGGGTGATATTTGGAGCTATAACAACATGTTACTAGTAAGTCTAGTCCCGATGCTATAAGATAAAATGCATGGTGTATGGAGAATGGAGATACCCTCAACGATCTTCCTGGGACCCTTAGAAAAATGTAAGATAATCTGTAGCTGCCACAAAGTTACATGCATGTCCATAAACAATAACTAACTATCAAAGTGAGATAGATTCATTACCTCAAGCCTCCATGTATATTTTTTGGACAACACAATGCAGCTAGGTGGAAGTCCACTGAGCCAACTCCAGATGAAGTCCTGCACATAGAAGGTACAAGCATAATCACAACATACAACCTTGATAACTAATACATGAATATATAAAAGACATCTAGTTACACATAAATAAGCTACTCATGCTAAAAGGTATTGGACAAACAACTAAATGAATGATAGTACCAACACCATGGAGTAGACTATACAGCTGCAGTTTTATATTAATGTCAGAAGAGTGATTTCAACCATCTATTGCATCAGCCTTCCCTTACCCCTCTAGCTCCTCTCTCTCTCCCCCTTCTTACAAACTTCTTATGCTTAGATTTGAGACTATGCTCGACAATCAAGTAATATATCCTTTCAAATTATCTGACCTCTTTCACCATAGCCCTAGATTTGCTTATGTAGCAACTGAGTTACGGTTTCCAAGTTCCTCCATGAGTCTTTTAAGGTAAAAGCAATGATGTTTCCATGCTTTTGAGCTCTTTCCCATTTGCCTCCTTCATTAGGATTTAGAAATCCCACAAATAGGTCGAAATGTAGATGTTTTCTTGCTTTTCTAAGTAGATTTAGGAGGGAATATAGAGATATTTATGAGTCAATTTGCTCCTTTTGTTAAAGCCTAGATTGACCTCACGCTGAACGGAGGCAATCTTAGGATAACCACAAACCAAGCTTAACCTGGTAGCTAGCCCTACTAGGTTGGGAGAGGGCTCTCTCATTGTCAATATCAGTTGAGATGACTGAATTAAATATGGATTTTAGACTCGGTATAGTAGCTCTAGGGTTTTTGGTTGATTTGACGGTTTTGTTGCTGGATCAAATGGAGCAGGTAGCTTTGGATCTAGGAAATGAAGTCATGATTGCAAGGTGTTCTGTGGGGCGAGGTAGGTAAGTGTTTTGGCACTTGGATTTGAGTGATATGGTAGGTCTAAGACTAGTGAGGAGCTGAGGAGGGCATGCAAGGATCATGAATCCTCTTCAAACATCTGAAATCATCAAAACTAAATGTATTCCCAAGGCAAAGCACTGTTACCAATGTATTCCACCTATATATCTTGATTTCATTTAGTTAGGAAGAATGAAATAGATTTTGGCACATATAACACATGAGAATAACTAATAACAGAAGAAAAATAATTCAAAAACACATTACCACAAGAATCTCACAAAAATAGCTGCAAACCCTGGTTTATTTCCTTGCCAAACTGCTGTAGAGATGTACAATGTAGCTCAGAGCATCGACAAGAGTCCAACCCTTGCTAATGACTGAAAAAATACATAATATAGACATAAAACCACCTATGCTAGCCATCAAGGGTCGAATCCACGAGAATAGGGGTGGTTTCAACCATTTCTAAACTAGGAACAGGAATATAAGCAATAGAACAACTTGCCTCTATAACCATGGAAACTGATTCATTTACCCCTCAACCACCTAAAAATGATGAATATACCCTCTAAGGTCATTTTGTAATTACATTTACATAGAATAGCATCATTTACAATCATAAATTCATCCAAGATGAAAGAAAAGGTCAACTTGTAGAAAAACTAGGCGAAATTTTGATTTTTGAGCAAAACTGGTAAAATTTATCCTATGCCCAGTGCCACTTCAGACCCAATTTTGGAAGCCTTACCTTTGACCAAATTGAGCCCAAGATAGCTCGTTGGAAAGGTCCTCCTGTCTAGTTTCTGTAACATCTTTAATTTTTTCATTTGGAGGTCATTTCCACCCTGAAAGTTGTAATCTCCCAAGACTGCTTCCTGTGTGTCCAAAAAGAGGCAGAGAGGGCATTTTTTGATGGCTTTTTGACCTTTAGGTGACCAATATTTGCTCCAAAATTGTTGAAACTTTTAGGGATTGATTTTATCATCATGTTGAATCTGAATATGAAATACATTCTTTCAAAAAGTGTCTCTTATGCCAAATTCCTATGTTGCAAAATTTATCCTATGCGCAATGCCACTGTCCTATGCGCAATGCTGCTTCAGACCGAGCTTTGGAGGCCTTCCCGGTGTTCAAATTGGGTATATGATAGCTCGCTAGAAATATTATCGAGTCTAATTTCCAAAACATCTTGAATTTTTTAATTTTGAGTTCATTTGCCCTATCAAAAGTCCAATCTCCAAAGACTGGTCAAAATGTGTAGAATGAGGCTACCAAAACGCAGAGTGCTGTTGCAGTCAACTTTTGAAGGTCTTTCTCAACTCAAAATTGAGCTCATGATAGTGCATTGGAAATATATTTGTCTCTAGTTATCTTTTTACAAATCAAGCAAGTCATTTGGCCAACTAAGCTAGGAGAAATCTTGATTTTCCCAAGGTCACTCCAGAGGTGTATTAACTCTCTTGAGGCAACTGTATTTTTGACATTTATCTAAAACCATGAAACCTGTGTAAAAAGTGAAGGACGTTTTTCTTCCTTGGACTATTGTGGAAAAAAAATTCTCTCACTTTTTCCAAATTCATTTTTTCTTGCTCAGAAAAAAAACCCTAGGAGAGGGAAATGTGCCTTACCTAAGCACAACTGAAGCACAAACAAGGTGTAAAATGACCCATTGGAAACTAAAAGATGACAAATTTTTGAATGATGGTACACTTAGCCAAATGGTGACATGGACCAAAACTTGGAAAACTTTGAAAGGAGTGAAAACAAATCCTAGACCTAATACCTAGTGACCAAATTTTACTTGAAGACTCACTAAAATGACAAAATTTGACTTTGACACCCTAAGACCACTTTGTAAAAGCATGTTTGATCACTAGTGGAAGGTTTCAAACATTGACACTAACACCTTTGACCTCTAGATTCTCATTAGGATCCACTAACTCTATCCCGAAACTAGCAAGTAGAGTTAGTAGGGTCACTAACACTCCCTTAGGCTTACAGAGAAGCTTTATAAAGCATGTTGTCAGTGTATAACCAACGTTAGTGTGGAAACAAGGTTTGTGATCTTGGTCCTTGCTTCAGCTATCATGTCTTTCCCCTCTGAGTTGATGAGGGGGTAATTTTGCTGTATAAAACGCAATGGAACCAGTCTTGTTCAAACAAAAATTGTTTTTCATAAATCCTACATAGGAGATACATGTGCTCAAGTTACAAGGGTATAGTGGGATACATATCCATATGGACAGAGACCGTCCCTGCCAACTACTCCTTTAGGATATTTATCTGGATTGTCAGCTTCAATAAAGGCATATTTAAATGAAATTATATCTCCTGTGGGTCTAGGTTCATATGGGGTAGTCACGTTATATTTGGAACATCAAGATAATGAATCAAAAGATTTAGACCTGTAAAATGGTTTCACTCTTTCTGTTTTATCTAAGGTTAATCTTAATTATAAAATAACAATAGAGGGGATATCTAGGAAGGTGGCATGGGAGAATCAACAATTAGTAGAAAGGAAATGAAGTCCCACGGTTTTTCCAGATGAGCAACTTTTAGCATACAAAAACCAAGGACAAGTTTTCTCTAAAGAAGACTTTACACCTTCTCCCTCTGATCATCAAAGTATATTGGTTTTGTTAATGAGCTGATGTGTGTTGAAGTGGGCAGTCTCTGAGTGTTCACAACTCTTTTGCATCAAGTATTATGACAGTTTTGACAAGCCACTAGGAAGATACCTTCAGGATGATTTGTTTGACCAGGTAGAATTTTTCTTCATGTATTTTCATTCTTCTATAGTTTTATCTTGCTATCTTGTAGACTTTGCAATTACACAGTAACAATTGGTAGATTTTAATGTAACAAAATACCAAAAACATGCAAAATTCCCATTGTCATTTCTGTAATAATCCTCAGAAGCACATGTTCGTTTCTATACACACCATCACAGTAGCCTCACGATATCGGTAAGATAGTTACCTTTACTGTTGAGATTATTGGTGAACATGAAGAAAACATATGGATGTGGCATTGGTTCCTAAAATGTGCACATAAATATAGAGTTCCAGAAGCAACCCAACAAGTAGTCATGTCTAATGTTGCACGATGTTTATCCTTTGGAAAATTCCTAGAGCTTAGTTTCTCTAATTATGCTGCAACAACTAGAGTTGCAATTGTGGTTGTTCATTACATCGAGAATGCCTTTGCTTTTATAGGTATGCCACTGAATTCAACTTCTTTATATTTTCCGAGCAGTTTTCATGTTATTTTTTTATTTTGACCTTTTGATATCTTACATAATTTATCTAGCTCTTGAATTTCCAAAGTACCCATAATTATGTATGATAGTTAATGGCTATTCCATACTAATATATTGGACCTACATTGTTCCCGAAATTGAGTGTGACAGGTTTGGTAGTATGATTGCATGTTTTTGATATTCCTCCATCAATATTCTCTTTGTGCATTTGCCACCTTCAAAATTAGAGTTCCATGATCCACATCAAAAGATTGGCTCAAAAAGGAAGATGCAAAGGTACTTTATGATACAGATTGTACATATGGGTAGATGTTTTCTAATTAATTTATATGCCTATCATACCTATGGTGTAGGACCCCCCATATCCAAACTAATGTGATTTTTGATGCAAATGAAAAAGTTGCATGTCAAGGCGAAATGTTCTTTAGAGAGGTTTTTAATTTTCTCAATTAGATAACATGGAAAACCGCCACATCTCAATCCTTTTATTATGGTATTAAGGTTTCTGAGTCAAGGAGGCAAATTGCAGAGCTTAAACGAATGTTGCATAAAGAGATAGTTGAATTTGAGGTGATATTATAGATGTATATAAAGTTTCCTTAGTGTAATTTACGTTTTCTAACATGATATTATGCTAGAATAATCTTTCTACCTAATGAATATTTCCATATTTGTTTATAGAATTTGCTAAGTTGGAAATAATTTCTTCATAGAGTCCATTATTTTGATGCAATCTAACAAATTCAAACAGGGTTTATTGTAAGAGGCCATCATTTGTGACGGGCAAGTTGGAAGACCTGTTACTGATATTTCAAAGCCAAATAATATAAAGTGTCTTCTTCTTTATGAAGCCTATGAATGGGATCATCGTCTTTGCCATTTAGATTCATCTCTTAGAGTGAAAATATCCCTTTCCAAATTGGAATCTAGTCCACTTAAGGATATTAAGGCTCCACATAAGGAAAACAATTCTATTATAAATGAAAAAGTTGGAGACAGTCAGGGTATAGTCAAAGATAGTAATAATGATAGTGGTGGTTTTGGCATTCTGATGACAGAGGACATACGCTCCATGGTTGATGGAATTTGTCTAGACAAAGTTATCTGTTCTATGAAACTTCAATTTAAAGATATCCAAGTTGGCGACAAACATGTTTTAAATAATGGATCTAGGTAGCTTTCCATGGTTAGTAATGTGGAAAATTCTTACTTCACCGAGCATTTAGAGGGAACTGGTACTGTGAATAGAAAAATAGATGAAGGCATGGAAATTATTAAATCAGCAGAAGGTTAAACAACCTAGAATCGAGATGTCTTGGAAGGAGGTCCAAACATTAGGGATTCATCCAATATAACTGATGGTACCATGCTTCATACTTTTGACATGGAGAATGGTTAATGTGATACCAGCATCAATGTTTCTGAGACAATGCCTTTTGAAACAGTTGATAGTAGGGACAATGCAAATGGTTTGGATGAAGATATGGGAACATGTAAGAAACTATCAGAGAAGGATTCTCATATCCTGGTTGATCTATGAAATACATTAGATGAAACATGGATAGGTGAAGGTAAATTAGTAAAAGCATAGGCTGTACTTGTGACATCACAAGGGCAGGAAGTTGGTTTTGTCACTTTGGCCACTGTTGTTAGTGGCAATGAACTTGCAGACAGAAAACATGTTCATCCAATTCAAGAAATTGCAATAGGGGACAAGATGATGTATGAATCTACCTTAATCATGAAAGATAAAGGTATAATAGAGCTACCTGATAAAATCACCTCTCACCAGTAAAATCATTACATTTATCTGAAGATTTTAGAAGCTGGATTGGGCTTCCTATGTCAAAGTTACCAAAACGTTACAACAAGAGTTTACAGGAAAATTTATTGGGGCCTATTAGAGTTGACTCTATGAGAAGATATAGTCCTATGTTTGTCTCGTTAGTTAGTCATATGGGTGGTAAAGGAGTGAGTAAGCTTCTTTCAGCAACTGGTGTCAATGATATGATTATTGTTGTTTATGACGATGAACCAACAAGCATAATAGCTTATGCACTGAGTTCACAAGAATAGCAGGCTTACGTATATGACAAGGCAATTGATAGTGAGAAGCAAAAGGAAATAGACAAGGATAAAGAAGAGGAATGCAGATTTATTTGGTATGGGTGAAGTTGTTTCGAATCCACTTTGGATGTTAGATGGTTCCTTAGACTCTAGTAAAGTTCTTTTTAAAGAGAGAAGTTCAGGATTTAAGTACTCAATAACCTGTTATTATGCGAAATAGTTTGACACCCTTAGGAAAAAGTGTTGTCCAATAGAAATCGGCATGATATGGTCACTAATTCTTTGCAAGAAATGGGGACCTCAAGGAGGAAAGAACATAAGTTTTTTTCAAAATCCTTGGATGTTAAGCAAGTCACCAAGACAGAATTTGAGTCTTTTATGAAGTTTGCCTCATAATATTTCAAATATTTCTCTGACTCATTGAGTTCTAGAAGTGCCATATGTTTGGCAAATATCGTTCGTACTTATCGGGTTTGCTACTCATATTATTGTTTATTCTATATTTGACAATTATCTTTTGTATACTCTTAGAGAGTTTACTAGGACTTGTTTCCTTCATTGTTTGTGTGCATGCTACATAACGTGCTTATCTTTCAGGTCCCTATAAAGAATGCAAAAGGTGGAAAAGATATCAGGATGAAACTGATGGTAATGGAAAATCTATTGCTTTGAAGGAAATGTAACACAAATTTATGACCTCAAAGGATCTAGTCACTCCTATTACAATGCAGATTCATCAGGCAAAACAAAGTTCTTATGTACCCGAATCTCTTACAGACCATGGGAATGAATAAAAGTGCCTTTTGGAGCGATAAGTCTGGAACGATAATTCATTTCTGACGATAAATACAATTTACATTTTTCTTAATCAACCATAATTTTAATCGTAGTTTCAAAATTTTGTTGAGCTAGTCAGTTATCATGATTGTGTGCAATGTATGTTGTAGTCAATTGATGTCATGGATTATTCATTACTTGTTGGAGTTGATGAAGAGCATTGTGATCTAGTTTCAGGTAATAATAGACTCATACAATGGTCTGTTTTGGTAACAATATACTCATCCAATTTCTTTGAAATATATTTTCTCATATTTGATTTTCCATTTTTGTTAACATTATCAATAATTTCAACTGCTTGGGTCAAAGTGTGTATCTATAAATGTTTCAAAGATGAATATACTAGGTTGCTATTATTATTATTATCATCATCATCAATTTTCAATACATGAAGTTTAGTTTACATTGGTGATAAAACCAATAATTCTTTCTATGATGTTTCTTATACAACAAAATTCCATAATTATGATATCCTAATGATTGTGACAATGTTACATTTGGAAAACTGAGCATTCTTTACCAGAGGTATATTCTCTTGATATTACACTTTGATGATAGGAGCAAGCAAGAAGTATTAGTAGTGAAAGATTTCATTTTTTTTTACCATCACTTACATGAATAGGTTGGGGGTTCCTTGATTTGAAGTGTTTGCAGGAGGTTATTCTAAGTTACTCATGTGAACTAGCTATCAGCTGAAGTAAGATGTGCCCATCTTTTTCTTTTCCTTTTTAATTCTTCTAATAATATCTTCTGGTTGAATATTACACTTTGATGATAGGAGCAAGCAACAAGTATTGGTAGTGAAAGATTTCATTTTTTTTTCCATCATTTACATGAATAGATTGGGGGTTCCTTGATTTGAAGCATTTGCAGGAGTTCATTTTAAGTTACTCATGTGAATCTAGATATCATCTGAAGTAAGATGTGCCCATCTTTTTCTTTTCCTTTTTAATTATTCTAATAATATCTTTCATTTTATAGTTCGATTATCTTAAATGATTTAATATTGAACTTGTTTTATGCCATGAATAAATAATTTTGGTTGATTTTAAAATGCCTCCTTGACTTATATTTTCCAACTGTTATCACTCAAGTTGTCCCTTGGCTCCTTAAGGGATACAGCCGAGGTAACCACAAACCAATCTTTGGGCTACAGGTCCTAGCCTACCTGCAGTCAGAGAGGGCTCTCTCTTTATGATTTAGCTTTGTTTTGGTGTAATTTTAGGGTAGTTATGATGTACAGGTTTTGTTTTGAATTTGGTTGGGTGATGATTTCAGTCAGAACTGGTATGTAATCTCAGAACAGTCTAGACCATTGGGCAATGGAGTCAATGGTGGTGTGCTGCTGAAAGTATTTCTTGAGAAAAAGGTAATGCTACAGAGCCAGACAGGCATCCATGGAACAATTCTTCAAATCTGGAATATGATGGCATGAAATCAGGGAATGAAAGGCAGCTAAGGATCTTTCACTATACTGATAGAGGGAAAAATTGAGAATATTATCTAGGAGCATTTAAGAATTCCTAGACAGCATTCATAATGAGAGAATTAATACAAACATGAGCAGTTAAGAATTCATATTTATGATTAATTCTGAAGAAAACACAATTAACAATAGAGATTGAGCAGAGGGTGCATTCAAGCAAGTCCTCAGCTATTCTTCTTCTCTTTTGCTAAGTTAATGAAACATATATGTGAATTAAGCAAACATAGGAAGACAAAACATGGTTTAGAATAACTTATTGCTCCATCAAACAACACAGGAATTCTGTAGCAGAACGCAGATCATCACTTTCACATCCAAATAGTGCAAAGACCCTGAACTCAACCAACCATTTGTATTAGAGAGTCTGAAAATTTACAGCGCAGTGTCTTAGAGAGAAAATCACCAACCCCAAATACGTTCTGTGGGGAGGTATATATACAAAAAATAAGCTACAAAATATCTAGCTGATGAGTTAATAGCTCATAACTTCTTTGCCAACTCTTGAGGAATTATAGCTGAAAGAGTAAATGCTGCAGTAAATATTTAATGTATTAGCTGTCCATTCTGTCAGAGAATTTTGACTTTTGTGACCAACTGAGTCGGCTGGGGCTGCGCTTTTAAAATCTGCGTTTTATTCTTTTTGGGCTTGTTGTCCCAGCATTTTGCTGAGTCACCATTCTCACCTGCTCAGCATGTTGTCTTCATGCTGTGCCTGGTGCCTGCGTATTCAATTCTGTTGACCTGTAGCTGACTTGAGGTTGACCAAAAAGAGAAAGGATCGAGATCACTTTGGAAAAATTTCTAGCATTGCCTGCCACCAATCTTCTTTAGGCAGTTGATGTCTTCGTATATTTATTAATGTCTCATCTGCCTCTGTGTACCTGGAAAAATTGGGTGGGACCTCAAACAAGTGATTGATTTCATGTTCAATGTAAAATAAATTTTCCAACTTATCATAAAGGCTCTGTCCTAATGGAGGTCCTGTTTCTTCTGAGGTACTTGTGGATGCTGTGATCTAATTTGAAATAAAGTTACTCATCCTGGTGGCATACTGCTCACGGGTCAGTAGTCTTCCAGCGCTGAGCAATCCTTTGCCTTGCAATGCTCCCATCCTCAGCTTGTAATCATCTACCTCTACCTGCATTTCCCGACACTTTCTCTCCAAACTTTGCACAAAATT